>CM061246.1:0-1232500 GCA_022605425.2 Hamiltosporidium tvaerminnensis
CCCTAACCCTAACCCTAACCCTAACCCTAACCCTAACCCTAACCCTAACCTCTAACCCTAACCCTAACCCTAACCCTAACCCTAACCCTAACCCTAACCCTAACCCTAACCCTAACCCTAACCCTAACCCTAACCCTAACCCTAACCCTAACCCTAACCCTAACCCTAACCCTAACCCTAACCCTAACCCTAACCCTAACCCTAACCCTAACCCTAACCCTAACCCTAACCCTAACCCTAACCCTAACCCTAACCCTAACCCTAACCCTAACCCTAACCCTAACCCTAACCCTAACCCTAACCCTAACCCTAACCCTAACCCTAACCCTAACCCTAACCCTAACCCTAACCCTAACCCTAACCCTAACCCTAACCCTAACCCTAACCCTAACCCTAACCCTAACCCTAACCCTAACCCTAACCCTAACCCTAACCCTAACCCTAACCCTAACCCTAACCCTAACCCTAACCCTAACCCTAACCCTAACCCTAACCCTAACCCTAACCCTAACCCTAACCCTAACCCTAACCCTAACCCTAACCCTAACCCTAACCCTAACCCTAACCCTAACCCTAACCCTAACCCTAACCCTAACCCTAACCCTAACCCTAACCCTAACCCTAACCCTAACCCTAACCCTAACCCTAACCCTAACCCTAACCCTAACCCTAACCCTAACCCTAACCCTAACCCTAACCCTAACCCTAACCCTAACCCTAACCCTAACCCTAACCCTAACCCTAACCCTAACCCTAACCCTAACCCTAACCCTAACCCTAACCCTAACCCTAACCCTAACCCTAACCCTAACCCTAACCCTAACCCTAACCCTAACCCTAACCCTATTTTTTAAGTTTAACTATAATATGTTGGCTTTTAATTAAAGAAAAATATATTTATATTGTAAACTCGTAAACTTACAACTCTTCACAAATATCTTTATGATATTGTGAAAGTTATATGTTTAGAAGGAACACCTCAAGCTGATTGGTTTTACTGCGGGCTTACGTATTTGATACCGAAAGGAATTCCACGAAGAGGCTCTGACTACAGGCCAATCACTTGTATGTCCAACCTCTATAAGTTAACGACAAAGTGTGTAACGAAAGTCGTTCAACTTGAAGTGGAAAGGCGAGGGTTGCTTGCAGAGAACCAATTAGGGGCGGTAAGAGGTGTGCAGGGAGCGAAAGAGCAGGCTCTACTGAATATTGCCTTAAATAAAGAGTATGGAAATAATCTTAAGGCAACATGGATTGATGTTAAAAAAGCTTATGATTCAATAGATCATGCTTATTTAACTCAATGCATTGAAAACCTTAATTTACCTGATTGGATCCTGAAATTTATTGAGGTAATTATATCAAAATGGAAAATTGATATATCAGTAGGGCCTGAAAAAATCATGAGCAAGAAGATTGATAGAGGGATTCTACAAGGAGATAGTCTGTCACCTTTGTTATTTGTGTTGTGTATGGATCCATTAAGCCGAAAGCTTAATGAAAAATACACAAAAGTGACAGTACAAACAGATGCAGAATCCCATTCTACTAATCATCTCTTGTTTATTGACGATCTTAAGCTCCTTGCAAAAGACAGCTCCACATTGAGTGCTATGACAGGCGAGGCAAAGGAATTTTTAGAGGTGATTGGCTTAGAGATTAACAAAGAGAAGTCAGCCACAAATGATACGTGTTGTGAAGATACTGCTACTCTTCTAGAAGGTGTTAGTGTTTACAAATATTTAGGAATAATAGAAGATAGCAGAGGAATCCCAACACGTAGCTCATTTGAAGAAGTACAGAGCAAACTTATATCAAGAGTTGAAAGACTTTGTCACACTAGATTAAATGCAAAAAATTTATTTTCTGCAATCAATCAACATGCGATATCGTTAATCAACTACCACATAGGAGTACTTCGACTTGAACCGGCTGACTTCTCTAAGTTAGATGATGCAGTGCGTGCGGTGTTGGTTAAAAATAAGATACATCTCCGCCCAGGATGTAAAGAGCGGTTGTATCTTCCTAGAACAGAACTTGGAAGAGGCCTACATAGTGTTGAGTTGCGAAGCGAACATATGCTTCTGCAACTCTTGGATTGTCTGGAAAAAAGTAAAGAAATATCAACTAGACGAGCAGCAATCCTCAAGGTGGAGAATAATAATAAAACCCATCTTGCACTAATAAAAGGCTTCTTAAAAGTAAAGTACAGGTTGGTAGAAGAAGTCACTAAGAAAAGTTTAGAAGAAGCTCAACTTGCAAAACTATATAACGAAATAGAAAAACGAAAACTCCATTCAAAGCTATATAATGCAAGAAAAAATGAGCTTGTGAGTGTTAGTGACTCTTCAAGATGGCTAAAGAGAGGAAATATTAGGCCACGAAATGAAGCTGTGTTCTGCTATATCCAGGATAGAAATGTATTCTGGGGAGCAGATGGTGTGTGTCAACATTGCGGGAAGTCTGGTAAGACTGTAGATCATCTAGCAACTAGATGTGAAAAAATGCTAGGCCATGATTACACTAGACGGCATAATGAAGTGGTTAGATGCCTACACCTTCTCCTTCTAAATAGATATAAGTTTAAGTCTTCAAAACGAATAAGGAGCCACTCAGTTCAAGAAATTCTTGATAATGAGTATGCAGAGATAAGAGTGGACACCAGAATTAAAACTGATGTTAAAATTCGGAATAACAGACCGGACATATTTATTTTAGATAAGAAGAAGAATAAGATAACACTCATTGAAGTAGGAATCACTTCCCAAGATTCACTTCAAATAGTTGAAACTGAAAAACTTAGGAAGTATGACCTGCTAGCCAATGAGTTGGGCCTTATTTATAAGTGTAGTGTTGAGATAATCCCTTATGTGATGACCTGGGACGGTATTGTGACAAAATACCATAAATCTCATCTTAAAAGACTAGAAATACCCATGAATGTAGAAGCATACATTCAGTCTATAGTACTTAAAAAGACAGTCGAAACTATTTCCTTTGATCGACGAAGAGGACTTGAGTCAGGACTAAATGCCGAAGAGAGCTGGGAGAGAGCGTCAATGGGTGTTATTATGAGATCAGAGATGCATGAGGAACCAATACCCCCTTTAAAAGAAGCGAAAACAGAGGAAGATGGTGCCAAAAATTTTAAACCAAAATATAAAGCCACCTTTATTTTACAAGGAGGAACCACTTTAGAGGAACCGACCAATAACATAAATGAAGAGTCGGATTTGGAAGAAGAGACAAAAGTGGTTAAAGAGGTAGAAGAAAACATGTAAAAATGGTAAAAAATATTTTAACCCAGAATTCTATTAAATAAAAATATTGTAAACTCGTTATTTTACATCATTAGTGGTAGATTTCAGTTGCTATTTTGTCACGTAAGTTTATATTGTATAAAATCTGTCTAGTCTTTTCTGTAATATCAACTAGTATATATTTCATATTTTATGTTCTATATGAAATTAGTATTGTTTATAGCTGTTAAGATAAATATTTCTTTTTTACAAAAAAAATTGTACCATTTCAAATTTTATTTACAATTATCGAACTTTTATTCTTTTACGTGGAAAATTTTAGTTAGGTATTTATTTTATTAATGTTTTTTTAGTTTTGAATTTTCACTTGTATAGAGTCGGTTAAGATAAAATGTATTTTAATTCTATTTTTAATTGCTTTTTTTCATATTTCTTGTTTTGTTATTTTAATTTTCTGTTTTAAATTGTTCCTATATTTTTTACATATTTCTTTTGTTATTCCTTTACCAAGTTATAATGGTTGCTCATGCAGCAGTTTTTCTAATTATAAAACAATTCTGGCTACTTTATTCTTGCTTGTTTCTAGTAAAGTAATACTTAGTTCTAAATATATTATGATTTTGCTATAGTTTGATGTAATATATAAATTTTATGTAATTTAATATTAATTTACCATTAAATTCTGTGATTCATATCAATATGTTATATTCGAAGGTATACGTTATTATTTTCTTCTCTTGTATGATTTTAAGGTGTTAAGTCTAATAAGCTTATAAATTTACCATAATTGGAAGTTTCTGAGTGTAAGGTATTAAGTGCTTTTTTATGGTCATTTAGAACATTTTAACTATTAAACCCTTAACTGATTATCTTTGAATAATATTTTTTAAAATTAGTCATAATACGTTGTGTTTGACCTAAATATGGCCGTATTAAATTTTGTGAAATTGTTTTTAAAAGCCTTCAGTATATTGATTGAAACTTTGATCATATAGGGTATTCATACATAGCTTTGGATTTCCATATAACCTCATATTAGTTACCTTTCCTAAAATTGAGCAAACCGCTTTGTATTATATATGTATTGCTTTTTGGTTTAAAAAGAATATAGAGCTAAGTAAAAGAAAGATATCGTGCGAAAAGATATTTACATTGCATGTATAATAATTTCAAGAAAATTTATTAAAAATGTAATACTATTGAATTTGTTGAAATAAAATGCTATTTTTTAGATTTATATAGTCATTAAGTTATTTTTACTAAATTATATAATTCTATTAGAGAATTTTGAAATTTGATTCATCCCAATATATTCATATAAGAATTTCGTCTTAAACTATTAACTCATATTCGACAAATTTAGAACATAAATTTTTATATTTGTAAAGATATTACTAAGTTTTCTATTATTTTATATTTTTATTAGACTTAAGTAATATTTTACTCTAATTATCTAAAGAATTAAATTTAAATAAATTGTATAGTACATTAATATGTCTCGAACTGATAACTTTGTTCTGATTATACTACCTCAACATTAAAACTACATTTCATTATCTGTTTCTATATTAATTGTTTGCACATTTCAATGTTTTTAATTTATGTACCCAGTTTAAATACAATTTCTATAACTATTTTATAAAAGGTATGGTTATCTATATTTTCTTAGATTTTTTAGATCTTTGACTTTCTTATGGAAGCAATTCAGATTCACACGAAAAACAAGCCAAATAAAGAATAATTTAGATAATATTTTAATTTGGTATAAATATAGAATGAATCTTTAATAAATATATTTAACTATAAACTAAATTAATTTAAATCATTTTTAATATTTACTTTGCTAAATAGATATAAAGTTACCTACAATTCTTTACATCATTAAGAAATACCTATACTGGTGGGAATTACAAGATATTAATATCACTTTGATATCTAATTATATTTATAGATGGATATCAAAGCAAAAGTTTTAAACTTAGTCTTATAATTAATAGAAACAAGTATTTGTAATTCAAAAATAAAATTTCTATGATTGTGTTTGTTGGTTTAGAGATTATACTATCAAAATATCGATTTGTCTATTAAAATAAAAAAAGAAAGACAACTGACCATTAAAAATTACAAAAACTATAAATAGTGTTATATTTTTTATGTTGTGACATCTTCTACGAGTGATTCATGAATAGCTTGGTATGAAACTTAATACCTCTTTTATTTTAAAGAATTGAACCTAAATTTGAAGCCATAAAAACATATGCCACGATCAACTGATATAATTACTAGAATATTCAAAGCAGATTTTTATATCTTACGGACCTAGGCTGTTTTGGGTTGAAGATTGGGCTTTGTAAGTTTAATTAAATGTATTCTTATTATGATTCAAACGATGGTGTCAAAAAACTTATAAATCCTGTTTAAAGTCGGAGGTACACGTTAGTGAATGAATTCACTTAGAATATATTGCTAGATAACCTACCAATATCATTAACTTTAATTGCAATTACAATAAGCTAAAGGCAGAAAGCTTTTTATGGAACGCAATTGCTAATCTGAAGAATCGCTGTGAAGATGTATATCATAACGAAGAAAAGATAAATTAATGTCTTTAATTTGTAGGTATACTTTTTAGAAAACCAATAACTTTTATTTACTTTTGATAAAAACACGTTATTCTGTTAAATTATTTGCCTATTTCTTGTAAAAGTATAAAAAAAATTATTTGTTCTTTTATGATATATGATTGAAGTGTAGGCTCTAACATATAGTTGTATTATTTTTGAATAAATATGTTTTTCTGTTTTTTTTAGCAAAAAGTTTATTTATTGATTAAATTACATGTCGGTGCGCACAAATGAGACAATGCCGCCGTATACATATGGATGATGCACTTTACATCGATGAGTAGAAAAGAAGCAGACCTTGGTCCCCCACTGACTAAATGGTAAATTATGGAGGCACTAACAGCTTTTATTAAATTTATTGATAGGATTATCTTATGCTAAAGTACTAGCCCACAAAGCGCGTTCGAAATATACCGAGTCATACCGAAGTGGAGGGAGTAGATGTAGTTCTTTCGCGGGTGCTATGTTTATGGAGTTCTGGTATGTTTAGAAAACTTCAATCTTTTTAAATAAAATTATCTATATCCAAACCCTGCTTGAAATAAATAGAAGCTATAATTAAGTTTGGTGATGATAAATAGGTGTAAAGACATTACGAGAATATAATTGATTTGAAAAACAAAAGAGGTGTTGCAGTGGAAAAAAATTTCGAATTTAAGAAGTTCGGAACATGAAAAGATAATTAAAGCTTACTGCTACCTTAGAAAGAGACTTTACAAACTTTCGCTGTTTTACACTAATATTATTTGTTATATACCGAAGTGTAGTATATTAACAGAAAATTATTTAAGATATTTTCCTTTGGGATTCAAAAAAAGGCAATGTAGAAAGTGAAATAATTTATTAAAGTTTGGCATTTTATTATATTTTTATTTTATTCCATCATATTTTTATTTCTTAATTTCAGAAATTTTATTTCTCAAATTCTCATAAATTATTTCTAAACTTTTTAAATTTTTTCTACTTTTTTTTCTTAATTCTTTTTTTCTTAGATTCTATGTTTTAATTTCTTGATTTTTTCCTAAGTTTTAATTTTTTTATTTTGAAATTAATTTCTCTATAAATTTTTTTTCGTTTATAAAAAATTCTAATTTAAGTAGTTCAAATGAGACAAAAGTTATATCATACAAGTAAAAGTAAAAGTAAAAATTTAAAAATTGAAGAAATAAAGAGTTTAATGAAATATAATTAATGCTAAATTGTATTTTATTCTCTTTTTTTCTTTTATTTTACTATACCACACCAAAAAAATTATAGAAGCAATACAATTTAAGGAAATAGAAAATTAGTATTACTTTCCGCGGCACATATTCTAATTAAAATATTTCTCCATTCTTAAAAAAAAACTTCAGAACGTTTTTTTTTTTTCTAAAATTAAGATTTCACCAAGTCAATGAAGGTTTTCTATAAAATGCCACAACCGAAATGTATTATTTGTTCTACATATATCAAAAATTATATAAGCAGAGAAGTTGAGGTAGTGTTTTATAAATCTACTTTGTTTCTAAGTATATATTTGGATAAAATTCTGTTTTATGTAGATATGCTTTATCACTTTGTTCCTATTGCGTTGTTCAGAGGTCTTTTACTAAATATAATCTACTTTTCTTTTCTTAAATAAATTCGGTTTGTATTTAAATGGGGTTAAAAGGATTATTTTATAATAGATTTGTAGTTAATCTATTTTTTTACGTTTTTGGTTTTTAAAAACTTTTCGTTTGTTATATGAAACCAGTAAAAATTGTAAAAAAATGCAAAAATAAAAGAAAAACTTTAATAAAATTTAAATTTTCAAATATTTTAGAAAGAAAAGAAAATAGATTTGAATTATATTTTATTTGAAGACATTTATTTAAAAATATTAAGAATTGCTATAGCTCAAACAACTCTTCTCTGAAACTATTCTAACAAAAAATAAGCGAAAATTTAAATTTGATGTTTTATGAGGACAAAAAGAGCGGAATGCGGAATTGGTCATCTTAAACCTTTACTTTGGGTTTGCTTGGGAATTAACAAAGGTTTTTTCCGCAATTTTAAATGTATAGTAGAACTTGTATTGAAATATCTGTGTGAGGGTGTATTGATGAAGAATTTTGAGGAAATGAAAGTGGTGCGTATTGCAAGAATAAATGTTTTTTTAACTAAACTTAGAAATAACAGGAAGTGGGTATTATGGTCTATTCTTTTTTCTTCGTTACTTCATGGGGTTAAAATTTTAGTTCAACTAATTCTTATTTGTACTTTTATGTTTTTTTCAAAGAAAAAATAAATTGTGAATAGCATTTCTGAAGTAAGTTCAACCAGTAATTTTATTTTTAATTTCTATTTAGATGTTTTTTTTATAAACAATATATCAAAGTACGTGAAAACTTATTTTATTCAGATAAAATAAAAGAAAGTTGAATTAAAATTTTATAAATTAAAGACTTTGCTGTTAAAAAATAAGCTTTGTATATAGCACTATTTTCTTTTTTTAAAAAATTTTATAAAAAATAATATATCAGTTATTTTTGTTTTAAAAGAAATTTGGCTGTAATGTTATTCTAAGACATACTTTTATAATTAATTCACTATAAAACATGTGCTTTGATCATTTTTTAGGTTGGTAGTAATATCACATTAAATTTAGGTTCGATAAGAGGAAAATATTTAATTTGGTTTTCTTTTATGTCACAAATCATAAATAAAAAATTTTACTATAAGCTTTAAATACAATATATGTTTACGGTTCAATGGATATCGCGATACAAAAAAATTTTAATCTTAGAATGCATGAAATCTTATTAGGTTCTGATTCCTGCCGGTTCTAAGTACTACTAGGATTTAGCGTCGGTTTCGAATCCAAAAAAGATTTTGCAGGTATATGTACGCTGCAAATTAATTAATATGGAAAGTTCCGAAGGATCGAAAGCTTTTGACGAAATAGAAAAACAAAGAATAAAATTGGTGATCTGGAATGGAATCAAAGGTTTTCCTATCCAAAACTAGAAAGGTGATAATTGATGAAACCCAAACTATTATGTACATAATAAGCTTCTTTAGAATGAGCAATAAAAGTACGGGAAAAAACCCAAATCATCTTCGCACTTATTGCAGCAATTGTAGAAGATTATTTAGCAGAGAAAAGCGAAAAATATTTGCAAGGTGTTACTTAAGAGAAAAAAAGAGCCAGTAAAAGTAACAGACCCAGAAATCACTAAAAAGACAGTGGGAAAAGCTGTATAAATAATAAAGGCACCCAAAATCTATGAGAAGAATTAGGTACGGATATAATCGAAAGTAGTTACACGAGGGTGCGATCGCACAAGTTTTAACTAGGAATCTTTTTTTCAAATCAATAAATATATTTTTATATACTTTAGGGTATTAGACGGAATAGAACATTGATATATAGCCTATCTTTCAGATCCATTGATTAATAAATTAAAATATGTGATAAATTAAGATTTTCTGAGATAAAAAATATTCGAGCCTATATAAATAATAAATTTAAAAATGATGTATTGATATTTTTAAAAGACTACCCGCGCACCTATTAAGAGAGAGTCCTGGATCAGATAATAGAAGAAACCTTATTTGCTAAACTTAAAGGAAGAATGGAAAACATTTTTAAACGAAATAAAAAAAATATAAATAAAAAGTTAAAAAAATTGAAGTGAGATTATTTAATTTTCAAGGGTAGAACTTGTGAGTTTCTGGAAAACGCTAATATAAGAATTAGAAATATTAGATCGGGTCAAAAAATATTAATAAAATTACTTTTCACAATATTGGTCGTATTTCTAATATACAAATTTAAAAAAAATAATTTAATTATTCAGTGTAAATAATTTTGGCATAGTAGCATCTGCTGGAAAGTGGCGCTACACGTTAGAAAATTAAAATCCAGATTATATGGTAATTGCCTGTAAGATATCTAAAAAAAAATAATAAAACACGGTTTCTAATTCCGAGGAAATGTTGGTGTTATCGGATAAATTAATTTAATAGTATAATTAAAGATTTGACTAAATTCGGTGTTTGTATCAAGGTACAAAAATATATTTAATTTTCATTTACAAATCACGTTTAAATAATGCATTACATTTACTTAAGGCTAAAATAAGAAAATTTGCTGATATGAAGATATTAAGCTAGGAGGCTACAATCTGGAGAATGCAGTAACATTCGAATAATTTGTTCCCGACAAGCATTCGGAGTTGGGATTATATGAAACAAAATTTGAGTCTTCTTTTTTTAAGCTCGAGAATAATGTTCTACCCTAGCATATGTACTTTTCAAAATTTAAGGTACGACCGGAACTTCATAAAATTAAAATTTTTATTACAAACTGATAAATGTGTTTTTGAATAAAGCTAATTTTACATTAAATTCTATGTTTAATATCAATTAATTAAAAGATAAGACGCTAAAAAAACCTTTAAGCAATAAAATTTAAGTTTTAACTTCTAGAAATGAATTCTGTTGAATAAATTACCGAATAAAGAAAAACTCGAATTATTGCAAGATATTTAAATTGAAGCTTCGAGGAGTTTGCAAATAAAAAGACAAGTTTCTCATAAACTGCACAACCTTATCATAGCTAATTTAAAAAGAAATTGAACGAGCTGTGAGAACGATAACTGACTTTAATTTTAAAGAAATTTAAGAGTTGATCAAAAAAATGAAAGGAAGATTAGTTATTTAGATAAAGCCAATTCTAATATTAGAATTCAAATCTTGTTAACGATTTGGTTTCTAAAGTTGTTCCATGTAGTAAGAACGGAATGCGTGTGTTTGTAAATATATACGAAGCTTTTGGTTCAGTAGTGAGTAACAATAATTCAGTATTCTGTTGACACTATATAAAGATAAAGTTAAAAAATTAATGACAGTCTTAATTATCAAAGCGATAAAGAAGATAGTTTAGTTAGTATAATCTTATGTTAAATTTGAAAAGGGAAATAAAGCCACTACGGCCAATTAGTCTGGGTGATTTTAGAGAGAAAAAATGCACTTGAATAAACATGTTCATAGATATATTTCGTTCATTTAAATAATTATTTTAATTCTTTTATTTTTTTGCGAGAAGTACCAAAGGCGTATAACTAAATACAATGACAGCAATAAAAAAGAGAAATAAATTATACGGAATCTCGCACTAATGAAAAAACTTGTAAATTGTTTGAAAAGAGCATATTTACGAAATTCGGGTTCGTTTTATAAAAGAAAAAAACCAGTTACACACGGAATAACATAACCTTTACCAATAGCCTCCAGATAGAACATATTTTAGAAAGTAGTAGTGATATTTTCCGTAACGATCAATATGAAATCAGCTATGAAACGATCAAAAAAGAAGTTTGTAAAAGAACCTTATCTTGTATCAAGAGTTTATTCCGATGGATACTCTATTAATTGCAGAATTACTTTAGAATAAAAAATATTTATTGATAGAGTATAATCGAAAAAGAGAATGTACTACTTTTTGCAAAGAGTTACCACAAAGAACTGGGATATTCTTAAGTTTGTTCAATATTGTCCTTTATTATTTGATTTTCTATATCTCTTCTCATCTGAGGAATAATATATTTAGCTATGCAGAAGATCTTTTGCTTTATAGCAGTAGTTTGAAACAGAGTAAGAAGAATATCAGATGCATTCAAAGCCCTTCATCTAATAATGCATATATTTTGAAAGCAAAGAACTACTCTTATAATTGCTGAAATGTGATTAAAATATATATTAATAATATTAGTGTTGAAAACCAATACCTTTTCAAGTATCTTAGATATTTCTTTTGTTTAAAAGGCGTTGATACGAATTTTACTGTCAGACAACCAAGAAAAAAGGCTTTAAAAGCTGCAATTGTATTAATAAATATCTTCTGAGAAAAAAGGCGAAAATAACAGCAAAGTCTTCTAAAGTCGTGTTGAGAGGCTATGGTGGGCATGTTAGACTTATATTTGATTATCGATTGTTAATTTTCTAGGCTTATAACACGTTTTTCTTGGCAACGGAGTGAATTAAAAAAAAAGGTTGAAGTACTGTTTGAGGATATTTTATAATACACCCAGTATTTTTCCATATGCTCTACTACTATAGAAACAACTTAGCAAAGGTCAGTGCGTCTACTCTTTCCCTTGGCTTTATATTTATTTACGATAAAAATAAAAATATGTTTAAGGAATTAATGGAAAATAATACTAAAATTATTGTTATATTAAAACTACATATCAATATTATTTCTATAATACTAAAGTGATTCCTAAGTAAATGTTGAAGGATTTTAAATAAGCGTGATTTCTGGGAAACAAAAGAATATTCAAGGATATCAACATCGTGCGTTATTATGATGTAAAGAGAATTACTAATTGTGGCTTTAAGGCATTTATGGAATATGTAAGAAGACAAAATAGAATGATTTTGACGCTGTTATTCGTTTCTTCAGAAAGAAAGACTGGAAATTACTATTTTTTATGTTGGTATCATGCTCTACTAACATGGAACGTGTCTAATTTATTTAATAATACGAGATTTGAGTTTTAAATAAAGCTAAAGCGTGAAGTATTTATAATTTTTCTAGTGGTCTAAATGTTTCTTATTAGGTTCCTAATATATTTCTTCTTTAATATGCTTTTTTCTATTTTTTAATTTCCGGTTTTGTTTGTGACAATTTGCTTAAATTATTATTCTACTAAGTTATTATTTTAACAATCACTTTAGTATGCTATCATTTTTTAGATCTAACATCCATTTCTATTTTCTATGTTACTTGACACTCATGCAAACAGTTTTTTCTCAACTAAAGCAAATCTGGTTAATTTAATCTTTAATTTAGAGATTAGAGTTACCCTTTTCAAACTAATGTATAATTTTATTTTTTTTTGAGGAATTAATTTTATTTTTTAGTCATCTATTAAAATTTTTGTATTTATTTCAAATAGTTTATAAATAACATATAATTTAGTAGTATTACTTCTCATATGATTTTAAGGTGTTAAGTCTAACAAGCTTATAAAATTTACCATAATTGGAAGTTTTTTAGAATAAGGTATTAGATGTTTTTTTATAATTATATAGAACATTCGGGCTATAAAAAACTTATTCATATTCTAAAAATACGATTTTGTAATCTTGTTCATTATATGTTGTGTTCAGCCTAAATATGGCCGTATTAAATTTTTGTAAATTGTTGTGAAAAAGCCTGAGTATATTGATGGAAACATTGATTGTATAGGGATTTCATACGTAACTTTTGATTTCTATTTAACCTTATACTATTCACTTTTCGTTTAATTTCACAAACTGCCAAACATTTTTATATTTCTATTGTTTATTTTACTTGACAAGAATATAAATCTAAGTAAAATAAAGATTTCATGTGAAAGAGTATTTAAACATTATATATACTACCTATAGGTGAATAAATCAGAAAAGTAATCATATTGCCTTTCTTAAAATAAATTTGATATTCTTTTAGATCTTAATTTATGCGGTCTTTAATTTTTTATAAATATGCAAAAAATCTATATTAGATGATTTTAAGATTTGATTATTCTTACTATATCGATCCTATACATAAATAGTTTATTTTTATTCTTTAGTAAGATTTAACTAACTTAAATTGCTATATATAATTATTTTATTGTAAAAAACTAAATAATTATATATAATCGTAAAATTTTGTATATCAAAATTTCTTAAAGTAATAAATTTGTTTTTTCTAGCCTATTTTTATATTAAAAATATATTTCCATGATAATTCTACATTAATTATTTGTTTATTTTAAAGTTCGTAATTTATCTACCTATTTAAAGACAAACAATACACCTAAATTTTAAATGGTAGGGTTATCTCTTTTATAGTTTTCCTAGATCTTTAATTTTCTTCGGACCAATACGGATTTACACAAACAATAATTCAAAGAAAAAAAATTAAATAATATTTTAATTTACTATTAAGATAGGGAATTTTTAACAAATATATAGTTTAGTCTAAACTTAATTTTTTAGTTCATTTTTTAATGCATATTTTCTTAATCGAGCTTTACACCGATGAAAAAATCTTCAAAGATGAAGAAACACCTATAATGATCTGAATTAGAAGATATTGATAATATTTTTATATCTAGATATATTTATAAGTGGATATTACATCATAAAGATTAAAAAGGAAATAAATTTTAGGAAAATAGCCTATATTAAGATTCAGCAACTGAAATTTTTATAATAGTGTTTGTGGATTTCTAGATTATCAATTCGAAAGTTTTATTTTTCTTATTTAAAGAGACAGAAAGGCAATTGTTATTAAAAATTACAAAAACTATAAATAGGGCTGAGTTTTTAATGTCGACCAATCTTCTACAATTAAATTAGAACCATCTTATTAAGAATCTAGTATATCTTCCTTCTATTTATAAGGAATATTCCTAATGTAGAAGCCGTATAAACAAGTGCCCCAATCAACTAATATTTTTACAAGAAATTCGAAGGTGAATTTATATATTCTAAACATCCTAAGCTGATTTGATTATAAAAGTGTATCGGTAAAGCCATTTACATCTGTTACAACTATGATCCAAAGGGTAGTATCAAAGAACTCATCCGATCTTGGTTAAAGTCAGATCTACTAAATAAGTGAAAAAATTCACTTATAATATATTAGTAGAAAGCCATACCAATATCATTAACCTAAATACAATAACTCTAAAGCAAAGAGTCTAAATATGAGACGCAATTGCCTATTTGAAAAGATTCGAAGTAAAGATATATATCATAACTATAAAAAAGGTTAAAATAATGTGCTGTGGTTCATAACCCAAACTTTTTAAAAATCAATTACCTATATTTACTTTGGAACTCAAAACGTTATTCTTATCAATTAGCCTGAACTATTTTTATAAACGTAGAAAGAACCTATCTGTTCTTTATGATATATGAGTCTGGTGTAGGCTCAATGATTGAGATGTTTTCTTTTTGAATTATGTGTTATACCCAATAATCATTCAAAACCACTTCAAATCCAACTTTTCGATTTTCGATTTTTACTTGTTTGATCAATTTTAGATTTTTGCCCATCATAATTTAGCATCATTTTAAAACATTAATAGATTTGTTAGAAATAAGAATAAATAATTTTTTTTGTATACTAAATAAATTTTTGCACATCCGTAGTTTTGAAATTTCATTATCTATTTTAAATATATATTTCTAAGGATTTGAAAAAACAACTATTTTAACCTTAGACGTATGTGCAATTGTATATTTGAACTTATTTTTTATTTCAATAAATTTTCTAGATTTTTCTTTGAAAATTAATATCTTTTTGCATTTTAGAAACATTTCATTTATTTTTTAGAATTTCTAGCTTATAATAGAGCACAAAAATATTAAGGTGATGCTCCAGCTTATCAGTAGTCTTTGTTATATAAAAATTTATTACATACATGTAGTGAGAAAATTGTATACTAGTAAACTATAAGTAATTACATAAGAGCTAATATAAAATAGAAATAGAAATTCCAAAGTTAAAATAAAAAATAAATAATGGGCTTACACATTTATTAAGAAATTCATCCGAAAAATAACGAAATCTACTAAATTATAATATATTGGTATTTTATTGCTACCACATGTTCACTTAACACAAAAACATAGCTGTTTGGGCCATATAACCATTGCAAGCTACAAATAAAACAACTTTTATACAAGAACGCATATCTATGGAACTAAAATAAAAAATCTCTGTGGTTTGACACCCTGCATCTACTTTATTTTTTAATCATTTTCAGTGTCACACAGTTTTCTTATTTATTTGAAAATTTTTTAAATAATTCTTATTCTGATCTTAAATGAGATCTAGTAGAGAACAAAAAGTAAATAGATTACCTTAGAGTTATTATAAACATAATTCGATTTTTAAGACCTATCTTTTAATACTTCAATTTGTTATTTAAAAGCATAAAAATTTTCATTTTGGTATTTTTGTAAAGTCTATTTATCTTATACTGTATAGCTGTAAAAAGAAGAGATGTATCATGTTGGAAATCATACAAAGCTTTTTAAATACAAGTACAACCATTTGATATATAAGTATTTAAATCAGAATATTAAGCAGAAGTCTTAATAATTCATTACATTTTAGAAATAAGTCTTTCCTTTTGAAAATTACAAATAAATCAGGGTTTAAATAAGATATGGTATATGAATTAAGACTTTTCATATATATCTCGCATTCTTAATATATATTTTTGCTTAGGTTTATAATATTTTTTATTTATATTACGATTTTTTTATGTCACGAAAGATAATTATTTTCATTAATTTATAAACTTCGAATCTGTTTCAAATGTTACAGGATAAATATTTGACAAAAATATATTTTTGAAACCATTTTTTTAAATTAACACTGTAATGAAGAACCTCTTAAAAAAAGTAGAGCTTAAAATATTTTTTTATTTATTCCCAAAAGCTAGATGTATTTGTGTTAACACTTAATTGAAGCTGATAAATTTATATTCAAATATATCTAATTGGCTTTTATTACATCCATGGAAGGAAATATGTTATGATATATAAATATAAAATTAAATTTAAATTGTTCTATTAAATCATATATGGGATTTATGCGTACCTCTGGATTTCTATATAACCTCATATTAGATACTTTCTCGAAAATTGAGCAAACTGCCAGGTATCGTTAGGTATTATGTATGCATTGCTCCTTTAGCACAAAAAAAATACAAATATAATATGAAAGAAATATATACAAGTGAAAAGGGTATTTGAATTTTATTTATACTACTTTTACGAAAATTTAGGAGTTGTGTAATATTATTGCTAGTGTCAATTTTATTGTGATATTCTCTCAATCTATACAGACATTAATTTTTTATTCATATGACTATAAACCATATAAATTAACTCAATATGTAGTTCACCTTAATATATCCATATAAAAAAATCCTTTGTTTTTCACTATGTAGTCTTATTGTGCTGACATAAATTATTTTTATTATAAGTATATTGATTGTTTTTAATAATCTTAATTCTCTTTTTTTGAAATATATAGTATACAGTAAGATATACAAAATAAATTCAAATAAAAATATAGTACGATAGAATCTCTTTCGAAAAATGTGTTTATATACCAATTATATACTGAAAGCAAATTTAAATAAAAGTTTTTACATTAAGTATTTGTATATTTTAATTTTCTTAACCCTATTTCTTTTGTTTAAACAAATTCTACAACTAATCCTTAAAATAGTTTAATTTTGTCTAGTTTTGGGTGTTAAATTTGTTTATACAGTCGTGCATATAATACAAAAAATATTTTACCTGATATTTCAAGTTTATTTTAAAAGTAGATAAACCTTAAACAAAGTTGTTCATTTAAAACTAAATTAAATACTAGTTTTTTCCATATAACTAATATAAATAATATTTCTTGTTTATATGTAAAGCTAAGAATTTATTTTCAAACTTTTTGGAAATTAATTTGAATAAAGTAATATAATAGAATCAAAGATACATTTATTTCAAAATGTATTTATAGATGAATATTATACTGTAATAAGTAAAAAATCAAGTATGTTTATTAAAGTAGACGTTTATTCTAATTCACTAAATAAAATTTTTGATTGGGTTTGTTGGTTCAAATATCATATTATAAAATTAAGATTTCAAGACTTAAAATATAAAAAGAAGCACAATTGGTAGGTCAAAACTTCAATATGTAGGAACAATCTTGGATTTTTTATCATCTGGAATCGTATACATGTGACCTAGCACTATCTTATCATTAAACTTCTATTACCTAACCAACTGTATAAAGGTTACACCTAATTAAACGAAAGAAACAAGTTCCACAATCAAGTACAATATAGGTTCCAAAAAATTTGCAGCAAATTTATACTTTTTAAACTACCTAATCTGATTTGTATCATGAAAAGAGTATGTAAGATTTTTTTAATATTTAGCTCCTATAGAATATAAAAGGCAATGTGTAAGAACTCAAGCGATTTTTTCCAAGTCGGATTTAACCAGAAAATTAAATTAGAGCACTTAGTATACATCTATAAATAATTTTAATGATATCAGAAATACTTTTACATAATCTGAAATACAAATGGTTACCTTCATATACAGATTTATTTATTAGCAAATTTTTGGAGTAAATAACTATACGATAAAGAAATCTATAAAATATTAGTTAAGTTTTAAAAAAAAAACTTTCATTAAATTCAATTACTATATTTAATCATTAAAAATAATACTTTATGTCTCAAACTATCTCTTGTATTTTATATATAACTACACATGAAATCTTGATGATATATAAACGAGTTAAGGTTTTAAAAACTGATATACTCTTATCGAACAAATGGGTTATTCCTAAGCTATATTTATTCTAGAATTAAGTAACAGTTATATACTTTAAGATATACCTTACTGGGCACACATTGAATATATTATGAATTTTCTATAACACTTCTATTAGCAAAGATCGATTGTACTTTTTGAGAAAATAGAATACCATATTCATAACTAAATAAAATATTTTTCGGATAGACTATTTCGAATTAAATTTATGACACCAAGAAATATATTTACCCATTTAAGGTTTATGTTTTTAGAATAGCAAATTTATAAAACATACCTTAGATATTAAACCAAGAAATATAAATTACTAATTGCAAAAAATAGAAATATTTAAATTAGATGGGAGCTGATAACAAATAGAAGTGTTTAATAGAACAAAGAAGTGCAAAATTTAATTTAAAAAAATTATATTCTTTTTTTTATATATATAAATACAAAGTAGATATTATAAACCAATTTTAAAATATTTTATTTTTTTATTTATTGTAAATCATTTAATTTCTTTAAAATTTCTTCCTTATGAAACAAACGAATATTTCTTCTTGTTCTAAAACTTATTTCAATAGAATCCGAAGTAATTTACTGCAATTCTACAATTATGATATTCTAAATATATCCCATAAGTTATTTTAATTCAAATTTATGATAATATCTATATTTCAAGCAGTTTTAAAAAATATATCTAGTTCAATAAAAACTTTATATCTTTTTCTTATCTATAGAAACATAGAAGTATTCTTTTCTGGAATTCAATTTGGGGAAATTCATTACTTCGAGAAGTCACACCCTGAAAACTTTTATATTTTACAATTAGACTAAAAAAAATTCTATTTGTGCTCCGTTGTAGCCGAATTACAAATAGGTAAGTATACTGTCAAAATACAATCCAAAATCATTCAACCACTTCCAAACACACTCTCCATAAACCCCTAGAACAAATTTTATCTAGTTAACCAAATATATATCATTAACTTACATACCACCCAGTACCTCTTCTTTTTTTTTATCAAAATCGTAAAAAGAAAAATTTTGTTCAAATTAAAAAGAAAAGGAACTCTTAAGATAGAAGCCTCCTTTTCCATAAAAATGGATTTCAAAATAATATAATCAAATCAAACTAAAATTCCCAATCATTTGTTTTATAATAAGTTTGAGGCGTTGTGCTAGATATCTAAAAGTGCCTTAATATATTTCACTTTCTCATAATTTTTCTATTATTGAAAACAACTTTTACCAAAAAATTCATTTTATGAGTAATTCATTGGGATTTTGAAAACAAATCAAACATCATAAACTATCACTGTTGCTGTTATTAAATCTATTATCATCTTTTCTGTTCATATTTTCTGATTTACAGCTTCATTTCTTTTTTCGATAAAAAATAGATTTTGATTGAAGAAACGTAGGGTAGAAGTTTTTAAAAAATATAAAGAAATTATTTTTAGAAAAATTTATTTTATTTTATTTAATGCCAAGTGAAAGCATAAATGTTAAAAAGAAGAGGGGTATTATGAACTTTTACTTTTTTATTGTCTTGCTTCTATAATTGCCCATTGTAGCATTATAATATTATTTTAGTAATTCAACATCCTGTATGATTATTATTACAGTTTATCTTTTTTAATTCTAATTTTTTAAATTATGTTTTTCTGCTAAAGACTTATATTTTGAAACGTTTTATCTGTTCGGTGTTTGTAAAATCTTTTAAATATCTCAAAAAATTTCTAATTCTCATAAAAACCTCTAACATGATCTATAAAATCATTTAAATGTAATTTTCCAACAAAATAACAAAAATTTAAATTTTTCAATGTATAAGGGTAAATAATTTATCTTAACTTACTTGTAATTTTTATTTAATTCATAACGTCCTAATATATAATCAGAATTTAAAAACTGAAATAGCAAAAACAAAAAAATTATTCATAGAATTAAGAAACAGAAAAAAAGTATTTATCAACAAGTTTCTGAAAGTAAATATAAATTTAAATGGAAATTAAATGGAAGAAATTGTTAAGTATGAAATATTTGAATAAAAATTTCGATATATGAAACCATTTAAGATCCATCAAAATAAAATTTTGCCAAACTAATTTTCTACTATTATCTTTCTGATAGTTTTCTTTATTCTTGGTATATATACTCCTTCTAAGAAATTTTAATAAGGGGAAACCTATATTTAATTATTTTAATTATTTAATTTCTACCAATAAAGCCAAAAGATATTAATACGAACCAATATCATAAAAATTATCGGCATTAAATTTGCAGTATTATTTTGTAGGAAAACTGGGCAGCTTTTTAAAACAAAATATGGGCTATTTTTAAAGCATTAAAGATAGTCAGGGTTTATATAAAACGCCTTCTTATAATTCTATTCGTATCTTTAAGGCTGACTACATTATAAAGCTGTCTTATTTAAAGGTTTTGTGGAATATGTTTAAAACAAAAGGCAGTTATTCTAAAATAATTTTTCTGTTGAAATATGATTGTTGGTTTGATTTCACTTTAAAATATCACGCGTACACATCCTTTTATCGCTATACCATCTTATATTTTAGTATATCTTCATTTATAAAGTAACCCGGAGAATACCGAGAGTTTATTTGGGCAAAAAATGTTCTATAAAAAGACATAAGTGGTTATATCGTTCCCTAGATCATTAAAGATTTGCATTTTTCTATCTTCCAGCACCGGGTGTTAAAATTTGGTTGCAAAATCACCGGTTTTGAGTTTAAATACTATTGCTACATGCTCTATCGCTTTTACATTTCGTTACATGAACACTCAAAAAGATCAAGAAAAAAATTCGCATATTTAGGCTGTTCTTCCTAGTACCAACTATTACAGAGCAGCCGAGGATGTAGTGAAGTTTAATTCTTACATAAAAGACAAATTATGATCTGTACCAAACCTTTATGTCTAAATCTAGCTGTTTCTTATTACTGTTGATATTTTAACACTACCTCATTCCAAAAATAAATTTTCTCAATATACTAAAGGGTTATTTGTCTTTGTAATTCTGGATGTTTCTAAAATTAGTATTTTTTGAAGTTTTAACTAATTGTATATGTCGTTCTTGAATTATCATATGTAAATAATGGTTCATGTTTGACGCAGAAAAGAAAATTCACACATCACGTTAATTTTCTTAAATTTTAAAATTTTAATAGAAACCAAAAATTTTACATTCCGCTATATTTCTCAGATAGTATAGTTTGATTTTTGGTATACTTAGTAAAATTATTAAGGGTTTGCAGATATACTTACATATAATAGAAGTTTAATATTTCTTTGTACCATAAATATTTTAATTTTATACTTAGTTACCATATAGTCTCCGCAAATCGACAATTTGCAGTTTATTTAAATTTCGGAATAGATTATCAAATAAAATATGCAACCGTTTCAAGCAAAAAAATATTTTGTGACTATATTAGAATATGAACCTAATTCATATAAGCTAAATTCTATATGATCACTGCTTTTTTCTCGACGGTTCAAACCCCTTATTCTCATCATTTTTACCTTAAAACAATTTTTAATTCCGATTTTATCTGTCATAAGAATGTTATGAGTATTTTATAAACTAGTTTGAAGGCTTTGGATTTACCTTTAATGCCTATTAAAAATCTGTAATATGCTGATAAAAAAAATCGGTAAGTTACTTGTATTCTATAACTAATAAATCTATTCTAAAAAAAGTCAAAAGATTTAATTGAAAAATATTTTTTTTAGAAAGATGTTCAATTTTTCAAAAAAATATTTTTATCAAAAAAAAAAATCAAAATATTCCGAAGATATTTAAATTTACCCAATTACTTTTTTAAAGAAAAAAAAAGAATGCCTTTGAAATTTTAGAATTATTTCTTGATTTACATTTAGTTTTCTTTATATTAAAAGCATATATCCGTTTACTATGTTCCTATTTTCTTGGTGCTATATTAAATAGATATTACTTATACTTTTTCTTTTTGTTTTCTCAAAGCGGATAACAAATTTTGGTTCCAAATAAGTATTGTAAGGCTTATAAAAGTTTTTCTTGGTATATACCCACTCGGTTTAAATATGTAATTTTCTCAACATAAATGATAGAAAAAATGACTTTTCTGCTGAAGACGTTCTGATGTAGTGCTAATGCCAAATCTGGGAAGAAAATTAAATTCTCTATTTAGGTTATAATTTAACCCTTGTTGTATCTTTATTGTAATCTTTAATAAATTATGCCTTTTTTGACGATTTCGAGACAAATTTGAAAATCTAAGAAATGTAATTTTGAGATATAAGATATGTAAACGGAAATTATATATTTTTTAAAAAAGTTAAGAAGGTAAATTTGCTGCAGGAAATATTTTCCTTAAATTTTTGTAGGATATACGGTTGTGTCCAAGATAGTCATCCTTTTTTTAAATTAAATTTTAGGAAATATATCTTGTGATAATAGCTGTCTAAAAAGTTTATATTTTTTATCATTATTTCCATATAAAAGTATTTTTTATCGTTTAAAAAAGAAACGTTAAGTGAGGTTTAAATTTTGTTCTTCGTGTATATATTATAAAATTTTAACCTCTTTTATGTAAATACATTATAAGTTAAAAAAGAATTTTATTGAAAAGCTTAAATTTTCAACGAAATATATTTTTATTCTAAGATGAAAAGGGTATTATGAAAGTGAAGATAATTGCGTTATATAGCAGGGTTAGAACACAATTATTCTGGTATAAGTATGGAGACCAACAAAAAAATTTTAATTATGCCTATATTGCAAAATGTTTAAAGATTAAATATATATAAGACAATTGGTAATTTTATTTGCGCCAAAACAAAATCGCAGATCTTAAAAAAATATTGACTATTAATTTTTTTTGTCAGAAATTAAAAAAAACGTTTTTTTGTTCGGGAATTACATTGAAACTAAAAAAATAATAATAGAAAACCCCCGAGCCGGTATTACTCAGGCTCTAAACTAGGATAAGCACTCGTACCAAAAAATGTAAATATATATAAAAAAACATAAAAATATTGTATGCTTAACCTCATATCAATACACCATAGGAACAAAAATAGATCAAATTTTATATTTGAAATGACCTTGTCATTATATTACAAAATTTACTTTTACAATTTATTTCACTTCTTTTATATTACAATTTACAAGCCTTACTTTATTTAAATATTTTAAAAACCTCCATGTTATAATTAATTCTAAGGGAGTTATATACCATGCAATCGTCTTTATAGGTTTTTTTCTTTTCTGATGAATCAATAATTGTAAAAGTAATTTCTGTATCCCACTTTCTAATATATATAGCATTTAGAAGGTTCTTAGTTTAAAAAGCGAATTTTCTGATATTTTAATTTAAATCTTAATTTTATGATTTTTTTTGTTTTAAATTTGACTACAAAAATAAAACATCTAAAAATATTCTTTAAACTAGTATCTTCTAAATGTCATATACAAAAAACTGAGGATAAAAAATTCTTCAAACAAAACGTTTCAACTAAAAAAGAAGTAGATCTTTCGATTGTTGCATGTTCCTATAATTTTGCAATTGCATAAAGACAGTTTTAAAATGCAAATATCAGTACATTTTGAAATGTAAAAAAGGATGAATCCATTGGTCTGTTCTATTTAAATTACATTCCGTATTTTTAATCATCTTGTTTCTCTTTAACTTTTCAAAAAAAATAAAAATGATACGTTTCATCAGAGAAAAAGGGAGCTATATTTCATAAGGAGGAAGAGTTTAAAAAATATAAATTCTACTTTTTTTTTCTAAATAAGTTTCAATTGGTTAATTTATTTTTAGGGTAACTTATTTAAATTAAAATAAATTTTCATCCAATTGCTAATTCTAATTTCTTAGAAAATTTGCAAGAGTAAAATATTGTATAACTATAGCTTTTTATAAATGTATAAAAGATATTTAGATTTTTAAGAATATCCTTTGTAATAATATTGTAAAGTTAATAAAAAAATTAACTATGTGTATTTTGTTATTGTATTACTTTGTTAAAATCTGAAAATTTTTGTCATTATAATTATTATGTAGAATTAAGTCGAAAAAAATAATTTTAGTTCTTTTGCTTTAAACAGTTATGAACGGACAGAATAGGCGAAATTTAAATTATTCTTTTTATAGCGGTAGTTCTCTTTAGAAATGTTTTTCAATGAGCTATTAGATTATTTTATTACCATTTTAAATATTTTTATTTCAAGCTAATTCTAAACATTTATTTCTACTTGATTTTAATCAAGATTTACTTCGGTATTTTTGTAGGGACTTATCCAAAAAGCATTTTTGTCATTTAAGCGATCTGAGAATAATAGATAGATTGTAATGTTAGGCCTGGGAAAAGCGTTTTTATTGAACTATATTGAATGTACAGCAGAATATGATTTACGTCTTATACCCATAATGACGCCTTTATAACGCAATTCGGTTTGAGTAATAATCGTTGGATCCTGCTATCATATTCTTTATTTAGTTTTATAACGGTAGAATTATATTTTGATATTTTTTCTCGGAAATCTTAGCTTTATATTATATATTAAATTTTGACTTATAAATGTTTTATATATTTATACGAAGAAATTACTATATCTATAACGTATTTAGAATAAACTTACAAGTTTTCAACGTATTAAGCGCTCGCTTATGGAATACATTTATTAGTTATTTGGCTTTTTAAAAATTTTTATTTCTGATATTTAATATTTCAAAGCAGACTTAGAAATTTATTAAGACTTTTGATTTATCTATTTAAAAACATATTTTATTTTTTAGATCATAATAGCTTTCTAACATATTATGTGTTATATAGAAATTAGAATATTGTAAGAAGTAATAAACTTTTTAAGAAGAAATTTTTTACTTTAAACTTGATGCCTTGACTGTTTGAATGGATTCTTCATATATTTTCATGTATCGATATTTTAACATTCTCGGAAAATTATTCTTTTTAGATTTTATATTTATTAGTAATACTTGTTATTAATTTTTTTCTCTCTTCTCAAAATTTTATTCTAATAAAAAACTTGCATCTAAAAATCTTACTTTCTTTATAAATTTTTTTAATTTTTGAAGTAATAAGAAATAAATAATTTGTATCTATCAGTTAAAAATAAATATTTTTGTATTTCTGCTAAGTAGTATTTTATTTTCTCACGGTCGTTTAGAATGTATTAAAAAATTACCTTACTTTTTTTTTCATACACATATTTTTTTTAGGTATAATTGTTATGAATATTTCATAATAAGAAAGCCTCGGGAGACTATCAAAATATATGTTCGATATTATTTCGACTTAAAAGAATCATGTATATACAAACTTTTGGATAATCTTTGTCATTATTAAATATCAAAGTAGATGTAACGAACTAATAAATCTGTATATTAATATAATAGATTTATATTTTGAAGAATTATAGTTGGAATCTATTTTTGTAAAATTTATATTGTAATTTGTGTAACAGTCAATCAAAGAAATATTTTAGTAAAAAAAGTTGCTTTTTTTGAATGAAGTATTTTTCAAGAGGTTTATAAAAAAAGCGTAAAAGTCTAAAAAATACATATACCCTCACCGGCACAATCTATAACTATTATATAACAAACTTATTCCAAAGACTATAATAAGCTCGAAATAATAGGCATATGTCTGTAAAAATTCTCGGAAATGGCAGAAGAATGAGAAATTTTGGGCATAAAAACTAAAAGTCGTTCTGCAGTAAATATTATATAAATTTATTAGATACAGATAGAAATACTCAAAATTTAGAATTATCTAAGGTATTTTGAATTTTATGAGTCAATGTAATAGAATGTCTAAAATAACTTATTGATTCCATTAATTTAACTCTTAGATAACTGCTATGCACATAGTCACTAGATAAAAACCTAATCTAAAAACAGATGTAAAGTCAATATATTAAAGAAATTCTCGGATATGTTTATCATACCTCAAAATATGTACCACATCAAATGATTCTGCCAAACCCTTAACAAATGAACAGAAATGCATAATTTACGATCTGAAGTAAAATCTATTGTAAGAATGCTACAATTCAAACAACAAGATACTCTTTCGTAGTTTTGAAGAGAAATGCAGGCGGTGCTTTACTATTCCTAAGTGATTCATTGTGAATGAGCATATTTATGGAACTCTTAATTGGAAAAAAATTGCCGGGCAAGACAAAATACTATGAAAGCACGATGAAAAAACTCTAAAGATCTATTTAGAGATAAGCTTATTTATAAAATTTGTTCGTAAATACCCTAAGCATTTATCTCAATCATACAGCAAACTGAATTTAAAATATTCTTAATGAACCAAGATAGCTTAGATATTCTATAAAATGAGCTAAAAGTAATGGCATGCATTTTTGCGATTAAGTCAATATTCATCGAATAGGCGAATTGATATAGAAGTAAAATAAAAATTACAGAATGTTTTATAATTAAAAAAATTGGTATCGACAACATTTGGCAGCCGAAAATATTATACGATAGTAAAAAGCCAGGGTAGTTAAATTTTAAGGAGACAATTAAGATAATATATAGTACGAAGAAAAACAAATGTTTAATCAAAGCATATAAACTATAAAAACTTGTAATATTTATTAAACTAAGTATTTAGAACCTTTTACTTCAAAATCTTTTATGAATAAAATCTTATTTTTAAGTTTAGAAGGAATTATATGCACAATTTTTTTCTGTTGATATTCTTTAAATTTTAGTGTAGCAAGAAAACCAAACTTTCAGGTTTCTAATGTTTTTTATTTTACATGATTCTAAAATTAAGTTAAATTAAAATATAATACTTGGCTTTTTTGTAAAACTCTTTAAAGGAATATATTTTGAGAGCATGAATTTGCAGTAAAATATTTTTCTGTATATATTTGAGAAAAACATAACAAAATATTTTTTACCACCATTTCTATGTTACTCTATAGTACTGCTTTTAAATTTTCTTATAGTATATATCATATGTATAGTTACATTTTTTTCATAATTTCAAAGTGAGTACATATAATACTAAAATTCGCAATATACATTAAAAATAATACATTTTTTATATCTTATATGTAGACTTATATGTATTAAGGCAATTATATTTTTATAAAAAAATACCTAACCTATATTGATCTTATTTTCGTATTGTCTATTGATCCGTTTTAATATTGATATATGATTGAACAAGCATATTCAAGAAAATGGATTATTTAATTTAAACCCTTTCTTGAAAAAAAAAATTTGAAGAAAAATTCATTTTTCAAAATATAGTTAAACTCACAATGTAAATTAATGTTTTTTAGCTTTTAGTCTTCTTAATACAATGTAGAAAAACTTAAAAGCTAAGTATAAACTACCGAGATTATAATATATAATCGTTTGAATATATCTATGCGTCATATAGGTTTAATTAATTTTTTTTACACACTTGCAATCCAAAAGAACTTATCAATTATGATTGTACTCTATGGATTAGAGTTCTTGACTCAATTTATTATAAATTAGTAATTATAAGCAATATTTTAACAATATTGATTCTTGCATTGTGAGATTCAAGCTATCATTTTATAAACTCTTTGTATTATAGAAATTCTACTTCATTCATAGTCTTACATTCCCTAAAACCCTAGAATATACAATGATTTATATCCTCTTAAGAAAAGATCACAAAAAGTTAAAATTATGCAGAAGTAAAAATAACCAATTTTTTAAAGCACGTTTTTATAAATTAAATTAATATCTTTATTTTAATTAGTACTGTCTTCATCTAAACAATTTATTTTTCACGCTCCCTGATCTAATAATTTCTTATAATTTACAAGTTACTTTTCGCGTTCACTTACATCTTCAAATATTTTTTAAATCAGAAACTGCTAGGTGCATATAGTTTTTATAAATTTATACATATCCGTTACTATCATTGATTGTGTTCAAAGACTGATACTTGTTTAAATTACGAAGGTTTGTATTCGTAAACTAAAGAAAAATTATGGTCATCATATACACTTATAAATCCAAACACTATACTATTTTCTCCTCATGAATTAAATCCTTATAACCTAGCTTAGAAATAAAGATAAGAAATTTAGAATTTAAAATGAGGGAATAAAAATTTTAATTATAGAATATCAATATAGAAAATAACTTTTTCAAAACACTATTTTAAAATTGGGTTCATTCTTTAATTAAATGTTGTATATTTTATATTTAAGAATTGGCGCATTTCATATTCTTTTATGAACCTTCCACCGTTTAATTTTCGCGTCCAGTTCACAAATATATATCTTTGAGAATATTTTTTCAAAAACATTAAGAATATTTCTTCCAATAAAAAGCATGAAATGTATGATTAAAAATAATAACCAACATCCACTAAATATCGTTTCACTTCAATTTATAATTTTATATCAGAAAAGCTATAATCAACGAATTTTTTATATTTTTAAATTAAAAGTTCTACCTTCTTATCTTTTTTCATATATTTGATTCTTTTATTTGTTTGACACTCTCAAAGAATGTTTCTACTGAATCCATTCTTATTCTAATAAATTTACTTTTTTTATAAATTCCTTTCTTCAAAATCAACCTAAGACTGGCTTTTTTACAAATTATACAAAAATAGTAAAAATAAGATTTGTATTTAAAATATGGTGTATAATAGCAATAACCCTACTAATAAAATATAATTCAAGGGTAATGTTTAAATAATGATATAGTTTGAAAGGGGTTTAAAATTTAAATTACCTGTTCTTTACTTTAATTTAAGTTCTACTATTTAACTATTAAATTTTTTAAGTCGGATCTGTTAATTAAAAACCAATATAGACTTAACTATTAATTTAATAGACGGCTTTATAAATTACTCTTGTTTCGCAGAATCATATGGGTATAAGTAAATAAAAGTGTTACTTTTCATTTATGACAATCTCTACCTCAAAAAACTTACTATTAAGCTTTACGAACATAATTTTATTATGATTTCTAACATACCTTAAATATTACCATAAAAATATACCACTGTTCATATATGCTCTTAGAAAATCATTAATATTATGTTTTTATCGAGTTTTAACATATTTTATTTGCATTTTTCGTATTGAATTTTTTAAAAAATATTTGTTACATTTTGTATATACTATATAGAACGATTCGAATGTTATCCTCAAATATAAAATAAAAATAATAATGCTTTGATTGATGAAAAGTATTGAAAATAGATAATGTATGATTTTACCGCTTTTAAATCATCTTAAAAAATAAATTTAGCTTGCTATTAAATTTTTGATATTTTTTAAGATTATTATTGATATATTCTATTATAAATTCAAAAATTCAATTAAACAAAATTATATAGAATTTATTAACTAAAGACTGCCAAAAATATTACATATAGCTTCTAAAGATTCGATGTATCACAATATATTTTTAATTTTTTTTGGATTTGTTTAATCGGATTTTGTATAGTCTTACACTAGATTTAAAAAAATCAAAAAAAAAATTGGGGTAAAAATAGTATCGGCTATATGCCTAGAAATTTCCAAAAATACATCTCATTAAACTTTTACTGTTTATATAAATGTCTACTAAAAAATCTATTTGTTTCTTTTCAATTTTTATTGCCTATTTAACAAACTTGCTTGATATATTTTGTATATGTTTTTTTAAAGAGCACCGAATTATGAAAAAATCTAGATGTAAAAATACACAATTAAACACCGAATAAAGCTCCGATTAATATAAAAATACGATCGGCAAGCAAATTTTTACGCTTTATGATAATCGTAAGTCATTTTGAAGAATTTTTTGAGTATCAATTTTTTTGGATTTTTTAAGGCATATATACCTATAGTATCTCAAGATTTGTAAATTAACAAAACTACAACGAAAAAAAATTTAAGTTATGCAACAAAATCTAATTAATCTATCGAGTTGTCTTAAAATAAGCCAAGAAGTCCGTTTGGAATAAACTTCGATGTTCTGAAAGTAAATTTCTAAATTTCTTTTAGCAAATTTGTCATGAATGCATAGTATATTGTGTATGAAGTAATTTTAAAGAAGAAAACAATTTATTTAAAATATTTCCGGATTTGTATTTCTAAAACATCGCAAATATGATATATCAGTATATTATAAGTAGATAGTATCCTTATCATATAATTTACATTATATTTTTTATAAATTCGTATCAGTATATTTTTTCATACATGTTTTATTTGTTCTGCATATAGTAGTATGAATATATGAAAAATATAATTCGAAAATGCATATGTTCTTGCTGATAATTAGAAGGAATATAGCTGAGACCAAGGAATAATTTTTCCCATAGTTAAAAATAAAATCTAGTAATTTTTATTAGGTTTTCATATTGCTTGATTTTTTTTATTAGGCTTAATGAAGTTACATCTAGCAGTATTAATGATTTTGAATTTCTAAAATACAGTTTACAAAAGAAATACTATTTAATTATTTAAAAAAGTAAGAATAATACGAATATTTTTTAAAAAAATTGACTGTTGTGTTTGTTATAAAATTTGATAAAGTTTATGCTTATCTTAATTACCTGTTTTTTTGATTTTTTTCTTTCTATATTTGTATATGGTATATAAAACGAATCGAGAATTATCAAAAAATATTATGGCAAAGTATATGTTCAAATAGTTAAAAACAACTAAAAATGCAAGAAAACATCTCTTTAAGAAACAAATAGTTGTGTTTTTAATAAAATTTTACAATCTTTCAAGATATTATTTTATACATTTTTTTGCATTTTGTTAACCTATTTTGTATATAATGTGTAAGCCTTTCAAAATTTTTCAAAAATATTTAAGAGATAACTGATTAAAAACCTGAAAATTCCTTTGAATATAACAAAATATTTTGTCATAAGTCAATAACTGTGTTTTAAATAAAATTTCTAGATGATTTTTATAATTTTCTGTGATCATAAATTCTCCAATACGGTCGATATAGTTACATATAGTCGTATTGAAATATTAATATTTGAAAAAAAAATTTAAAAATCATATGCATGAAAATCTGATAAATTATACAAAAAGACCAATAATTATCAAATCTAGTTTTTTTTCAAATTAGGTTTTTCTGAACTTTACTACTCTTCGTTTTTGAACCTTATTAGATATGTTTTGTATATAGAATCTGAAAAGATTGAAAAATAGAAAAAAAAAATGAAATTAAGTAGTATACGAATTTTTTCTTATCGACTTATACAGATGTTACAAATGGTTTTATATCAACCTATTAAATTTCTTTTAAATTTAAATTTTGTTTTTTATATGAATTTTATCTTTCTTTGACAGGTTTTGGGATATTGAGTGACACTATGATTATTATTCAAAAATATATTCGAAAAAACCTACATTTTAATATCTATAAATTATAGAAGACATATAAGAGATGTCTAATTAATTGTATTTTACAGGATGCAATCTTTTTTTCTGATCTTGCTTCGAAGTTTTTTGATATATTCTTTTTAATTTTCAGCATGTAATGTTTAATCAAAAAACATATTAAGAATTATAGAAAAATTTATTAACAAGATATAAGATTAACTCGTTAAAAATTCTTGCAAATAGTTGGATAAGTTTAAATAAATAATGTTTGTTTTTTTATGATTTAATCTCGACGAATATTTCGAAATTTGCAATGCGTAAATTTTTAGTTTTAAGTAGAAGGTTTTAATATAGTGATATGATCGATTCCAAAATCAAAAGAAGGCTTATTAAAATGTATATGTTTTAACAAAAAAATCGATCAAAATACAACTGATTTTCATTATATAATACATTTCAATGTTATTATAACATTTCTGGTATTTAGGGTTTATTTTTGGTACCTGATTGGTTTTTATTAGTGTCATATATTCGTATTAAAGATTTTAACAATTAAAAAAATGTATATATAAATGTATGAAGGTTAAGATTTCATAGTTGCTCTAAAAATAACTAAAAGACTTTTAACACTCTACGATCATGTTTAAAGAAATTTAGAGATTTGATTCAAACTTCTTTTGAAGTATTTTTCTATTTAGTTAAAAATCACTATAAATTTTATCCCACATATATATTTTTTTTACTTGTATATCTCTTAATGACATTTTTATTTTACCTAAATTATTTCTCTATTTGTTATTTTAGACACTTATAATTTTATTTAATCAGAGATATTGAGTTATCACATTTTTAATAAGTTATTATGTTACCTAAAATATATTTACGAAGTTATTTTTCCTTTTTCATTTTTTATTACGTTATTTCACATTTAAAAACCAATCTTGGGTTTAGAAAGTTGTTATATATATGTTTTGTTCAGTCATTTATAAGTTGTTATAAACTATACGTTCGGATTAACACGCTTTTTATTCATTTAAATATTCTATAAGTTCTTTTTTCTAAGATTAAAATTCTATTAATATATGCCTTTTATTTATATGGGTAGAAAGAAAAATGTTAGCAGCGAAATATCGAATAATACCAAAATAAAGGCTGCAAACGACGCTGATGAGGTGAAAAAGAGTGATAGTGAGATACAAAAATGTAAGCTACACCCACCGGCGATTCCCCTACCTTCCTCCTCCTACACAACAATAACACCTCCACCACCAAGCCAAACATGCAGTAAAATGCAAAATAGTGGGCTTGACACCTTACCTTCGCCTAATGCACCAGTTCCCTCTTCGGTTGAAGTCTCTGCGTGCGAGCCATCGTACGACATGACAAGCCCCTGTACTCTAGCTATTCCGGAAGGTAACAGGCTAATGGCATTGCGGACGATATTCGATTCCGTAACAGCCGACCCGAAGGAATGGCCTCGAATTGTTTTTTTTGCAGTACAGACAAGGTTTGAAAGAATGCCAAGAAATGGCTGGACAGAGCTTCACAGGTACTATAATGAGAAATTCGGCTGCACTGAAACTCTCGAAGTGTTAAAAAAATTGGCACAAAGTGAGATGGGAAAGGATGTAAAATCAGAAGAGAATGGAGAGCGACGTAGAATCGCCACTTGTCTCGCTGATACATGCACCTTGACCGACACCACGGAGTACATAAACCTGAGAGATAAATTCTTGAGTAAAATCAAAGAAATCTCTGAGAACGAAATTGGAAAAGTGGTGGTCCGAACTAGAAAACATCCAAATGAATTGGTTGATAGTAAAGTTCTGGATCTCATAAATCGAGTAGTCGGTGAATATGCAGGAGCTCATGTACCTGAGTCAATTACGGAAGCCGCGTATATCATGCAAGCTGCGCAGGTATGCTATGACGAGGCAACACGTAAAGAGAAGCCTAGATCCGCTTGGAAGGAAAACATAGAAAGTAAAATTTCTAAGTTAGTACTTTCCAAAGATCTCCTCGAGAAAGCTCGTAAGCAGGAAAAGCTCTCCACTTCGGAAACGAAGAGCCTTAAGAAAATCATGCGAGAGTTTAATTTAAACTTGAGCAGCGTAACTGATCTTTCTGAGGCTTTAGTTAAGAAGAATGAGTCTTTGAATGTTTACGAGAAAAAAATTACGATGCATGAAAGTAGGAAGCAATTCCGAAAAGAGAATCGTATGTTTGAGCTTTTCCGAGGTCGATTTTATCGTGGGTTATCCGAGCGTGTGGAATCCGAGCATGTGGTTAGCCGTGATGAAATTATGAGTTTTTGGTCTACAATGTGGAACAAAATGATGACACAGTCACGTACGATGATTATTTGATTCCATTTGTATCAGATAATCATCCGACCACGTTCCTTCACTTGATGAATTTGTGAATATCATTAATTGGCTCCCTAATTGGAAGCTGCTGGAATTGATGGTATTTACATTTTTCATTAGAAACTTACAACTCTTCACAAATATCTTTATGATATTGTGAAGTTATATGTTTAGAAGGAACACCTCAGCTGATTGGTTTTACTGCGGGCTTACGTATTTGATACCGAAAGGAATTCCACGAAGAGGCTCTGACTACAGGCCAATCACTTGTATGTCCAACCTCTATAAGTTAACGACAAAGTGTGTAACGAAAGTCGTTCAACTTGAAGTGGAAAGGCGAGGGTTGCTTGCAGAGAACCAACTAGGGGCGGTAAGAGGTGTGCAGGGAGCGAAAGAGCAGGCTCTACTGAATATTGCCTTAAATAAAGAGTATGGAAATAATCTTAAGGCAACATGGATTGATGTTAAAAAGCTTATGATTCAATAGATCATGCTTATTTAACTCAATGATTGAAAACCTTAATTTACCTGATTGGATCCTGAAATTTATTAAGGTAATTATATCAAAATGGAAAATTGATATATCAGTAGGGCCTGAAAAATCATGAGCAAGAAGATTGATAGAGGGATTCTACAAGGAGATAGTCTGTCACCTTTGTTATTTGTGTTGTGTATGGATCCATTAAGCCGAAAGCTTAATGAAAAATACACAAAGTGACAGTACAAACAGATGCAGAATCCCATTCTACTAATCATCTCTTGTTTATTGATGATCTTAAGCTCCTTGCAAAGACAGCTCCACATTGAGTGCTATGACAGGCGAGGCAAAGGAATTTTTAGAGGTGATTGGCTTAGAGATTAACAAAGAGAAGTCAGCCACAAATGATACGTGTTGTGAAGATACTGCTACTCTTCTAGAAGGTGTTAGTGTTTACAAATATTTAGGAATAATAGAAGATAGCAGAGGAATCCCAACACGTAGCTCATTTGAAGAAGTACGAGCAAACTTATATCAAGAGTTGAAGACTTTGTCACACTAGATTAAATGCAAAAAATTTATTTTCTGCAATCAATCAACATGCGATATCGTTAATCAACTACCACATGGGTACTTCGACTTGACCGGCTGACTTCTCTAGTTAGATGAGGCGTGCGTGCGGTGTTGGTTAAAATAAGATACATCTCCGCCCGGATGTGGCGGTTGTTCTTCCTGACGACTTGGGGGTCTCTGGTGTTGGTTGCGAAGCGAACATTGCTTCTGCACTCTTGGATTGTCTGGAAAAGTAAAGAAATATCACTAGACGAGCAGCAATCCTCAGGTGGGATAATAATAAAACCCATCTTGCACTAATAAAAGGCTTCTTAAAGTAAGTACGGTTGGTGAAGAAGTCACTAGAAAGTTTGGAAGCTCAACTTGCAAACTATATAACGAAATAGAAAACGAACTCCATTCAAGTTATATAATGCAGGAAATGGCTTGTGGTGTTGTGACTCTTCAGATGGCTAAGAGAGGAAATATTAGGCCACGAATGAGCTGTGTTCTGCTATATCCGGATGAAATGTATTCTGGGGGCGATGGTGTGTCACTTGCGGGGTCTGGTAGACTGTGGTCTCTGCAACTGATGTGAAAATGCTAGGCCATGATTCACTGCGGCATAATGAGTGGTTGATGCCTACCTTCCCTCTAATAGATATGTTTAGTCTTCAAACGAATAGGGCCACTCGTTCGAAATTCTTGATAATGAGTATGCGGATGAGTGGACACCGAATTAAACGTGTTAAATTCGATAACAGACCGGACATATTTATTTTAGATAAGAAGAAGAATAGATAACACTCATTGAGTGGATCACTTCCAGATTCACTTCAATAGTTGACTGAAACTGGGTATGACCTGCTGCATGGTTGGGCCTTTTTATAAGTGTGTGTTGGATAATCCCTTGTGTGACCTGGGACGGTATTGTGCAAATACCATACTCTCTTAAAGACTGATCCTGATGTGGCACACGTTTGTCTAAAGACGTCGACTTTTCTTTGATCCGGACTTGGTCGGACTAATGCCGCTGGCGTCATGGGTGTTATTATGGATCGATGCATCCCCCCTTTAAAGAAGCGACGGGTGGTGATTTTAAACCTTAGCCCTTTTTTACAAGGGGACCCTTTGGGACCACCATCATAATGAGTCTTTGAGAGTGGTCGTGAACATGTAAAATGGTAATATTTTAACCCAGAATTTTATTAAATAAAAAAATTGCCTTTTATTTTAATTATTTAACAAACTTATATAGTCTATATTTACAAAAAAAACACTTTTTCTTTTTATTTATGATGTTTTTAGTTTATTTACAGGTTTTCTGAATATTGCAATTTCAAACACGTGATAAATATGATATACATCTTGCAAAATCATTTCAGATAATTTATTTGATTCTACACACAAAAATTCCATTTAAAATTAGAAATTGTTATTCCTAATAAATTAATATTACAATACTATGTAATTTTAAAAATATATTCTTCAAATATAATGCATTAGATAGTTGTTTATTTACATTATTATTATTATTCGTCTATTTTTGATTAGTAAGTCATAAAATTATTGTTGATTGAAAAGTATTACATCAATAGTTTTTTGTAATATTTTTTACATACAATACAAAATATTATTTGATTCCGTAATTTTTAAGATCACTTATTTTTATATAACATAATTTGCACAATATTTAAATCCTTACTTTTGAAACATGGTTTTGATTTATCAATTCTGTTTTCTATTTATTTATTTTGGTTTTATAAACGCTATATAGTTTTAAGGTTGAAATACACTATTTCAGGTTCCTTTTTAGGTTTAATTTGAAGTTTCTTGTATGTAATTATCTTTTATTTAAACCTTGGCTTCTAAATAAATAATTGTATTACATCTATATTTTAATAAACATTTTTCTTCTTTAGATTTTTTTAATTGAATATTGTATTTTGTAATAATTTTACTTATTTTTACTAAATTTAGAATTTCTACTTATATTTAATATGTTTTACTTCAAAATATTTTAATATACCGTTATCTATATTTTTAGATCATTCTTTTGTTATTCATCTACTAAGTTAAGTGGTCACTTATGTAAGCAGTTTTTCTACTTATGAAAGAAGTCTAGTTATTTTAATCATAAAGTTATAGAATAAAGTAACATTTTATTTTCTAATAAACTATAATTTTATTCCTATTTAATGAATTTTTAAAAATTTTATATTCATCTATCTTATAATTCCTTTAATCATATCATTTTGTTACATTGGAATATGTACTGTAGTATTTTCTCTTCCTATATGATTTTAAGGGGTTAACCTTAATAAGCTTATAAAATTTACCATAATTAGAAGTTTTTGAGTGTAATATATTGTAGGTTTTTTTATGTTCATTCTTTTTATTCAGACTCTTAAAACCTTATCTCGATATCTAAAAACATGTTTTTGCAATATTGGTTATTATACCTTGTGTTCAGTCTAAATATGGGCGTATTAAATTTTGTGAAATTGTTCAGAAAAGCTCTCGGTATATTGTTAGAAACATCAATCATATATGGTATTTATGCGTAACTTTAGATTTCTACATAACCTCAAATTACAGACTTTCCCTTAAATTGAGCAAAATGCCAGGCATTATTATAAATGTATTGTTTATGTTACTTAAAAAAACATAAATATATTTGAAATAAAGATGTACATGTTAAAAGGTATTTTAATATCATGTATAGAAGTTTTAATCGAATTTATCAGAAAATTAATACTTTTGTCTTTCTTGAAATAGATAATATTTTATGGATTTAAAAGAGATTAATTTATTATGTGTAATACAATCTATAGGCAGTAGATTTTAATATTTCATTCGTCTCAATATATTCATATAAATATAAATTTCATTTCATAATATATAGCCAGAGTGAACAACTTAAATTTTTATAGTTATAAATGTATTAAATTGTTTTTAATTTTGTAAGGTCTTCTTATTAGAATTATATACTATCTTACTGCAAAGATCTAAAGAATTAAATTTAAATGAATAGGATAGTATATTAAAATATCTCAAACTGGTAACCTTGTTCTTATTATACTATTTCTATTCCAAAACCAGATTTCAATAACTGTTTTGAGATTAAGTAAATGATAATTTTAATGTGCTTAAATCATTTATCTATATAAAAGAAAATCGCTACAACTGATTTTTAATTAATTTAGAATCTGTATTTTTTTGGTTTTCTTAGATCTTTAACTTTTTTATAAAGCAATGCGGATTAACAAAAAAAGTAATTCAATGAATAAAAAAACATATAGATAAAATTTTAATTTAGTATAAATATAGAATGAATCTTTAAAAGATATATTTCAGTATAAACCAAATTGATAACTATTTTTTTAATATGTATTTTGCTAATTAGATATAAATATAATAAAAGTCTTTACATAATGAGGAACTACTATACTAATTTGAATTGGGAGATATTGATAATAATTTGATATCTAAATATAACGTATGGAGATTAAATGAGAAGTTAAAAAACCATTTTTTTAATGAAATCAGTCGTGTATTGTAATTCAACAAATAAAATATCTATGATTTTGTTGTTTCGTTTAGAGATTATAATATCAAAATCTCGATTTGTCTCCTTAAATACAAAAGAAAGACAATTGAATGTTAAAAATTACTAAAAACTATAATTAGTGTCTGAGGCTAACTGTTGTGGCATCTTTTACAAGTTATTTATGAATATCTTAGCATGAAACCGAATACTTAATTTATTTCGAAGGATTGAGCTTAATGTAAAAGCCATATAAACATAGGCCACAATCAACTGATATATTTTATTAGAATATTTAAAGGTGAATTATTACTTCTTACGGTACCTAAGCTGATAATGATTATCGAATAGGCATATGCAAGGTTATTTATATATGTTACTAGTATGATTCAAAGGGTAGTATCAAAAAAATCATCGAGCTTCTTTAAAGTCGGATTTAACCAAACAAGTGAATGAATTTACTTAGAATATATTTCTAGACAACCCAAAATATAATTAAATTTAATTACAACTACAATAAGCCCAAAGCAAAGAGCCCAATTATAGAAGCAACTGCTAATTTGAAAGGACTCGGTATGAAGATGTATACATAAAGAAAATTATGAAATAATTTACTGAAATTACGACGAAAAAGTTTAAAAACTAATAACTTTTTTTTAATTAAATCAAATACGTTATTCTTGTCATTTATCTTGACCTGCTCCCTATTAACGTAAAAAAACACATTTTTTATTTCTGATATATGAGTCAGGTTTAGGCTCTAGGATTAAGTTGATTTCTTTTTAAATAAATATTTTTTCTAACCTAATTTCATAAAAATTGCAATAATTTGTTTATTTTATTTCTTTCGAACAAAAAAGAAATTCGAAATCTACTAAACACTAGAAACTGTACCTTTACAAAATCTTTATTACCAATATCAAACATTTTCTTACAAAACCTCTTAATTTCATTTTAATGTGACTATAAAATAAAAAACCTTTTTAACCAAATTTTTTTATGATTTAGAACGATGTGTAGGGTTTTTAAAGAAGGTTCAAGCATGAAATTTATCACAAATTTCTAATACTTCATATGAAAAATATATCCTAATATTATGAGTTTTTTCTCGGCGTTGCTGTCTCTTATATTTCCTCATTAAAAGATTCTCGAAGAATGTTTTAAAAGAAAGCAAATTGCAATTATTTTTTATTTCAAAGATATCTTACTTTCATACCTATTTAGTATGATGTATATCCAGAAAATAAGAAAACTGTAAAATAGTTAAAAGAAAAATCTAAATTTGTACTAAAAACTTTAACTACAGCTTATCTTATGAAATAAAAACCTTCGGATTCATTGTATATAATTTTTTTTTATAAAATTTTCATTTTTTTTCTTCGTATTTTAAAATCGTTACAATTTTACTTTTAAGAGTTTTTATAAGTACGAACAAATATTAACTAGTATATGTATAAAATTAAATGTTTTCTTGTTTTAAATAGAATATTTCAAGTTTCATTTACCTTTAATTTAATTTTTTGGCATTTTTGGATTTCTTTATAGCATTTATGTATTTAATATATAATTTTTATTTTGTAATTGCTAACTTTACTTTATATAAGCACTAATAAGACGAAATTATTTTGAGTTTAATGTTTAAAAATCGCATCATTTATAGACAAATATAACTTAACACATTTTCATCAAATTTCAAAGAAAAACAAATAGATAGAACACGTTGGTATAATATCATAATTATCCGATAAAAATGTTAATCTAATCTTACGTTTCACAAGCTATAAGATGTACCTTTATTTTGTAAGTTCAAATGGCTACAGCCTTAAGTCTTATAACAATAGAAGGTTAGTCGGGAAACGTTCCTTTTAAGATAAGTTATATTTCCTTTTCTGATGTGGAAACTAAGTCAAAACAAATACGAATAAGAACTAAAAAAATAAAAGGTTAAGAATAAAATTAATTCAAACTTGGACTTTTAGTATATTTTTATAAATTGGAGACAATATTTTTTTAATTACACCTCTAAATTATCGAGCTATGAAATATAAAAGAGAAGCCTTTTAAAGATACCAAATTTTAATCTTAAAGGAAAGTAGGTTTAACGTATAAATTCATAGCACAAACAAGAAAACCATGAAAAAAATAAAATAGAAGAATTATTTTTTATTTAAATAGATTGCAATTTTATTAAGCTTAAAGAAAGTATGAAATATGTTTCCCAAATTAAAAAGATTCTTTGTCAGTCATCAATCTGTATATTCATTTTCATACTGCTTAAACAGTTCTTTCTACGTTCTATATAAATAATTTCTTTAGATGAGTGATAAATTATTTGTTCAATAAGAACACATTGCATGAATTCTTTATATATTTCTTAAATTTTGTCTAAATTGAATTTTAATATACATTCCTTATGAAATTTTGAAAAATAAGTTGTTATGCAAAACCTTACAACCATTTAAATCTTTAGTCTATAGAACAAACCTTTACAGATATTTTTGAGGTTCGATTCTATTGCAATCATATCAATCATCAAGTATTTTTTACTACTTTTCATTTTAAAATTGAAATTAGAAAATCATGGAAATAATTTGCTTCACTCTGCTCTTTTGTTACAAAATAGCAAAACTCGAAATTTCTCATCAAAAACACTTTGAAATTATCAAAAGAAAAATGATTTTGAAACATTGATTAGATCATGATGTATATAAATAAAACCCATTAGACATCAATCAGCTTAACTACATATTCTTCCTTTTTCCTTGGATCAGTTCCTTTCACAAGCCAAAAAGTTTTAATTCAACACAATTTGAACTCGTTTTAGGATTAGATATATTTGCAGAAGGGATTGTATAAATAATATAAGTGTCAATGAGGTAATTCTATTTATCCCATTATATTATTTCCAGGGATTTAAAACTTGAAATTTACATTTTAAATCTATTTCCATTGTAAATATATCAACCAAGAATATTTTTATGTGTATTTAAAAGTGAAAAAGCCTCTTATTACACGAATAAACTAAATACTATTGCATTATCCCTGATTCACATGCTATTCACTTATTCTACTGCTTTACATTTTCTGGTCATATTGTTTGATTCATTCCTTTGTATTAACAAATATTTAGATATTGAAACCGTTAGGGTAAAAATTTGTAAAAAATAAATAGAAAAAATTTAAAAAGCCATTTCGAAATAGAGAATAATCTCAATACAAAATAAAAATGAAATTTTATTCTATTAAGAAATCTTTTACAATTAATTTCTGGCTTAATATATTGCCTATACTATTTAAGACCTTTTTAGGAATATAATTTGATAATAGGTATTTCAATAAATATTAAATTAAATATTTTTGAATTTTAATTCTAAAATTTAAAAAGGTATCATCTTTTAGAAACGACTTCTATACTTTAAGCATTTCAAAATCAAAAAAAAATCGAATTATTATCTGTATATATTATTTTAAAATGTGCAATTTGTTCTAAAATTAATAACGAATTTTAACTTTATAATAAAATCATTTCAATGAATCTGTGGTATGAAATACGTTATAAGAATTTAAATTATATATCTCAGTCGTAAAGAAGAATTTTTAGTCTGTTTAAAATTTCTTTAAATTAATAAATTTTTAATAAATAGTTCTAAAAAAAAATTTAAAATTTCAAAAAATATATCTTACAAATATTAGAATTTTATTTTTTGAATTTGCAAACGAATAAAAATTATATGTTTGGAATCTTTTGATTTCAAAAAGTAATTTCGAATAGAAGACATACTTTCTATATGAGAAATTTAGATTTTGATTTCCGCTCTTGTAACAGTCATATAAGATTCTTTGTAATTCAAAAACGTTTTAAAAATATTTTAAGGGTATAAAAATAACAGGTTATCGATTCATCGTATTGATTTTGGACATATAATCATGAATAGTACTTATATTGTTTTTAAGAGCTATGATTTATTGATTCTGATTGTATAATTTGTTTCAGTAGAGCAAATAATAAAATTATGAATACAAAATATTTTTAAGAGTTACATTCATAAAACCATGCAATCCTAAAAAATGTAAAATTTAATGAGAAAGGGTCTTCTTTGTCTCTTTTCTAATAATATAGATATCAATACATGATGATGCCAAGCCATATGTTTAGAGGCAAAGCCATTTGTATAAAGATAAATTAGTGATGCTGCTGAGTAATTTTAATTTTAAATTGTCATATTTGCAAAATATCTGTCAAATTTAAATATATAGGCGTACCAGTAATATGAAGATTCAAAATTTTTCATTTTCTTATAATCTGATTAAAAGTATGGTTCTGGGTCAATCATCGAAAAAAATGTGTCCAGAGATTGTTTAGTTGCCGACAAATAATCATTCATAAACTTTTTAGTTACAAAATTTAGAGTTTTTATAGATTTTATATTTGGTTATATCATATTATATTTGCTCTTATATTTTTAAATAAACCCATGTATGTATTCGCAACTAACACTATATTATTGTTTTAAACCTGCTTTAAGAAGAATCTATTAAATAATAAAAATAATTCATGCGATAAATTTTGCGACAAAAAAGTTATTTTAAATGTCTTGGAATTATTTTTACTCTTATTAGCCTAAAGCATCCGTTATTGGTTGATTTTCGTTCCAAACATATATAAAACCCAAAGAATTGTTTTCTTGACTTTAAATGATATCGCCTTTATAATAAAAATTATGTGAAAATATATTTTTTCAATTAAAAATCTATATCACCATATTCCAAAAACAAATTAATATGTTATTACTGAAAATCAAGTTGCTTTTAAAAGTATGTTTTGAGAATAATTAGAAAGAAATAAACTAGATTTTATTAAAAAATATATTGTAAACATTACTATGATGATAAAATAAAAATGTTTGAAACAACACTTTATTGTATTTCTATTTTAAGATGTCATGTTAACACATATTTGTAGGTTTGCAATAGCAATCATCAAAACAGACTCTTTTACATTTTTTACTGCTTCTGAAAATAGCATATTGAATCAAACCAAGGGAATAGTATTTTTTATAAAAATATTTGCTATAGCTTTTGAAATATTAAGGAAAGATATATAGAAAGATACAGAGTTCTCTCGTTAGAATATATGAATTCTAAGATTTAATACAATTGATTTAAAATATCTTAAATCGTTAGAATTATGAAATTTGCTTCTACAGTAGATCTATGAATCTATTTCTTTTTTAAATTTTCGAAATATTTAGTTCGTTTACACATAAATTCCTGAATGTAATATATGATGATTTAATTTTGAAGTAAATAAAAAAGAGGAGTATAAAATTAAAAAACTAGATTTTAAAAAATTAGTTATACAATTTTTTTCTTTTTTGAATTTCAATATTCTTTAAAAATCAAAAAAAATATACTCTTAGCATTCCTATAATTGTAAAAGTCTAAAACCTTAAGGTTAATAAGCCCAATTTATTTAAAATCTTTGGAAAAAATCGATAGGATTATTACTAAAAAATAATTTATTTATTTATATTAATCAGGTAAAATTGAAAAAAAGACTTTTAGTGATCTATAGAAAGATTTCTTAGGTTTGAACGAAATGCTTGAAAATTTTTTATTAAAAACAGATATTCTTTTATTTGTAATTTTCTATATGGTGTTAATCAACCTTATTCAAAATATTGCCTAATTAATTTAGAATACGGCTTTTAATCACTTGCTCACTTTTTCTGAAAGGAAATAAAACATATTAGACATTACTGTTAATAATATCTCTTTTCAGCAAAAAGTGGTTTGTTTTTGTTGAAAAATCCATTTTTTGCAAGTTTTAATGAACTACTTAATTCTAAATGGATAAGTTTTTATATAAGAAAAATTTTCCTCTTCCAACTAAATTATTAATAAGCATTCGAAAAAATAATAGAAATCTGGTACTCTTTTTTCTCAGAATTTTAGATTCTATCGAAGTAAAGGGACATGGCCTTAAGTCTGTATCTTATATTATTTGATTTCAAATTTGGCTTTTTTATGATAAATGCTCTCTTGATTCTAGAAATATAAAAAAAATTTGTCTAGTCTTGCAAACTCCGGTGAAAAATCACAATCAAGACATTATTTTTAATGTCTCGCATCTGGTTAAATTTAGAACGAATTATAATAATAGTTTTCTTGGAATAAAATAGATTAGAAAATTATTTTCAAAAAATTTCTAAGTGTTACAAAGTAGTTGGTTTAATATTGAAACGGCTAGAATGAGCAGAAGGTAATACAGAAAAGATCGGGGAAATCGAACTTAGTCATGAGCAGTATAACTGTTTAGATATCTTCATCTAAAATATAATATCCGATAAATTTAGGAGTTATTATTTCTTGGCGATTATATGGCAATATACTGATTAAATTCGAAACAAATCTTGTTATAATCTAAATATTCACTATAAAATAAAAAGAACGCATGAAGAACTTCTATCGAAATTACTCGTTGTAAATTTACAATGAAAATATAATGTTGAAAATTTAGTTATTATTTCTACGAAAAAAAAATGATTTTCAAGGCATTTCCGTGCAATCTAGCATATATGCAACTCTAACCTAGTTTTTACTATTTTCTGGTTATGCTGCTTTATTTTTTCCTCGGGCACTACTGTCAATTCAACTCCTTCTAAAATTAAAACTTTGTAATCTTAGAATGAATATAAAATATATCGAATTTCTTTATATCATAATTTGGTATATTACGCTCAAATCAATAATGTTTTTAACATGAAATGTTTCAACATACATACATCTGAATTAGATCCGAATCTAATATTAGTATTGCGACCCTATCTGTTTAAGGGCCACGTGTTATTTGTGTGATGTTTTTTTTCTAATAAATGTCTTACTGGTTGTACATATATTTTAGAACATATTACACCTAACACTTAAAGGTTTTTTGATAAATACTTTCGCAAAGAACTCTTACTAAATTTCTGAGCATTATTTACTCTTGTAAATTTTACATTCCTTAGATTTACTTTGCAAAAATCTATTGCGTAGAAATGAAAACATTGGATTATATTTATATTTTCACTTTTTATTATTTTTTTGGTGGTACCTTAGTGGTATTTGTACTCATATACTTACTTCTTCTTTCTTTTATAAATTTTTTTTTGAAAGTAAAAATTCTATCTTGTTCGAACTCATTTTACGGATTAAATAAATTATATTTATAAATTGAATTTGTTTTAATTATTTCTTAGTTTATAGCAAATTTTTTGTGTTTTGTACTGATTGAAAAAACTGAAATATTATTCTTTAATGTACGTTTAATTAACGAAAGATGTTTTAATTGCGCATTATAGAGTTTTTGTTCTATGAAATATTTCATTAAATTTCTTTCTGATCTATCCAAAATATTTTGACTTGTAATTTAATATTGTATATTCGCAATAGATTAGCTTTAAAAGCTAGGAGGCCATGTTTAGCATTTTATTAGAGTTATCTTAAATTTTCTTCCATAAACATGTAAAGAGAAATTGGCTAACTTTTTATTCTAGTTTCTTTTATATACTATATACTCCAAAGAATATAGCTTTTTGATTTTATGGCATTTTAATTTGCCCAGAATTCTATATTTTTAATCTAAATAAACTAATAGATTCCTTTATAGTATATTAAATTATAGGAATTACTGTTATATAACAAATATATTTTATAAAGACCATCATATATTTGGCGTATTATGTAAGACTATAAATAATTTAATAAAAGTAATATTGGAATCTTAGTTGAGAAATCTAGCCATAGTAAGAATCATAGGGTTTGCAATAATAAAAAATGATGTTTAATTTTATTCGTGCTGATTCGCAAGTAAATAAACTCAGATCATACTTTTTGAAAATGTTTCTTCTCAAGCAAATAAAATTTACAGCTGTTAAAATTCATACGGGTTAAAATATTTTCTATTAAAATAGACTCTACTATAGAATTTTTCTTTAAGTTTAAAATTTATATATTATATTCTTATAATAAAGTTTTAAGGATTTTAATTAAATGAATTCATTTTCTTAAATCTCATTTCAAAATATAAAACTATCTAAACTAAAAAAATTGTTAATTATTTTAAATCAGTTAGCTTTCTCTCTTTTGAACAAATCCTTGCAAGGTTTTATAAATATTACAACAGTCAGAAAAATCTTGAAATAATACGTTAAAGATAAGAACGATAATATAGAATCATAATATTTTTTAGAAATTAAATATGAAGAATTTTCGTACTCATTTTGCTTAATAATTTAAGTTAACCAAGAAAATATAAATGTAAAATATTATTCACTTGGAAATAATAGCAAAAAAAGATATAGAATGGTATATAAATATTCTTTAATTTATTTTGAAGGCTCAATCTGTATTTTGATGCACGCTTTTAATAAAAGCAATTTTACTGCCAAATTTTAAGCATTTAACTAAATCTACTTTACTAGGATAGTATCCTTATTACATAGAAGTTTCTAAATTTGAAATTTTTTATTTATCTTGCTGACTTATTTGAAAATACTCAACATGATAATTTTACGAGTATCAAATCTTCGTTACATCTAAATTTGAATATTCTTATGCTATAAATACCTGTATTCAACTCAAGTTTAGACATCATCTAGAATTAAAATGTGTAAGGTACAAAAATTCTTTATTAAAATGTCTGATCTAAGATTATTAAGGTTTACAGCTACAATGTTGTTGGTATTTCGCCCGCTACTAAATTACTAGTTATATAATAACTTTTCGATTTTTCTTTACCATCTTTTTAAGAGACTTCTCAATATTAATCGCATTAAGAAGGTAATCATTTTATATTCTATACAAGAGAAATTTTATTAGAATCTTAAATACCTTTTCTTGTATTATTTCTACTTTTCTTAAACAAAAAACTCAATTTCCATAATAAAATATTCGGTTTATCGCACACATTTAAAACGTACGCCATTAATCTAATATTATTCATATTCTTCATTTTATATTTGTTGTACAGAACTTTCTATTTTTCATTTATATTTTCAAGAACCAATTAATATCATTTAAGAAATTTTAAAATTTCGTTTTATTACATTGGCATGCTATAATATTTTATAAAAAAAATTAAATAAAATATTTTAATCCGTTTAAATAGATTGGTAAATTTGAGGGTACTTAGTATCTTGTTAATTCATTAGTTTTTCTTTGGTAAATGCTATATAATATATATTTAAAATTGGGTCAGGATATACAAAAGAAATATGAGTTTTTAATTATTTTGATTTTATAAAAGATTTTTAGCAGTACAGAGTAAAGGGTGATGTAAAATATATAGGGTTATTTTAGAATTAAAAGAGAATTACGTAATTATTAATATTGGCTTTTCATTTAAAAATTGATCTTTAACTAAAAAAAAATGTTCTAAGGATTATTAGATTTATCAGTGAAATTCGATTTAAGTATTTTTTATTTCTTTTAGATTAAATCATTCATAAAGAATATAATATTTTAGATTATTTTAATTTTAGTTTCTTCTGTTTTTACCTATTTTGGTCTGTATAGCGTTTTTTAAAATGAATTTGGGTTGAGTTTAAATTTTATACTTTCCTTCATTACATGTTTTTTTTATATAAGCCCAATTTTAAATTCTTTACAGATATCTAAATTTATGGTAGCCCATCTTAGTGCACTAATGACCGTAAAATTATGATATAATAGGAAAGATGATATATGTCGAGAGATATCGGATCAAATAAATTTATGAAGCATTTTTTGGGTGATTCCTTTTGAAAGAATCAATATTTGTTCAAAATTTAGAGACATAATGCGAAGTCGAATCAAACATCAAAGTTATTCTAAGAAGATTACACCTAATTGTACATAAAGGGATATTAATTTTTTATTATCAGATATATATCTTTTTTGTTTTAAGATTATCCATTTAGTCGTTGCTAACTTTTTTTTAAGAATAAATGCTATATATATTTGCTGTATCATAATTTATTTTGTAACTATCATATATAATTTAAATTTTAATTATGTGGAATAATGTTTTGAAATTTAAATTTTCATGTCCTGGGAATATATTAAACCGAATTCTAAATATTTTTAATTGTTTTGCTTTTTATAATTTACCCTTAAAATCGCTACTAACTAATTTAATACATTATAGAAGCAACTGGGAAAAATATAAATCTATATATTAAACCAATTTACAAAAAAAATATATATTTTATTTATTATTGTAGTATGAAACGAGTTATTATAGATACTGAAAAATATTAATTAAGTTTATGAAATTGATTTTTATTAGAGTTTTTGCTTTAAATTTGTTGATTAAACAAATTGATCAAAAAAGAGATTTACTAAATTCCGAGTATCTCTTCTATATTAATATTCTTAGTGTATATCTTTATATAAAAATTTGAAATAAGTTTAATTTATAACTGAATAGTTTCTGGTATTGTCTTTGCTTATTTAGGTATCATTGCAGATTTTTACCTTTTTTATATAATTTTTTAGTTCTTTACGAAATCTAGAGTTAATAAATAAATTTACTCTAAATGTTTTCTTATAAGCAAAAAATGCACCTTAGATGAAAATAAAATATTATTTTTATACCTTATAAAGATATCATAAATAAATTGGTCAATACTCTATTTTTTCTATTATATATTCATTTCTAGATATATAAGTATCATTTTTGATCCTTTTTATATCTACTAAATTAAAATAAACAATTTGAAATGGAAATTTCTTTTTGTATCTTAAAATTTTTCTGTTTCAGATTTTTCTTATAAAAAAAATAATTCAAAATGTATATTTTAAGAAATGTTTAAATGATCTCTTTTCTTTTATAAAATATATAAATTTTTAAAAGTTACTAAATATAACTTTAAATAAATTACTTTTTTAGTCATTTTAACATTTGAATTATCTAACTGCAAGTTACATTTGTTAGTATTTTAATACTAATCGTACAAGATATTTTTTTCTAATAAAATAGGAATTTTAAATACTTCGTAGCAAAGAATCAAATTTTATTTTTTTGTAATTTAAATCCAAGGCAAAAGTAGTTTTAAAAGCAATCAAAAACTTTAACTTTTTATACAAAGCATACTTTTATGTTATCAATCTCTCATTGAAAATCGATGTTCTAATTGATTAAAATTTTTTTTAAAATTGTATTTTTTAAAAACAAAAAAAAAATCAGATTTGAATTTTTATATTTGTAAATTCAGAATTTTATTTACTCAGCATAAAAAAACTAATCTAAAAAAATAAGGGTCAAGAGACATTATATTCGTTTTAAGCTGTTTCAAATCTAATCTTAGTAAATTTTTATCTTTTTTAACTTTTTTGATGTCTATTCTAGATATTTTTTAAACATCATAATTCAGCATTATCGTAAACTTATGAAAATTTAAAGTAATTTGCAAGAAATAAACAAGAAAACTTTTTTATTGAAGTTTTTCTTTTGAAAACAATTGTGTGTATATTAAAATAATTTGTGACACATTCTTCTGTTTTAAAAATTTGCTTTATCAACTTTAAATATATATTTCCAAGAATTTAAAAAAACCTATTATTTAACTAGTAAAAGTATGAGCAATTGATAATTGAAACCATTTTTTATTTTAATAAGTTTTTTAGAATTTTCTGTTGAAATAAATGTTTTCATTACTTTTTGAGAATATTTTCATTTATTTTTAGATTTTCTAAATTTTAATAAAGTAAAAAACTATTAAGGTAATTTTCAGACGTATCATAATTCAATATCATATAAAAATTCATTACTTAAATGTAGGTTTAAAATTTTATATTAGAAATACTATAATTAATACACGTAAAACCCAATATAAAATAGAATCAAGATTTCTAAGGTTAAAATACACAATACTTGACTATTTTTTCATTCCTTTGAATATTTAATTGAAAAATAAAGAAATGAAATAAATTAAAGCATATGTAGTCTTTTATTTTTAAAAATATGTTCGCTCCAATAAAAAAACATAATTATTTGAGCCATAAGGCTTTGCAAACCAGAAGTAACATAAAAAAATCATAACTGACATAAGACACTCATCTATGCAGTTCAAATATCAAAGCTTAATACGAAGAAACTTGTAAATCTAATTTTTTCTAAAATATTTTTAGTTTCAATAGTTTTCTGGTTTTTATTGAATGGTTTTAGAAAAAATTAAATTTTACCTTTCAACGAGAGCTCTATATACAATTAAAGTAAAATGTATGACTTTAGCTTTGATTAAAACGAACTTTATTTTTTAAAATTATATTCATATACGTCTAAATAATCTTTAAAAAGCAAATATAGGATTTAATTGCTTTTATTATTTACTGCGCATCATCTATTTACTGTATATCCGTAAAAAAAGGACATTCATCCTATTGTAAATCATCCAATGCTTTTGTGAAACTGAGAGATAGCTACTTTCGTATTGTATTATCTAGGAAGATATATTAAGATGAATGCAAGTAAGTTCATTATATTGTATATCAAAGCATATCTTTGCATATATCTTAAATATCGATCTCAAATTACATATTGTGATGCATGTTAGACAAGTTCATATATATCTTGCATCCTTTATGGGTATTTTTAGTCTAAGTTTATAAATTTTCTACTTCTATTAAGATTTTTATATGTCACGATAGATTTTTTTAATTATTTAGAAACTTCAAATCTCGATCAAATGTTGAAGGGTAGACACTGTGAATAGTAATTTATAAATGAGAATCGTTTAATTAACTTAAGGCTGTGTAAATTTCTGTTATAAAAGTTTGTGTAAAAGGTTTTATGTAGATTTATTTTAAAATTTTCAAGTATTATTAGTTTTGGCTCAAAGTTTTTGTTGGATTTGTTTACATCAAATATATTTATATATAGCTATAAATCATGCAAAAGATAAATTTCCTGTTCTTATAAGGATACAATATAATTAAAATTGTTCCATAGCTTTCTAAAATAATGAAATAAATTCATGGTACATAAAATTTTAAATTTTTTAAAAAAAGTCTCATTTATTAAAGAATAGGATAGTTTGTTATCAAACTAACGAATTTTAATTTTTAAATTTAAATGAAAATTATTTTATTAATAATAAATTATAAAATTATGAACCTTAGACACTATTCTTTTACTGGATAATTTTAAGTACTTAGCTATTCTCTTTAGATTTCCTACAACAGTCACAATGGATAAACTTATATTAAAACATTAAATATAAATAATTCATAAAAAATTTACAATAAAACTTTATCATATAAAAGAAAAATTAAAATCTACAAAAGAATTTAAAAATATTGGTTTTTTTGCTCTAATTTTTTTACAGATTTATAAATTGTCAAAAATAAGTTTACAAAAAATGATATGTTCTGCAAATTTACCAATGCTTAAAGAAAGGAACTACTTTTTATAAAACTTTTCAGAATAAAATGAGATAACAAAAGTTCCTTAACTTGTATCTTGCTAAAAAATGTATGAGGAAATAAATATAAGTGTTAAAGGCGTAGTATAACTAAATTTAATTTGAAGAACATCTTTATGCGATTATTCTACAACCAATTAAACTAAGTTTTTTCTTCGGATTTTCTTATTTTTTATGAATGTTTTTTGCTTATTATACACATGTTACTTAAAAGTCTTAATTTGTTATTAAAAATTAAAAATAAAATTTTTAATGTCATGCAAAGATAGTATTTCTATTTTTCCGTTTTTAAAGGAATCACTTATAATTAATTTTTTAAAAACAAATTTTTTTTTAAAGCATTTTATTAACTTGTGAGCCATATGACCACTGTTTTTTTTGGTCTTACTCGAAAATTTATAATCAAGTTTTTTAAAAACGAGTTAGATAATTTAGAATTTTCATATTGATTTACACTTAACAATTAAATCTTTCGCACCAAATATCAACCATCCTATACAAGTATCATAAAACAGATCTATCAGGTGATGTTTTATTAGAATTCTTTAATTCACTTTTAAAGCCTTCTCCCTGTCCCCTTGTGCGTAAAAATTTTCTTTGTTAATAATATAACAAATTTTGCACTATTTTAAAAACCAAATACATTAATAATATAGTTTCTAAGATAACTTAAAATCCTTGGTGCAACTAACTATTGCGATGCCTTACACGAATACACCTCATGTTATTGTGTTTCAAATCGAGCCTTCAATCATTGCTTAAAATCATTAGGCGCCCAATGCCAATTATCTACATGTGTTTAAATCATATCTGAACACCCATACCTTATAATCTATGTTTATACTACGATATTATCAACATATATTCTTCTTTTTAATATATTCTTTCTCTCATTTTAAGTTTTTCATTCTTACATCTTTCCTTTTCATAATTCTCACCTCACTCTTAATTTAATTTTTCTATAAAGGAAGATCTATTAATATTCAAATCATAGTGAGTAAAAATTTGCAAAAAAAAAATATAGCGATCTTTAAAAACAAAAATCATTCTTAAGCAGATTTTCCCTGCAATAAAAATCCTAATATTTTACATATAATTCTAAAGCTTATAATATTTGTCTTTTTTTATTGTTTCTACAATAAGGAAATTTACAGAAATGTAATTTCAATATATCTGCTTTCCATAAATGATCCCAGTTTTTTTTTAACATTGGCAAATTTGAAAATTCACTAAATAATTAACTTCTAAAAATCCATTTGTATTGTAAGAGATCTTTAAAATAGAAGAAAATTTTTTTCTTAATTTTTTTAATTTATATCTTAGACGTAAATTTTCTTTTATATCGAAAAACCATTATTAAATAGAATGGCAAAATACTTAGTGTGTTTGTATTGTAAAATACTCGCTAGAAATACATCTTTTATATTTTGCTGTATGTAAGAGATTTTGGTCTGATTTGGATCTGTATTTTAATTAATAATTTTTCGAAAAACTTTACTTTGTTATTCCTCTAACAGAATATACATTAAAAAGTTATATGTTTATAGTTTACCAGAAACATATGGGAAGATGACTTTATTTCTAAAGTAGATAAACAGATATTCAAAGTTCGAGAAAATATTTTAGCTAAAAAATATTCAATTTAATTTCAAGTTATTAAAAACGTATATATTTTTATATTCGGTTTAGAACATTTATAAACTATATAAAATACTTGGCAAAATATTAATCTTTGTTTTTAATTTCTGGTATGAATTTAAATATTTAAGACTTTTTTATCATTAAACGTTAATAGATTGTTTTTTAGTAGTATAATCAGATATATTAATTTAAATATCAAAAATTCTAATGTAAGCAATAATGTATGGAAATTTGAATTAAGTAGATGATTTTAGTAAAGGTAGACTTTATTAAAAAAAAAGGCAAAATTCAATGTAAATATCACGATTATGACACCATCATATGATGATAGGTTGACATATGTCCAGGTAAAAAAAATTTGAATAAATATTATAACAATGCGATGCTTGCGAGATTAAAAAAAGTATTTTACAAAAAACTGGTGAGGGAAATAACCAAAAAATACTTTTGCTTGAAAATAAATATTGAAGGTTTAGTTGTACAATATTTTTTTAGTTTTTAGGTTGATATAGATCTGCATAAAATATTCTGTTATTTGGTAGTTGGTTGTTTTAAGATGTAAAGGATTTCGAAATGCAAAACTTTTTCAAATCTGTTTATATTTTTTTTATAATGTAACTAGATTTGTAGCTGCAGCTTAATTTTTAGTCATTCGCGAAGAAATCTTAACTTTTATCACTCGAATTTGAGACTTAGCACTTGGAAAAACACAAATAAAAATTTTTAAAGTTGAGGAACCTAAGATGCAGGTTATACCTACCGTATGAAAATGCTAGTTTCGGTAGAACCCATGTAATTCGCTGGGCTATATCTTAGATGTAGTCAAATAGAGTGGTAATGCTAAAGTAAGTCTGAAATCGGCATGGTCTTAGAGATACATGGGATAGCATTTGACTTACGATCAAATCTTAGTCAAGGGACAGCAATAAATATTTGCAGACTGCATTTGGAAAGAATTAGGTTTTTCTACGCGTTTTACGTGGTAATTCTTTTGATCTAAGAACAATTAAAGTACCGATAAAGTGTTCGAGAAGCAGTCACTTAGGTTAAATTTTGAACTTGTTACATTTAATTTGGCTAATTATGCATGCTTCGGGTACAAAAATATGTGATAGTTCAAAATCTGTTTTATGCTTAGCAGATACATTTATTACATATGTTTCTTTTATTGCGATTTTCTGTATTTTAAATACCTTTTGGTTTTCTTACGGCTTTATTCGACTTAATTTATATTTTTTTTATTTTTTATGCAATTAAAATTCTTTTAGAAAACCTGATTCCGATTCAATAGATTCATAATCTTTTACGTTAAAATTAGTAGTGATATTTTTTAGAAATACTACTTTAGAACACTAGGCTCTTTTTTAATTTGAACATCTTATACTCTCTTTCACTTCCTTGAACTGAATTATAATCTTATAGCTTTCTATATAATATTTACAAAATTATACGGTCTAAATTTACAAAAAAACTTTTCAAACTTAATATTCATATTAAAATTTATTTTTTTATCTTATTTGGCTTTTACTATTTTAAAAATTGGTATTTGATATATATTCAAACAAAATGTTACTTTTCGTTTGTATTTGCACAAAAATTCTATCTAAAATTAGAAATGTAAATTTCAATTAATTTAATTGTGTAGAATACTTTTTACTTTGGCCAAATACATCTTTTTAAATATACATCTTACTTAAGTTTTTTTTATCTATTTTCTCAAATACTCTGTCTATTCTTCAGTATTAATTCTGATATATTAAGGTAAGTTCAATTGTATTGCATATTAGCAGTAGAATTATAATGACATACTTCAAAATAAATATTTATTTTTTATATGTAATTTTAAATTTAACTATCTTTGTGTTTGTTTTCCTTTTCATAAAAATATATTTCTTAGCTAAGTCTTTATTTCAGATACATAGTTCAAATTTATTAGTTAGTTTTTTATACTAACCCTTATACTGTATAAATAATATAGTCTTTTCATCGATATAAACCATTTCTGGTTCGTTTTTATGTTTAATTTGAATTTAATATAATTTATATGTGATAAATTTTTAATCTGTCTCTAATATAAAAATTTGCATCATATTTTGACTTTTATTTACCTTTTTTTCATCTTTAAGCTTTTTAGTTGAATTTTTTAATTTATTATTATTTTTAGTTAAATTTTCTAACTACAGAATGGTTCTTATATTTAGTTTGTTTTTTTTTCAAATTTCATTTGTTTATATCTTTTTACTTCTTATAATTCAAAGTTTTTTATTCGAATCCACATTTCTTTTGATTGCTTAAATTTATTTTCGGATTATTCCTTTGTTACTCATTTACTAAGCTAAATTGGTTACTTATGCAAGCAGTTTTTCTACTCATAAAACAAATCTAGTTCTTTTAATCTTAAAGTTATAGAATAAAGAACCATTTTATTTTCTAATAATCTATAATTTTATCTTGTTTTACTCAAATGCTTTTATTTTATAGTCATTTATCTTAAAATATATAAATTCATTTCAATATGTTATATTTAAAAATATAATTAAGTATTTTCTCTTCTTATATGATTTTAAGGGGTTAACCTTAATAAGCTTATAAAATTTACTAAAATTGGAAGTTTTTGAGTGTAAGGTATTGAATGTTTTTTTTGTGTTTTTAGAATATTTGGACTATTAAAACCTTATATCAGTATCTTAAAATAAGATTTTCTTATCTTGGTCATAGTACGTTGTGTTTAACTTTAATATGGCCGTATTAAATTTTATGAAATCGTTTGGAAAAGCTCTCGGTATATTGTTAGAAACATTAATCATATATGGTATTTATGCGTAACTTTAGATTTCTATATAACTTGATATCATCATCCTTTCCTTAAATTGAGCAAAATACCAGTCATCTATTATAAATGTATTGTTTATGTTAGTTAAAAAAACATAAATATATTTGAAGGAAAGATGTACATTTGAAAAGGTATTTTTATCATGTATAGAACATTTCAATGAATTAATGAGAAAAGTATACTTATTCCTCTCTTTAAATGGATTTATTTTTATAGATTTATAAGACATTTATTTATTATTCATATGTAATACAATCCATAGGCAGTAGATTTTAACATTTAATTCTTCTCATTATATCCATATAAATAAATATTTCATTTCAGAATATATAGCAAGAGCGAACTAAATTGAATTTTTATAGAATAAATGTATTAAATGTTTTAATTTTATAAAGTCTTTTTATTAAATCTATATACTATCATCTTAGTGCTTAGTTCGAAAGTATTGAATAAAAATAAATAGTACACTTAGAAAAACCTCTTGAAGTGATAACCTTATTTTACTTATATTACTTTCAATTGTAACTCACATTTCAATAACTGTTTATGCATTAATTATTTGTTAATTTCAATGCGCCTGATTTATCTACCTAGGTTAATGACGATGGCTATAACTATTTTTTAAAAGGTATGTATATCTATATTATTTTGGTTTTCTTAGATTTTTCACTTTCTTTGAAGCAATACGAATTAAAATAATTTGAATAATATTTTAATTCTGATATAAAGACAGAATAAATTGTTAATATATAGTTCAGTAAAAACCATTATAATATAACTCATTTTATAATATATATTTTGACAATTAATATAAAGCTCGAGCAAATCTTCAAAAAATAAAGAAATGCCTATATTGGTGTGAATTAAAAGAAATGATTACATTTTGATATCTAAATATATTATAGATAGATATTAAGGTAGAAAATTAAAAAAATAGTCTTATAATTTAATGAAACAAGTATTTGCAACTCATCAAATAAAATTTCTATGCTAGTATCTTTTGATTTATAAATTATCATATAGAACTTATATCTGTCTAATAAAAATAAAAAAAGAAAGACAAATGGATATAAAAAATTAAATAAAGTGTGAATAGGGTTAAAGGTTAAGGCATCAGCTACGAGTGAGTTAAGACCATCTTAGTATGAAACTTCTGATTCTCCTTTATATAAATAAAAAATAAATGTATAGTAAGGCAATATAAACAAAAGTCACCATCAACATATACATTTACTGAAAAAATCGCAACTGAATATATTTTTATCTTACACAACCTATGCTAATTTGTATTATAAAAGTACATATGTAAGAATAGTTACACGTGTCGATACTATGAACCAAAGGGTAGTGTCAAAAAACCCATCCGATCTTGATTAAAACCGGATCTACCTAAATAAGTGAATAAATTCAGTTAAAATATATTAATAGAAAGTTATACCAATATCTTAATTAAAATACAAGAACTCTAGGATAAAGAGCCCAAATATGGGATGCAAATGCCTATTTTAAATGACTCAAGGTGAAGATATATATCATGAAGATAAAATAATTTACTGTGATTAAAACTAAACCTTTAAAAAACCAATAACTTTTATTTATTTTTGCTGACAAAACGTTATTTTTATCAATTATCTTGATCAATTTCTTTTAAACGTGTAAAGAACCTATCTATCCTTTATGATATATAAGTGAGGCGTAGGCTCTTAGTTAAATTGCTTTCTTTTTGAATAATTGTGTTTTTCATGTTGAAACAAATGCTACTGTAACATTCGGGAAGGCCTTTATCTTAACATAATTGATCGGTCAATCCTTAAAGAGGCAGAAAAATCTATTGTTAATTGTTGATGATCCAATAACACTCTCTATATCTCGCACGAAGCCAAAGGGAACTTTAAAATAAGAAAAACAAGAGAAGTAATGAATAATAGGAACAAACTTAAGGTTAAGATTAAAACGCTTATGGAAAGAATAATACGGTACCGGAAGACACATAGTAACCATCAAGAAATAAACACAAGAAATAATAACTAAAGATAACAAAAATGAAAGAAAACAAAGGAATAAAGAAGAGAGGCCAATCATTTTGAATAGTGAGCAAATAAAGCAGATAATAATCGGAAAGTTTCTCTTTAAATAATAGCAGATACATATTTCTCTGGTTTACAAATATTTTTACCAATACTGTGAAATTTTATAAATTGGCAGTGGACAGCCTAGAACCTGGCACATCTAAGCATATCATTAACATAGACTTCATTAACATTAACACTGCCGAGGTGATATACCAAGAAGAAAAAAATGTAATCATAAGAACCTTAACGAAGCTGCCTGCCAAAGAAATGATGAACTCCCCAGAAGTAAATCAGAGCGGAGTATCTAATGCGTATAATTTCAAGAACAGATGCGCAAGATTAAAAACTGATCTAGAAATAACAATAATCGTCTTATTAAATTGGTGATTAAACTGATACAATGTCGGGTAAGAGACTTTCTGGGTATGTTAGAAATGCTTGAAATTCGGTCCAAATAAGTTAAGGAAGAAAATTCATCCGAAATCAACTAAAATATAACATATGGATTTTAAATTAGGTTATATTAACCTAGAAGGCTTATCAACAATTAAAATTACTAAAACTCATAGCTTACTACGATTAAAAAAGCTAGATATCTTAGGTGTTATAGAGACATGGCATGATGAAATAAATTTTCTGGATGCAACCAAAAGATTCTGGCAAAAAAGCAATCAATAAGAGTAGACAAAAGGTATTCTAACAAAAGAGAAATAATAGTTATAACGCGGAAAACATTAAGAGAGGTGATTGAAGAGATTACGGATTTTGGAATTTCAATAAAATACGATAACAATCTACTTGTTTTGATTTAGTGAAACCTTTCTAGCAATGATCGTAATATATTAAAACCTGCAATACATGAGTTCACAAATCAAAAAATAATAATACTTGGAGATTATAACCTCGAGCAAACTCGTGAATTGGAAGACAAAGTTTTGAATAATCATATGAACTATGGTCTATACGAATTATATCTCTATGCAAACACATACAAACATCAGAACAAAATATCTTCACCTGATAAAATTTTTTCTAACACCCCAATAAGAACTGATGGTATAGAAATTATAACAATAAACCATAAATTGATAATAGCAGAGACCTTTGAATTGTCTACTTCAGCTATTCCCGGGTATAAAATAAATCTAATAAAAGATAACAAAATAAGAAGTAAAATAACAAAGAGAATTGAAAAACTTGTTACAAAAAATAAAGTTATATTGCAAAACCTAAATATTGAGGAGAGATGTAACTTCCCACACCATATATTACTGAATGCCACGAGAATAATTCGGATCGTAAATAAGAAAACAAAAAGAGGTAATCCAATAATTCAACACACAAGACAACAACGAGAAGCCACAGAAACATACACACTGAAACTTATAAGAAACTACGCTCTGACGTTAAAAAATTAAGAAGAAACTTTTTGAGGAAGAAATGCCCTTGCGTAACTTAAAACATGTTGGTTTAGAAGCATGCGAAGTGGAAAAAATAATAAATCTCCACGGAAAGGCTCAACCGAGAACAAATCTTTACCCTAAAGACTTGATAGACAAATTTGTTCTAGATGGAAGGTACAATAAAGTAGAAAACACAATACAGGAAATTGAAGATTACTACAGTAAAAAGATTTAAAAAGGAGAATTTCGTGAAAACAACATAACAGAGATCACGCTAGAAGAAGTTCTTAATAATATTAAAAGTCTTAAATTAGGCAAATCGGAGGAATATCGGGTATAAGGAATGAATTTCTTTAAATATGCCCTAAAAACTTTGTTTCCGAACTTACAGATTTATTCAATAAGATTTTAGTAGATCAATGAATTCCATCGTCATGGAAATTTCATCGAATACAACCGGTACCGAAAGGAAACGAAAACTTCAGGCCCATCGCTTATTGAAGAAACAAAAAAACTTTTGAAAAAATCATTTTAAGCAAATTTGATGTACATCTTCATAAGCAACAGGCTGGTTTTAAGACAGGACATTCATCACTTAACCCCGCGCTTGCACTCGACACACTCTTAAGACATAGCAACGGCAATATGATAAATGTAACACTCTACATTAAGAAAGCTTATGATTCAGTTGACAGAAATAAACTTTACTGGAAACTAATAAAACTGCAAAAATTTTCTATCAGAGACACAAAACTTATAGCTCACCTTATAGAGAATAACAAATACACTCTGTGCTCAAACAAAGCCACATCATTAGTAAAGACTGCATCAATAGGACCACCAAAGGGTAGCATTATTTCACCAAAATTGTTTAATATATTTATTGATGATATAATTCACTTTATACAGAAAAGATTTAGACATATGGTATTCCTATATGCTGACGATATTCTAATATGGCCCACCAACGGTCCAAATTGCCCAAAATATCATATTAGGAATGGAAAGGCACTCAACGATTAATAATTACAGATTCAATCCGGATAAATGTTACTACAATACAACAAAAGATATCAGTATCAAAGTATACAACACTAATTTTACAAAACAGAGCCCTTAAAATACTTATGTTTCTTTTTTATAAATAGAGGGGCAGGAGTGTCCAAATCGACCAAGATCATAAAACAGAAAGCTGTTAGGGCTGCGGTAATAATGAATAAAGTCATGACAAAGAGCATATTTTACAGAGAAGAAAATAAATACAGAATGAAACTAAAAGGATATACTACGTTTGTGAGACCATACATTGATTACTTTTCGCAACTATTAGGCTTTCAAAAAACCTTTCTTGATCAGAAAGATAGAATTTAGAAAGGTATAATAAAAACCTATTTAAGATTTACTATCGAACACCCTCAAAATTTACGCACTTTTTCCAATAGAAAATGCTTATCAAAGAGCAATGTGATTGAGGTACAATATCGCGTATAAACTAAAAAGAGCAAAAAACACAACTATTAGAAAACTATACTTTAGGTTTAACTCAAAGAACCTGAAAACCCTGAAAAACAATTATGTCAGAGACCAGAAAATTTACAAAAATGAAAGCTTATAGACTAAATTCAAGAGAATTTTAAAAGAAAAATTAAGGTTAAACTTCAGAACATTTAGTTGGAGTAACACACTAAAAAAATACAATTTCCAAAAATGCACCTAAGATGAATTCTCACAGATTTTAAATGTTATACAAACAGAATACAAAAGAAGAGATCTTGGTGATATTTTATTAAAATTTATCTTGATATACATAAGCCTCCCACATTATAATGAAACAAATGACTATGGCCTAGTTAACCTAAAACACACAAAAAAAAATCAAAAACAAAAGGCGGGGAGCCAGAAATGAACGATACCGCCATATTTAAATATTTGGCTAGATTTACACTGCGAGAAGAGATGAGGGACTATTAACGAGCGCGAGTTGGCCATTGGAGTTAGCCCCCCCCCCCCCAAAGACACAGTTGCATTAAAGGGGGTCTTATTGCATATAGGAGCGCGGATCATTAACACTCTTTATGTAAGGGCTACAACAGTAAGAGATAAGTCAATCCTAAAGGGGTGATACTTTTATTATAAACTAGCAGTGAGCATAAAAGATGATGGGGACTGACGAGTAGATAAAGGATGTTGTTTTCTTGCCTATTTAGGATTATGTATGATGATCGTTAGGGAGTTTTAGATTGATTGAATATAGCCTGAGCCTAAAAGAAGTTAATTCCTGCAGGATAAAGTATGACAATAGGACCCCCTTGTTTGATATATAACATAGTCATCGGGTGGCCTTAAGGCTAGGAGAGTAGTTCAGTTAGTTTAAGACGTGTTAATAGAGACCCTAAAACTCTATAGTAAAGGTTAGGGTTAATCATTTCTAGAACTTTCTAGAAACATAAAAATATTTAAATAAAATTTCTTTTTCCTAGCCTAATACGGTAATAATAACCTGCAATATTATCAATTAAGGTTAAGAATGTATACTAAATTTATACGCCCTCATATAGATTATTATACCAGCTGCTCGGTTGTAATAAAAAGTTTAATGAAGGCACTGATAGGATACAAAAAGGCATAATAAAATATCTATATAAAATTTATTTCAAAACGCCAACGAAGATCTTATACGCATTATTTCGCTTGGAAAATACAAAGCAAATAGCGGATAGACTCAGGAGCAATGTTGCTTATATGATCATACACACAAGAAAAACACTTTAAGATGGATATTCAAAACGAATAAATCCAAAATATAAAAAATTTAAAGAAAAATTACAAGTATATCAAGAATATGGTTCAGGGAAATGAATTTAAAGCCAAATATAATAGATGGCAAAAAGAAAATTTGCGTCTTAATTCCCATATCTTTAACTCTTTCGAGAATCTAAGGCAGTACAAATCCAAAAGGATTCCAACAACAATATTTAAAACTTTTTTAGATATTATTATTCCAGAACATAAAAGAGAAAATATAATTGAAATTTTAGTAAAATTTATTCAGCATAATATAGATCACCCTAACTTAGCGGGGTTTTTATTGGCCTTATTAATCCACAAGATACGAATTAGCAGGTACGTTAAGGCAGGATTCCCACAAGGGACGTTACTGCCATATTTAAAAATTTTTTACCAGATAATATTTTAAAGCTGATTAGGTTAAGAAGATGCCAATGAAACAAGACAATCTGGAACCTCAAGGAATTCCATATGAGGCTTCGTGAAAGTATAAGGGCAGATGAAACTGTAGTAACGGGTGTTATTAATGATACCAGGAGGAGGGGTTAATTGTGTGTAAATTCTGAAATTTTTCAGAACTTAAAAATATTTAAATAAAATTTTCTTTTCCTAACCCTTAAATTCCATTTCAGACAAAAACACCAAAAACAATAAAGAAAAACAAATGACAAACCAACAACTCGAAGAATAGTACACGAAAGAACAGTGACAGAAAACAAGACAAATTATTCAACGTGCGTTGGATGCAAGACTACATTAAAAAGCACAATCATACATCCTCAGAAGACGACAAAGACCGCAGATACAGGTATAGAGGGCCATAATAGGATCAGAATCATAAATAAGGAAACGGGGGGTAATAACAAGGAAACAACAACAGATCTATCAGGTAATAGCCAGCCTGGTAATACAAGGATACCTTCTAAGGAACATAGTGAGACATAATCTGATCAGATAACATCTACATGTAACTCAAGTTTGACAGCAGATCAAGAAAAAAAGTCGAAAATATCAAGGTCTCCAGAAACAATAAGGCTTTCATGGATATCAAAGCTGTCACCCCATCCTTTTTTTCAAGACATATAAATAATACTCAAGAACACATTGTCTAAGACACGGGAGAAATAAATTTAAGCTTCTGATTAAGAATGAAAGCAGTGAAGATGATAATACAGAAAAAAAGAGTAGGGCAATAAATGACAATAATGAAGAGGAAAAGAACAAGGTAGTGGAAGGAGATAAAAACATCCTAAACACCAAATGGGATATCAAAAATAGTAAGGTGACTAAGGAATCGGATGCGGTTGATACTACAAGATTGGCAATGATTGAGGACAAGTTGAGTGTTTCTAGGATTGAAGAAACAGATATAATAGCGATATGCAGAAGCAAGAACGATATTAAGGAGATAAATACTGAGAAAGCTGAGAAAGAAGGACCAACATACACGCCAAATCCTTTAAAGAATAGGTTTAGTGCCGAACTCGGAGGAACGGGATATTTAAGACCGAGGCCAAAGATAACGATAAGGATCAGAGAAAAACCAATAAGCCTAAGCCAACCACGAAACACAGAAGAATTGAAGAGAATAACAAATGAAGACAGAAAAGACTATGACATATCAACAGATGGTTTAGAAGGATTAATAAGATACAGCGAGAGATTAGAACCCAGACTTAAGAACGAGGTAATGAGCCAGAGGCCCGTACATGAGACTAATATATTCAAAAAATAATAGTATAGGGAACCGGGTACCTGAATGTTCGAAAACGAGGGAAGGAAAGAATGATGTAGTAGATGCAGTAATAACCTGGAGGATAAATGTAAGGAGCAGATGAAATACAAGACAGAAGTAGCCATCACAAGTAAGAATAAAGAGCACAAACCAATAATGAATATAAGTTACAGACTTAACAACACGAAACTTAATAAGGAGCAGAAAATTTTAATTACACAAGGAAATCTTCATTTACAGTAACAAGGTACATCATTTTATATTTTTGAACATTTCCTTTAAGAGAATTTCTCTATACTGGTTAGCTCTTGAGACAATGGAACCGGGTAGTAGTAAAGACGTGGTGAATATGGTGTTCCTATCAAAAACCGTTCTAGAAGTAATATGCAAGGAGGGTAAGAAAGAGGCGGTTAATCGTGTTTTCCGAAATATAGGAGCAAGGCTTTTAAAGAATTCTCCTGAAGTGGATAGTAATGGGCTCTTTAAAATCAGTGGCTTTTTAGCAAGAATGAAAAGGATCAAATACAGGAAGAGTAATAATAATTACAAACTTAGAAGACTGGCAGTCAAAGTTCTCAAGAGTAAAGGAAAATAGTTGCACGAAGTAATTGAAAGCCTTAATATTAAAGCCAATGATATTGAGATGGACAATGTATTGAGTCTTAATACTAAAAATTTTTTTGATAAATAAAATAGGATTTATAAACGTTGGGGGATTATTTGAGATTAAAACATTTAGGATAAATAACATTTCGAAACAACATAATTTGGATGTCTTGGGTATTTCCGAGACATAGAGAGACGATATAAGACCGATTGCGAAAGGATATAAGATCCTTAGTCTTAAGAAATCTATAAAAGTAAAGACAGATATTCTAATAAAGAAGGGATGATGGTTTTGGGAAAGATTGGATTATGATGCGATACGATGAAAGAATTAACTGATGTGGGGGTTTCAATAAAGTGTGATAATAAAATTTTTATATTTATTATTTGTTCTCCTAAAAATTATACTGCTGAAAGTCTAAAAACGCCACTACCGACTAAACCAAACAAATAATTTTCATTCTAGGTGACTACAACCTAGAAAAAACAAAGCATTCTAAATAGAAGTTTTGAACAATCATGCTGTGTACGGAGTCTCGGAAATAGACCGAAACTAACAAATTTGCATACAACGATAAACAATCTGACCCTGATAGGATATTTAGTAACTTTCCAGTAAGTACTTAAATTATTAAGATTGAAGAAATAAATCATAAACTGTTATTTTTTGAACTATAACTGCCCTATCTAAAGAAAAAATATTACATGAAACTGCTAAAAATCCAGAACTAGCAAAATTTATTAGTGAGAAAATTTATATCCTATAAGAAGGAATGAAAATTTAGTAATCAAAAAAACCTTCCTATAGATAAATTTGTACCGCTCTCCATAATATTATGTTAAAAGCCGTGCGAAGACTAGTAATACATAAGCAGAGCCGAGAAAACTTACATCCTATAATACAGAAGCAAGAAGAAACGCAAAAGCAAGAAATAATAATCAAGAACTTTTTGATCGCTTTTACAGAGATGTTAAAAGGTTAAGAAAAACCTACCAGAAGCAGACACGAGGGACCTAAAAGTAGAACATATTGGAATTGAAGCCTCTATACAAGAAGCTATAATAAATTTCATGCACCGCAATAACAAAAACTAACTTTAACAATAAAGTTTTACTTGAAAACTTTATTCTAGATGGAAAAATAATAAGCATAACAAAAACTATTGAATGGATCAAAAACTACAAGAACAATACTTGGAATAAAACGTGATATCAGGACAAACAAAATTAATTCAGTGAGTGAGGAAGAAGTATGCAATTACATCAAAACACTCAAGAAAGACAAAACAAGCGGAATCAGTTGTATTAAAATGAGTTCCTAACGCTATACCTTGCTAACTTGTAAACGTACTAACAGAGATGTATCACCTCAAAATAACGTATATATGATATTCCCAAGGCTTGGAAGAAGCACATCATTGAACCGATACTGAAAAGCAAAAAAACAAAACCAATACTAAAATAGAGAAACCCGAAAACTGTTGGTGAAATTAATTATAAAAAGTTTTGGCATTAAACGTTCAAGACAGCAAGCGGGGTTTAAAAGAGAACAACCAACATTAAATCACGCATTAAACCTCGAAACTCGTCTTATACATAGTAAGGAGAAAGAATATGTGATAAACTTGATATTTTTAAAACATATGACAGCATTTACCGGAAAAACACTATAAGAAACTCATGATTAATCAGAGGTTTAATAGAGAAGAGACTAGTCTGATAGTTGCGCTAATTAAAGACGATTAATACAGGATTAATACCCTCGTAGATAACAATGACTAGAAAACAGCCGCTGGGAGTACCAAAAGGCAGCATAATACCACTAATAGAATTTAACAAATTCATAGATGACATACCCCGAAAGATATCTAAATACTTAGAACCGACATATTTACATATGCAGACGATATTCTTCTCTTTTGTTGCGACCAAAAAACATCTAGTTTATGATGAATCAATGTCAGGAGCATGTTATTAAAAAAAATATAAACTATATCCCAATAAATGCTTCTATAACGCATCGACTGAATATGAATTTTACATAGATAAGGTAAAGATAAAGAAACAGGCCCCTTTAAAATACATAATATATTTCTTTAATAAAAAATGTGCCGATACCCAAAAAAGTAAAAACAATAAGACAAAAAGCGATAAAAGTAGCCGTCATACCATATAAGATACTTAAAAATAGCGAATTTAGCAGAAAACAAAGTATGCACACTTGAGCTTTAGAGCATACAAAACTTTTATAAGACCACACATAGATTACTTTTCTCAACTCCTTGGATGCAATAAAACATCTATCGAAGGAACAGATAGAAAACAGAAAAGCTCTACAAATACCTGTTTACGATATATTACAAGATGCCTAGTAAGATTCCATATGCCATTTTTCCAATTGAAGATTCAACACAAAGAGCAAGAAGACTCAGAGGTAATATTGCACACAAAATCATAAATTCTAGAAAAACTCTTTTAAGGCATATTTCAAACCAACAGGTATTAGAATATTAAAGATTTAAAGAAACAATATAGGTTAATTAAATTTTTGTTAACGGGCAGTGAATTCTACGCCGACTATAAAAAAACGGCATAAAGAAAATCTACGGCTCAATCTAAGAATATTCAATGGTCTTCTTCGTTAAGATCTTACAATTTTAAAATGATAACTTCACAAAAATTTAGATAAATTTTAGACATCATCAGCCCAGAGCGTAAAAGAGAAAACAAAGTTGATATTTTAATTAAGTTTATTCAGCATAATATAGGCCTGCTAACCTAGCAGGGTTAGTATTAGCCTTATTAATCTACAAGATCGAACTACCATATATGTAAAAGACGGGAGCTCGAGAGGGACATTACTGCCATATCTAACTATTTTAAACAGATAACACATTGGAGCAGATCAAGGTGAGGAGACACCCATGAAACAAGACAATGTGGAACCTCAAGGAGTTTTCAGATGAGGCTTCGTGGAAGTATAAGGCCCACATGAAACTGGTAGTAACAGGTGATAATTATCATCTAGAGGGGGGGTGTTAACTGAGAGTGAGTTCTCAGAATCTAGTCGCAACAATTAAAGGGGTGTTATTCATAATGCTACTAGGGGGTGTTAGCATAGGAGAGTGACCTAAGGGGTGTTAACTACTAAAAAGGTGGTAGTTTGACATCAGTATTAAAGGAGTGTTAACCATAGTCCAGTGGCTTAAAGGGTGTTAAGTACGACACAGCTACTAAATGGGTGTTAGTGTACCGTCAATAGCAAAGGGATGTTAATCATGTGAACCTGTTTAAGGGGGTGTTAAGTATATGACAAGTATTAAAAGAGTGTTAGTTTAGCCTTAGTAGTAAATAAGTGTTAGCCATTGGACAGTGGTGCATAAGGGGGTTAAGTACGATGCAGCTGCTAAGGGGTGTTAGTTAAAACTTAGTAGTAAAGGGGTGTTAACTGTGTGAGCGTGACTAATTGGGTGTTAAGTATAAGACAAGTACTAAGGGGGTTTTAAGCTCCTTCAGCAGTATTTATATGCAGAGGGGTGTTAGTTGTATGCAGTTCTAGAATTTTCTAAAAATTTTAAAATATTGAAATAAAATTTACTTTTCTATTCAAAAATCAAAGAAGAAAATCTAAGACTGAACTATAAGTCTTTGAATGGAACAAAATTCCTAAATAATATAACTTTAAACAACAATCAACAACAAATATCAATAAATTACCTAGAATCTTGGATTCGATAAATAAATACAAAGATCTTGTTGAAATCTTGATAAAATTCATGCAAGCAAATATGGGCCAATCTATGCGCGAAGGTTGGTTACTGGCCTGATAACCAAACAAATAACGAAACGAATCGCGATAGGGCGGGGAGCCATTTTATACAAAACCGCCGTATTTAAATAATTTTAAACAAATAACACTGGAAACAGACAAATCTAGATATTATAGAAATACTGATTTTTAAAGGGGGTAAATGATATGACAATGGAGCTCTCTAAACCTATTAAAGATAGAGAATAAAGGGTGTTAATTTACCGAGTACCTTACTCTTAAGGGTGTTAATGATAAGAGACTGCGGCCTCTACAACACTACTTTACATACATTAAGAGTGTGTTAACCCAATGTGATATAAGCCAACCTGGAGCGTGTTAAGTAAAAGGAAATTCTAATGATTAAGACCATTTAAATGGGTAGGAATTATGTCGCTTGTAAAGGGGTCTTAGATATATGTGTGTTGGGTTGTTATATTGCACTCAAAAAACCTGTTTCTTTAATGTGGGTATATTACTTAGAAGAAATCCAGGGGTGCGTGTAAATAAGACCCCCTTGGAGTATTGGGATAAATGGGTGTTATTTCTATGGGATTGTACTGTGTCCTAATACCCCCTTGTTTTTTTTATTTCTAATGGGGTGTTAGACAAGGGCCATTGGGGGCACGATTAATACCTTTTAATTTTAGTGGTTTTTATAGGTTTAGTTGTGGTGTCTGAAGGTGTATTTTTCTTTGTATGGTGTGTCGCTGAAATTTCTAAATTTTCTTTGGAAATTTTAGACACGTAATATTATTAAATAAATTTCTTATTCCTTCATTTAAATAAAGTGGATATTAGTTTGCATGAGGTTGTTAAATTCAAATTAAATTGACAAATAAAGGGGTAGTAGAAATAAAAATTTGACTTCTAAAGAATTTTCATTTTCCTTCTGGCCTTCATAGTAAGTCAAACCCTTTAACAGATGAATAATAAAGTAATCTAATCGATGTTTTTCCAAATTTTTCAAAAAAAAATTGCCTTTCAAAATATCTGGATGTTGAATATAACTCTTTGCAGACTTGGTATATTATCACCCCTTGTATTATTGAGTAGCTGTTTTTTAACTAAGAATTAAAATAGTTTTTTTGTTTTTCAAATTTTAAACAATATTTTTGTCATCTAAAACTTGTTTTAAAGAAAAAAAATGAAGTCATGAAATCAGTATTGGACCTCTAAGCTTCTGGTTTTGTATATTATTATAAAAAAAACATCTTATGACATATATAAAAAAGAAGAATCGAATCTTAAAAATTTTCGAAAAGGATAGTTGAGGGTGGAAAAAATAAATTAAAAACGGAAACTGTTTTTTTATTAATCTTAATATTTTTTTCTTATGCATGCTTATATTGTTTAGGCTGTTACCTTGTTTCGTTTACAATGTTTTTTTAATTATCTTTTTCTATCTCTGAGTCAATGCGTTGAATTCACCTATTTTTTCACATTTAAGTTTTTAATCTTTGACTTTTTTTCTTAATTGGGTCTCTTATATGACATTATGGTCTAATAAATAAGTTTCTTTGCCCAAAAAATTACTTCTCTTGGATATGTCGTTTCCTAAGCTCTTATTAGGTCTTGTTTCTGGATTTTGACCCTTCTGTTGATTAATATAAATTATTTTAATATAATTTACACTTGACTGATTCAAGATTTATTTTTATTTGTAAATAAGTTTTCTTAATCTAAAATTCATGGCATTTAGTACATACCGACTCGACTTACGGTAATATGGCTTTTTCTATTATACAAATAAATATTATTCATTATTTCGAAATTAATTTTTATTACCAGTTGGACTGTTTCAAGTTAATCTTGGGATTATAATTTCTATTTAAAAAAGGTTTGTCTGGTTTTTATTATCTTCTAAAATAATTTGAGTTATTTTTTTCATTTTCACATGATTTTTCGTTCGCTTCTATATTCTCACCAAAGATAATTTTTCTAATCTTCCTGGCGTTTTCTTCTGATTTGTTATTAGACGATTTATATTATCTAATGGCTTGCAATATATCTTTATTAGGGCTTTATTTTGCGTTTTTTGTTCCTATGTTCCTCAAATTTCTTCAAAATAACTTTGAGTATCTCAATTTTTTACCGGATTAGTCTCACTTTTTACTTGGTTAGTTCTTTATAATATATTTTTATCTTTATTATAGCAGAAACATCAATTATGTGTCTTCTCATTTAGTCATCTTGAGGAATCACAAATAATTACAAGCGTATTATTTAGAATTAAAAAACTTCAAGTAAAATTTTCGCTGCTATATTTCTTTATTCTATTAAATTTATTCTATCCTGCAAATTTTTTTATTTAGACTTATTCCGCTAATTATAATTAGCACTTGAGGAAATATTTTTCGTGCAAGATGTGTTATAAAATTGTTTCTCTTAAAATACTTCTGCTTTTGAATTATAATATGTCTTGGTTTTTTATATGAAAAATTATCCTTGGATTTATATTTTCGCGCGTATCTCAAATATATTTAGACATCTTCTAATGATTTGTGAAAGTACAAACGGCTTTGTCATTCCTGGGGTAGACACTTTTTTTATGCTAGAATCGGATTCTTTACATTATAAATTTTGAAAATAACTTTTATATACCAAAATAAGTAATCTTAAATAATTTTCGGGTTTACTTTTATTCTGCAATTCAAACCCTTTTTGGCGTAAAAATTTGTTAGACAAATCTGTTTATATGAAACATATATATAGCGTTAAAAAAAACAAATTCTCTTATTTTCTAATCTATTGTTTCGGACATATCTGAATTCATTTTTTTATGTTCGTTTTAGATTATTTTAAAGTTATTTGAAGGCGAGTTAATTTTTGTCAAAAAATTGTTTGTAATAAATCTATGGTTGTATTATTAAAATACATTTTTCGAATTATACTTCGATAGCGAAAAAAACAGAACTTTTTGGACAAATACATGAATATGTCTAAGTTAAATACAGGAAGGGAAAAGTATTTGTGGTAAAATATGATAATGTGTTGAAATCTTGAAAATTCTCACAACTCGTTGCGACACGCTTTCTATAACCTTTCAGATATGACCATAATAAATGTCATGGCAATGGAATTCTTCTGTATCTAGTCCTCAATAAACACGAATTTTAACTTTCAAAACGCATCAAAATTCACCTGTTCCACTATTTTTTCTAGATTTTATTTCCAAAATTGATTATATTTTGGTAAATACAAATACCGAAATAGAAACCCAAACAATGATCGATTTATTGTTCAGAATATATTTAATAGATACCTCAAATTTTGTCGGAAATACATATCAAGTTTTTTCCAAATTTTGCAATTTTAGAGGCATTGTGATTTTATACAAGTTTACAATGAAATGAGTCTTTTGTATAAAATTTAAAAACACTTATTATTGTTCAACGATTCTGTTTTAACACTTTTCTATATAGAGTTTATACTGAACTCAAGATAAATAGTGCAATAGAAGCATATTTAAATTTAATATCACTTGAAAAAAATGTTCTGAATCCTTTTTTTTATAACCTAAGAAGAAATTTGGTAACAATAAAAAAATACAGATGAGCAAAAAAAATATTAAAAATATTCTGTAAAGTGTGAATATGCATTGGAAATTTGAAACAAAAAAATTTCTAATTTTTGGAACTAAAATTCGAGATAAACTAAAAAAATGTTCAATTATCTGATAGGCTTGTGAAAATTCAAATGAAAAAAAACGAATAAAAAAAAAGGGTGGAATCACTTACATAATAATACAAAATTGGCATCAGATTTATTTTATTAGATTAGGCTTTTTCACTTCTAAATTTCTAAAAAAACATATTCAATAAAAAATGAATATGTAACTCTTTTAACTTGTTATCTTGTGTTTTTACTAAATACTTAAACAAATTTAATATATTTAGACTATTATTTTAGGCTTGTAAATCTGCATATAGTATTAGAATATAATTAAACCTGTGTCTCAAGTAACAATTTATGTGTTTTTAAATGATTTTCAAATTTTTGGAAATTTAGCAGCAAACTATTTTATTTTAAAACTTAAACATATTTAAGCATTTTTTGGTTAAAATTTGTGATTTACAACTTTTCATAACAAAAAAAAATATAGGTAATTTTCTAACATATTTTATACATTATCACTTCAATGTAGTAGTTTTCGACTTGAAAAAATCCAATGTTTAATCAACTGTTTGAATTTTGTTTCTATAAAATTTTTCTTTACTCTATAATTAATTCAAGGTTTTGGCCCAATATCCATATAAACTTCATAACCTTTAGGGTTTTAAAAATAACAAATTATTCGTAAATTCAACTTCTATTTAGCAAAATATATTTAAAAAAAAATTAAATCAACTCTTTTCCTAGACTTATGATTCGTTTTCCCAGAAAAATTTAAATTTTAATTACCAAAAATAAATATTTAACTTTGAAATTCTATACATTAATTTATAAAAATTATTCAAAGAAGCATTTAATTAAACCAATGACAAATTAATTTTTTATATTTTATTATTTGGTTTCGGATGTCTATTTCAATCAAAATTCTAAAAGCTAATATTTTTCAAGAAAGTCTTCTTTTGAAATAATTTTATTGCAGAATTCATAATTTTCATAATCAATATCAAATATATAACCATTCGCTTTATCAATAATTTGCTGCAAATATATTAAAGTATCCATATTATTATAATCCAAGATTTCAAATATAATCAATGATTCATTTTCTATTACTTCTATCATATTTTTATACAATAATGCTTTTGTATCTTTTTCGTTTAATAATTCTTTAAGATTCCTACACATAATTATATCAGACAATTTCAATTGTAATTTGTAATTTTTTAAATTATCACATTTTGAAATAACTGTAATATGTGGTGCTTCTAAAAGTATCATTGATATTGTTGTTAGTAAATAAGTCGAAATCAGTGCATGCTTGTCCACAAAAAATACAGAATCTACTAAATTTACTACTGTTAATCCAATACCTTGTTTCATTAAAATCCCAATAAATCTTTTTAGCGAAGAATCAGTCATAAAAAATTCAACCTGGCCTGGGCAGTCAAACAAAAAATAACTGTCCTCACATTTTTTGATTATCTCATCAAAGATTTCTTTAAATGAATTTGTAAAGTTGTTAATTATTTCTTTAACAGCTAAATTTGGTCCGGTTTTATATTTTTTCATATATTCTTTTGTGGTATCGAAATTTCTAATATCATAATGATATCCTACTAATATTTCGTTGCCTGGATCTAAATTCACAATGTATAGATTTCTATTTTTTAAGAATTCCTTTTTTCTTAAAATATAAGTTGTTTTACCACCACCAGGTGGTCCAATGATTACTTCTGCAAATGCCATGAGGGAATAAATTATTTTTTTAAAAAACACTTTTTAGAACCGCGTAAATTACCAGTAAATTTTTTTGTTTATTTCTAAAATTTTACAGATTGAAATTTAGTTTTTAGAATCCCGTAATACCAAATAAAATGCGATTTTTTGGCTTTGTTTATTCTTATAGGTGGAAAAATATTTGAAAAGAAAAATAATTTGTCAAATTAAATCACTATCTGATACGAAACTGTCACATATTGTGAAACACCAATTTAAAATACGGTAGAATTTTCAAAAAGGGGAATGTCCACATCTGTTAAGAAAACTTCGGAAAAATACGACTATCTATTCAAAATTGTTCTCATAGGAGATTCCGGTGTCGGAAAAACAAATTTACTAACAAAACTTACAAAGGATGTATTTTCTACCGATAGTAAAGCTACTATCGGTGTAGAATTTGCTACAATGTCTTTTGACTTAAAAGATGCGGTTATAAAAGCACAAATATGGGATACTGCTGGACAAGAGAGATACCGCGCAATAACATCTGCATATTATAGAGGAACTCTCGGTGCTTTAATTGTTTACGATGTAACTAAAAAAATTACATTTAAAAGTGCAATTAACCAGTGGCTCGATCAACTACGCCAACATTCTCAAGAAAATATATCAATTATGCTTATAGGGAATAAAACTGATTTGGAAAATCAAAGAGAAGTAACAAAAGCCCAAGGAAATGATATAGCGGTACAAAATAATCTTTCTTTCATCGAAACATCAGCTTATTCAGGAGAAAATGTAGCAGAGGCATTTAAACAATTGGTAGTGAAAGTTTATGAAATTAATAAAGCAAAAGAACAAGCTAATATGCGAAAAGGTATGGTAAAAAATCAATATAAAGGCGTACCCTTAAGAAAACCAAAAAAGAAAAATTCAGGTTGTTGTTAAATCAATAAAAAAATATTTTCATTCTTTATAATAATTATTGCGTTCTAAATTATTATATTCTAGAAAGTTTTATATTTTCTTTTCCTATATTTATCTTCTTAAAAACAAAATTGATTTGTTCTGTAAAAACGCTTTATTAAAATACTTAAAACGGAGTTATTAATATTATTTTTCACCTTATTTTACTTAGTAAAATTTGTTTTAAAGAAATTCAACCTAAGTTTCCTTGAGTTTATTTTTTTTTCTATTTTTATGGTATTTATTTTAAGAAGATTATTTTTAATTCGCCCGAATAATAATTTTCGTAAAAAAATTTTACTTTTCAATTAAAAAAAAAAACGCATTTTAACGGTTTGAAAATATTAAATCGTTAATTTCAAGTAATTTTTTAAATAAATTTTTTCCGCTTAATTTTTACATTTTTTTTGAGTTTTAATTATTCTTAAATAAGACTTTAAATTATAATTAATTCAGAGAACTAAAGAATTATATGATCAAAAATTTCTAAGAATTTTTAAATGATTTATTCTTAAGGATTAACGAAAAATTAAATGGATTCTGTTTTTAAAATCTATTTTAACCTTTTTATGTTGCTTTATTGGCAAATAATGGTTTATTTGACAAAAACAATTTGATTATCCGAATTTTAAGAAATTTCTTTGACTTTAGAACATATTTCTATGAATATTTTTTTATTTCATCACAACTATGTTAATATGTTTTTAGTTTTATAATTAATATTTTTTATCTTCATTCTAGAAATACTTCTTTAAGTATAAGTAATATACCGAAATTTTTTTTTGTGATTGAAAATATTTAAATGAGAATTTATTAACTAAAACACATAACTACGTTTTCATGGCTATTTATACCTTTATTTTTTTACTACCAATTAAGATAGAAACTTTTTTTCTTAGCGGACATGAATTTGCTTAAAGTCATTATCATGGTTCTGGAAATTTATATTTATTTGGAATAAAATATCTTTTGGTAAATAATTTTACCAGTGAAATTCCTTACAAATATTAAATTATTTACAAATTATTCTGATGTTCAAAAAATTTACAAATTGATTTTTTTGATAATCAGACATAAAAAATATTTAAAAAACAAAAATATTTGATAAACGATAAAAAAAATGTTTTTTTTAATCTTTTGTATTAATCTGTTGATTATTTGTGGTTTGATTGTTTCTTTTTGATGTTCGTAGTGGTATTTTTAGATTTGAGGAATTAAACACTGTACTTTTCATAGCAAAAGTATCATATTTATTTTCTGGGAAAAACCATTTCTTTTTAACAACTGGTTTTAAATTTATAATCATTTTTTTTATTGAATCTTTTATTATAACTGGTTTCCTTGTAGAGTCTTTTTCGTTATTTTCTGTATTTTTCTTATTTATTTTTTTCTTTCTTTTTCCTTTATTTGTAATTTTCAGACGAATTTTAAACGGTTTGGAATTATCTGTTGCATTAGCATCCTCCGTGAAATAATTTGTTTGGTTACTGTATACAGTCTTTGATGGCATTTCAACCAACGTTTCTTTAAAAATATCATTTCTTTTGTTAAAATCCGTGGAATTACTTTCTAAGTTAATCTCATTTACCGATTTGGTACTTATATTTTTATATATAAGATCGGTTTCGTTTTCTTCAATATAACAACAGTGGAAATCTGCATATAATGCCAAAACAATTTCATTACATTTTTTACATTTTAACTTTGTTGTTTCTGGTACTATCATTTCATTTATAGGTTCTGTTTCTTTAAAATCAAGAATATCTATGAAATTTATATTTTTTTGTTTTCCATCATTATTTTCAGTCATATTATCTTTTACCCATTTTTTTTATTTATTTTTTTAAATTTCAAATAAATTAAAGAATTATTTGAATAAAACATATTTTTAGTATTTTATTGTAAACTCTGTGATTTATATTTATTACCTTCTTTTTTATGTAGTTTGAGTTTAGTCACTTCGATTTTAATCATGATTAGATTTTTTAACCAATTATTATTTTACAGTTATACAACAATTCTAAATTTTTAGTTCAGAATAGGAATTATAAAATATGAATATAAAAAGCTTATTTTTTTATATGAGTCAGTTTTACGTATGCTTGTGAATTTTTTTATTTAGCATCTGATTTTACTTAAAATTTTGTGTTAGATTTCGATTTGAAGATTACCTTATTCGGTAAAATTTATTACTAATAAACCAATCTTTAACTGTGAAACCCAGTCTCGGATTTTTATTTGCATATGTAAAAAAATGATTCAATAATGTTTTGTCAAGTAAAATGTTGTTATTGTCTTGAATATAAACATATTTCAATCTCATATTTATTAAAGAATTAGTTTCGTACAAATTATATTTTCAAATTCAAATATGATATCTGATTTACTCATCATAGTAATTATTTTCAAAAATTATGGATTACCTCTATTCTTTTAACAGAAATTTGTATGAAAAGAGAGTTTAATTCTTTAGGCAACTTTTTTCTAAAATGCTATTTTCTAGTAGTTGATCTATGTAGGTACGAAACTTAGCCGATTTTCAGGTAATTTCCATGTAAAACCATAAAATTATAGCTTTGCTTATTTAGGTATGAAAAAATTGCTCCTAAGTCATAAGAAAAACACAGTCTTACTAGGCCAGGAAGACTAGGTAACAGGGTATAATACCTGTTGTACTATGGTTATGCGTCTACATCGCCCCGTTTAAACCACACATATATTTATTGGTCGAAAGATATTCGGTTCGATAAATGTGGAACAAGAAGAAATACTCTAGCCTGTTAGGAGTTATGATTAAGTTCTCGACTTTCGATCACATTATAAGCAACATATATTCACGAAAAAAGTCAAGTACATCGCTCAATCCATGGATAAAACACTCTTTTGATGAATACTTTGCGATTTAGATATCTAAGAGATTCTCTCGAATTTCTGAAGCAGTATAAATATAAAACCTAGACTGAGATGAAGCTCATGGGAATATTAAAAATGTTCTCCTCCAATAAAAAAAGTGTAATGTTTAATAATTAAATTGTTAGATTAAAAACCTTATTTGACTTCAAATTTTCTTATAATTTAATCCTTTGTATAATTCGCAAAATTAAGTTCCGGTTTTTTTATTTGAAAATATTCATTAAAAATAATTGGTAAAATACTTTTCTTAAATATACAAACCACTTTTCTATTTAAACCAAATCAACAACTATTCAGATACATTACAAGAATATTAAACAACAATTTAAAACTAATAACTTTTTCAATTTTAGAACTTGGTTGTACTATTGATTTAACAGAAAATTATAAGTGTATTTCTTATATAGAAATTCTATTATCTAATCTATATTGAAACGGTTGAAATTTATTACAAATTCAAAAAACTTGCAAATGTCTATCTTTGATCATTAATGAATACATTTTAAGTGAATTAATTCGTTTGGACGTTTTTGCAAATAATATGGAAATCATTAAACCTGTAATTTAGAATATATTTCAACATCTTTGTTGATTAATTTTTAATGATAAACATATAAATATGGAAATATAAACTATAATCAGTTCATATTTGTAAACATATCTTTCTATTTCATTCGAAAATGCCTTAATAAAACAAATCCTGTATATTTATTATCGTGTCTCAAAATATACCTAAAAAAATCGGAAATACTAAAACTAAAAAATATGCAACTAATTCGGGAAATAAGCAACTAAATTAAAAAAATATAAATAATTCAACCAGCTTAAAGAATTATTTTGGTTCTTGATATATCAATCAGGAAAGAGATAATTTAAACCAACTAGACAACAACCTTCTAGAGATTATAATAAAGATTTTATTCATTTTACAAGTTCAAAGAAATTTTAAATAAATATCCAAAATAAACTCTACGAAAAAGTCTTAAAAGAAGAATAAAACATTAGATATATTAGAGTTTATGTTAAACTATAAAAAAAAGAAACTAGGATCTTAAAAAAGTTTATTCGTAAGAAAACGGTTATAGTTCATGCTTAACCTTTATATGTTATATGAATTAAAAAATATTTTACTATTTGTTATGGCAATAAATCAAGAAATTACATAATAAAGTCTTATGATATAAAAAATCCACAAATATATAATCTGTTCAAAAATTTCAGACATAACTTTAACTTCAAATTTAACAAAATAGTTAATATAAGTTGTAAATATTAGATTAAGCGCATATATAAATGAATTTGTAATAGAAAATAATTATTTTTATTTTCGAAACTGAGAGTTTGAAATTTTATTACTTTTGGAAAAAATAACCATGCATTCTTGATTTGGCTATAAGACATAAGTAAGCTAGCAATGAATTATATTCGAAATTAAAAATCTAAATTTATGATTATAAGAAATATATTAAATACGATTGTTTACAAATTATATTACGGGTTTTTAGTTTTTATGAATGGAGTTGTTAATAATATTCTTTAAAAAATTATAAATTTCTAATTTTAATTATGTAAAAGCTTTCAAAGAATAATCATATTTAAGAAAAATTTTAAATAAATTTTTAAATATTAAAGAAGATATAAAAGATGTACAAAATGATTAGATGCTTATAATATTATCAAATACATATAAAAATAGTATAAAAATTTTTTTTGTTGCAAATACCAAGTAATGTACATGATTATTTGCTAAAAATAGAAGAAACAATTAAAAAATTTAGATTTTTTGTAACTGAAAATTTACCTATTTTTTAATTTAATTAATTTAAAGATCTAAATATTTTTTTCAGCTATAAATTATTATTTATAAATTAAAGAAGAAAATTTGTTATCTAAAAATATTATCTTCTTTAAAGTTCATTACTCTCAGAAAAAAAAAACTAATATTTAATTATCTTTCTTTATATAATTATCATAAAAAGCTGTAGGTGTAACAATAAAATATCCAGTATTTGTTTCGTTTAAAATGAAAAAGAATCTTCTTTGTGTTTGATATTTCAGTTCTAGACAAGTTAGATATTCTTCTATTGACGAACATGAAATATTTTCCACTGAATTCTTAATTATTTCAAAAATGTTTGAATATGCAGAAAAAGATAAAGAAGTTGAAGATTCGTTGAGTTTAAGTTTAAAGTCCGAAACAAGTTGTCCGGGAACCCTTAAAAGGCATTTATCTGGGTGTTCATTTGAATAATTTAACACATCTAGAAGACCTGACACATTAACATTAAATAATAAACTTCTTGTAATTGTAATTACACATCCTCTTTTAAAAATTTCATAGATCGGTGAAAAATTTAAATCACATTTTGACGTATCAAAAACAAAAAATCTTGATCTATTTTTCTTGTGGTAAATTAAATTGGGAATTGTATTTACATATGAAATATAGTCTTTGTTTATAAATATTATTGACGTACTTTTTTCTAAACTAGATATTTGCTTACAACCTCGTCTTTTAAGAAAACTTGAAAAATACTGCATTACTTCTGAAGAGTCATTACTAAATATAGAAAATTTAAAAATTGGAGACAAATTATATTCATACAAATTAAAAATAATTAAATCTTCAACCATAGATTCAAAAATTGCTGAATTTTTATTCCAAATCAAAAACTCATCATTTTGTATTTTTTTCATATTTTTAAACATTTTTGTTTCTATAAAATATTTTTTTTCAAAAACTAATAGATTGTAAAATCCGTGTATATCATATTTTTTAAACGCTTTTTCATGATAGAAAAATATATATGCCACGTTTATATCGGTTTCGATATCTACAAAGGCTTTTTTATTTTTGGAAATTTCTTCGTTAAATTCTGAAAATTTTGGGTCGCTGTTATGAAGTAGCAAATTAAAATAATCATATTTTTGAAGTTTTTTATTTTGTAACGAAGAAAATAGCAAGGAATAAATATCAGCGATTTCAATATAAAAACAAATTTTCATTTTGGTTGGTGGTTTCTTAATTAAATTAGAGGAACCGTTTTTTATGTGAAAGTTTGCAATATAATTATTTTCATATGACATGATAAATGAATCCTTGGGTGCCAAGAATGGTTTAGGTGTTTCGATAATCTTTTTTTCTAGAACAATGGGTTTTTCAATTTCAAAATATCGTCTTGAATTCGAAAATTTTGGAGTAGATTGAACCTGGTTCTTTACAAAGGAACTTTTTGGTGGCTCTTTTTTCCTCATATTTAGATTTTTTGTACTGATCTGCCTTTCTAAATTTTCTTTTTTCTTAATATCAGATTTCGGTTTATCTATGAAACTCGTAATATTAAAAGAAACATTTTCTACTCTTTTCATGCTTTGTAATTCTAATAAAATTTTTCTTTCTTCTGCTTTTCTTTTTTCTTTGACTACCTCTGCTAATAATTCCCGTTGGTATTCTTTTAATTTATATATAAACAGATTTATCTCTTTTATTGCAGAAATATTATTAGAAGGTTCCCATGTTTGAGACAGGTCGCTCCACGACACTAAAAAATAATCTGTACCACTAATTGACCTATAACCAAGAATTTTTTTTATCTCTTGTTTTACCATCAAAAATAAAAGGGCTAAACTGATTTCTAAAAAATCTTTTATAAAAATTTTTATTAAAATTTACTTTCTAGTTAAAATAAATTCCTGGAAAATCTAGAAGCGTAACTGCTTATTGAATAGGCTTATAAATCATCTAATAAGAATTTTTTAAAGAATAACAGTTTTTGAAACAAATTTATTTTTTAATCTACCGTTCGAAATATTTTCAAAATAAATTACGCTTTTAAATTTCGTTACAAAAATTTTAATTCTTTATTTATTTTATTTCTAAATTTAAGATGTGAAAAAATGCTTGGTCATGACTATTCTAGACGACATAATGAAGTGGTACGATGTATACATTTTCTCTTGCTGAATAAATATGTTTAGTCTTCGAACGAATTGAAGCCACTCGTTCAGAAATTCTTGATAAAGAATATGCGAGATAAGAGTGGACACCGAATAAAAACTGATGTCGATTCGGTGTAACAGACCGATATATTTATTTTAGACAGGACAGAATGGTAACCTATTGAAGTAGGAATCACATCCCAAGACTCTCTTCAATAGTTGAACGTGAAGCTTGAAGTATGACCTATTGAAATGAGTTGGTCTTATTTATAAATGCGTGGAGATAATTCCTTATGTGATGACCTGGACGTTTGTGACAAATACCATGACGTATGTGGACTGCAAAACCTGATGTAGAGGCTATATATAATTTGTACTCGAAGACGTCAACAATTTCTTTGATCGACGAAGAGGACTTGAGTTGGTCCAATGCCGAGGAGAGCTAGAGAGCATCATTAAGTGTTATTTTAGGAGCTGAGATGCTAAACAACCAATACCCCCTTTAAAGTAAGTGGACAACGGGAAGATGATGTTAAATGAAATAACAAAAATATTACCCTTATTTTAGGGTATAACCACGCGGAACCAACAACTATACAAATGAGGTTGGGAGGAGAAATGAGTGGTTGAATGGTGGAGATTATTTAGAAAATTTGTTAACCCAAAATTTTATTAAATAAAGTATGTCTGAATTTATAATAAACTTTTATTTCAAAAGAAATTTGAGAAGAAGCATATCAATTTACCATATGAAGATAAGAATATAATATAAACTTTATAAAGTCTAATACCATCGACTTTAAAATAATAGGATTATATAGGAACTCATAAATAAATTATGACTATATGTAACTTTTATAGGAAATATATTGATACTCCAAGGAAAAAAATTTATTCGTTTTTAGAGAAATACTAATTTTAGATTCTTAGCAGCTTTTTTCAAGAACCTTTAAGTTTAAAGAACCCTAGAAAAATGGTTTTTTTGAATCGAGTTAGATATATTATTTTCTCCTTAATCCTTTTAAAATATCAATAAATATAAAATCTTTATTATCAATATTGTCTTATAGATGAAATATATCTATAGTATACGACGCAATATTAAGTAAAAATATTTACTTTTTTTTCGGTTTAAACTCAAAAGAACTTTAATATATTTTTTTAAAATTTTTTTGTAGGATTTAAAGTAATGATTTATAAATTGCTAATATTTTTCTTTATTACTAAATCTTTATGAACTTTAATGAAAATTTAATAAAAATTTTTTAGTTATAATTTACAGAAAAATACTGATTGTGATTATTACATGTTTAGGGAAATATTATATCTTAAAAATTTAATTTGAAATTTTTAAATGAATAGGGTTTTTATTAGAAGAGACTTAAATTAATATTTTTTGATTCAAATTTCAAAATTAAAATAGGAAATGAAATTTGTTTTGTATTTAAAACATTCCTGTTAGAATAAAAATTGAATTTTCAATTTTTTTATTCCAAATCATTTACAGAAAATAATTCGTGCATTTCTTTTAAAGTGGATCCTTTAAAATCTGCTATTTTTCCCATCATGGCTTGTGCAATATCTTTAAGTTCGTTATAAAGATTTAACTTGGCAATAAATTCTTTAATTTCCATATTTGGATCTTTTATATTTAATCGATTTATTATTTCGTCACATTTCTCTTTATAAAAATATTCTTCAACCTTTTCATACTCAACTGACAAATAAAAATATGAATCTTTTATTTCTGTAATAAAATTGTTTTTATTTAGAAATTCAAAATTTAAAATTTTATTTTTATGAATTATTTTTTCTTTTTCCCAATTATTTAATTCTAAATCCATCAAGGGTGATTGAATTTTTAAAAAATAGATTTGTTTTATTAGGAGTGAAATGCTATTATTTAATAAATTTCTGGGCTAAAATATTTTTTATAATTTTTTTAATTAATTTTCTTCTACCTTTTTTACCACTACTTTCTCTTCTTCTATATAAGTGATAGCAATAATTTTTATAATTAATTTTCTTCTACCTCTTTTAACACTACTTTCTCTTCTTCTATATAAGCGATAGCAACAATTTTTTTAATTAATTTACTTCTTCCCTCTCTATTGATTGTTACATTTACACTGAATGTGTCTAGAAATATTTCGTTGAAAAAAAGAGATTCATTTCATAGTATTGCTTAACTTTTTACATTTTTAGAAAGGTTTGTATTAAAAACGAGTTTTATAAAAACTGCTTTAGAAAGTTGATTGACTTCTCATTTTAACATTTTTAATCCAGAGTTTTACCTAAAAAAAAACTACGAAAAAAATTACTGAATTTTTTTACTTTTTAATCTAAATTTTCAAAAACAGCTAAGTTGTAAGAAATTGCCATTCTTTACAATCAAAACACATAGTTTCATCTACAATTTTTCCATAAACATTATTTACGAACAATTTTTTCATGTAACTAATTTTATGTTTTAGAAGACTCATATTGTCAGTTATATCAAATATACATATTACATTTCCAATATGGCATTCGGTTTCTAAATCAAACCCTGCTATTCTACACCATGGATTATTCTCTGTACACTGACCTTTAAATATAGTATCTGTACACATTCCAATGTTCAAAATATTTGAATAATCGTAATTTGGATTATAAATTCCAGAATTTATCGCACATCTTTTTTCTCCCGGTGAACTAAAAATTATTCCTTTTAAATTATGTTTTGCTGCCATCAAAGAAGCAATTCCACCACCCAAAGAATGTCCAGTAAGTATTATTTCTTTATCTTTATAATTTTCTTTTACATAATTTATTATTTGTTCAATTTCATTTAAATAACTGTATTTATTATAATTATCGTTCCAAGTATTTAAATTACAGACATTATTAGCACCACAATTAAAATTGATCCAAGGAAATAATGATTTGGTACAACAGCAGGAATATATAAGTATATCATTCATCTTATCTCTTCTATAACTATTTCTAGAATTCAAACCATCAAAAATTAAAGAGGTTCCTTTTATAGCAAGTACATAATTCTTATAATTATCGAAAAGTATTACTTTCATTCCATTTGTATCAAATCCAAATATTTTTTTAATTCCTGGAAATGAAGGAAGATTCTGATATGTTTGTTCACACATTAAAAGGAAATTAAAAATTTCTTTTTTTGTATAAAGTGGATTTATTTGCATCAGAAGAGTGTCTAGATCGGTGAATGATTGGTTAAAATCATTTTTTGTTTTTATATCTGTATTGTATATTCTGGAGAAAGACTTATTACTTGCTTTTTTCTCAGAATTCAAAGTATCTGAATTTTTTGGAATAGAAATTAGTTGGTTTGAACCTTGTTTGTCTATTTCAAATATTCCTTCTTTCTTAGTTTCAAATTCCAATGATTTCGAATTTTCTGGAATGGACATTAGTTGGTTTAAATCTTGTTTGTCTATTTCAAATATTTCTTCTTCTATTTCAAATATTTCTTCTTCTATTTCAATATCAATTTGGTAAGAATGTGTATTTTCAAAAATAATAAAAATCGTGAAAAAAATGAGAAACATAAATTTTAAAAAATCGTTTTATTTATTTTTGTTTCAAAAAAATGATAAGAAAAATTAAAAGAATAATTTAATGAGAAAGAATCTTAAACTTGTCAGTTTTTACTTTTTTCTTTTCAAAATCAACTATAACGAATTTTTTGGTTCGAGAAAGTGGACGTACTTCAGCGCAGGTAACGGAATCTCCAATATTTATTAGACCATGGAAACAAGGTGACATGTGGACACTAAACTTGGTGTTTCTTCTTTCGTATCGTTTATATTTAGGAACGTAGTGTAAGTATTTCTTAACAACTGTAATTGTCTTATCCATTTTCATTCTAATTACTTCTCCTTTGAAAATTCTACCTCTGACAGTCACATTACCGGTAAATGGACATTTTTTGTCAAAATAAGTTCCATTAATTGCAGTTTCGGGTGTTTTAAATCCTCTTATTTCCTTATAAAAGCGTTTTGGTTGACTTGGATCGTCAGCTTTTTTTAAAGGATTAATGTAGACTCCAATCTGTTGAGGAAATAATTTTTCTTTTGCAAAAGTTGGTTTGGACATCTCTAAGGGTTTTTAAATAAAAATTTTATTTTTATTTTTTTTTCAATTCAAAATAAAGAAATGAAGTCTTAAAAAATAAAATGGTAAGAAATAGCAAGTTCGAAATAATTCATAATAAAACTAAGACGGAAATGTAGGGATGTTATTACTATGTCTTTAGATATTTATTGGAAACTTATTCACAATCTTAATTCGTACAAAGCATTGGTCAATAATATTATTGAAATCTTAACGGAATATATACGCTTTAAATACTAAATATGATCTGAAGTAAATCATGAAATTATTTTGGAAAATTTATTATTGTTTAATTTTTTTAATTAAAATATCGATTCCCAATGTAATTCGTTCTTACCTACCTATTTCTTGTTTTTAAAAAGTTGTTAAAAATGCCTAAAAAATATTATCTGATGTATTTTCTTAATTTATCTGATGGCTGTTCTTAATTTATTGGAAGTATTTTACTCATTAACGAACTATTTAAAGAAAACTATTCTTGTATTTTTTTATATTCAATTTTCATTGTTTAATCTTCAATCATCATTGGATAATTTTAATTAAAGTCTATTATATTCAAATTTAATCCATCATATTTCTTAGGCATTATGAACGACAAATTTAACTCTTTTTTTAGTTATGTTATCTTAATATAATAGTAGCTTGTATATATTTGAAAATTTCTTGTTTATTGATAGAAAATACGTGTGTTGGTAAATCCTGAAGATTACAGATATATTAACTTCTGTTAATTTATTCCTTTAAATAAGTAATACAAGAAGAAATTATATTATTAAAATAATTTTTCATATAAACTTATTTTGTGATATTTTTCATTTATCAATTCATTAATGCCCCGACGAGGACGGTTCACCTCGAAATGTTTACTTGATTAAAAGACTATAGAAACCAATAAGAGTGGTCTAATTAGGATATGGATTTTTCTATTTGTTCATAAAACTTACACAATCAATAATGGTGAGTAGAACTGAACATAAAACAATTGAAAAGTTTCTTCTTTTTCAAAAAAAATATTTGAGATAAAATTCGTAAATTTTCTTCTAAATTATATTATTTATCAAGAATAACATAATAAAGTTCCGTTTTCAATTGTTCTAACGGTTCATCTTAAAAAAAATTACATCACTTGCTTGCGATTTCTTTTCTAAGAATTTACAGTTACATAAAAAATTTTATGATACAATTGATGCTTTTTTTGCCATTCTTCTGTGCAGTTTCTTTAAATTCTTAATAATAATTGGATAACACAAATGTTGCTCGAATAGCTTCGTGGAACTTTATACTTGATTAAATTAACAGATTTTTAATAAAAATGATTGATCAAATTATACAATTAATAAATTACCAGTACAGTATATCGTTACCAAGAACAGCTTTTTCAGACAGATAAAACACTTCATAAGAATAAATTTCTTGGGAAAAGAGACAGAATCAATCAAAATGTGTGGAAAACTAGCAGCCTAAATATTAAAGCTGAGATGAAGCTCCGAAAAACCTGTAGTAAATATAAAAGAAGAAGAGAAATATGCAAGTCAAAAAAGTCAAATTTTTATTGGGAAATTACTCAAAGTGCGTAATAATTTGGAAATGAAAGACTAAAAAATATACGTGAAACAGACCAGGTGAGAATAAGAAATTTTTATTCAAAATGTTAAGAAAAGTTAGTCCAGATTTTGAAATTTACGATTATTTTCGGCATTTTTTTTATGATGAGAAGAAAGTTCGTTCCTTTGAATTTAAACACTAGTAGATATATATTTCGCAATTTATACTTTCATTATATTTTCGCAGGGTATCTCAAAAGTCTTTACTTCTTCAGATATAGAATTATCAATTTGGTCGTTATAATATAAATTATTTATACTTTGGAAGAAAAAAAGTTTTTTTAATTTGAAATGGTTTTATAAATGACTTTTTAGGTTGAAATATTAAATAAGGCTTAGATTGTTTTTTTAAGACATTTTCCCTTATAAACCAACCTATTATGTTCATATTAGCTTGTTTTTTAATAAAAAAGGAGAGCGCTTGATATAAATTTTAGTTTACGCATTTTTTCTATGGAAGTGATACAAATCTAACATAAACAGCTCTTTTTTTTGCGATCTTTCTTTAAAATTTTATATTAAATCGAAACAGATATACATTGGCTTTTGTTCATATCGTATTGTATTTTATATTAGAATCGAACATTATATTATCTTTCAAAATATACATCAGTATTTTTTTTGCTTCTATTTACAGGTTATCAAAAATCCAAGCTAAAATTTAATTTATAATTGAATTTACTCAGTTATATAGCGGCTTTACATCATTTGAAAAGTTTTCATATTTTTAACGATGCTTCCCCACTGTTTTATATGGATAACTAAATTATTTTGTGGCAACATATTAGGTTTACTCAAATCCTTTTTCGCATCAACTACCTCTCTTTTCGTGATCAAAATCTTCTTCTTCTATCTTCCGAGTAGCTCAAAAAAATTACAAATACCTCTTTCTGTTTAATTTTTTATCTACATTTCTATACCAACAAAGCCTTCTTTGTTTTATTACAGTGGCCAGATTGCTTCTTAACAAGAGTAATATATTTCTTGATTCGATCTAATTATCTGATCGTTATTTTTATGTATCGATACATCATTCTCCAAGTATATCGAAATTAATTTTGTGCTTTGTCTACTCCGACTATAATTATGCAAATCTAACAATTTTTTGGCTATTTTTACTGGTTTGATATTTTAATACTGCTAAATGGCGTTATAGCTCTTAAAGAGCGCGGGTCTCCTTAACGATTTTTCTTCATCTTTCTCTATCTTGCGCTCTTTTTTACTGTCATACATTGATCATTTTCAGATTATTTTCTACAGCATCTATCTAACTTTTCAGTGGTCTATCTTTTGTTCTTTTTCATGGTGTTAATACATATTTACTTCATTTGTCCTTCGATTAAGGGGCATTCGTATTACATGTCCTAGCCATCTTAATCTTCCTCATTTTATTTCGGTTACTATATTTGAGTCTTGATAGAGATCTTAAATTTTTTTATTAGTTCGAATTTTTCGCTCAAAGATTATGTTTTTGATTTATAAATTTTACGGTTTATGTTTCTCTCCACCTAGTCTAAAAGCATTTCATCTCTTTTTGTAATGACCCAAGTCTCAGATCCATGGATTGAACGAGGCCTTATGATAGACCTTTATATTATTTTTTAAATTCCTTCTCATATATCTTGATTCATTCTCCCTTTAAGTGTTGGGAAAATAATTTTCTTGGTGATTCCATGCTTTTGCAAGAGGTGACTAAAAGGGACTGGTTTTCCTGGTTGTTTGTAGAGCTAACGACCCACTTTTTTAAACCGCCTTGGTCGAATTCCCAAAAAAGTAAACAAACCCAGTGGAAAGAGACGGGTGAGCGGCATTACTGAGGGAGGCCAAGGCTCGTGCAGGGCTTCGGTGCTAAGGATGGATAATATATTTAATCAATTAAGCGATGCCTCGCAAAGAAGACTTTATTTTCTGACTTAATTCGTTCCTTAATTTCCTTCTTGTTTTTGTTAAAGTTGATATATTCTTTGGGTTTTAAATAAAAATTTACATTATCTGAAAATTAATTTATATTTTTGCTTTATTTATAGGGTAAAAATTAAAATCACAGTTTCAAAATATACTTGTAGTGCTTTAAATGCGATATAGTTGTAGGTACGCACTCCAGAATATTCTAAAATTGTTTTATAAACTTTATATAAATCTTTTTTTATAGTTTATAAACCATTTTGAATTCAAACCAGCGAAAGTTGAAATACATTTCGAAATATTTTTTTGTTATTTACGAAATGTTTCACCTTGGTTTTTCTGTTAAACTACAAAATAATAATTTAAATGCACTTTCAATTTCATTCCTAAAGATTTTTTATATTTAACTATTAAATGTAGTTTGTCTTTTGCTAAATATATATTTTTTTGTATATTTGCATTTAGTAAGAAAATATTATTTCCTTCCTGATCTTGAAACATAAATATTTTATAGAAAAAGAAGTTTTTTAAAACTGCAGAACCTCGGTATCATCAAAAAGTCATGCATTTTATATTAAATTCGTGTTTTCAACATAAAAATCTATTTTAGCTTTAAATTTTTAGAAATTCCTAGGATTTTAAAATTGCCACAGATGCATATTAAAATGAAAATGTTATTTTTCTGATGTAAAACTAAAAAATTTAATCAAGCAAGGTTATTCGTTACAATATAATTTATAAAAAATATAAACTTTCTATTTCATTTTTAGGAAGCATAATAAAAAAAACCGATCATAGTAACAATAAAAATCTATAAACTTGATTTATATTTTTGAAAAATATGTTTTTTAGCCAAACACGCTACTAAAATCTAAAACAATAGGTTCATACATAGTGGAATCATTCCAGATTAGAATTAAATTACAAATGATTATAAAATTATCTGTTTTAAGAATATTTAATTTCCTTTTTGCAGAAAATTATTTCTAGATGGATAAAAATAAATTCTGGAGTTTGAAATTGGTTTAAATATTCCTTATTCTAAAAATACATGAATTTTGAATCAAATAATCGGAATATCACTTCTAAAGTTGTTATGAGAAATATTTTAAACATATTGTCAAGCTTACTTATCTCATTGTATCTTTTTAGAAATAACTTGATATCATTGCACGTATTAGGGGGAAATTTTTTATTAATAGCGACTATACAAGGTTATTATGTTGTTTTCGGATAGATCGCACCGATTATTTGTAATGATTTGGCTTTAAAACACAATATACGAATATCTCTCCTCTATAATGAGTTTCTGATTAATACAATTTACATTTTATTCTCTGGCAATTGTTTAAGAGCAAATCTAAATATTATTTTTCAAGAATGGCTTACAAATATATTTTATACCACCTTAATTTTATCTGTGGTTTATTCAACGATTCAAAACCTAATATTCTTCTTCCAAAAAGATAGAAATCTTGTATTTTCCTACACTTTTCATACTTGGATTCTATATTTTTTTAGTTGTATCAGATTATTTATTTTATTTCATATATTTTTCTAGATTGAATACTTGGTTTTTATCTTTTTATGCATTTTACAAATTTTTCTTTCTATTCACATGTTGCACGATCAAAGAACCATTTCAATTTCAAAGATTTCTTTTGATTTTGGATTCTTTAGGAGCTTTTAAAGTTTTTTTATTTGCAATTTTAGTTGTAGTTAGGATATATTATAAGAATATAGTCGTGGAATGGTAAGCTATTTAGGTATTATTAGAAAGAAATTTACCTTAGCTCTAATATTTTATCTTGAAAATACCTTTGAAATTACATTTTTTTGCTTTTAATTTTTATTTTCGTAATATAATGTATAATTTTCTTTGTTTAAAATATTTTTTCATATTATATTTTTGAATTAGCTAAATTCATTGTTAAAATAAAAGTTTCGTCGTTTCATTTATACTTTTTACAAAGCGATATGTCAAGTTCAAAATTTAATCCTTCTTTCTATTTTTGTCACGGTTTTGTAGCCGATTACATCCGCATTTTCTTTAAATGATTAATTTGTTTGAAACATCAAAAAAGTATGGAATACATACGATGAGTGCTATTTTAATTATATTGTGAAATCAAATCATTTTAATTTTCTACTACAGGTTTTTATCTAAGTTTTATAAAAGTGTGTTATGAGTCATATAAAATGCAAATCATCTTTTTTCTTTTATTGATGTGTAATGACTATTTAGGTTAGTTTTTCTGTTCTAATTTTTTCATAACAAATATTTCGAATTTAGTCGTTGGATGCATGAGCTACATCTTTAATCCTCTTTTTCTTGATTTAATCAATATTTAGTTTTATTTTTCTTTGTTTAAATAATTTTATATGTTACGGTAATTCACATGTTATAGTCATATATTACATATGTTTTTGTTTTCTTGTTAAATAAAAACCTTTTAAAACTTTATTATAATCTTCTTAATCAGGTTGTATATTTCTTCACAAAATATTTTCTATCGACTTATAAGTCAAGTTTTGGACAAATTGAAAATCTATTAAAAAATACAATTTATGTATTTTAACTTCAAAACTTACTTCCTCATAAAATTTACCATGCAAATAAAATATAATTCGTTCCTTTATTCAAGGTATGATGAAATTCGTTTAAAATCTTCTCAAAAACTCATGAGTAACGAACACTTTAAAATATTTTTTTTAAATGTGATCAAAGTAGGTTTGGTTCCATAATAGACTTCATAACACATGATAATGAATGCGCACCTTTGGGGTTTTGTAAATATACTTTTTCAAAATGTAGCGTATTTTCTCAGCAAATTCATTTACGTTATACAAAAAAGATTAAGCTTTCTAGTATCATGAATTCCTTTAAAATTCTTTTAAGTCTGAGACAATTTTCATCTTTAAGTAAATTTTAAAAAAAACCTTCATACTGAATGTATTACCTGTTATATGTACCTAAAATATAACTAAAAAAACTATAATTATAATATAATACCACTGTTTCTTATTTAATCCAAGAAATCTACAAAATTGAATGTTTGGTTCCATTTTTTGAAAGCTTAATATTGATATATCATATAAAAACTCGTTTACTATTTTCTGAATTTTAACCACTTTAAAGCTTGATCAGGCATTCATAAGTTATATTCTAATGATTCTCAGTATTTTTAAAATCAACTTTTTTTCTTTTATTTGAATATCTAGTAATGGCGTTGTAAATTTTCTTTGCAATATAAGCACTTTTCAATGTATGCTTTCGTTTTTTCTTTGCTTCTTTTAGCATTTTACAAAATCAATATAATATCTTTTTTGATTATATCCATTAAATAAGTTCTGAGATATGGTCTAGAAGATCAGCTGGAGAAGTTTAAAATTGAAAGTTTTGTTCCGCGTTGTTTTTTTGCTTCCTTATTTTTTAATAATTATAGGTATGTGAAGAGTGTTTTTTCTTTGATTTTAAAGCAAGATTACGACTTTGGTACTATCTATACAATTAGATTCTTTCCAATAAGAAAACATGAATACTCTTTTTGAATTATCTTGTTTAACGTTAAACATTTGTAAATTAATTTGCGAGTTTGATAATTCGCTAAAGTCATTTTTTTAAGATTTAAAATTTTCATTTCATCTTATTTCAAAGAAATAACTATCTCATTGGTGTATAAATAAGAATTTAATTTTTGCTTTTTTGGGTTCTTTAAATCGAATTATGCTGCGACATCATTCTACATAAAAAAGACATATACTAGAGATTAAATAAGTAAGCTGTAATAATAAGAAACGAAAAACAACTAGAATAAAGAATATTTTTTAACTTATCTTAGTCTTCAGTTCCTTTGAATAACTTAGAACGCATTTTATTCAAAACTTCTTTGAAAATATTTGCAAATAAATAAAAAAATTTCTAATTTCGAATATAAATTTAGAATTTACTTTAAATATCTTATTTTTTTGTAAAGAATATCCAAAGTAAGTGTTTAGATTACAAAGTGTTCTATAATTTGTTAAAAAAGGTGGTCACGAATCAATGATTTTGTAATAATATTTTTTGAGTTTTAAGCTGATTTTTATATCTTCTTGCTTTTTATAACTTCTTTAGTCTTGTTATAATTCTGAATACTACAATAAATTTAAATACCAATAAAAAAAGACTTCCTAATAAAGAAAATTTTACTTTTTTAATCAAATATTAAATCAAAAAATAAAATATTTTATTTTGAAGTATTTTTATTATAAATATGTCTTTCAAATTATTTTAAAAAGCTAGAGTTCCGATGTCTAATAGTAGAATAGCTTTACATTTTATAAATTTTGTAATTTTAGATATATTTGGGTTTTTTAAAAGAAATTTAGAGTCAAAAACAAATTGTTTTAAACAATATAAAATTATCTAAGCAGCGAGGTATGAATATCAAGATTTGATAAAAAAAAACTAGAAATTCATAGAGAAACAAAAATGCCCCAATAAATTTACTTTTAAATCTTAATAATTGTCTTAAAGGTATTCTTAAACTTAAGTTAAAAAATTTAGTCGAAAGTTTAAATTTTACAAAATTTTGATTTAATAATAAAAAAATTTTTTGTTAATTCTGTAATCAAATTAGTTTGAAAATAATTTTGTATTTTTTTTGATTTAGAGTAAAGTTATAATTTCCTCCTATAGAAATCTCATTATTGTATTCTATAAAGAAAAAATATCTTCCATGTTGTATTTAGATAGGCAAAGTATAATTTAAATTTATATTATAATACCTTTTTAACACATTAACCAGGAATTTACTTATATAGTTCGAAATCAGCAATAGATCTACCTAAAAGTATTATAAAGTTTTTTAAATATTTCCATAATTTTTTCGAAAGCTTTATTCATTAAATCCTTTGTATTTAATATTTTTTTATTCTAGAGAATATTTAAGAAAAAAATATTATTTTATATTTTACATATGAATTTTTTAGAATTAATAAAAATCGTTTAGTCTTTGGATTTAATTTTTCGAAATTTTAATTATTTATTTGATTTGTGAATTAAATATACAATTCCATTTTGAATTTCACTTTGTAAATATTTTTTTTTAAAATTAAAATTTATACAAAAAAACAACTTTGTTCAAAAAAATTTATAAAATAAAAATAAATTTGTTTTAAAAAAGATTCATTCAATTCACAATTTTATTCAAGAGTTTTTTGAGTGAGTCTCCTAACTTTTTTAAAATATTTATCTGGTGATTCTCTGAAATCCACAGCTGCATCCAAATTTGCTGGGCTTTCACAATTTGGAGAGGTAAGTAGAGATATTATTGAAACAATAACACTTTCGGGATTTCTTACCGGCATCCAACGTTCACTGAGATTTTCATATCCATATTCGTCATCTCCCGGTTTGTGTAAAATGGAAATACAAACATCTCCATCTTTGTCGATATTTGGATGCCACATTTCAGAAACGAATCTAAAAGTCGGAGGTGCTTCTGGATACGCAATAGGAAAAGTCATTCGGGCCATAAAAATTCCATTTTCATATGGTGTATCCTTCGGACCAAAAACAAGCACTTCCCAATTGTATATGTTGTCATCAACCAATCCTACACTGAAATGTTCGTTTGCTCTCTCCTGTAATCTTTTAAATTCTTTCTCTATAAAAGCTTTGGATCTCTTGCCCTCATTAGCAGCCATAACGAATCAATTTTGTTTTATTTTTATATTCAAATTTTAAGTAAAAATTTAACAATTAAAAATTACAAATTTTTTTTTTGATATAAAAATTATATTTTGAATATTTTTATAGGTGGAATGTGGGTAAAAAATTTAAAACCATCTGCTTGCTTGGTAATGAGTGTGTGAAATTTTTATTATTTTTTTTTATATTTTTGTTGGATATAAATCACACCGAATCTATGGGCAAATCCGCTATAATCATGAGAAACAACATATTAAATTAAAAACTGTCTCAAAAATTAAAGAACAGGCAAGGAAATCAGATTATGACTTATGTTACATAAAAATAAAAGGTTTATAGAGGAAATATATGACGTCTTTAATTTTTAAATGGTTGACTTCTTAAAACCAGCTCTCAGTGAAAGAGGAATCCACAAAGGGAATGCTAATACTTTGATAAGCTACAGAATATTTTAATATTCAATCTGTATATCACTAACATCGAAAGGTAAAAGAGAATTGGAATAATTAAGTTTTTATAAATTCTATTTAATATATTTTTTAGAATTTTATAGAATTTTATAGAACCAAAACTGTTGATAATTATATTTCAATCTTTAATTTTCCTCAAATAAATAGAAATATGAATAAAAATATGAATCTCCAAACAAATCAAAAGAATTATTTACCAAAATATATTTTCTTATAATTTAAATAGAAATATGAATTCCAAACAAATCAAAAGAATTATTTACCAAAATATATTTTCTTATAATTTAAATAGAAATATGAATTCCAAACAAATCAAAAGAATTATTTACCAAAATATATTTTCTTATAATTTAAATAGAAATATGAATTCCAAACAAATCAAAAGAATTATTTACCAAAATATATTTTCTTATAATTTCTAAATTGTAGTTCATTTTTATTTTAAAGTTAAAGAGGTAGAAGAAAACATATAAAAATGATAAAAAATATTTTAACCCTGAATTATATTAAATAAATATTTTATTTAATAAAATTCTGGGTTAACAAATTTTTCTTTTTAAATAATTCTTTCCACCATTTCAACCACTTCTATCTTTTCCTCCAACTCCAACTCTTCATTTGTATTAGTTGTTGGTTCCTTTGCTGTGGTTATGCCATCCAAAATAAGGGGTAAAATATTTTTTGTATTTTCCGTTTTAACATCATCTTCCTCGTTGTCTACTTGCTTTAAAGGGGGTATTGGTTGTTTATGCATCTCGGCTCCTAAGATAACACTTAATGATGCTCTCTCCCAGCTCTCCTCGGCATTTGGACCAGACTTAAGTCCTCTTCGTCGATCAAAAGAAATTGTTTCGACTGTCTTCTTGAGTACTATGGATTGTATATATGCCTCTACATTCATGGGTATTTGCAGTCTCTTAACATACGTCTTATGGTATTTTGTCACAATACCGTCCCAGGTCATCACATAAGGAATTATCTCGACATTGCATTTATAAATAAGACCTAACTCATTTGCTAATAGGTCATACTTCCTAAGCTTCTCTGTTTCAACTATTTGAAGAGAGTCTTGGGATGTTATTCCTACTTCAATGAGGGTTATCCTATTCTGTCTCTTGTCTAAAATAAATATATCTGGTCTGTTACACCGGATTTTGACATCAGTTTTTATTCTGGTGTCCACTCTTATCTCTGCATATTCGTTATCAAGAATTTCTTGAACTGAGTGGCTTCTAATTCGTTTCGAAGACTTAAACTTATATTTATTCAGCAAGAGTAAATGTATACATCGTACCACTTCATTATGTCGTCTAGTATAGTCATGACCAAGCATTTTTTCACATCTCGTTGCTAAGTGATCAACAGTTTTCCTAGACTGGTTGCAGTGTTGACACATACCTTCTGCACCCCAGAAAACATTTCTATCCTGGATATAACAGAACACTGCTTCATCACGTGGTCTTACACTTCCTTTCTTTAACCATCTTGAGGAGTCATTTACACTTACCAGCTCGTTATTTCTAGCGCTATATAACTTTGAATGTAGTTTTCGGTTTTTGATTTCGTTATATAGGTTAGCTAGTTGAGCTTCTTCAATTTCTTTTTGTGACTTCCTCTTCCAACCCGTATTTTATTTTTAAAAGTTTTTAATCAGTGAAAGGTGGGTTTTATTATTATTCTCAACCTTTAGGATTGCTGCTCTTCTGGTCGATGTATCTTTATGTTTTTCCAGACAATCCAAGAGTTGCAAAGCATATGTTCGCTTTTGAACTCGACACTATGTAAACCTCTTCCAAGTTCTTTACGTGGAAGGTATAGACGTTCTTTGCATCCTGGGCGTAGATGTATTTTGTTCTTTACTAACACTGCACGCACCGCATCATCTAACTTAAGAAGTCAGCCGGTTCAAGTCGGAGTACACCTATATGATAGTTTAGTAAAGAAATTGCATGTTGATTAATGGCTTGAAATAAATTTCTTGCATTTAATCTCGTGCGACAAAGTCTTTCTACTCGTGCTATAAGTTTGGTCTGTACTTCCTCAAACGACTTACTTGTTGGAATTCCTCTGCTATCTTCTATAATTCCAGGTATTTATAAACACCTATTCCTTCGAAGAGTAGAGTATCTTCCACATGGATCATTAGTGGCTGACTTCTTTTGTTAATTTCCAATCCTATATTATTCATAAACTTTTTAACCTCCTCCGTTTTCTTCCATGTTTGTCCATCTTCGGCGGAGCTTAGATCATCAATAAACGGATGATTAGTCGCGTGGATTCTGCATTGTCTTTATTCACTTTTTGTATTTCTTTAGCTTTTGGCTCAATGGATCCATACACAACACAACAATAATGGTGACAAACTATCTCCTTGCGAATCCTCTATCAATCTTCTTACTCATGATTTTTCGGCCCTACTGATATATCAATTTTCCATTTTGATATAATTACCTTAATAAATTTCGGATCCAATCAGGTAATTAGGTTTTCATACATTGGTTAAATAGCATGATCTATTGAATATAGCTTTTTTGACATCAATCCATGTTGCCTTAGATTGTTTCCTACTCTTTATTAATGGCATATTCATAGGGCTTGTTCTTTCGTCCTTCCCCTCTAACCGCACCCAACTGATTATCTAGTAATCCTCGTCTTTCCACCTCAACCTGAACCACTTTAGTGACACATTTTGTAGTCTTTTACAGGTTTGACATACAGTTATTGGTCTGTAATCGAGCCAGTCTTTGGTGTACCTTTAGGTATCGATAGTGTCCACATAATACCAATCGGCTTGAGGCGTTCCTTCTAAACATATGGCTTTCACAATATTGTAAGATATTTATGAGGCTCGTAGTTTCTTGATGTAGTTTAAATACCATCATTCCGGCTTTCCGTTGCAGCCAATTGATGATATCTATAAACTCTTCAGTAAAGGAAACGTGGTCTGTGCGTATCTGACACGAAGGTATCAAATACTCATCATATGTAACTACTTTTCATTTTTATTCCACATTGTAGACCAAATTCTGAAATTTCTCACGATAAACACATGCTCGATTCAACGCGCTCGATAACCCTCGTAGAATCGACCTCGAATAACTCACATACGATTCTTTCAATTTTCTCCTTCTTTCTACATCGTATTTTTTCGTACACATTCAGCCTCATTCTTCTTAACCAGCCACGAGATCATTTACTTTGCTTAGTCTAAATTAACTCTCTAATTTTTCTGAACTTTCTTTCCGTGGCTTTTCCTGCTTGCGCCTTTCGAGATCTTTAAGTACTAACTTGAATTTTATTCTTGTTTTCCTTCCGCGATCTGGTTTCTCCTTACGTGTTTCCTCGTCTAACATACCTGGGCCGCCTGGATGATTCGAGCTCATCACTAACATTCTTAGGCACATGGATTCGCATATTCACCTGTGATCCGATTTATGAGTTCCAAACTTTACTATCAACCAATTCACTTGAGTTTTCTGTTCGACCACTACATCTCCATTTCCCTCCAGTTCCTTGATTTTGCCAAGACTTTTCTCTCGGTTCTTGGTGTGTGTCGTTAAGGAACTGGGCTCGCGAGACAGTGGCGATTCTACGTCGCTCTCTTCTTTCTTGCCTTATTCTCTTTCTGCCTCTTATGTATTAATTTTTAACACATCGATATCACGTTCGACCAAATTTCCCATTATAGTACTAGAATTGCGACCAGCCATTTCTAGGCATTCTCTCAACTTTTTCACGTGCTAGCAGATCTGGCCATTCCTGCTCTACGGCTTGACGGTCGTATTGAATGCAATACCATGTCGTTTCTTCTATGTCATTGTTTTCCTTTGTTTGTCCCCGCCAAATCGACGGGTCGAATCGCAGCTGATTGTAGCCTGAGCGTATTGCTCTGGGGTGTGTTATTTAGTGGTCGGTTTGGTGCGTCTCATATGTTACTCATCTCTATCCACGTTTTATCTCTTTAACTATTTCCGTTGTTTACGATTTATTTCATCATTTTTATTTTCTGTCACTTTTTCTTACCCATATTAAATAAATATTAAATAGAAATTAATATGAAGTTAAACATAATATATGATAAAAGAAAGTTTGTTGAAATATTATTTTTTACTCAATTTCTTCGAATAAAATTTTATAGAATATAATCCGTTAAATTATAATAAAAGATTTAACCAAGTTTTTCGAATAAAAATAAATCGAATATAATCCGTATACTTGTAATAAAAGATTTAAACTTTCTTTTATCATGAATGTTAAATAGAAATAATAATTTTAAAAATCTCATTTGGATATCTTTTAGATTTAGGAGGTATAATATATTTAAGAATATTTTCAAAAGTAAATTTGGTTTTTTGGTAAAGAAAAAATGATTTTAATATGATTAGCTTGTGTATGTAGGAATCTAATTAAATATATTTTAATTCAAAAGAAGAATTTAAAAATAATTTAATAAAGCAATAATGTAAATTTGGGAAATAAAAAGAAAAATTTTAAATTGTATATGAAAGTGAAAAGCTTTTTGAATATAAATTTTAACCGTTTTTTATTTAAAAGTATCACATCTTTTTTAAAATAGTGGCAAGTGTTATATTTGTTTTCATGACATTAACGCAGTTCTAGGTTTAACATAAATTTTAATCGTTTTTTAATAATTTTTTTATTTAAAAATATCACATCTTTTTAAAATAGTGGCAAGTGTTATATTTGTTTTCATGACATTAACGCAGTTCTAGGTTTAACATAAATAACTGCTACCCCAAAACTCCATCAGTAACCCCTGCGATACCTACGTCCCAAAGCCTTTCATCTATTAGGTGTGTAGAACCTAATTAATAGGCGAGGCAGTTGCCCGGAGTTCGTTAATGTCCGTTGCATGGAGTGTGATCGAAGGCCGAAGCCCCCCCTGGGCTCCCCCAAGACTATGCAGCATTCCCACTTACTCTACACTTTCTGAACCCAATAAACTTCTAGCTAAGATATATCTCAGAGATTTACATGGGGTCCACCTAGACAGTGCAATCTCATACCAACAGGTATAACCTGCTACTTAGCTCCCCTGGCTTTAAATGGTTTTAATTTTTTAATCTCCCAGGCGCTTATTCTTCTAACACAAGTATGCAAGGCTATGTTTTCGATGCTTTTACATGAAAATTACCTACATGTTCAGCTGCGGTCTGCAATCTGGTTACATAAAAAACTACAAATAAATTTGTAGAAAAAGTTTCTCCATTTCTTAGACCTCTTCTCCTCATAACAACTCCCATGGAACAACCAAAGATGTAGTGTGGTTGTATTCCCACTAAAAATCCAAACAATGATCTTTACACCAGTTTCACACACTCATTGCCAAGCAGAAAGTTTTTTATGTGGTTATCCTCCCTCCACCTTTTTTTTTTAATTAAATAATATCGTTTTTTAATAAATATATTATATTCATATATCATGATGATAACCCATGGTAGAGGTAGAATCTATAAATGAAATTATTACTGTCGAAGCATTTATTGTAAGTAGAAAAGAACTAAATGATGTAATGTTAAAATACAATAAAGTTTTACTGAATAAACCAAAAATTCCAAACATAATTGATTTGAACAAAGAATATATGACATTCTCTGTAATCGATTTACAAAAAATAGTTTCTAAGGACGAAGTAATCTGTTTGCTGAATTCGGATTTTATAGAAAATGACTTCTCAGAATGGTTTGGAGCAAAAACCCCTAATATTTTGTTAGGATCATGTAAAATCGATGTACTGGAATCTTTAGGATATAAAAGACCAGAATTATATTTTTGGGAATTTACAGAGATTTTTGATTTAAAACTTTGTCTTAATTTTAATTATTTCAGTTATAAAGAAATATTAAGGAAGATTTTACCATCAAATTGTAAAATACCAACTTCTTTTGAAATTATCGGTGACATTTTACATTTAAATTTAACAGAAGATTTACTGATTCATAAAAAAATTATTGGTGAAGTTTTATATAAAAAAATAAAAAATATAAAATCTGTTGTGACTAAAATTGGAAATATTTCAAATGAATTTAGATTTTTTGAAATGGAAGTTTTGGAAGGAGACCACGATTTAAACACGAAGCAAATAGAAAATGGATTAATATATTTCTTAGATTATAGTAAGATGTATTGGAATTCTAAATTACAATCAGAAAGAAAAATTATATTAAATTATTTTAAACCAAATGAAACTATCTGCGATCTTTTTTGTGGGGTCGGTCCTTTTGTAATTCCAGCTTTGAAAAAAGGTTGTATCGTCTACGCAAATGATTTAAATAAAGATGCTATAACCTATTTAAAGAAAAATGTTGTAGAAAATAAAGTAAATTCTTCAAAAATATTTATTTTCAATGAGAACGCATTTTCACTGATAAAAACACTCAAGACACAAAATACAGCCGTTAATCATTTTATCTTAAATTTACCTGAAAAATCTCTTTTATTTTTTAAAGAAATTTTATCTTTAAATTTTAATTCAATGATTCATTGTTATTTCTTTTGTAAGGAATTTATACAACCTTGGGAATTTGTTTATAATGAAATTTCAATTGAAATACCAAAATCGAATTTCGAAATGATAAGAAGCGTCTCTCCTTCAAAAAATATGTGGAAAATTACTATTAATTTACAAGAAATTGAAAAATCTAATTTTTAAAGTTTTTTTATAAATTTATTCAAATTTATTTGTTTTTAAACTTGAAATACACATTTATATATCTTTTGGTAATTTTATATTTTCATTTTATTTTTCTTTTAATCTTACAAATTACATTTTTTTAAATTTGAAATACACATTTATACTTCAATTCTGTAATTTTTATAGATAAAAAAAGATATAATTTGTTTTCATCAAAATACAAATTTATTTCTACATTTAGTAATTCATTTAGTAATTCTTTCAAATATAATTTCATATTTTTTTTAAATTGATCTATATTTATACTTAAATTATTTTATTAATTTACTACAAATCATATTTCTGTGTTTGAAACTTTAAAATAAAAATAGTTTTAATCTGTATTTACTAAAAATATTTTTAAAGATACGAATAAGTTGGTATTAATATATTTTTATCTTCAATTATAAAATAAGAATAACAATTTATTTTAAAATTGAAGCTTTGAAGTTTAATTTTTCAAAATTATAGATACAAATTAAAAAATATTTGAAACAGAAATTAAAATCAATAAACATATATTAAAGATTCTAATTACATCTTAATGATATAATTAGGTCTCTTAAACCAAACTTAGATATATGTACTAAATATGTTGAATATAGATAATATTTATGATATAATTATTTCTATTTCTTGAATTTTTTATATCAGTAATAAACTATCAGAATATATATGATTTACTTATCATATAATTAGGTCTTTAAATAAAATATATTAAAATCTTTGATAATCTATTTAGAATATATTTAATTAGTAAATCTAAGTGATATAATTAGGGCTTCAATTAATATATTTAAATCAATGAAGAACTATCAAAATATTTGATTAGTAAATCTAAGTGATATAATTAGGTCTTTAAATAAAATATTTAAATCTTTGATAATCGATTTAGAATATATATGATTAGTAAATCTAAGTGATATATTTATTCAATCTATTTGTACTAATATAAGTATATTAATTATTTCTAGATCTCTAAATGGAACTACAAATATATTTTTTGAATTCATATTTATTAGTTCTAATCTTTCTTAAATTTTATTATTAATTCTTTTTTTTATAATTGTTATCTGGGAAGTAACAAATTAAATTTGAACTTCTTTTTACAGATAGACTTGCCAAATAATTTTTTTAATGTAATCATTTTTATAAAAAATAACCAATTATTCTTTTAAAAAATTAATTTCATTACGATAAACCAGAATCACAATTTATGATACTCCGTTCCAAATCTGACCAATAATTTATTTCTCCTTTTTTATTTAAATCCAAAAAAACTAACAACAAGGATGGAAAGCCCCATACAGGATATACGAGCACAGCGTGTTAGTAGAATATTAGATAGACTATCTGCACTACAATGTATTAAATGGCTTGTGGTTGCCATATTAATATTTAAAGGATGTCAAATATTTTATAACTCTGGTGTTTTACTTTATACAAAAGATCAAAAGTGCAAAGCGCCACTTAAGTTGTTCTTGGGTGTCTATACAGCCCTGATTTGTATACAGGCAATGCTATTTTTTGTAAAGAATAGAGAATATTTTACTGTCGATAGAATACCCGATATACAGGACAATAACGAAGTAGGTCTTTTTACAAATTTTGTGGATGCTTTTACATTATTTTGGTATTTGACTGGATTTCACTGGACACAGGAATGTAAGACATGTAAAATTACAAACCCTCTGCTTTATTATACCTCTGTAGTTTGGATTTATTATGGAATGCTTATCGTAGTTTCTCCACTTATAGCAATCGTAATATTAATTCTACTTATAACTTACATCAAACCAAAACTTCCTGTAATTGAATACAAAGATAATGGAGAAATACGAAAACAAGATGCTAATTGTTCTATATGTCTTAATGATTATAACACTAATGACAAAATAAAAGTATTACCCTGTAACCATCATTTTCATCAAACATGTATCGATGAATGGTTTAATGTTGATGATATCTGTCCTTTATGTAAAAAACCTATAAATCTATTGTATGATTTGGTAGAACAACATCCTGTTTAGTAGATTTATAGAAAAAATTAGAAAGTATTTTTTTTTAAATGAAAATAATTGTATTAGTGACTGAAAAAGTGACTGGTATTTATATATTTATAGAATGAAGTTTGAAGTGTTTAATAAACTGATTATTATATTTTTATTGAAGATTTTATATTGTTTGTAGATCTTCATAGTATTTATTTGCTGTGTTTAATCAAATTATTACAATTATATTGAGAAATTTAGTTAATTTATAAATTTTATAGATTTTGTTGTGTTTTACTCAAATTATTACAATTTTACGGAGGATTTTAATAGTTTATAAATTTTATAGATTTTGTTGTGTTTTACTCAAATTATTATATTTTTATTAAAAGAGAGACTTGTAATTTTAGTTTATATTAGATAGAATTCGAAGTGTTTGATAAAATTTTATTATATTTGTATTGTAAAATTGTGTTTTACTTACTAAAAGATCTCTTAGACTTTAATTTTTGTAAAATATATTGAAAGTAGAATAGCTTTAAATTATTGTATTTTTTTGATAGAATATGAAGAAATAGTAAAATACATAAAATATCAGTTGATGGAAGGAAAGTAAAAAATATATTTTTTTTAAATTAAAATATGTTAGATTGATCGTTATTACACAGTATTTGTACTAATAATGTTATTTTATGGCATTTTTATTGTTATATTAAGATAATAAGCCGGTTTAATTATCTGTAGATCTATGGGATTAAATTTTGAGTCGAAGCAACATGTTCTCTTGTGTATATATTTTTCCTTCTTCAAAGAGGTTATTTTGAGCTCTTGAATTAAACCCTTGTTTGTTTTATCGTTGGTTTCTCCGATGTATTGATTAGTTAATTACAACTCAAGAGTATGATATGATCGTCTTTACATTTTGCCATTATCCTTCTCTTTACTTGTCTTATCCGAGGTCTTGTTTGTTCATTAATTATTGGTCTTTGTTTATCACACATCGATACATTCTTCCGGCTTACATGAGCCTTATTCTTAATTTGAATGCTTTCTACAGTCAAAATATATTATTTGACTGTTTTTCGCGTCAATCTATTGTATGTTCCCCTCAAGTTCATGATTATATAAAGCCTTTACGTTGTATTCTATGGTATTCAAGCCAATACGATCCCAAGTTATAATATAAGTAAGGTACTCAAACCAAGTTAACAACTAAGACCTGGCTATTAAGTAAAAAGCTCTACTTGTTGATTTTTTTCAGTTTGAATATTTGGCAAAAGCAATTGGAAGTAATTTTTACTTCAATTAAAACCATAAAATTTTGCTCTTATTAATGTGTTTTATGTATTGCATGCTTCAAGAAGACAATAGAAATATGATATTAGATTTCAAATGAATCAGATTTTTGCTAAATCAAGGATAGATATGTGTTTAGAGGAGTAGAAAATATACATGTAAGCACTTAAATAAGTCTAATGAAAAGGTAGAGCATTTAGCGACCCTCTTTGTGAAAATTCTCAGACAGGAGTATACCAGATAGGATAACGAAGTTTTTAGACATACATTTGTTCGTTCTAAAAATATAAAAATTTAGGTCGTTAAAACGAATTAAAGCCACTCAATTCGAGAAATTTTTAAAAATGTGTATGCAGAGATAAGAGTGGACACCAGAATAAAAACCGATGACAAGATTTTGAATAATAGAACCGATATATACATTTTAGATAAGAGAAAATAATGTGATAACATTCAATAAGGTAAGAATTATTTACCAAGATTAACTTAAAATAGTTGAAACTAAAAAATTAAAAAGTATAATTATTTTCGAATGAGTTAGTCATAATTATGAGTATAGTGCTTGGATTATCCTAAATGTGAATACTTTTGGATGGTATTGTGACAAAATAGCACAAGTTGTATCCCAAAAGACCGCAAATATCCATGAGCTAGAGGCATATATCTAGTTAATAGTTTCCAACACTGAGTCGAGACAATACCCTCTGATCGGCTAAGAATATCTGAACAGAAAATAAATGATGAAGAGATTATGGAAAGAGAGCAAATGGGCGTTACTAAAGAGGCTGGGATGTATGAGCAACTAACATTTCCTTTAAAACAGCAAGTAACCAGGAAAATAGCGTTAAACAAGTAAATATAAAAAAATAACACGCCAATATTTTAATAAGAAAACTCTAATCGAAGATTTGACAAAATTAAATACAAGGGGGTTGGTGTTGGAGGAGGAATGTTTGGTGGCTAAAGAGGTAGAAAGAAATTTTTAAGAGGGTGAAAACATTTGAACAAATAAGTTTATAAAATAAGGCTACAGGAATATAGAAATCTCATCATATCCTTCTGGTGTCTAATATAGTCATTTATAAGACTTTTTTTGTATCGTAATGCGAGTTTCTCATTTGATTTACGAGACTTATGGTGATGTCGACGCATATCCGCTGTTCTAAGATCACATTTCTATCGTTGATATAGCAAAGCGATACTTCATCGCGTAGCTTAATACTTTCATTCTTTTGTCACCTTAAAGAGCTAATTAATCTCGTAATTATATGGCTTTTTCCATTTTAAACGTTAGATTTTGTTTTATTTTTTCTATTTCGTTGTATAACTTGGTAAGTTACGCCCCTGATTTTTTTTGTTTATTTCTTCTAACCTAAATTCTACACATAGGAAGCTTTTACTTGGTTAAAGACACATTTTATTTGTATTTTATCTTTCGAAGATCATAGACTTCCAGTTAAAATTTCTTTGTTTTATTTTAAAAATTTCATTAATTGCAAAAAAATGTGTTTATCACGCAATTAAAACTTATGTGTATTTCTTTAAGTTGTGTTTTGAGAAATTTTAGAGGCTCTGTTTGCATCGTGGTTTGTATTTGCAATATTATTCATCATAAATATACGCGTCGCACTATCAACCCAAGCATTCATCTGGTTTTAAGCATTATCACATACATTTTTTAAACTTAAAAAAACATTTGAGCTTTTTGTTTGAATTCAGTTTCTGCGTTTATATGATTTACTTGATTATTCAATGAAATTTGGGTCTATAGATAGCCTTAGCCCCATTTTGCCCCAGATTATTTTTTTTACAATTGAGTGTCTCTCTTTTTCATTCGTCTATACTAAGGTTACTAGGAACCTTTTTTAAATCATCTAGTCATCGCTTTTGAAGAACTTGTAAATTTCCGATCTTGGGATCGAAGATATACATTCTTTTAATATACAGATGTTTGGTGTTTGTTCAAGATAGGCCAGCCATCGGAGTCTGGTTCTTCCAACTTCGTTTTGTCCTCTTAGATTTCAACATAAAATTTAGAGCTCATATTATTCTAAATTTGCTACACCTCTCGCAGATTTCTTGTTAAAAGTGTGTTTATCGCAGGGTTTTTAGTGGTCTTATGCCTTTATAGCCTCATTATGTGTTTCCAGTATTCATGTTCCAATGCATACATCAATATAAGTTAACATATGGTACTAGTATTATCTTTTTACTTCACCTGCTTATAAGTCGAAGGTCATAGTTATCTTGTAAGCCAAAATATTCTTTATTTCTTGCTTCATTTTTCTTTTTATTTCGGACTGTTGTCATTATTTTTCATCAGAATAACTCTTAGATATGCAAAAGAAAATATGCTTTGGAAACGATATTCCTCTACTTTAAAAAGGGGGAATATTTTCCTTTTTCTTTGAAGTGAACTTGGATTATGCTTTTATTTAAATAATTGGCTTATTCTTTTAAATTTTGACATATAATCTTGTGTTTATATTTTGCACAAAATTTTCAAGATTTTTATTCGTCTTTCCCTTTCTATAACATCATGTGCGCTTTTATAATTAATAATAATACATTCAAACACTCGATAAGTATCAACATTCGGTTTCAAATCAAACATTAAAAACCTTGGAAAGTTCAAATTGCATCGAGGCTCTCGACTCGCATAATTATTTTATTTTCGCCTAAAAATTTCTTTTAGTACCATATTTTCATTCTTTCGAGTTGTCGGAAACACGGCATAAAGTAAAAACACCACCTGAAATTAAACAAATATGGATTCAGTGATTTCATGTCGCGGTAAATTTTTCGTTTTCATTTCAACGCTTGATAAATTCATTTCAGATAGCAATTTATTTTAAAAATACATTATACTGATATATTGTGAAATTATCTTACTATTTTTTAGAAACATTCTATTAAATTGTATTTTAAAAATGTTAAATCTTCAATGTGAAAATTTTTTTTCTTGAATCCTGTTTAAAGATTCTTCTTTTGTTTTGCTTTATATGCTTGTGTTATTGATATAAGCGACGTAAGATTTTTTGTGCCATACTATAGTTTGTATATAACATTGAAAGATTTAAAATATGAATTTTAAAATCGATAGTAGATCTATATCTTAGTATACTAAACCCTTTATATCTAATAATCATAACCTAAAATAGTACATTTATATTATATTAAATATTAGTACAGAAATAAAATTATAACAGGCTTTTATGATTATTATACTTTTCCTTGGTACATCAATTTCGTTTTAATCTTTTCTTTTCTTTAATCTAAGAAATTCTATGATGCTAATTTCTTGATAAATGACAGAATTAAGACAATAAATTTTTGCCAACTAAAAATTTTAAATTATAATTTTAAAATCTAACTTTGATCAGTATTTCAGGGTAATTTCGAATATATTTTTAGATTTTAAAACCTTACTTTCTTATTCTATTCCTCTTTTATCTCTCGGTGTCGAAGATGAACAAATTAAAGTTTTACAGAATTTTTTTTTAATCAGAAGTAACTTGAGATTATAGAGATTTTTCTTTGGGGTAAGTCTGTTTAATGGCTACTAAAATGCCAAAAATGATATTTAAATCATTTCACACCTTCATTTCCAATCAGATAGTTTTTATTGTAGTTATTATCCCTCCACCAAGTTTTAAATCAATTAATTACAATTCATCCGTAATACATTTAGTTTTTATTGTAGTTATTATCCCTCCACCACGTTTTAAATCAATTAATTACAATTTATCCGTAATACTTTTAAATTAAAGATTAATAACGATATTATTAACTTTAAAAATAATTATAACTTCTTAGTTAAATAAATAAATTTCAAATGCTTCAAACGCAATCAAACTTCAACTTTCATTCAGTAATAAAAATAAATTCATCAATATAAAATATAAATTCATCCCTTTGTATTAAAAATACAAAAATGACAAATGCAGATATTTTAAACGAATTAATAATAATCTATCGTAACGAAAAAAACATAAAGACACTTCTTCCATACCAAACATCAATTATAGAAACAATATATTCTTTAATACAATCACAGCAAACATATCTCAATGCATTAAAAAAAAATCAAATTATAAAAAATATTATTGAACAAGAACTTGATACAGCAAAGTATTTTTTAAAAGAATATTTAAAAATACGAATTAAAAAATTACAAATATATTTTCTTACATCCAAGGATTTGTTATCTTCTAAGGAAATTATTTTTCAAGAAAAAATAGTTAATCTTTATAAAGAAAAAAATATTTATGTAGAATCAGAATATAAAAATACTGAATATGTTGGATTTATTTGTTTAAAAGATATAAAACAAATATTTTTGGATAAAAATCCTGTAGAAATAAAAAATGACGATTTTTTTGTCGCCCCACTTGAAGAAGTGTATGAATATCTTTACAATAACGATATAATGATAGTATAAATTGTTAAACATTAAACTTTTATTTACCTTTTAATCTCACATCATCAGCATCCAAATCTTCCTCGTTTGTATTTGCATAACCAGCTTCTTCTTTAAATCTTTGCCATAAAATTTCTTCGTCACTTTCATCCTCAACAAAATTCGGTGGAATTTCTACCATTTGAACAGATGGAACACTTTCAATAGTTCTTAAATTCTCTGTTATAGATTTTAAAATCGAATCCAAATATTCCTGTGTATTATCATTTGCCATATTACATACTGGAACATCAATATTATAATCTGGTCCGTAATGTTCAATATATTCTGTAAAAGGAAGCTTTTGTGGTATTTCAACACCTAAAATAACACTGGTATCATAAGCCCATGCTTTAGAAACGTTTTTAATTGTGTATCCACCACCTCCTAATACCAGCAGTGGAACATTAAAAGATTTGACGAAGTTTATACATGAACTGTGCCCAAAATGAGAAAGATTAAAACATCCAAGTCTGTCTCCTGCTAAAGAATCTGCTCCACACTGCATTACAATAGCAGTTGGTCTAAAGTGTTCCATTACTTTTGAAATTACTGGTTTGAAAATACTTGAATAGCTTTCATCATTAATTCCATCTTTCAAAGGAACATTTACTGCGTAATTTTTGCCTTTTAAAATTCCGACATCTGAAAGTGAGCCTGTTCCTGGAAAATACTCTCCGTATTTATGGAAAGAAACCGTCATTACTCTGTCTGAAGTATAAAACGCTTCTTCGACTCCGTCACCATGATGTACATCAATATCAATATAAAGAACACGTTCGTTATATTTTAAAAGTTCTAAAATGGCAATTACGATGTCATTCACATAACAAAAACCAGAAGCTTCATTTCTTTTTGCATGATGAAGACCGCCTGACCAATTAATTGCAATGTCATATTGACCGGTATTTAATTTATAAGCTCCACAAAGAGAACCGCCTGTTGTTATTCTACAATAATCATATAAACCATCAAATACAGGACAATCGTCTCCTACATTAAACTTTTGCAAATCACTGAACATTTCAGTCATGTTACTCTTTGAAACACTTTGTAAAAAATTTATGTAATCTGCCGAATGAAAATTGGTCAGATTGTTGAAAGAAGCTTGAGAAGGACGAACAGTATCCATATAGTTTGTAAGTCCGTAGTTGACAAGCAAAGAATGTGTCATTCTTACTCTGTGTGGTTTCATAGGATGTCCTGGTGAATAGTTGAAGTTACCAATACTTGGATCGTAAAAATAAACGATTCGATTCTTCATAAGATATAGAAGGAAGGGTGAATTTATTTTTTTTTTTAAAAAGTAAAACGTAAAAGTTTGGAGGTGATACGAGGGTTATAATTTTTTATTGGTAATAAGTAGAATCTATAGTTTAGTTGGTTGTGATATCTGATGTATTTACTAAATTCAGATTTTGGTTTATCAAAATACAGACAAAATTTTATTGATTGGAATATTTTTTATGGTGCGGATTTATATTGGTATTTCTGTAACACAGCATGCATTTAATGTTACGTGATATGATACTTTTTGGATTGAATTGGTGCATTTGCTAATCCAAAGAAAAATATTTAAGAAACGCTGAAACTATAAGAAATAACGAAATGGAATTATTATATGAATCAGAATTATCTCAAAGTATGCGGTTTAAAATTATTACCTTAGGAAATTTACAATTTAAGATGTTTTTTTTTCCTAAATTGTAAACTGTGAAGAATATTTCTTTGAAATCAAAAAAACACACTTTTCTTATGTGAAATAAAGGAAGGATAATCATATTAAAAACTATCTACTAGGTGATGAATGTGCACAATTCGTGTGAAAATCATTGCTGTCGTTTTGGTAGGATATAAACCACACTAGATCTATTTATTGATTCCCCTTTAATCCTGAATTACTCGAACTTAAACGAAACAAATGGAAAATTTTCATTTGTGCATCCTCGAATTAGAAAGATAAAAAGGAAATAGAATAAGTGAGTATGTATAACTTTCAAGCTATGGAATACCTATAGATCTATGTTTTTATAATCTAAATTAAACGGGTTAAGACTATCAGCTAATATTTTTATTATATTTTGAGTTTTGATGTTACGATGAACCATTATGTTTAACAAATAGACTTTTGAACTACATATTTGTTTAGAAGTAAATGTAGAACGAGGGTCTGTAATACTTAAAGTTGGAAACTTTGAGACTCCTTAAGTAATTCAAATATTGTTGTGATAGATTTTTAAGAAGCTATAGATCAAATATGGTTGATGTTTATTATCAATATCGAAATTAAGAACGACTTAAGGCGACTAAGATGCCTAAAATTCTTATGTTTACAACATTAATCCTATTCGATTGAACTTTATTTAAAAGTATCACATCTTTTTTAAAAATTGGCAAGTGTTATATTTGTTTTTATGACATTAACGCAGTTCTAGGTTTAACATAAATGACTGGTACCCCAACACTCCATCGGTAACCCCTGCGATACCTACGTCCCAAAGCCTTTCATCTACCAGAAGTGTAGAACCTAATTAATAGGCGAGGCAGTTGCCCGGTGTTCGTTAATGTCCGTCGCATGGAGTGTGATCGAAGGCCGAAGCCCCCCCTGGGCTCTTCCAAGACTATGCAGCATTCCCACTTACTCTACACTTTCCGAACCCAATAAACTTCTAGCTAAGATATATTTCAGAGATTTACATGGGGTCCACCTAGACAGTGCAATGTCATACCAACAGGTATAACCTGCTACTTAGCTTTCTTGGCTTTAAATGGTTTTTTGTTTTGTATCTCCCAGGCGCTAAGTCTTCTAACCCGAGTGAGCAAGACTAGGTTTCCATGCTTTTACATGGCAATTACCTACATGTTCAGCTGGGGTCTGCAATCTGGTTACATAAAAAACTACAAATAAATTTGTAGAAAAAGTTTCTCCATTTCTTAGACCTCTCCTCTTCATAACAATTCCCATAGAACAACCGAAGATGAAGTGTGGTTTTATTCCCACCAAAAATCCAAACAATGACCTCACACCAGTTTCACACACTCATTGCCAAGCAGAAAGTTTTTTATGTGGTTATCCTCCCTCCACAACTATTCGATTGAATACACATGAAACTATAAAATATTTGTCTATAGTCTGAATTTTAAAAGTTTTTCGTAAAATAAAATTGATAGATCGTAGAGAATAAATTCCAATAAAAAAGCAGTGAAAATGCGAGGAGAAATTTTTTTTGCTATTTTTTTGTTGTTAAAGACTCGCTAATTGAAAGCAAAAAAATACAGTGTCAAAATCCAAAATAACTTCGAAAATTTTCTTTTATCGAAACGATTTGTTTTGTTTTGATAACCTCAATTAATCCGTACACATTCTTCTATATTAAATTCAATGATATGGAAGTAAAATATTTATTTTAGATCATATGCTAGATGATCTGCAGAATAAAGTTTACTAATTACTTGTGGGGAAATATAACATAGCACGTTACGCTGATCTATGATTTATAAATACTTTTAAGTCAAATAAAAAAATGAAAAGAAATATAAAACATAGGACATTCTAAAGCGCAGAAAATTCGTCTATTATATCTTAATTATACAGTTTTTGAGTTAGTTTCAATTTTGGTTAATTCATGAATAAACAAACATCTTATTTTACTAATTCTTATGTTTTTTCGATCTAGAGTATTCATTAGAGGTTAGTTTAAGATACAGGTTACAATTTTTTCTGTATAAATAATTAAATTTTTTTTAAAAAAAGGTGTATAAAGTTCTGTATCTGATCAGATAGGAGGCCATGAAAGTTTCAAATATGTTAGCTTACGAAGCGATATATTGATTTGTAGTTTTCTTATTCTAAGTAAATGATGAATTTAAATTGAATAAAGCTGAAATCCCAGACTTTTATAATATCAATAAAATCTAGCTTAAATCAGATATAGTTGCTCATATCTCGGTTAATATATATTTTAAATTATTTGAAATGGAAAATCTTAAAACTTGAGGGTTTAATGGTTGTACAGAGATGAAATTTCAAATTATAACAAACAAATAAATTAAGTGATAGAAAATATTTAGTTTTGGACCTTATTTGAAATAGATTAAGAAAAAAAATTGACCTAAAAGTTTAGATATGTTTTTTCTATTTTATTCAATAAACTTCTGGGTTAAAACGATTTTCATAGTTATATATATTTTCTTCTTCCAAATCTGACTCCTCATTATGTTTATTGTCGGTTCCTTTAAAGTAGTTTGAATAATCGAGTAATATGATATTTATATGTTTTAATATCAACAATGTTAATAACTCTAAATATTCTCTGCTTATTTTAAATTACACAAATGAAATGAAAGGCTTTTTTAATTTAAATTGATCTAATTTAAAGTATATTTGTTATTTTTGAAAATAAAGTGAATTTCAACGGTGAAGTATTGCACAGAAATGAATTCTGAATGCAGTAATTTTTTAAAAACAGAAATTTATTAAATTTTTTAATTAAATTAATATTAGTATTAGGAATATTGTGCTAAGAAAAAGTAATGAGAAAGAAAGCTCATCACTTTTTTCTTTGGTGGATTTGAGTTTCTTTGTTACATCTTTGCAATCTGACTGTTTATTCTTTTTCATTTCTTCGGCTTCTGATTTGATAAAATTTTGAACATTTACATCTACGTCTTCTGATTCAGTTCTAAAAAAATATTCCAATTGTGAGACATTTTTATAAAGTTCTAGTGCTTTTGATTTTTCTAAGGAAAAAATATTATTTTTTATTTTTTCGAGATATCTTTTAAGTTTAAAAATAATATCGTAATAAACATTTTTATCTACTTTATTATCCATCAAAGTATCAAAATCAGATTCAATAAATTTAAATTTTCGTAAAAGATTGTCAAAAACATTTATTTTCTGTAGTGATTTGTTATCTAAACTACTTTGAATAAAAGTTTCGATATTTGCGGCTACTTTTTTCTCGTAATCAGCTATTGATTTGAATTGATTTTGAATAAATTCTACTTGTTTACTTGGATCTGAATTCTTTACTCCTAGATTGGATTCTAAGAGTGCAACCAGACCATCGATCTTAAAGTTAAAATCTTCTTTACATTGTGGTATATTTTTTGTTTCAATATCTTTTGATATTACTTGTGAGTAGATTAATGTTGGTATTCCAAAGAAGATATCCCCGATTAAGAAAATTATTAAAATTATCTTAAATATGAAAATTAAATCGTAAAACTGACATATTGTAAGTATAAATATGAGGAAAACGCATATTCCTTGAACGACCAAGTAAGATTCCATATAAAAATAAAAATCATCGACCGAATTATTTTCTTTTTTTGAAGTCTTCTCAGAATAATCTTCCATTTTGCTTTTTATTGAACTGAGGAATGAATTGAAACCTAACAATGGATTGACATCAGGATCATTCATAGGTAAATCTGATAGGGTTTCTTTCTTTAAGTTATATTCCACTATTTTGTTGCTCTTAGTTGACTCATCGGTACTTTGGGTTTCATTTCCTGATTTTGGCTCAATTTCATTCTTTGTTACGATCTTCTTTTCATTTCCTAAAAATCCAAAATTTTTGTAAATTTCATTTTTCATTTCGGTCATTTCATAAATATAAAGATCAAGCGAAATATCTATAGAAATGAGTTCTTTTTCTATCTTTTTAGATTCTTTAGTAAAATTTTCAAATTCTTTTTCGAATAAATAAACGTCATATTCTGTTTCGGACTTTCTTTTCTCAAGATCGGTTTTATATTTATATAGTTCTAAATCAGTATTTCGTTTAAATTCAATGTTCTTTTCTATTTTTTCAAAATATTTTGTTTTACGATCTTTAGTATCTAATGATTTGTCAAAGGAGATAATTGTATGGTTCCCATTTTTCTGATCCATATTTGATTCCGTATTATTGGTAGAATTAGTAGATTTTGAATTCGTATTTGTATCGTTTTGGTTTTTAGAATTCGAAAAAAAGTTTTTACGCAGAAGATTATGTCCTTTACTATAAAGTCCTGTTTCCTTAAACATATTCGTTATTCCTTTAACAAATTTACCGCGCAAAATACTATTTTTGGTGTTTTCCTTTACCTCTGGAATCAGTTTCGTTGGTGAGTCGTAGAATTTAGAACCATTATCGTCCAAATAATGTTCTTTTTTAAATATAGGATTTATCTGTGTGTCCATGTTCTTACCATCCATCGTTTTAGTTGTATCTTCACCATTTTTTGTTATCGAAATACCTTCTACCATTTTCTGATCATTTTCTTTATCATGTGAAAACAAAGAAACAAGATAAAACAAACTATTCTTTTTTTTAGGTTCTTCATTTGAAATACTCTCCGGGTTCTTTCCTGAAATGAGTATTTCTCTTGTATCTATCGATCTTTGAAGACAAAAAGCCGTAAAAAGTAAAATTGCACCAACAATATATAAAAAGAAATTTCCAAAAAAATATCTTCGCCTAAAAATCCCAACAAAAAAAGCAAAAAAACATACAAGTGAACAGAATATAATCAATAAAAAGAATCTGTTATTAGATAGAAACAGGTACTTTATAGTTGCTCTCATATCCCCATTGAACTCAAAGAACTCTGGATTTCCCAATATAAATTTTCTAAATGATTCGGCTATCGACATTGTTTTTATAATTCTATACATTTTTATATGTTTTGTTTCATATTTTAGACGGTTAAAACGTTCCGTTACATATCATGTTTCAGATTAGGATTAATGTTTTGGCCTCAAATTTTTTATTTTTTCTGAAATATACAATATATGAATTATAATTAAACATTATTTAATAAAATTCTGGGTTAAAATATTTTTTAACGTTTTTATATGCTTTCTTCTACCTCTTTAACCACTATTTTCTCTTCTTCCAAATCCGACTCTTCATTTATGTTATTGGTCGGTTCCTCTAAAGTGGCTCCTCCTTGTGAAATAAGGGGTGTGTTATTTTTTGGTTTTAAAATTTTAACACCATCTTCCTCTCTTTTCGCTTCTTTTAAAGGGGGTATTGGTTCCTCATGCATCTCTGATCTCATAATAACACCCATTGACGCTCTCTCCCAGCTCTCTTCGGCATTTAGTCCTGACTCAAGTCCTCTTCGTCGATCAAAGGAAATTGTTTCGACTGTTTTCTTAAGTACTATAGACTGAATGTATGCCTCTACATTCATGGGTATTTCTAGTCTTTTAAGATGAGATTTATGGTATTTTGTCACAATACCGTCCCAGGTCATCACATAAGGGATTATCTCAACACTACACCTATAAATAAGACCCAACTCATTGGCTAGCAGGTCATACTTCCTAAGTTTTTCAGTTTAGACTATTTGAAGTGAATCTTGGGAAGTGATTCCTACTTCAATGAGTGTTATCTTATTCTTCTTCTTATCTAAAATAAATATGTCCGGTCTGTTATTCCGAATTTTAACATCAGTTTTAATTCTGGTGTCCACTCTTATCTCTGCGTACTCATTATCAAGAATTTCTTGAACTGAGTGACTCCTTATTCGTTTTGAAGACTTAAACTTATATCTATTTAGGAGAAGTAGGTGTAGGCATCTAACCACTTCATTATGTCGTCTAGTGTAATCATGGCCTAGCATTTTTTCACATCGAGTTGCTAGATGATCTACAGTCTTACCAGACTTCCAACAATGTTGACACACACCATCTGCTCCCCAGAATACATTTCTATCCTGGATATAGCAGAACACAGCTTCATTTCGTGGCCTAATATTTCCTCTCTTTAGCCATCTTGAAGAGTCACTAACACTCACAAGCTCATTTTTCCTTGCATTATATAATTTTAAATGGAGTTTTTGTTTTTCTATTTCGTTATATAGTTTTGCAAGTTGAGCTTCTTCTAAACTTTTCTTAGTGACTTCTTCTACCAACCTGTACTTTACTTTTAAGAAGCCTTTTATTAGTGCAAGATGGGTTTTATTATCATTCTCAACCTTAAGTTTCTGCTCTTCTGGTCGATGTTTCTTTAGATTTTTCCAGACAATCCAAGAGTTGCAGAAGCATATGGTCGCTTCACAACTCAACACTATGTAGGCCTCTTCCAAGTTCTTTCTAGGAAGGTATAAACGCTCTTTACATCCTGGGCGGAGATGTATCTTATTCTTTACCAACACCGCACGCACTGCATCATCTAACTTAGAGAAGTCGCCAGGTTCAAGTCGAAGTACACCTATATGATAGTTTATTAGAGATATCGCATGTTGATTATTAGCTTGAAATAAATTTCTTGCATTTAATCTCGTGCGGCACAGTCTCTCTACCCTCGCTATCAGTTTGGTTTGTACTTCCTCAAACGACTTACGTGTTGGAATTCCTCTGCTATCTTTTATTATTCCGAGGTATTTGTAAACACCTATTCCTTCAAGAAGAGTAGCAGTATTCTCACAACACGAATCATTTGTGGCTGACTTCTCTCTGTTTATTTCTAATCCTATATTTTTCATAAACATTTTTACCTCCTCCGTCATCTTTTCAAGCGTTGTTCCATCTTTGGCAAGGAGCTTAAGATCATCAATGAACAAGAGATGATTGGTAGAGTGGGATGCATCCTCCGTTTGTATTCTCACTTTTGTGTATTTTTCATTAAGCTTTCGGCTCAATGGTCTATACACAATACAAATAACAAAGGGCACAAACTATCCCCTTGTAGAATCCCTCTATCAATCTTCTTGCTCAGTATTTTTTCAGGCCCTACTGATATATCAATTTTCCATTTTGATATAATTACCTTAATAAATTTCAGGATCCAATCAGGTAAATTAAGGTTTTCAATGCATTGAGTTAAATAAGCATGATCTATTGAATCATAAGCTTTTTTAACATCAATCCATGTTGCCTTAAGATTGTTTCCATACTCTTTATTTAAGTCAATATTCAGTAGAGCCTGCTCTTTCGCTCCCTGCACACCTCTTACCGCCCCTAATTGGTTCTCTGCAAGCAACCCTCGCCTTTCCACTTCAATTTGAACGACTTTCGTAGCACACTTTGTCGTTAGCTTGTAGAGGTTTGACATACAAGTGATTGGCCTGTAGTCAGAGCCTCTTTGTGGAATTCCTTTCGGTATCAAATACGTAAGCCCGCAGTAAAACCAATCAGCTTGAGTTGTTCCTTCTAAACATATAACTTTCACAATATCATAAATATATTTGTGAAGAGTTGTAAGTTTCTTAATGAAAAAATTGTAAATACCATCAATTCCAGCAGCTTTCCAATTGGGGAGCCAATTAAGGATATTTACAAATTCATCAAGTGAAGGAAACGTGGTCGGATGATTATCTGATACAAATGGAATCAAATAATCATCATACGTGACTGTGTCATCATTTTTGTTCCACATTGTAGACCAAAAACTCACAATTTCATCACGACTCCCTAAATGCTCGGATTCTACACGCTCAGATAACCCACGATAAAATCGACCTCGGAAAAGCTCAAACATACGATTCTCTTTTCGGAATTGCTTCCTACTTTCATGCATCGTAATTTTTTTCTCGTAAACATTCAAAGACTCATTCTTCTTAACTAAAGCCTCAGAAAGATCAGTTACGCTGCTCAAGTTTAAATTAAACTCTCGCATGATTTTCTTAAGGCTCTTCGTTTCCGAAGTGGAGAGCTTTTCCTGCTTACGAGCTTTCTCGAGGAGATCTTTGGAAAGTACTAACTTAGAAATTTTATTTTCTATGTTTTCCTTCCAAGCGGATCTAGGCTTCTCTTTACGTGTTGCCTCGTCATAGCATACCTGCGCAGCTTGCATGATATACGCGGCTTCCGTAATTGACTCAGGTACATGAGCTCCTGCATATTCACCGACTACTCGATTAATGAGATCCAGAACTTTACTATCAACCAATTCATTTGGATGTTTTCTAGTTCGGACCACCACTTTTCCAATTTCGTTCTCAGAGATTTCTTTGATTTTACTCAAGAATTTATCTCTCAGGTTTATGTACTCCGTGGTGTCGGTCAAGGTGCATGTATCAGCGAGACAAGTGGCGATTCTACGTCGCTCTCCATTCTCTTCTGATTTTACTTCCTTTCCCCTCTCACTTTGTGCCAATTTTTTTAACACTTCGAGAGTTTCAGTGCAGCCGAATTTCTCATTATAGTACCTGTGAAGCTCTGTCCAGCCATTTCTTGGCATTCTTTCAAACCTTGTCTGTACTGCAAAAAAAACAATTCGAGGCCATTCCTTCGGGTCGGCTGTTACGGAATCGAATATCGTCTGCAATGCCATTAGCCTGTTACCTTCCGGAATAGCTAGAGTACAGGGGCTTGTCATGTCGTACGATGGCTCGCACGCAGAGACTTCAACCGAACAGGGAACTGGTGCATTAGGCGAAGGTAAGGTGTCAAGCCCACTATTTTGCATTTTACTGCATGTTTGGCTTGGTGGTGGAGGTGTTATTGTTGTGTAGGAGGAGGAAGGTAGGGAAATCGCCGGTGGGTGTAGCTTACATTTTTGTACCTCACTATCACTCTTTTTCACCTCATCAGCGTCGTTTGCAGCCTTTATTTTGGTATTTTTCAGTATTTCGCTGCTAACATTTTTCTTTCTACCCATTGAAAAAAATAATTAAACATAAGAAGTAATTTGAATTAATTTTGATATTTAATTATTCATCACGAACTAATTAACATTAAAATTACCAACACTGAAGTAAAACGTTATAATAAAAATATAATTTTAAAGTAAATAACTATTACGAATATGCTTCCATACAAAATTTTAATATTCATATATTCATTTTTTCAAAAAACTTGTTTAAATTTTGAAGAAATAATTCTAAACATTGAAACTTAGAGAATTAAAAACTAAGGTAAAGAAAATATGCTTCATAATAGCTGAAAAATTAAACATTACAATACAGATTAACAAAACTAGATAGCTCTGCTTTGTGATTTAAGAATTGTAATATAATTCTTACATTGATATATTGGAAATAATGATCTTTTATTTTCAAATGATAAATTTAATATATAAAAAAAACTTATTTATAGCTTTTAACAAATAAAATTTGATACTTGTACTTATTATAAGCTTAAATAGAGAAAAAAAATATGACATTAAAAGGTCGATTTCGCTTTTATATGAAAAATCAACATCGAAAACCTATATTTGCTGTATAAATCACCTAATGTATTGATAAGCTCAATATAGCTCTAAACGGTATGAAAAAAACAAGTCAATGAAGAAAATAAGTAATTTTTTAAATTAATAAACCAGAATTTTCGTTTTAAAAAAATATGAGTAGACATATGTTCGATTCAATATATTTTTTTATATAATTTAGTGAAGTAGTTTCAAAACTAAATTTTTATTTAGTATAATGGCTTAAAAATTAAGTTATACAGGCTTATTACGTTTAAATCTTAAATAAATAAGAAATGGTTTCTTAATAATATATCCAAAGAATCTTACCTTAATCAGAATAAAAACAGGTTTAAGATTTACAGTGAAATATTCAATTGATCGTGATAAGTAGGAACCCAAAGTATAAACCGTAACATTAAGAATTGGAGACAGAAACATATTTTATAATTTGGGATGTAAAACTCATTTGATGTTTGATAAAGCTGTAAGAGATTAACCCAATCTATAGTTATTTTTAAACATTCAAAGGATATCTGAAATGAATTATTACGATGTATTATATGATTTATACTTAAAAATTACAAGTACTGATAGTACTAAAGGTGTTTTATACTTATAAAGTTGTTAAATTTTTCTTTGGGTTGTAAAAAAGCATCATAATCATGAAAATGCGACAATTATATTAAAAACGAGATATAATCATACAATAAATTGTATGAGTTTTCCATTAAAATAATATTTGTTTCGACATAATATAATCTACTTGAGCTTAAAAGTTAAATAAAGCAAATGATTCAGCGTCATTTCTTTTAAAAACTGAAGCTAAAGTTTAGATTTGAAATTTTTAAGCAACTCAAATCTACTGAAAATATTAGAAAAAAATAAAAAGTGGAAGTTTCAAAATAGAAGATTTTTCTTTATTTTAATACAATTGTATTACAAAAACATTTAAAAACCGATTTAAATTTAAATGAATTATTCCTTTTAAAATACAATCTCTTATAAAATCTTACTTTTATAAAAATAATTTAAAAAATTCAGAATCAAGAAAGTAACCCTTAAAAATGGATCCCGAATACAAATATTTGTTTAAAGTCATACTTATAGGTGACAGTGGTGTTGGTAAAACATGTCTAATAAATAGATACACAGATAATGTTTACCATACAAATTACATCAGTACAATAGGTGTAGATTTTAAAATAAAGACACTAAAAATTGCAAACGAGGTATCTAAATTACAAATATGGGACACTGCTGGACAAGAAAGATTCAGAACAATAACCAGTAGTTATTATAGAGGTGCACATGGAATAATAATAGTTTTTGATATGACAGATCTTCAAAGTTTTAAAAATGTAAAAGATTGGCTTTTTGAAATCAGAAGACATGCATCAGAAGATGTAGAAATTATTGTTTTGGGCAATAAAGTAGATTTAAAAGATTTTCTTAAAGTAACAAGAGAAGATGTTAATATTATGTTAAAAAATAATAATTTAAAAGAAGAATGTTTTTGGGAAGTGAGTGCTAAAGAAAATATTGCAGTACAAAATGTCTTTGAAAAACTAACGCAAATATTAATTGAAAAAAATAAAAAAATAGGGTACAGTAAAGATATTGATAAGGAACTTATTGATCTTACTTCGAATACAGAGAGAGGATCTAGATGTTGTTAATAAATGTTGTGATGGATTTTTATTTAATTATTTTGTTTAACTATTTTTTTTTTGAAACTGAAATCCTAGAGTCTATTATTTTGTTTGATTTATGTTCTCTAAAGTCAGATTTTATAAAATTGTAAATTCTTATAATTTTTAAATTTTGAAACTTTAAAGTTTTTATTTGGTTATGTCTTGGTCTTTAGAATCATTTTTTTTCAATTGATTTTGATCAAAAATGCTTCTGATATAAATTATTTAATTTCTTTTATTCAGACCGAATTTATTTGACTCTTTATTTTAAGTCAAATGGTCTAAAATTTTTATTATATTTGTGGATAGTAAAATTCATTTATAATTGTAAGTAATTTTTTTTGTTTAATTAATATATCAAGGGATAGAGTTGATATATTCCTAGGATTAAGAAAGATGATTTTACTGATAAATATTAATTATTACCAAATTATAAGCTCACGGGCTTTAATTCTGGTTAAAATGTAAATTTTGTTTGTGTAAATCCATTATAGAAATATTTGGTTTTTTTTAAATGATTTTGATTGATTTTTGAAATTAGAAATTGTTTGTTACAAATACAATTCAATTTAATTAAAGTGACAGAATTAATCTAACTATGTACAGAAATATTTTTTTATTATTTTTTAAAATCGCTGTGGAGGGGGTATAACCACATAAAAAAACTATCTGCTTGGCAATGAGTATATGAGATTGATATATAAAATCATTGTTTGGATTTTTGGTGGGAATAAAACCACGCTACATCTTCGGCTGCTCCAAGGAAGTTTGTATGAGGAGGAGAAGATCTATGAAATGGCTAAACTAATTCTACAAATTTATTTGTTGTTTTTTATATAACTAGATTGCAGACGACAGTTGAACATGTAGGTAATTGCCGTGTAAAAGCATGGAAACCTAGCCTTGCGCACTCGATTTAGAAGACTTAACGCTTGAGAGATATAAAAATAAAACCCTTTGAAGCAGGAAAAGCTAAGTAGCAGGTTATACCTGTTGGTATGACATTGCACTGTCTAGGTGAAACCCATGTAAGTCTCCGAAATATATCTTATATGAAGCTTATCGGTTTCGAAAATGTAGAATAAATGGTACTGAGCATAGTCTTGGTAAACTCAAGTGAGTTTTTAACTAGGATTACACTTCATGTAACTGACATTAACGAACTCTGGACACCTGAACCGCTCATTGAGTTGGTTCCATACGTACAGATGAAAGGCTTCGAGATTTAGGTATCTTAGGGGTACTAATAGAGTGCTGGGGCTGCTATTAGATGTAAACCCGAAACTGCGTAATGTCATGAAAACAAAAATAACTTATGTCACTGTTTTAAAAAGATGTGATATTTTTATATAAAGTCATTATTTTTTGAAATAGAAAACCTTTGTATTAAAATAATTCAAACATGTTTAGGATTCAGTAAAGACATTAAATATGTAACTGATATACATTCTAACTTGATTTTTATATGACATGAACATTCTCTTATTTTAATGTAAGAGGACGGTTTGGTAATATTTTAGTTCTAGTAAAACCGGTTTGAATTTAAGAATTGCCGTATATTACATATGAACATATTTTAAGAAAATGTGTTAAATCTTTTTCTTATAAATATTTACACAGTTTAAGTTAATCCAATTTTATATTTTTAAAACGAATTAGGAGTCACTCTGTTCAATAAATTCTTGAAAATGAATATGTGAAATAAAAGTAAAAACCAGGTTAAAAACTGATGTCAAGATTCGGAATAATATACTAAATGAATTTATTTTAGATAAAAAATTATAATTGAAAGCACTCATCGGAATAAAAATAGTTCTTTAGTTGATATTTAAGTCAAATTTCCAAAGCTGAAAATTTGAGAGGAACACTATGGCAAATCTCTTTTGTCTTATCCTTGATTATTTTTCTAATACTTCTTATGAGATAAGCATATATGGTAATACTACTAATAGCATAAAATGCATCTTAAGGAACTTTATTATCATACAGAATAGAGATATACATATAAAAGATAATATTTAAATAAATAAATAAATTCGATTATTTCAATCGAAGAAAGGAAATTTTATAATCAGCATAACCGAAGATTTTGAAGGATAAGGAAATTATTCATTTAAAATTTGTGGGATAAGAATGTTTTCTAACTAAATATTTACAGGACCAGTAAAGAATCAAAATTCCTTCAACATAGAAAGTAACTATAGCTTATGAAACTTCTAGAAATAATATGACAAAAAACAAACCTAAAAAATATTAATTTTAAGAACTACAAGACAGAGAAATAAAGTTCGTAAAAGTGTGAAACCACGGAAAACCATTTATATACAAAACTATTATATATATAAAATAATTTGGTATTATTTAATTTCTTTTTAATTTTTGTTTAGTCTAGAACTTTTAAGTGGGTTTTAATTTGGTTTTAATCATAAAGGTTGCCACCCTTTAAAAATGAAAATTTCAAAGAAAATGTTAACAAAATCCGAAAAAATAATTTTTAAAAAAATAAGAAAATTTGTTACAAATACCGGAATAAATGTTATACCGCGAGTTGCTGGTGGATGGGTTAGAGACAAACTGTTTGGTAACAATAGTAACGATATCGATATAGCTGTGGATACAATGTCTGGTTATGAATTTGCTACAAAATTAAAGGATTATTATTCCGAAGATCTTTTTTTTCTAGAATTGGCAAAATTAAAGAAAATCCCGAACAATCTAAGCATTTAGAAACTGCGGTAATGAAAATAAATTGTATTTTTGTCGATTTTGTTTGCCTAAGATCAGAGCTATACATGGATTCAAGAATTCCTCAAATAAAAATAGGAACACCTAAAGATGATGCATTAAGAAGAGATTTGACAATAAATTCTTTATTTTATAATTTAATGACTCAGGAAATAGAAGACTTTACCGAAAAAGGTATTCAAGATTTGAAAAATAAAATTATAAGAACACCTTTATGTCCGTTAATAACTTTTAGAGATGATCCTTTAAGAATATTAAGAATAATGAGATTTGCTGCTCGATTTAATTTTAAAATTGTTCCCGAAATAAAAATAGCATTACAAAACAAAGAAATACACGATGCTTTGCTCACCAAAATTTCAATTGAAAGAATACAAATTGAGATTAACAAAATTATAAACTTTAAAAGATCTTCAATGGTCTTCCTTTGGGTTTTCAAGTACAATCTTTATAATTCTATTTTTAAAGATGATACCGTATATGATAATAAAAAAGCAAAATTATTTATAAAAATTATTAGTCAAATTAAAAGTATATTTGTTTTGCCAGTTAAGAAAATAAAAAGTACCAAAAAAAATAATTCTTACCGTATTCAAGACAAAGATTTGGATTTAAAGGATGTATTAGAACATCATCATCCTGTTAATTGTGTGATTTTAAATATTTACAAAGGAATATTTTTAAATATTGGTGTTATTGTTCAATCAAAGAAACCAACTTTTAAAAATTATTTGATTTGCAAAGAAAATTTGAAGTTTCCCAACAAATTTTGTGATTTAATACAGAAAATTGAAGAAAACTTTCTTTTTTTAGAAAAAAACATTGCTATTTTTGATTTAACTATTTTAAACTGTATAATATTAATAAGAAAAATGAAAAATTCATGGTTAGAGACTTTCCTCTTGTTTATTTCTATTCAAAAACTAAATGAAAATGTAGTTTTAGAAGAAAAAGCAGTACTTTTTCTAAGCTTTATATGTAAAAATAACCTATGTCATTGTTATGATATTATTCCACTCGTCAGAGGTAAAGATGTAGGCAGATTAACAAATGATAAAACGAAATATTCTGTATTATTAGAAAAAGCCATTGAACATCAAATTTTACATAAAAGTAAATCTAAACGTGAAATATTAGAATATTTAAGAAGTGAATTGAATAATATTTGAATCACATATCTCGAACCCATATTTTTCGAAAATTAATCTATTTGTATTTTTTGAATTATTTATATATTAATTAAAGTATAAACATATATTTGGTTAAACTATAATTTCTTTTTTAAATGACATTTTTTTTCTTAGTTAACGATCGAATACATGTCATAGATGATTTATATATTCGCTATATTTCTTATTATCTTTTCTTAACATCGATTCTTTATGTTGAATGTAGTTAGCTTAAGATGAAAAACAAGGTCTACTTTATACTGCATAACTTAATTGATGTAAGATATATAAGAGAAAATACAAAAAAGTTATATAGAGCTAACAAACGATCGTTTACAATATACTGGTTTAAACTTGGTTAATGACGAAAATAGATGAAACTAACCTGAACACATGGCAAAGAAAGATACTTCATGGAAAAATAAGCCCAAGATTATCAAAAACGTGTGGAAAATAGGAAAGAAACAATAATTCATGATCTCTATCCTAAATTAAATTTGGTTGCGGGAATATAAAAAGGAAGGTTAGGATGACTAGGACACGTGGTAAGAATGGCACCAAATCGGATTTAAGTCAATTATACGAATAAACTCAATTGAAAAGGAAGGAAAGATAGACCACGGAACAAAATGAATTGATGCTGAAAAAAATAGTTAAGAATGCTTAATCTGAGGCAATGGAAGACAAATGCACAAAAAAAGTAGAATAATGAAAGATATTTAAAGAGGCACAAGCTCTTTAGAAGCCGTAGCGCCACTTATTTGTAATGGTACCTAGCTTAATAATCATCTCGTATTTAAAGAATAGGGTTTATATTGCCAAAAAAAACAAATCCTAGACATTCCCCACCATGCCAGAAGCAGAATTGGCTTGTTGTATTCTTCTTGTCGTAAGAGGCGACTAAAAGGGACTGATCCTCCATGTTGGGGTTGGGCGTAGGGCTAACAACTCACCCTTTAAAACCATCTTGTTACGAAAGGCGATAAGTAAACAAACCCACTGGAAAAAGACCGGTGGGCGATATTACTGAGGGAGGACAGGGCTGTAGTGCCAAGGATAAATGAATGAATCCTAGACATTATAATATACTTTGTTTTCGTAAACATTCAATCATTAATACGTTTAATGGCAATTAATTGCACAAATAAATTTTTTATGGTGCCATAAACTTTCTATAATATTTCCTAAAAAAAGGTGTATTTTTTTAACATATATTCTATTCTCAAAACTACAAACTATTTTTGGTATTAAATTCACGCCAAGAAATATATTTTCTATTAATATTATATGCAATTATTTTTATTTTGGTGGAAAGAGAAGCACCACATTAAAAATTATTTGCTTGCTAATGTTTATGTGAAATGAATGAAAGACATTGCTCGGGTTTTTTCTATGATTAAAATAACACTAAATTTTCGGTTGATCCATAGAAATTTTTGAATGAGAAGAAGTTCTATAAAATGATGATTTTTTTCCTACAACCTTAGTCTAATCTTTTATGTGACTAGATTGCAAATCTCTGCTCAACTTTTAATTACTTTTCACGTAACAACATGGATCCTAGCTTTGCTCAATTTGGTGAGAATACTTGGCGCTTGGGAGATACGGCAATAAAACTCTTAAAAATACCAGGAAAGCCAAGTATTATGTTCACTTTTGGTATGAAACAGCAATGCCTTGGTAGACAAATGTAGGAGGCGTGGAAATATACATTAGCTGGATCTTTATTCGGTGGGAAAGTGTAGATTACGTAAGAGCACTGGTGATTTTAGAGGCCAAAATGGGTTGAGCTTCACTATCACACCGAACAACTTCCCTTTTGGAAAAGAGCTATACACACCTTTTAGATGAAATGTCAAGAGATGTAGATATCGTAGGGAATACGAATGGAGGTTTAGAGGAAAGTTTATTTATGTTGAATACAGAACTACGTTAATATCATGAAAATAATGTAGCACATACCGCTTTAATAAAAAGATGTGAATTTATCTATTAAATATACATTTAATCATAGAATAATGAAATGAAACATTAAAAAATTTTAATTTATCGATTAAATTCTATTGAAGATAATTGCAAATAAATAAAAACACAATTTTTGTAAATTTTTGATTCTTGTTTATAGTTTTTTTTTAGGTTACGTTTTACGATCAAAACAACCAAATTTCTGTTTTGTTACATATTTGATAGAAAGTTTATGATTAGAACTTTTCTTTAAATTTATTAGTTACATTCTTGCTTCCTCCTTTTTTTGAAAATTTTTTCTTTCAAACTTTTTATAAATTTAATTTAATCACTAAAATAATCATTAATGTTTTACTTTAAGATCAAATTCTATATTTTTTATATTAAATTTATATTTAAAATAGAAAAGAACTTTTATATTTCTTTGACCAATTAAGTATCAAAAGAACAAATGGGTTCTAGACAAATTTGTTTTAGAATTATAAAGGGACAATAAATAAAATAAAAGTAAAGTAACACGATATAACGTATAAGCAAAAATAGAAATATTTTTTTCTTAAAACTTCTTTTTTTAAAAAAAACATATTTCTTATTTCTTAAAAATATATGAAGAAATAGAATGAAAAATCATAAAAAACAAAAAAATTACTTCAACTTTTTACTGACTAATTTTACCTTGCAAATGCTTTAAGTTCTCTTCCACGTAACTTAGCAACCAATTGAATATCCCGTGACATAACAGTGACCCTTTTTGCGTGTGTTGCGCAACAATTTGCATCTTCAAATATTCCGACAAGAAAAGCTTCTGTGGCCTCATGGAGAGAGGCAAGGGCAGATGCTTGGAAACGAGAGTCGGTTTTAAACTGTTGTGTTATGGCTCTACAGAATCTTTGAAATGGAAGTTTTCTTATCAATAATTCTGTACTTTTTTGGTAGCGTCTGATTTCCTTCAAGGCAACTGTTCCCGGCTTATATCTGGGTCTCTTTATTCCAGTGGTTGGTACTGCCACCGAACTCTTTCGTGCTGCCTTCGTTGCCAGCTGCTTTCGTGGTGCTTTTCCTCCTGTCGATTTTCGTGCTGTCTGTTTTGTTCTCGCCATTTATGTGATGGGTATTTTGATTTATTTTTATAGTTTTAGAAAAAAATAAATTGCAAAAAAGGAGAAACTGATAAGAAATGTTTCAGTACGAAACAATAAAATTTATTATAATTATATACAAAAGGGTCCTTTTATTATTGAAGGGGGGGTAAATTATATTTTTCTTTTTTACTTATTTAAATTAAAATTAAATATTTAATTTTCTAAAAAAAAATACGAAATAATATTTTTTCTTATTTCTTTTTGATTTGCTTTTTCTTTATCTAACAAATGATTATGTTTCATTCTTTTCAGATGTAATTTTATATAATTTAAAATTAAAAGATTGCATTTTATTTGTTTATTCCTCTTCTAATTCTATTCTAATTATCTTATATTTCTGATTTGTTATATATTTCAGCTATAATTCTCATTTATTTCGTTTATATTACGTTGCTGTTTCCATTTAAATTTACAATTTATTTTGTTCTTTATTTATATTTTAATGGAAAGAATTGTAATTTATTTTACGTTTTTAGATATTTTTTAGTTTTAGATTAAGAATGATTTTATTCAGCGGGGTTAGATCGAATTGCTCATGTTGCCTAGTTTAATTTATTGGAAACTTAGTTTTATTAGAATTTAACAAAATAATAATATTTTTTATTTTTATTGTTTGATTTACTATAAATAGAATAGAAATGTATTTTGATTAAAAATGTTTTTTTAAAAAAAATTTGATTAGAAATATAAAAAAGAAAAAATTGCTTGAGTATTCGTTAAAAAAGACTTTGATTAAAATGATGAATATCAAAGATAAAATATATATAAAAAATGTTTTTTTGCGCCAAAAATTTCAAATTATTTTTTTAGAAGGGTGAAAAATTTTATTTAATAAAATTCTGGGTTAAAATGATTTTACGATTTTTTTATGCATTTTGTTCTACCTCTTCTACCTCTATCGTTTCTTCTTCCAAATCCGACTCTTCATTTATATTTATCGGCGGTTCCTCCTTCTGAAATAAGGGATGTATTTTTTCTTATTTTCTGTTTTAACACCATCTTCCCCTCTACTTGCTTGTTTTAAAGGGGGTGTTGGTTCCTCATGCATCTCTGCTCTCATAATAACACCCATTGACGCTCTCTCCCAGCTCTCTTCGGCATTTAGTCCTGACTCAAGTCCTCTTCGTCGATCAAAGGAAATTGTTTCGACTGTCATCTTAATTACTATAGACTGAATGTACGCCTCTACATTCATGGGTATTTCTAGTCTTTTAAGATGTAACTTATGGTATTTTGTCACAATACCGTCCCAGGTCATCACATAAGGGATTATCTCAACACTACACTTATAAATAAGACCCAACTCATTGGCTAGCAAGTCATACTTCCTAACTTTCTTTGTTTAAACCATTTGAAGTGAATCTTGGGAAGTAATTCCTACTTCAATCAGTGTTATCTTATTCTTCTTATCTAATATAAATATATCAAGGTTCGAAAAAAAACATCATCTTGTGTTATAAATTGAGCTTATATGCCCGAACAAACAAGACTATCTAGAAAGTAACAAAGTAACTATTGAGATGGTGTTATAGCAAGTGTAAACCCAAATTAAGATTTTTGTTTTTAATGCAGGCACCATTTTTAAAGAGAAGCAAACTAATATCAAGGGCCTCATTTAGAAAGATTTAAATAAGGCGATTAAAGCGTTGGAAAGAGAACATATAAGCAGAGGAAAACATTTGGTTTAACTCAAAATTCTATTAAATAATCATTCATGCGTAAATTTTTTTTATTGAGAAAAAAATCAAACAGAATATAAATTACACACCATTTTAGTTTTTTGTTAATTAAATTTAAATAAAAAATTAAAAAGTTTCCCATAAAAAAATAAATGAAAATTTTCTTTTTATTTATCGTGGTTTTTACAAATACAAAAGTATATTCTTCTATAAAACAAAAGATTATATCATTCAATTCGGAAATACATGGTGATCTTAAAATTTTGTGTGAATCTGATTTTTTTTCTAAAATACGTATAAACTTGAATGGTAAATGTAATTATAATTTTGGAAAAAAATGTGGATTATTTTCATGTAATGTACCGGAGCAAAGTAAAATAAATCAAAAAATTAATAATAATGATTTATATTGTAAAAATGATGGAACAGAAGGTGTATGTATTGACCTGATAAAAATCAAAGAAATATTTACTGGCTATAAAAAAGAATCTGGCGAGGTTTGGAAAAAAATATATGAATTAGCTTGTAAAAATAAAGATATAATGAAAATAATAAGTGGAATACATTATTCAGTATGTATTCATATGTGTAAATTTTATAGAATCAATAGAAAGGGTGAATATATTGCAAATACATGGATGTTTCATAAAAAGAAAAATTTAAATTATGAAATCAATCTATACTTCGCATTTTTATTTATTTCTAGTTTTTTTAAGGCAAATAATTTCAATGTGGAAATTTTGAAAAGCAGTTTGAAAAACAACGAATTGAAATCGTTTTTTAGAGTTTCTAAATTAGTAGACCTTCATGTTTGGACCAATACAAATATAAATTTATCAAGTATTTCAGAAATTCTCAATCTTTTAAATTGTCTTGGATGTGAGAGATGTAAACTTTGGAGTAAAATACAATTTGGTGGCGTAGAAACAGCAATAAAACTTTCAAATGAAATTGAAATATCAGAGAACGATTTGATTTACTTTGTAAATCTTTTATATAAACTAAGCAGTTCTATAAAAATCAGCCACGAATTTGAAAAAATTAAGTTTCCTTTTATGTGTTACTTCAATATTTACAAAATTGAAATCTTCACTATTATAATTTCATTAAGCCTTTTCTATCTTCTAAGAGATAAAAACAAATGTACGGAATAACAAAATGTAAATAAAGATTTATAAATATTTAATTCTATATTTTATCGCTTTTCAAATTTCTTTAAAAAACCCAAATTAATATTATAATCTTGCTCCTTATTTTTCTTATTCCTAAATCATGACACTATTTAAAATAAACATATCTAGTTTGTCCTTTATTATTTTGGAGTAATATTTTATTTTTTTCTATTGTTTCTATAAGAATATACTGTCAAATTCGTATGTATTTTTTCAAACTATACTTGATTAAAGTCAGTGAAAACTTTTTATTTATATTTTTTGTAATCTAAAAAAAAGCATAAAAATAATTCATTTAAAAATCTTAAAGAAAGTTAGAAGAAAGTATTTTTTTTTATTGTTGCTTACTCTTATACTATAATTTATTTATATCAAAATTTAAAATCATTTCTTACCCTGACATGATGAAACCCAAATTTCATTAAATCAGTAAAATTAAAATAATAACGAAAGTAATAATGAAAGACAATGGTAAGAGTAAGTAGATTTTAAATATTGGAATTCATCTAATTCAATAATTCGTTTATTGGATCTGTGAATAACAAAATTAGTAAGACTAAATAGATTTTAATAATTGAAGATCATCTAATTCAATATTCGTTTATAGGATCTGTGAACAAAAAAAGTTTACCAAATGTAAGATTATGTGTATCCGTATCGGCTCGCAAAATTCAAAAAGAAGAAGAGTGTCTTATTGGTTTGATATAAATTGAAACGCTAGAATTTTTTTTAGATCCAATCAATGAATAAAGTTTGATGTGAAGGCATGATAAGCTGAATTTCTATGTTTATTTGGCATGCTGCCGTAATTTTCGGGAAGGCAGCTAAGTTTGAAGTACGTCTCTAACAAGGAGATCGCATTCCTGCTCACTCTTCCTCTGTTGTTGTAAAGTAAAGAATTGTTTTTTTGAAAGTTGTCTTTATTAATTTTGTTCATGATGGCACACCCCTCCTTTTTATTTTAAAATATAAAATAAAAATATTATATTTTGTGATATAAATAATATCACACATGCAAAAACAAGATTATCTACCAGATATACAACCGATGTCAAATTCAGAATAATATTTTGATAATAATTATTTAGAATAAAAATTGATTGATGATTTATTTATTAGGTCGTAGTATACGCATGAAATTTGCTTCGAATTGATAGAACAGAAAAGCCAAAGGATTATAAATTATTAGCCAATGATTTGGGTCTTATTTATAAGTGTAGTGTTGAGATAATTCCTTATGTGATAACCTGGGACGGTATTTTGACAAAATATATAAGATTATATTAAAAGACTGCAAATACCCGTCTATATAGAGGCACTAGTTAGTCGATAGTTCACAATAAAACAGTCTAAATCATTTCTTAGGTTGAACAGAGGCTTGAAGTTATGACCCAATTCCGATGAAGGTTAGAAGAGGGTATCATTGTATGCCATAGAAAAAACTGAGAGACACGAAAACTCATATTCTCACGCCAAATACATACAAATGAGGATGGCAGGCGAAGAAATACCTAAATTTATGAATCTAGATGTGGGAATACGATGACCAAATCAATACATTTATTCAAAATATAGAAAAGTAGTCAAAACAAAGAATAGGCAAATGTAAAGAATAGGGAGAATCGGGAGAAGGGTAGAATAAAACCAGTAATATAGAGTAGTATTCCAGTATTTAATAAATTTTAATAAAAATTTACTTAATTAAATTAACTTTAGAAGGTATAAATTTGTTTTATTAACTGAACTTCCAAGTATTACCACATACGCAGTAAACATATGTTGTCATCGGTTCATCAGCCGACCGTGTCTGTAGTTGACGATAAGTTGCTTTTCGTTGCTTACATTTAGTACAGAAAAACATATCTGTTTCGGCTTCTTTTTTCGCAATTTGAGAATCAAACAAGCTTTTTTTAATAAAATCTTCTTCTTTTTCTTTTAATAAATCGCTTTTCATTTCTTCCTGAGACATTGAAATAAATTTTTCGGGCGATATGATGCCCTCGTAAACACTCTTACATAATATTGGGTTACTTTTGTCTTTTAAATTTAAATATTTACTCCTAACAAGTTTTGCGTCTTTAGATTTATTTAAAGAAGAAATAACAGCCTCCAATTTAATAGAAACAAAAGCCACCTTTTCGTAGTCCGGCGAATCAATATTATTCGAAATCGCCTCAAAAAAAAGTGAAATAATTTTATTTTTAGTTTGATCTGCTCCAAAGTATTTATTAATACATTTTATATCACCTTTGGAAACCCCACTCTCACTCGATATACTATACATCCAATCCTTTACAATGTCAGTAATTTCTTTTGAACTTGTCATTGAAAGAATATCATTACAAATTTTTGGATCTTCAACATTTTTAATTTTTCTTTTTATTGCAACAATATCATTTTCCAGAATAAGTCGTTTGAATTCTTCTATTTCCTTTACCATTGGGGTCATGAAAAAATAAATTTTTATATTTTTGCAATGACTTGTCAAAAAAACTTATTGATTGTATATAAAACCATGCATCAACTGTATCGTTAAACAATTAAAAAAAAACGAAATCTATAAATTAAGATAAAGGTGTTTCAAAGTACACAAAACAAATTTTATTCAATATTAAATGTTTTTTGAGCAAAAAAAAGTATTTTTTCAAACTTTAGTAGATCGAAATAAATGTAAATTTGCACCGAATTTCAATATTATATTTCATTTATTTTTACAAAATTTGTAATCTTTGTTTGAAATTTATTTTAAAGTTGATATAAATTTTACTTTAGCTCTATTAAAGCTTTCTTTACTAAAAACTAATTTTCTTGATATATCATTTGATATTTACGGCTCTAAATATATAATTTTTAGAAAAATAAGATTCTTTAAAAGTCTTTTTACTCCACATCTTACTTCATTTTATTTGTCTATTATTTATATTTGACTATTTTTATATTTTTTGGATCAAATCTTTGAATTATCATCCTATTTACAAGTATGACATTGATTTGGGCATTTACTTTTTTAAAGTTTTCTTCGTTATTTGTGTGTAATTGTAACAGAGTTATGAGTTGTCTGTATCCCTGGCTTCTTCTATGGCATCCAATAGTACCTTTTCTAGCCTTTTTCGGAATCAGGTTATGAATCCAATCCTCTTGTTCGAACAAAGATATAGTTATAATTTTATTTTTGAGTAAAATCGATTAAATATTTTTTCTCTATTCTTACTGATTTGAAGCTTTTTAAGATGGATCATATGGTATTTAGTTAGAATAACTCCAGCTCTTTGCTAAAAGATTATATATCATTCATATGATAAAAAAACATTTTTTTATCGCTAATAAGTCTTACAATTCTTATTTGCTAAATTTGAAGCCATTTATTGAAAAAATGAATTTTTTTTAAATTTTTGCATAATTCTTGTGTGAAAAATAAATGGAAAAATAAAAATAAATTGCATTTTTTTAAAAAAGAAAGAAAAATATTAACCGTATTCGAAGATATATAAATAAAAGAATTATTTAATTCAAATCCAACTTTTGGAACAACCAAGGAACTTTCTTATTTATAAGAGCAGTTTCAAATACTTTGGTGACTTGCATAACAGCAGTCTTCTTACTAGCTGGTGATTCAAATGCTCCATCAAAATTAATATTAGAAATTCCAGTATCGCCTTTGTATCTTGTAGCTAGTAAATGAATTTTGTTAATTTTCTTGACGAAAACATTCATTCTCTTTTTTAACACCTTTTCTTCTTTATCGGAAAATTTTGGAACTTTGGCTATTCCTGCTACAACTACTCTATCGGAATTCTCATCTGCTTTGATGACAGTTGCTTTACAACCGGCAAAACGACCACGAGTCATTACAACAAACATATTTTTTTTAAATATCATTTTTAAGGGTAAAAGATGCTTGCTAAAATATATTTTTTTAAAAATGTGGAATTTTACAGTTTTGGTTTTTAAAAATACATGAAAATATTTATAAAAAAATTATAAAAACTTGCCTATTTTTAAAAACTTAATCTGGTGCAACGATTAGTACATTTAAATGAGATTTATTATTTTTATTGTTTCTCTTATATTCAAGGATATTGAAACATAAGGTGTATTTTGAATATTTCAAATAGTACCAAAAATCAAAATATCTAATTTTATAATTCATTACAAATATTTAAATTTGCATTTATTTGAGCGAAAAAAAATTGTCAATGTGAAAATTATGGTCTGTAATTACCAAGTAATTTTGTAGTAGTACGGTTTAGATGATATTTTCCCTACTTTTTATTCAATTTTTTTTTATGTACAAAGATTTTCTGAATTCACATAGTATTTCATATATAATAACATCGATATATCAAATCATTTGAACAAATTCAGATTAATTATATCTTTCTTTCAGATATTTCTTGATAAATTAGAAAATTTTTTGTGGAAATTAAACAGACAAAATAACCAAAAATAAACAAAGCAGCATGTTTTACGATTTTGATATTAATTTTTTTCGTAGATTAATGAAATTATTGTTACTATCTTTTAAAATGCTATAGACTTTATTGATTATTGGCTGACCAATAACTTAGATTTCTTAAGATTGGCTCTCGAAACTTGGTAGCTACATAATCTGAAATAATCACATATGGATTTATTCCAACATGGAATTCGAAGAAACTTGTTCATTAGTAAAAATTGTGCAACTGAAGGATATTTTAATTGAAAAAATAGAATAGATCGAGGATTTTGAGAAGTGATTTGTTTTATATAAGCTTTTTTTTATTAATTTAATAATTCACTCCTTCACTACAGAAGGAACCCAATTCAACGATGAATCATAGCTTTGCCGAGTTTTAGGCGTTCCAAAGATAATTTTTTTTGATAGATTAGGTTGTAAGTCTCAAGCAAACTTTTCGTACGAAAGATAAAGAGTGCACCAACCGAAAAACGAATCATTTATATAAGCCTTGCCCAATTTAATTCTTATTTAAAACATATATATCAAATCATTTTCTAATTTAGAAATAAGTTCTTACCATGATATATACTATTCCTAATCCTACTTTTATTCGAAAAATTTTCGAATTTAATAGCACCGGATTAAATTCGAAAGCTAAATCTGTATTAATTAGGAAAAGTGTATAAACATAGGATACTTTTTTTTGGTATCCGGTATGTATATTTTTGATATTATTTTTGCAAGCGGTTACCTGTTATTTATCTAAAATCTAAATATTTAAATATTGCAAGTATGTATTTTGCCTTCTAATAAGAATTTTTGTATTTGATTTAGTAGAAATGTTTTGTTCTGTAGTTTAATTTCTTAATTCATAAGTTAAAGGAAAGTATCTTTAAAACTATTAATCATTTATTGTAACCAAATAAGATTATTTAATTAATTTTTTGTTTCCTGTTTATTTTCATGAGATATGTTCTGGTAATATGAACGGTTGAATTTGCGTTTCCTACCACAAGTTTCATTCATTGTATACAAAAAATTTTCATAAAAAGACATATATATTTGAAACTCACGCATTTAAATCTATACATGATCAATAGAATAACTTAGCATTCATTATCTTTTTAATCGAATTCAGATAATTAAATGCAGATTCAATAATGAAGCAATTTAGTTATATCTGAACCAGATATTCAGCTTAGTGATGCTCATTAAGAACATGAATTAGATTCATATTTTTTAATGTATTTATTAATATCACACTATTTTATAACGAAAATAAGCTATATTTTTTTCATGATATTAACGTAGTTCTAGGTTTAACATTTCCCCAAACTCCATCAATGTCAAAAAAATTTTTACATTTAAAGCTTTTCATTTAGAAAGCGTTTAGAACTTGTGTAATGAGCAGGGTAGTCGCCTGAAGTTCGTTAATGTTTGTTGCTGGGAATGTGAGTGCAGATCGAAACTCACATTTAGATTCTCAAGGACAGTAAAATTCACATTTACTCAAACCATTTTTAATCGAATATTCTCCAGAAATATTTACTCTAATCCGACTTACATAGGTCTACTAGGCTTAGTAATCTAATACCGATAGATATAACCTTCAACTTGGCTTTTATTATAGAGAGCATGTTTTTCTGTATTTCCCAGATGTTCGTCTTTTAATCCGAGTATGTAAAGCCGAATTTTTATGCTTATAGATGCCGTTCCCTATAATTTTCAGTTGTATCACAATCAAGTTACATAAAAAACGCAACCGGTCTTCTTAAAAAGTGTCACCATTTTGTAGACTATCTCCTCCGTATATAATCCCCGATATAATTAGGTAAAATATAATGTTTTTCATCCCATCAAGATTTAAACATAAGAATTTGACATTAATTTTACTTATTATTGCTAAACAGATGTTTTCTATCCTATTATGATTCTTCCACTTATGAAATACACAAATTTCGATGTTTGTAACATTTTTCAAACCGTCTTGCTTTAGATATAAGAACCATTTGAATTTAGTAAGAAGTCTTGGTTTTTATTTGTTTGCAGATTTAATAATTTTTGTGTTTAAAATTAGACAAAAAAATGTTATAAGGATTTCGAACATAATACTCAGCTATTACGGTAAAGCAATAACTCTATTATTTCGTTTTTTAATCATCATATATAGAATTGATTTTTACAATCATAGGCACTGATGTGTTAAAATTGAAGAAAAATTAATTGGTTGCTGGATTAAATTTAAATGGTTTCTATTGTTTATATGAAAATACACGTGGGAAAATATTTATGAATTATTTGTTCATTATTTAGCAAATGCTATTTTAGTTGAAAAAGCCAAACTATTCAAGTTATTTGAAATGTATATTTCCTCACAATGTTTATGATATTCTCATCGCTATGTAAAAACGATCATTTTTATTAGACTTATATATTATTTTATGATTTCTTTTGGTTAGCAAATATTTATAATGTAGTATATATTAAAAAAAATCGATCCACAAAAAAGGTGTTATTACTCCATTCTCAGTCATTTTTGTTGTAATTTTTGTTTTTTTGCAAAATAAGAGTCTGTATAAAATTATTTAAAGTTTAAAATACATTTTTTTGGCATTTTTATTGTAACTTGGAAGAAAAATATTTAGTAAATTTTATAAACAAAAAATGAATAAAGAATGTTGATGGAGTTGGTTAAATTGATATCATAAATAATTATCAAAAAAAGCATATTTTGCAAAAGAAAATAGAATATAAAATTGATCATTTAATATTATATACTTCAATTCACCCCTCCTCCCAAAAATTACAATATGTAGAAAAATAAAAGTAAACTCAAATTATATATTTGATTCAAAACAAGGTAAAGGCAAATGAAAAAAACTAGCTTACTGCATAAAAATCTATAAAAATACTGACCCTATATACATTTCGATATAAACATATTAAAAACGTGGTGAAAAACAAGGTTATAAATCTAATACGGAAAATAATATTTATATTAAAGAATAATCTTTTCCTAAAATTTGCAAAGTTAGTACCAGCTTGTGATATTGAGCCGCTTCTCTACTTTATACATGACAAGATTAGATTTGAAGAAAGCAAAACTGCAGATATTTCTTTTTAAAATTATTCATGGTTTTACGGCTAAATGTAAAAAAAACACCCGAACAGGACTGTGCTAGGCCTCGCAACAAAGTACTAGATATAGATGCAAATTTCGTGCAGAATGCCTATATCAATGTTCACTAAATTCTTTTTAAGGCGATTTTTCGAGCGATTAGTTAAAATAATTATCCGGGAATTGAATTTGACTTTGAATAAAAATATATCAGTCTTTTTGATAGCAAACTGAAAGTTTATCAGAATGTAAGATCTAACAAGATAACCCGTGATATCTTATATCACAAAATATCGCTTCTTTTTAAAACAATGAAAGTTTTATATTCGTTTTCATGGTATTAACGCAGCTCTAGGTTTAACATAATTAACTGCTCCCCATGACTCCATAAGTATCCTCTGCGATAGCTATAACCCAAAGCCTTTCATCTAAAAAAGGTATAGAACCTATTTAATAGGCGAGATAGTTGCCTGCTGTCTGTTAATGTCGTTGCATGGTGTTGATTGCGACCGAGTTCTACCCGGGTCCTCTAAGACTATGCTACATGTTTACTTACTCTACAATTACAAAGCCCAATAAAATTTCAGCCAAGATATATTTCAGCGACTTACATGGAATCCACCTAGATAGGAAATGCCATACAAACAGGTATGACCTGCATCTTAGCTTTCCCGGCTTTAAATAGTTTTTATTTTTATATCTCCCAGGGCTAAGTCTTCTAAACCGAGTGTTCAAGCCCAAGTTTCCATGCTTTTGCATCATAATTACCTACAATTCCACTGCGATCTACAGTCTGGTTACATAAAAAACTACAAAATATATTTATCAAAAAGGTTCGCCATTCCATAGACCTTCTCCTCCTCATAACAAATCCCATGGAACAAGCAAAAATGTAGTGTGGTTTTATTCCCACTAAAAATCTAAACAATGATTTCACACTTCAACTTCACCAATTCATTGCCAAGTAGAAAGTCTTTATTGTGGTTATTCTCACTCAATTATATCACAAAATATAAATACATTTAAAAATTTAAAGGGAGTACCAGAATGGATAAAATAAGAAAATCAATTCTCTTGTTTCTACAAATAAACAATTTCATTTTAATATATGAACTTTGAGCAGGAAGGCGATCTCTTTATTAAAGACGCACTTTAAATTTAACGCCTTCCAAAAAATTTGGCATAACTTTGCAAAGTTTTAAAAACAAAAGATCTCACTTATCTTGTCAAAAGAAATATGTTAAAGGAGTCTACCCGCGAACAATAACCTGTATATTATTTGTTAATGAGTCTTGAAATTACACTGTATCTGATAAACCAGGATGTTTTTTTTAATGAATTATAACAAAAGGCACTATAGAAGATACCGGTTACCTTTCAAAATAGAAGAATACATTTAGATATATAATACCCGAAAAGATTAAAAATTAATATTTTAATTAACAAAACGAAATATTTAAAACCTATTTTATAGCAGAGCATAACCATCGGCATAAATCTATTCTTCTTTTACTTAATTACTTCATGATGGGATCTACCTTGATTTACATGAAATTGATGGATATGATAAACAGTAATAAGTTATTCTATTAGTAATTAATTATAAATAAAAATGCATGATTTTCTTAACTAAAGATGTTTTTTCTTCAGAATTTATTATTTTATAAAAAAGAAGCTTAGAATAAAAATTGCAGATTCAATCCTCGATTCGACAAAAAATGAAAAAAATATATTAAAAAATCATAACACAAAGTTTGCTAATGTTATTACCCATTTATATTATTTTTGAAAATTTTTTCGAAATCCCAATAAAAAATTAGGTCATAATTACGAATCATAGACCTAAGATATAATTTAGGTTAGAGTATACACATGATATCATGGATCAAATTCCGAGGTACTTACTAAGACTCCTTTAATAAATTTATCTGTAAAACAGAGGTTACGTGTTTTGACCAATGAGTCAAGTAGTATTTATAAACGTAGTTTTGATGTAATACGTTATGTCATAACCTGCGATGGTATTTTTACAGAATAAAATAAGAGTTAGATTAAATATTTCGAATACTCATGAATATAAAGACATAAATAAAATAAATTGTGTTCAAAAAGACAGTCAAGACAACATAATTTTGGGGTGAATAAAATTTGATTCATGACTAAATACTGATGTGGGCTGGGAAAAGACATCCCTGTGAATTCATACAATAGTCGATAAACACATCCAATCTATATAATATTTAAAAATAATAGCATCTGCCCGATTATTTTAAGCCGTAAAGACGCAAAATATCGAATTTTTGTTTTAGATGACATATACACATTATAGAGCTTGAAGATACATATAAATAAAGAATAGTATATAGGAAAAAGTGAAAAAAAATTTAAAATACGAATATTATGTGTAAAAATAGAAAACACACCTGACCAAGTATTTCATTAAATAAACACGAAGATAATTCTCAAAATTTTTAATAGAAAATAAACTTCAATAAATTATTTTGCAAGCATTATATAATTGACCTGAATTTTTTTATTTCTAACGGATTTTATATCTGATCTAAAAGAGCAAATTTGAACATATTGATTCTTTATTTTCAAAAAGTAAACATATTTGCACTCCTTTTGGAATAAAACAAACTTTTACTCAGTCTACATTTCTTACCTTAAATTATTTTATCTATTCAAACAGTTTTTTTTGTTTTTTCAGTTTAAATTGATATTTATTTATTTTAAATAGAAAAAAATTCTTTGTAATTTACTTTTTCGTCTAAATTACAAAAAAATATAAACAGTTATTTTTTTATTTAATTTTCAATAACTTTGGTTAGAATTACCTGAAAAAGAAAATTTGTTAATATTTTTGAGGTATATTCAAATTTTTTCTTTCTTTTCTTAGTTTTATACAAATTTAAACATACTTTTCTACAATTGTTTTTTTTATTGATAAAATTTTAAAATATAAAAATATTTCGTTAAATCATTCTTAAATTTGGATTTTTTCAGTAAAAAACCAATTAATATTTTTTTAAAAAGAATTAACAGAAATTTATACAATTTTTTTATATTTGATAAATTAAATTTAAATTTTTTTTAATTTAAAATATTTTTTCAAGATCATTTTTCTTGATTTACTTGTTAAATTTTTTTTTAAAAAAACCTAGGTTACTTTTTATTTTTTATGTTTTTCTAAATTTTTAATTTAATTCATAAATTATCTTTGAATATATTTTTTGACATAAAGTGTTTTGATATAAACATATTTTAAACCATATATTTACACTTTCAAGACATAATAATGTTTATCTGTAATAAGATCTCTCTATAAATTACACTTTTATAAAGAATTTATATTTTCAAAATTTTTTCAATAAGATTAGAAAAAGACAGATTTTTTTAATTTAAACATACACATCTTTAGGTAACAAAATATTTATTAAATCATAATATTTAGATTTCTGTCATAAATACAATTTATTATATTTATATGTCTACCTTATAACCACAAATTTAATTATTTCTTTCTATCGTTTATGTTAGTATGTATATCTTTAGGAATGCGTATAAGAAAACATTCAAGTCGTAATATATCTATTTCTTTGAGATCCAAATAATAAACATTTATATCATCATCTATTCAAATATAGAAATTCAATTTGGTAAACTTCACAGTATGAAATCACATAATTTCTAATGCCTTTCCTCATCTTTATTTGACTAATAATTTATTTTAATTAACATTACAATATATTGTATATTAAAAATAATAATTAAATTACTAGAATCGTAAATTAAATAATTTTTAAATTAAATTTGTTTTATAAAAAAAGATATTTCATACGAAATTTAAAATAGAAAAACAATTTGTTTGTTTTAAGAATTTGCGCAATATTCGTTGATTTCTAGTTTGTGAAAAGATTTATATAAAGAAACAATTTGTTTGTTTTAAGAATTTGCGCAATATTCGTTGATTTCTAGTTTGTGAAAACATTTATATAAAGAAACATTTTTTTTTACAAAAAAATTTAATTAAAAATATTTTGTAGTTTGCAAATATTCTAACAAATTTTCTATAAATTTCATACTGACTTATACAAAGCATATTAAAGCTTAAAAAAAGGCAACAAAAATTCATTTACTTCACTATCAAAGACTGAAAACGATCAATTAAATATAAAATAGAAAAAAACTTTTAATAAAAATTTTAAATTACTTTAATTAAAGATAAATAACTGTTTTATAATTAAATTACTTAAATTAAAAAAGGTAAACTAATTATTTATAGAATATATTTATTACTAGAACTATACATATATGTCTAATTTATAAATAATTATACTTAATTGTAAAAACATCTGTAATATATGTTTCATAGTAATTTATTAAGTTTTTTGTTGTTTATTAATTTTTTTTGGCTAAAAAGTTTGATAATTTTATCTTTTTAATTTTTTTTTATAAATCACACTAAGTCAGCTTTTCTAATAACGTGGTGACAAAAAAGGTAATATTTTATATTTTTTTTTAAATTTTTGTATTTTAAATAGGATAGGGTTTAAAATATAAAAAAATGAAAAGTAACTTACCAGCATCAAATAAAAAAAAGTATAGAAAAGTAAATGAACAGAGAAAAAGATTCAATTGTAGAAAAATAGAAAATGGATTGAAAGTAATTGAAAAAATATTTACACGTCCTGAATTGAATAATGAAGAAGTAAAAAAAGAGACGAAAGGTTCAAAAAATGAGATATGTAAGAAAAAAATAGAAACGAGGTGTGGCTTTTCTTACATAAACAATGAAAATAATAATTGTGGTAAAATTGAATCGAACCTGAAAAACTATAATCACAATGATGAGGAAAATGAATTTGGAATAAGTCAAAAACGAAATGAGGCAAATAAATATTGCGAGGAACAAGAAAATAAATCAAAATATTCCATTCCTGTAAATCAATTGATTTCAAAAAATTATTATTTTATTGAAGATGAAAACAAAAAGGAACATTCCATTTCGGTAGATCATTTCATTGATAATAATGAAAATATCAAAAAAGAAGGTGAAAATCAAATGGAACAAATAATTGAGATTCGTAAGTTAATTAAAGAAAACACAAATTCAAATGAATATAATAAGGAAGAAGAGTCGATTATGGTTGGTAATTTTATGAATAAAAAAAATTTTGCAAAACAAACCAATCAATCTATTGAAAACTCAAAAAATATGATGCGTAGTAAATCACCTTTCAAATTTAAAAAACACATTTCATCAGATGAAATGTACATTGTAGAAATTCTAAAATCACAAAACACACAACAAATTCTTCCGATTTTAACCAACATAATTCTTAACGTAAATTTATCCAAAGATTTAGAAACAAAAATTTTAAATTTTTTGAAAGATAAATTATCAAAAATATCAAACAATATTACAATTCCGTTTTTATTTGATCATCAAAGTAAGGATGATAGATTTATTGTTTTTGACGAATGGCCAGTTTTTTATAATTCAATTTTGATTTTAAAAAAATATTTGACACGAAATTTTTTTTCAAAAGAAATATTTTTCCAAATATTTACCGAAAATGTAATTTCAAATATTTTTGAAAGAATAGTAAGTCGAGATGTAAAAGAAAGAACGGTGGTATTTCTTTTATCGGAACTTATTGTAAATAGAATACCGGAATACACCAAAATATATTTAAAGTGTTTGATAAATGAGATAATAAAAATAATTCATTCCAAAACAGCAACAGTTGGAATTCAAGAAATTTTAAAATTTTCCATTTTTTCACTTCAAAATTTTACAGATTTAAATATTGATATATTTCTATTTGAATGTATTTTACCATTATTTAAGAAAAATATCAATCAAAGTAATGGAATAGAATTCATAGAAATTTTAAAAATATTTATTTCTAAGAAATCTGAGACTATTAAAATAATTTTAAGTTATATTATTCGTTCTCTCGATTCCCTATCTGGATATTGTAAAGAGCTTATCGTTAAGTTTTTAGAAATTATTATAGAATACAATGGAAATATTTTGATAGAAAATGATCTTCTTAATCATTTTTGTATTATTTTGTGTCATTCAATAGAAAGTTCTTATTATTCACTTGTAGAATCCGTTTGTAATTTATTTTTGAATGAAAAATGCTATTTATTTCTTAAAAATAACTCTAATTTCATTTTAACAAAAATCTTTGATTCTATTTATAATCTTTCTAAGAAATATTGGAATAAAAAAGATATTTGTCAGGTTTTGAATGTCATTAATCTTTTAATGGTTATGAATAGAGAATGCTTTGAAAATTGTTTAAGAAATTACAATTTAAAGAAATATCAAGAAAAATATCCTTCTAAGTTTCTTAAAGAAAATATTGTACTCGAATGTTTTAAAAATGGATTGCTTAGGAATAATTCTGAGACTATCAATAATGTAAGAAAAAAGAGTACAGTACAGTTAAATGAAGATGTATTAAAGAATTTGAAGAGAAGAAAATATTAATAATGAAGAATACGATTACTTTTAAATGAAGATGTATTAAAGAATTTGAAGAGAAGAAAGTGATTTTTTTTGTTTTAAGTGCGCCAGATTTCTTCATTTGAAATTTGAAGAACTTTAAAATTGAAGAAAAAAAAAGAACAAAATTTTAATTTTGTTCGTTGTAGTATATTTTTATAATAAATTGATTTTATTGAATTCGGATTTAATTTTCTTTATTTTTCAAATCAAAATTTATTAACGACTTTAAAATTTTAGGCATTTAATTTCTGTGTTTGAAACTTTTTTGGTATGCAATCTTTAATTTTCTTTGATATCTTTGTAAGCCATACATAGATTACCATCCCCTTCGTTTTCCAAAAAGTAATCAAATGATTGTAGCAAATAAGTAAAAAAATGATGAAGAAAACAAAATCTACTGATAATGATTTCTTCAGAAAATGATTTATCAACTTTCTTGATAAAAATTGGTTCTTTGATATTTGAAGGTTTGAAAAGCCCAAAAAGGAAAAATTTTGATTTTGGAACGTTAAATTTTCTGAAATGGAAAATATTTCCTGGTAAATAAAGTTTTTGATGTAAATTAGATATTTTCAAATATTCTTTTATCATTTTTATGTATTCAGAAACATTTTTGTTGAATAGGAAGTAGCCTTTTGATCCAACAGAACATGTCAAATATTTTAAATCCAAAAATGAACCATAAGATATTCTTGAAACTATATCATCTCCATAAATGAAGCAGGTAACGTTTAAATTTGACAAGATTTCACACAAATTAGAAGAAATTACTGGTGGTGGTGAATATGCTATTATTTCTATTTCATTTTCCGTTAAAACATTTTCCTTATAGAGTATTATTCCCACAATAATTGCTATTCCACCTCCAAGTGAATGACCTGTAATTTTTAAACCTTTTAGGTCATAAATTTTTATAATCCTGATTATAAAATCTTTCCAGTCCTTTATAAAACACAATGCAAGATCTTTTATTCCTTTGTGCGAATATCCTTCATAAAAATTTGAATATTCGCAATTTAAATCATTTAAAGCATCCATAGAATCTGTGGTTCCTTTAAAGGAAATAACCAAATTGTTTTCATCAGAATCAATAAATATTAAATGAGGAACACTATGATTCAAATTTATTCGAAGTAAAAGTTCTTCTGGTATATTTAGATATTCAAGAATTGTTTTAGTTGGTTCTTTTACTTCGGGATCTACTTTAATTTGTTTCTTTATAAATTTTAAAATTAAAAAAGCCTGTCCGTAACTTGCAACTGAAAAATAGAAATTTTTTCTATATTTTATAATGAAATCACGTGGCATCGTTCCGTAACCTAAATTTATATCTTCATGGCCCAATTTTTGTAGTAAACCCGCATCTTGATCCAATAAAGGCACAGCATCGCCTGTTTCGGAAACGAAATCTTCATGTATATTTGTTTTTTCATAATTTTTATAAGAGCAATCTGTAGAAACAGATCCATTTTGATGTAATAAAATTTTTGAATGCCCATTCTCCTTCTCCATGCCTGTATCTTGAGACAAGCTTCTGGTTTCCAGTACAGAGCCCGGTTCAAATCTAGTCAGTATATTTTCATATTCAAATGTATAATACTTCTCCAATGGAATCAATCCTCGTAAAAAATTAAATCTACAGGAGACCGAACCTTTTATAGCCGAAAGTAAAATATTTTTAATTGCTACAATTCTATTGAAATAATCCGAACTTCCAAACATTTTATAAAGCATTCCCATAAATAAAGGATGTGTTTCTGTCGGTTTATCATCAGAATTATCTATTGCTTCAATATTTATATCAAAACAAATTTCGCCAATTCCTTTCTCACATACCTCTTCATAACTTATATAATCATATGCATAGCAACCATGAAGTATTTTATATTTATTTATTCCTTTAAAAATACTAGAAACCATAATTATTACTGTGCCAATTACGTTTGCATTTATAAGTCCTTCTTCATAAAATATTACTTCCAATGAAGAAAATAACTGGTCGTGGAGTGTAAGAAGTTTTATTGTAAAATTGTTTTCAATTTCATTTGATTTATCTTGAAATACAAACTTTCTTTTGCATTTTGTGGTTATTAAATCTGATTTGATTTCTTTTATTTTCACTTGTATTTCCATTTCTTTTAATAAAATTTTTGTTTTTTATTTTTTAAAAAAAAATTGAAAATTTAAGAGTCAAAGAAAAAAGTTTTATATCTTAAATACATAATTTATTTTACGAAGGAAATAGAAATTGTATCCCTAGAACAAGTTGAAACAACAATTTGAAATGTTAATCAAATAATAATTAGGAAAACTTCTTAAATCAACCAGAATCAGTAATATTGACTATACAAGAAACTAGAAACTCAAGAAATAAATTAAATAGGTGAACAGAAATTAAAAATTTTAAAAAAAGGGAAAAAAGTATTTAATCTTATTTCTTAGATAAAAAAATAAAAGGAGATCTTGTATCTCAATTTTTAACTTAAAAGACCGTTTTCTAATGCCGATATTTACTTTAATAAGGTTTTTGAATATTTCTATCAAATTCCTATAAAATTTGCAAGTTTTCTGTAAAAGGAAATATTAAATACATTTTTTGTATTTTTTTATTAACTTATTTTAGAAATAATTTAAATTACTTTTTATATCTTAAATAACTTTTATTTTTGGAAATAAAAATTAAGGAATTATTTTTGTAAAACAGTAAAACATTTATTTTAAATGTAAATCTGCTAAAAGTTTGTTGAAATCTTAAATTAAATATTTGTAAATAATTTAAGAATTATTATTCCATTTTTTTTTATTAATAATTACTGCAAAATATTTATTTAAATTGGAGGCTTACATAGAATTGTGTTAAATTTTATTTTTGTAGCACTTTTAATTTGAAGTTTTATAATGTTACTTAAAAGAATTTGTTAACTTCTGATAAATTAAAGAATTCAAAATTTTTAAAATAATAGATTTAAATGCAGAGAAAATCATTAAATATAAAACATAGGATTTGAATTAAAATACAAAAATAGTTTCGATTAGAATCTATAATGTAAACAGACCACAAATCTACATTTATACATCGGTTAAATTTAAACTAGAAAACATATCTCAATCGATGTTATAAGTAGTCAAATACTTCGTACTTTTATTTTTTTACCTTTATACCAGTAGAGTATATTATGATCTACAGAGGAATCTTGATTTCACGATTCTTTAGTGTTTTGGCTGGTATATATGTTTTTCTTTTTATCGATTGAATTGCTGATATAACACAAACCTTGTTTTTTAATTTGAATAAAGATTGTGCCAACCCATAAAAGTCCCGGCTTTTCATATTTAGAGGTCTGATATTTCTTCAGTTAGACTATTAACATCGCAGGTTTAATTTTTTTTACAGATATATATTCAAAATTCAACACGAAAATAAACTACGAGATCAATAGGTTTTTAAACTGTAAGTAAAAGGTGGGAATCGATATTAAATAAAGAAACTATCAGAATTTTAATTGTGATATTCACGTTATATCAAATTTTATTAATATATTAAATATGAAAATGCATTTTTAGAAAAATAATTTATAAAATTTGAACACAAAACACAGGCAGAATATTTTTGCTACAACGTAAAATTTAATCTCATACTTTGGTTTCTGAAAAGATTGTTTTTAACAAAATATCAACCGTGGTTTTATGAAAGATAAAACGTGTACCATTTATAGAGCAAACGGGAGCTTTTCAATCGAAAATTTGCCATTTTAATTACTATTTTACGGTAGAAAATAATGTTGAGAAAAATAACATTTTTTTTAACAAGATTGCCTCTGCAATTTGAAAACGCAGATGCTTATCGATTTTTAGTTTGTATAAATTCAAAGTCTATCTATAAATTTAGTGTTGAGATGATTTTTCATATTTTCAATTGTTTTCTTCATTTCAACTCAAATTTATATCAATAAGGAAATCAAATATACGCTAGAATAAAAACTATAATAAAATTTCTACGTTGCAAGGAGAAAACTTATATGAAATAGTTGAATATCGAAATAATACTAAATACAAGATTCCGAAGACATTCAAAACAAATTTAAGATTTGATTAGAATAACAGAGAAACAGATCATCTTCATGCTCAAAAAAAACAGAAAGAAACGAGATTATTCAATGTTTATAATCGTAACTTATTTTCAGGTGGAGGGAGGATAAACACAATAAAACCTATTTTTTTGGCAATGAGTGTGTATCATTCGTATGAAAATCATTGCTGTTATTGTGGTGGGATTTAAACCACACCGGATCTATAGGCGGATCCCCTATAATTTGAGTTAAGACATTTTTAAGAAACAAATGGTGATTTTCTTTTGTTCATCCTTGACACTAAGTAATAAAAGAAGTTTGAAATGAATACGTACGCAAGATTGGTCTTGTTCAAAACTGGAGATAAACACGATTTGTTGATTATAAATAAAAATATTTTTATTTACCATAATGGAGACGTAAGTTAAGACTAAAATGGTGTCATATATACAGAAATACAAATTACACATATAATTTATTTCATTTAACCAAAGCAAACCTTGTTATTTCATTGCCAAATTGTAATAAATATATCGAAATCTTTAGATGATTTTGCAATTTGAATAACTTAGAAGTTTTCTCGGTTTTATTTATTATTTTAGGTAAATTTCATATTTTAAAATTAATCCAAGTAAGTTTCTTTTTAAAGTATTCTATCAGACAAATTATCGTTTGCAATTCATTTTTAACAATATGCTGCGATTTATATTTAAGATTTAAGACTGTGCAATAGAAAATTAGAAAACCCGGAGTTTTATTTTTAAAATACTTAATAAATAAACTATCTCCCTCAAATAAATTAAATAAACAAATGAAAATCGCATTTTATGGTGAAATAATTTACAATGAAATACCTAAAGACTGTAATTATATAGAAATAATATCAAACGAGGAAACTGTATATTATAAAGCAAATATTCCTTATCATATAAAACCCTTGGATTACATTTCTCATCTTAATGGAAATATATGTAGATATGAATGGTACGAGAGTATAAAAATCATATTTAATTTTGTATTTGTAGAGAATTTTCTGGTAAAAAAAGGTTTATTGAATTTTAGAGAATTTGAGAATGAAGAAGTACTAAACAATAAAATTACTATAAAAGGAAATAATATTTATCAAATATATAATCCAATAAGAAAATTATATGAATATTTTGATGGTAAATATATTTATTTAGAATGTGAATTTGAAAGACAATTTATTCCTAAATATTCTAATTTAAATCTAATTATTGAAAATACAGAATTTGATATTCTTAAAAAGGTTGTAGAAAAAAACAAGATTTATTATAAAATAAGAATTTCTTTAAATGAAAGTCATTTGATTTATTTGTTTAGCGAAAATAATTTTTTATTCAGAATTGAATCTAAATTAAATTTAAAATATAATTTTATATTTCATTTTTATACAAAGAAGAATAAAATGTTAAATATTTTTGTTGGAAAAATATGTGAGAAATGGAATGATAAGACTTTGATTATTAAATTAAATAAAAATGATGATGCATTTGAAGAAGATATTTTAGAAGTAAAGAAAAAATTTTCTGAATATACTTTACCTTTTAAAGAAATACACAAAAATCAAATAATTATCGAAATAGAAAATAACGAATTTCATTTGACAGAAGAACTTATCAGATTACAATTTTTTTTAAAAAATTAATGTAACTTTATTTCTATGGAATATAATGGTAAATACGTTGTAAAAAATATGCACAAACATAATATTTGTTAAACAATTTTTTAGATTTATGGAAACAGAGAATTAACAATCGATTGAATAAAATAAAATCTTAGTTATTTAAAATTATTTTAATGATATAATTGGCAAATTAGGAAAACAGGGAGTAAATTTGCAAAGCAAATTTTCTTTTTAACAGAAATTTCAATCAATTAAAATAATTTCAGTTGATTTTTTTACATTTAAATTATACGGCAAAAAGTTTATTTTTTTGTCTTATTTGTTGTAAAGTAATATTCAATAGTCAAAAAGCTGCCTATTCCTCTGATTTATATAATATTGTAAACTAATGAGTTATTAAAATTAACATTTTCATTAAATTAAAATTTTCTAAATGTGGCTTATTTGTATTTTATACCTTCTGTTTTATAATTGCTTTTTTTAGATTGAAACGAAAATCATAAATTTCTTTGAATTCGTTTAAGTTTTTAAACTTATATTTTTATGAATAAAAACGCGCAATGAAAACAATATCCTTGTATCATGGTTCATAATTTCTTTCATCATTATTGTTTCGTATAAAAATGTCTATAAAATAGGATGAAAAAATATTTTTGTTTGAATCATAAAAATAAAATAATTGGAAATTCTTAATCAAATGCAGACATCGAATAAAACAACATGTTAATTGAGATATATCATTTGAGACAATAGTATTTGTAGAAATCTAATTTTTTTTAGATTGAACAATATTGTATATAAAAAAAGTCGTATAATCTGATTCAAATTATTTAAAATCTAGAGCTAATTTAAAATGCAATTTGTATTTCTTCGCAACTAATGGTTAAAGAATGTTCAAAATAAATTTATAGGTTCAATTTAACAAATAGCCGTTTTCTACAATATAGTAATAATTTTTAGCTTTTTTATTCATATAGCCAATCATAAATATGCTAATTATTTCTTTCAGTGTAAAATTCCATCTTAAAAACAATCATAATTACGATTTAGATTTTAAACGTGTTAGAATATGAATATCTAATTATGGAATATTCAACTACTAAAAACTATTTACAAAATAGGAAAGAAAATCCGAATGTAAATTTTTTTAGCAAATATTTCATAAAAGAAAACCTTATAAAATAAGCCGAAAATAATATCCTAAATAAAGTTCTACGCAATATTTTATGGTTTTATGGAAAAACATGTTTAAATCTTCATTTAATCTTCTCAAGCTATTTTTTATTTTATTTCGTAAAGTATCACGAAAAAAGAAAGGATTATTAGATCAAATAGAATGTTTTTTAAAAATATTTCTCGATATTCTTTGATATCGATAAGAAAAGTCTCAAATCCATAAAATTTTTATTTAAAGACGTGGAACTGCGAAAGTATATATGTGTAATACTAACAAGAAAATACAATACTAATAGAGAAAGGTATAAATATTTATTTGTTTTATTAATCAATAAACAGCTTTTTTAAAAAAATAAATATTTTTTTTAATCTGCTTTGTCTCTTTATTTCTTGAAGACTATTTTCTATTTTTCTGACCTTGTTAAGAGAATATTTATGTCGTTTAATATAACTTTCTGGCAGTCTATAAATATTCAGATCATCATATGTCTGTATTTTTACATGATTGTATTCTTTATATTTTACACAACAATCTTCCAACTTTAATATATCTTTCACTCTTTTGTTGAAAGGAAATAAAATATCTTCTTTACTTACTTTATTCCCTTTATTATCTTTTCCATTATAATTATAATTTTTATCGTTTTTTTGTTTTTTGTGCCAAATATAATCAATGAAAGAATGATGATGCCAAAATATAGGATCATTCGTACTATACATCATTGACATATCACCATCATCTCCACCTACAAATGCATGAACCAAAGCATGTGGTACAATTTCCAATGCTTCTCTGAATTCCTTATAATCTTTTTTTATTTTTAAAAGTTTATTGATTTTTGATTTATTATAAAAAGGATTAATGATTCCCTCTTTCCTTTTAAGGCAATGTTCACTTGGAAAATATAGTTTTAAACATTCGTTGAAACCCAAATATTTTTCACTAAAAATTATTGAATCACTTGGATTTTCTGCATCTAATGTCCAGTCCCAATATGGAACACATAAAGAGTCGTCATTCGAGATGAATTGCAAAATAGATTCAAAATACAATAAAAACATTCGGTGCCAAGGTAAAAACCTATCGTTATTATGCGCATAGTCATCTACAAATACGTGTATTTTGGTTATTTCCTCTATTAATCCTTCTTTATATACTTTTAATAAAGCATCTTTATATTTCATCCATTCTTTTTCTGTCATATCACGTATTTCCTTTCTTATAACGTATTTTTTACACAAATCATACATAAAGATTTTTAAAATAAACAGTAAAAAAATCATGCATTTTTTTTTATTTCATTGTATTAAAGAACTCATTTGGATTTAATAACAATAAAAATTTTAGCATAAAATCTATAAATTGAAAAAAGAAGCTCATATCTATGGTACTTTAATAAAGAAAATTCATTTTAATCTTTCTAATATATAGCCTCGATTATCAATTTTGCTTTTGACTCGGCAATATAAAAATAGATCTAGATTATCAGGTATATCATATTTAAATAATTGCAGTTCCGTGTCATAATGTTTTTCTAATTATATATTATTTATTTTCCATTCAATGCTTGGAGGTAAAATTCATATATATTCATTCATTAATCCTAGGCACTACAGCCCTGTTCGAGCCTGGCTTCCCTCGGTAATAACGCCCACAAGTATTTTTCCATTTGGTTCGTTTACTTTTTTGGGTTTAGAAAAAAAGGTGTTTTTAAATAGCTGGTTGTATACCTTAGCCTAACCTTAGGGACCAGTCCCTTTTAGTCGCCTCGTATAAAAAGCAGAGAATACTCCAGGCCAATGCTGCTCCGCCAGGATGTGGAAGTGTGCTGAATAAATTTGTTAATTAAAAATTAAATCATAAACACAGAAGCTGTAATGTAGCAAAAAAATATTGCAAATTTCCATTTATTTCTGATCATACCACATTTCAAGCTCCTTTTAAACAACTAATCCCTGTTAGGCATGGCAATAACTTAGTTCGAAAAATGATTGTTAACGTAAACTTAGGATTTAATTTGGAATCAAGCGACAACCGACAGTTTTGTCAAAAAAAGAAATTTTATGGAAAAATTAGTGTTTACATATCTTTGGAAAGAATACTGAAAAAATACAGATATGTAGTTATTTAAATAGCTAAAATAGAATTTTATTATAGAGAAGAACCATAAACGCTAAATAAAATGTAACAGAATAATGTTATGTAATTTATAAAAATTCAATATAGGGATTAAATGCCGGTGAGATAATTCTATTTGAATTGGAAGCGCTTTGAATAGTTAATGCGTTATGCGCAGTGTTTGTTTGAACGAAAGTAAGTTTTGACGAGAAAACAAAAATATATCTATTTATCAGTTTAGTTTTATGAATCTTTGAATTGTAGAGTTGCAAATTTATATGTTTTAGAACACTTGGATTATATGAAGAAATAAGGAAATATCTACCAGAAGAATCTTAAGAGTCGAAATACAAAGATAAAATAGTAGAAAGGATGAATAAAAACATATAGGTTTAATAGAGATTAAGAAGAAACGCTAAAAAAGGTTTAATAAAATTTATTGGCGAATTCATACGATAAATAGAAAATTACATACAAGGAATCTAAAAAAAAACTGCATGTTAAAGCCGGTGAAATGACAAAATGGCTTAAGAATGCAAAAAGATCAAATTAATCTTATATATACTGCTTTATTTTAGATAGAAATGTATACAGGTGCAAATAAGAGTATCCAAATTCTAGAACCCCTTTAATTCAGCATGATTTATGGTAGATTAGTAGAGTGAATGCTCCTAAATGAACATACTAAAAATCAAATAGAAGTACAATTGCTGTAAACTCTCTTTTATGTAGAAATCTGAACTCAACTCAGCCAAACAAAGTATAACTAGCTTATTTGCAAAAATTTACATATCGAATAGTGGAAATGAAGGCAGATGTATAAAATAAAAATAATAATCAAGATATGTTTGTTTTCCACATAAACGTACATATATAACGCCTGCTGAAGAGTTAATTAATTCTATGACTCGCTCTGAATCGTTGAAACTAAAATTAAAGAATATTTGACATTTTGGAAAATAAGTTAAGTAATATTCAAAGTCAGTATAAAATTATTCTTTATCCAGTGATTTAAGATTATATTTTTCAAAATGGCATATGATGTGTTTTAGAAGGTTTTTTATACTGATATAATTGACTTTAATTTCATGAATAGAGCAAAAACCGACTATCAAAGCATTTCATTGCCCCGAAAAGGTTTACAAAAAATATATAACGACAAGTCTTGACATGGCAGCTAAAATGTGATGAAAAATACCAACAGGCAAAGGCAACACACCTTTATATTTCATATACAGTCCAAAGAGAAAGACTGAGCTTAACTGACAAATAACAAATTTATTTAACCTAAACTTTGGTAAGATTATCGAAATAAAAATACTGAATAAAACATGAAAAAGAAATTTACTTCAAAGAACTTTAAATAAATATGCCAGGATAAAAGAAAGAAATGGAAATAAATGGCGATGTAACTAACATTGAATATAGAAGATTTTATTTTTAAAATGAAGTTGTTGACATCACATAGAAAAATATGCTGGAATGAAAATTGTCAAAATCTTGCCTTTCTACTTCAACTTTGATTTTTTGGAATGTAATAAAATCTATATCAGAATTTATTTCGGGAAGATATATGGTAATTTTGTTAGGATAAAAGATAATACATGATATATTCAAAATATCTTTTTGCCCAAATATTGAAATGAAGTTATGGTCAAAGGGTATTTCTTGGGTTAAGTCCAATATTCTTTTAAAATTGGTTTTGAATTCAATATATTTATTGATATAGTATATGTTCTTATTGAATTTTTTAAAGGCGTTTAACAAAAATTTTCTGATTCGTTTTCTATTATGAGTTTCATTTTCGCTATAGCTAAACAATCGAGTAAAATTGTTTTTATCAAATAAGTACTTTCTAACAAATGATATTTTTGTAAAACTATTTACTAATCTATCCCGATAAATCATTTTGGTAGGTAAGTTTAGATTCTCGCTTTCCACCATGCTTCCCAAAATTCTCTTAAAATTTATTTGAGACATATATATAGAACTATTTTTTGCTTTCTTATTTACATAAAACCGGTCTTTAAACTTTATAATTAGAAATATTTCATTTTTTCTAATTTCTTTAAATATTTCGAATTGCTCTTCAAATTCGCTTATATGTATACCATTTAGTCCCTTTTGAATACATTTGCGAATTTTATTTTCTTTTTCAAGATATTCATGGTACAATGTAAAAATAACCAATATAATTATGCTACTCATTCCAAAGAAAACATGAAATAAAGCAATTTTGATTTTCATCACGGGGCAACATAATGGTTCAAATAATAATTCTAAATTCTTTCAATCAATATGCCATTTATTTAAAATTTGCAAATAATCCAAAATTGTATAAATTATTTCAAAAAAAATACAACGTTTAAAGTAATTATTTGAACCATACACTTTCATTATATATTCTAAATAATCAATTGTTTTTATAAATTACCAAATATGGCATGTGAAAGTCCATTTATCGAAATTAAATTATTGGACCAATTTTTTTAAAAGAAAAAAAAATTAATTTGTGACTTAAATGGATAAAAAAAGATCATTTCTTAAATTTTTTTTAAAAAAATCGCTAATTTTATTTACCAGAAACCAATATAATTAAAGGAGAAAATATAAAAATTTAAATGAATAAATACAATTTACAACGGCTTTCTTTAAAAAATGAGGTGAATTTCAGTAAAATATTTTAACTCATTTATTTACAAATTCTACTATATATTTTAACAACTCAAATATATGATTTTTCTATAAAACTACATATTTATTATCTATAGCCATACAAGCCTTTTTAAGTTCTTATTTTACATAAAATTTGTCTACCGCTATCAGGAAAAAAACCAGGAAAGGCTGCAACTAAAATATTAACATTTCAATAAAAAAAAATTGCAATCATTGTTCTGTTGTTTGAGGTCATACTTTTCACAATATTATTTTTTAGAAAATTATGTTTTGGCTATATAAAGCCGCCTTTATGCTATGACATACGGCCCCTTATGCTATGCCAAAGAGGCTTTAAAATTAATTAAAGATTTGCCCTTTTATTTTAAAAAATTTCGGTTTAAAACCATTCTCACCTCTTTATTATTTTCTTCTAACTCTTTCAGCACAAATTTTCTTTTTTTAAATTCGACTCTTCATTTATATTTAGTTTCGGTTCCTTCGGAATCCCTTAATCTGAAATGAGTAGTGTGTTATTTTTTGTATTAAATTGTTTAGCCCAATCTTCTTTTTTAATGGCATGTTTTGATGAGGTATTAATTCCTCATGCATCTAAGATCTCTTAATAACAACATTGACTTGCTTTCCCAGCTCTCTTCGACATTTTATCCCGACTCAGTTCCTCTTCGGCGATCAAAGAAATTATTTTGACTGTCTTCTTAGGTACTATCGGCTGAATTGATGCTTCAAATTTTTGTATATTTGTAATCTTTTAAGATATATCTTATGGTATTTTGTCACAATATCGTCCCAAGTCTCCACAAAAGTAATTATCTCAATACTACACTTATAAATGAGATCCAACTCATTTTCTAATAGCACACACTTCCTAAGTTTCTTTGTTTCAAGTATTTGAAATGAATCTTGGGACTGATTTTCACTTCAATTAGTGTTATCGTTTCTTCTTCTACTCTGAAAAGAATATATCGAGTCTATTACGCCAAATTTTGACATCAGTTTTTATCCAGGTGTCCACTCTTATCTCTGCTACTCCTTATCAAAAATTTCTTGAACTGAGTGACCCCATATTCGTTTTAAGGCTTGAATTTATATCTATTTAGTAGGAGTAAGTATATGCATCGTACCACTTCATTATGCCGTCGAGTATAGTCATGACCAAGCATTTTTTCAGATTGAGTTACTAAATGATCTACTGTTTTTCTAGACTGATTTTAGTGTTGGCACACACCGTCTGCTCCCCATTTACATTTCTATCCTAGATATAACAGAAAACTGCTTCATTACGCAACCTTATATTTCCTTTCTTTAGTATCTTGAAGAGTCACTAAAACTTACAAGCACATTTTTTTCTTGTATTATATAACTTTGAGCAAATTTTCTATTTCATTAAATAGTTTTGCCAGCTGGGCTTCTTCAGGTTCCTTCTTTCTGACTTTCTCTTCCAACCTATACTTCACTTTTATGAAGCTTATTATTAGTATTTTCACTTTTAGGATTGCTGCTTGTCACGTCGATATTTCTTTACATTTTTTCTGACAATCCAAGAGTTGCAAAAGCATTCGTTCGCTTCGCAGCTCAACACTATCTATATATCTTGCAAGTTCTGTTCTAGGAAAGTATGTCCGCTCTTTCCACCCTGGTCGAAGATGAATCATATTCTTTACATACCGCACGATCGCCTCTTCTAACTTAGAGAAGTCAGCCGGCTCAAGACGAAGTACAACTATGTGTTAGTTTGGCAACGATATCACAGGTTGATATATTGCAGAGAAAATTTTTATTGCGTTCAATCTAGTGTGACACAGTCTTTAAACTTTTGATATCGTTTGCCTTGTACTTCATCAAATAAGCTACGTGTAGGATAACCTCTACTATTATTATTCACAAATATTTGCGAACATCAACACTATCTAGAAGAGTAGCAGTATCTGCGCAAATCATATCATTTATGGCCGACCTCTCTTTGTTAATCTCTAACCCAATCATTTTATAAAACTTCTTTCATCTCACCTGTTATAGCACTTAATGTGGAGCTTTCTGTTGCAGAGAGCTTAAGATCATTAATTAAAAGGAGATGATTTATAGTATGAGAGTCTGCATCATTATGTATGTCACTTTTGTGTAGTTTTCAAAAATATAATACAAATGACATAAATCTAAGATAAATAAAAGGTGTTGTTATTATAAAAAGGTGTAATACAAATAACAGGGAATACTATGAACATGAGGGGGCCCTATGGACCATGATATAAAATCCTTATTGACTTAAAGCAACAGAATCAGCAAAGATTAGGTTAAAGATAAATTAGAACAAACCGAGGTATATATGAAGTGATTTTTCGTGAAGTAACTCAATAGACTCCCCAGAAATTGACTTAACCACATTTTAGCAAGGCATCGAGCTTGAAATATTCAAGAACTCTATGACTGAAAATGTTAAAAGCAGTGAAGAATCAAGAAATGACTAAGGTCGAAAAAATAAGTCTAGTTTGTGATGTGACCTAACTTAAACTAGTTATATATGCAGGAAATTAAAAAATTATATATATTAGGTGATCATAATACCAGTAATTATATATGAATTCGAGACTTGGGTTATAAAAAACCGAAATGAAACTCTTTTAGCCATTTGGGAAAGAATGATACTTCGCAGAATAGATTACCGATAAATCATATAAAATGTATAAAGAATATGATCAAATATAGAAATTTTAACTCTATTCTGAATCAATTTTGGTCTCTGAAATAAAAATAGAAAGATTAAGATGTCTATTAAGTGCAATACAGACAGTTCTCGGTCGAGGAGTAAGTCAAGTTAACAGAACAAACCTAATGAAAATAAACAAACAAATCTGCCACAAAAATAATTAATAGATTCTATTCAAATTAGGCAAGATGGCTAGATAAGGTGGAAAATTTTCTAATAAAACTCAATATTTCAATAGAAAAACTTGGTTCACAATAGAGAATCTTAAAGGAGAATTGTTAAAAAGCATCGACCTCTAAAAAGACTATGGCGTGGCAGAGTTAGTAAGTTAGTTATTTGAATTAGTCTGAAAATGCTTTATGTAATATATTGGAAGACAAAAGCGCAAGATAGAGAAGAATTGCGAAAGATGGTCAAAGTCTTTTGTATGTTTGAAGAGCCGTAGTTAAATTATGAACTATTTATCAATATGATTTAAATAAAGATTTATAAAAAATTTTCTGTTCGAAAATATTTTTGATGAAAAAGATACATTTTCTGAGGTTTTTAAATGCTGTAAAATCGTTGGTTTTTTTGCAAAATGAAATAATTGCAGATTTGAGTTTTATTTAAATTTCCAATTCAAAATGCCATATATTTTATTACAATATTGCTAATACAATTTAAATTTTTTGAAAAAACAAAATTTCTATATAACGTGCAAGTAAAAATATACCATGGAATGAAAATTTGCGAAATCTTGCTTTTGCGTTATAAATTTGAGTCTTTTGGATGCAAAAAAACCTGCCCCTGTATTTTCTTCTGGAATATATAATGAAATTTTTTTGTTATGAAATACCATGAATGCTATGTTAACCACCTTAAATTTATCCTGTTTATATTTTTTATTTCCTAATGAATAATTTTTCTGGTGCATATATAGGGCTTTTTAAATAAGTAGAGAGTATTCCGAAGTTCTACCGATATAATATACATTACTGTTTAATTTGCGAAATTGTGTAAGTAACCATCTAATAAATCGATATTTCGAATATTTTCCCGTGTTATTAAAAATAACCATTGTAGAGATATTATTTTTATTTGATAAATATTTTTTAATAAATGATGTTTTTGAAAATCGATTTACTAGTGTATCGCTAAAGAACAATTTATTTTTTAATTTAAATCTTTGAAATCCATAGTGTCTATTAAACTAGACGTAAAATCAAAGGAAAAATGTGAACAAATCGTTAGGCTTCTTGTAATTTAGACGTAACGTTTTTAAGCTTGGCTACCACACAAAATTCATTTTCACTAAGTTGTTTCAATGTTTCAAACATTTCATTATGGGTTTTGCTACTATTCATATCTTTAAGAGCTACTAGTCTTTCTTCTATTTCTCTCGTGTTTTGATTTCTAATGTTTCATATTTTGAATGCATATAAGTGAGTATTGCTGAAATTTTATTGCTAATTATAAGGAAAACACCAAGAAAAATCATTATTTTTTCATAATGGTTGAAGGGAAGAAATTGTAAAAAATATGATGTGATAAGTATATCCTTAGGTGAAATGGTGGAGGGAGGATAACCACATAAAAAACTTTCTGCTTGGCAATGAGTGTGTGAAACTGGTGTGAGGTCATTGTTTGGATTTTTGGTAGGAATACAACCACACTACATCTTCGGTTGTTCCATGGGAGTTGTTATGAGGAGGAGAGGTCTAAGAAATGGAGAAACTTTTTCTACAAATTTATTTGTAGTTTTTTATGTAACCAGATTGCAGACCGCAGTTGAGCATGTAGGTAATTGCCGTGTAAAAGCATGGAAACCTAGCTTTGTTCACTCGATTTAGAAGACTTAGCGCCTGAGTGATATAAAAATAAAACCCTTTGAAGCCGGGAGAGCTAAGTAGCAGATTATACCTGTTGGTATGACATTGCACTGTCTAGGTGGACCCCATGTAAATCCCTGAAATATATCTTAGCTAGAAGTTTTTCGGGTTCAGAAAGTGTAGAGTAAGTGGGAATGCTGCATAGTCTTGGGGGAGCCCAGGGGGGGCTTCGGCCTTCGATCACACTCCATGCAACGGACATTAACGAACTCCGGGCAACTGCCTCGCCTATTAATTAGGTTCTACACACCTGGTAGATGAAAGGCTTTGGGACGTAGGTATCGCAGGGGTTGCTGATGGAGTTTTGGGGTAGAAGTTATTTATGTTAAACCTAGAACTGCGTTAATGTCATGAAAACAAATATAACACTTGCCACTGTTTTAAAAAAGATGTGATGCTTTTAAATAAAGTCTTTAGGTGAAATATTATATAATTTTCAATAACGAAAGCTAATTTCAAAACATCAATTTGATTAAACTGATCATTTGATTTACAAACAGCTTTAGATATTCTAAATGATCAATTTTTTAAAAAAACGAACAAATAATTCTTTATAAGGTCTAATTCATTCACGGCACTACAGCTCTGCACGAGCCTTGGCTTCCCTAGGCAATACCGCTTAGCTGTCTCTTTCCAGCGGGTTCGTTTACATTTTCGGGTTTCGTAACAAGGTGGTTTTAAAGGGTGAGTTGTTAGCTCTACGCCCAATCAGAGGGATTGGTTCCTTTTACTCACCTCTTAAGACAAGCAGAGAATACACCAAGCCAAATCTACCCCCGGAATGGAGGAGAATATAAAGGTTTTATTAGAAAAAAGTAAACGATCAGAATCAAATTTCTTAGCATCAAACAAATCGAATGAAAGAAACTATAAGAGATAATGAGAAATAGGAGGGTCAAATTGATTTAAAAAACCATTAGAATTCAATCTTTAAAAAAATTACACTTTTAAAATAAATAATAAAAACCAATATATTCTACCAAAAAATAAAAAAATTCGAATTTTTACAATTAAATTAACTGATTAAAATATGTGTGAAGATTTTAGTACGTTTTAATACATGAATTAGTATTTTATTGTGTCTACCTAGATCATAAGACCTTTGTCAAAAATTGTAGATTTATGAGACGAATACTCTAGCTCATACTTGCTTTGATTTTTTCGTTTTTAAAATGTTTGATACCTACAAATTTCATCAGATTTTTATATTTTTATGCTAGTTTTGGTACATTTTTTCACTAAAAAATCACGTAATTTCTATTTGCCTTTTTTTGTTCTCATCTTTATCCTCATGTAATTTACATTTTTAAGTGCATAATATAAAGTTACAAAATATTTATAAAAAATAATAAAACATTTAAATTTCGTTATAGCCTTTTATTTATGTGTATTTTAGCAAAGTAGGTCTATTGTGTTAAGAATATCCATATTATTAGAGTTAAAATACAGAAAAAGTGTCATATATAAAGGAATTGTAAAAAACCCAGAGCGTAATATAGAACACGGGGATAAATAAAATAAATTATTCTCTCAAATCTTTCTTTAAATTTTTTATGCGCTGGAATTTTTTTTCTTTCAGTTCCTTTCTTTCTATTTTTATTTCTATTTTAATTTTTTCTCATTTTCATATATCATTTTATAGAATTTTTTATTTGCTTTTACATTTTCTTTCTTTATTTACTTTTTTATTCTTCCTTTTAATTTTCTTACTTTTTTGATTTTAGTTTGAACTATTTGTTTTTTTTATTAAAATCGTTTATTTCTTGCAATGTGTTGCTTTCCACCTAAAACACTTGTGTTTACCATTAAAAAAAAACCAAATTGAATTTTTCCAGCCTTCATACGATGTATCCTTTGTAACGATCTACTAAAATATACTTTTAGCCAGGATAAAATTCATATGGAGAGAGACTCAGTTGCTGATAGGTTTTGTTTTTAAAAAGGAATAAAATAAATTTACCGCGTAGCTTTTAGTTAATTTCCGTTCAAATTCTATACCTTTCTCATAGAAACATTATTTTCTTCTTATATTAGCCTTATATTAACGGTATAAAATTTTTCAATGACTACTCCTCCATTTAGATAATTCAGTTAAATTTAACTTTATATTTTTTTAAATTTGATTTTTTTTCATATCCAACTAAAATATATCGATTTATAATTCCATTTATTAAGAAAATATCACATCTTATTAGAAATTGGCATATGTTTTATTTGTATTCATAACATTAACCATTCTAGTTTTTGCCTAGATTATTTATCACACACAATACCCTGGTTATCCCTTAGATACCAGCATTGGAAAGCTTTCCATCCTCATATGTATAGAACTCATTAAATGAGCGAGTTAGTTGCCTGAAGTTTGTTTAATGTATGTTATGAGGAGTTTGAACTCAACATGCCCGGATTTAAGCTTTCCTAAAACCAGAGTCATTCACACCCACTCTATACTCCAAGCTGAATGAACTTCGAGCTAAAATATATCTCGGCATTTAGACGGAGTCCACTTAAAGATTATAATGTCATACCAACAGGTGTAAGCTGCTATTTAGATTTTATCGCTTCTTAAAAATCCAATTTTTTGTATCTGCCACGCGATAGGCCTTCTAAAAAGAGTGAGAAAGGTTAGGTTTCCATGCTTTTACATAGCGATTACCTACAAGTTCTCTTGCGGTCTTCAGTTTAGTTACATAAAAAACTACAAAATAAATTTATAGAAAAAGTTTTGCCATTTCTTAGATCTTCTTTTTCTCATACAAATCACATGTATAACCGAAGCTGTAGTGTGTTTCTATTCCAACCAAAAATCCAAACAATGACCTCCCACCATTTCGCATACTCATCGCCAAGCAGAGAGTTTAAAATTTATATTCATCATTCCATCCAACCAAAATATAAGCTAATTTTAAATTTTAGAAAATAATTAAGGGGTTAAGAGAGGATAACCACATTAAAAACTATCTGGTTGGCAATGAGTGTGTGAAATTGCTGTGAAAATTATTGTTGACATTTTGGTGGGATATTAAACACGTTGGATCTATAGAACAATCCCCTACAATCCCTAATTAAAACATATTAAAATGATTGGAAAATTCCCACTTGTTCATCTACTACACCGAAAGATAGAAGAGGAATGTAATAAGTTAGCTTAGTATAAAATAATTGAGAATCCTTAAGAATCCGTAAGAATAATTTAAAATCATTAAACATAAAATTCCACACCCATCCTTTTAGCACCTACAACTTTTTTTCTTATAACCTTTTTAAAACATAAAAGAAATAAATATTAAAAGAAATACTCCATTAATTTAAAACCCCTTCCATGAAAATATCTCCAACCTTTAAAAAACATATTTCTACTTTCTATCCATTAAACACCGACATATCCATACATATAAATACAATATATTCTATTTTAACAGACGACTTACCAAATAAACATCTACGCATTGAACAGTACATTTCACAACCCATCACACTATCTGTATACACCACTCTCTACAATCTAGCACAAGAAAATCTAACACATACCGAATCACAAAATATTCTTTCTCACAATAAATCTGATTCTTCTTCAAATGAACGATCAAACTCAAATTTTATTCCCAAAAACCCAAATAATTATTTATACCCAACTATAAACTCAAACAATTCTTTAAAGCCGAATATTTCTTTAAACCCAACTATAAACTCAAACAATTCTTTAAACAAAACAATAAAATTACCGCCAAATTCCACAGTATTTCCATCAAAAAATTACCTTTCAATAAAAATACCACCAAACCCAACCAAAATAGAACAACCTAACCCTATTCTAACAGATTCTAATTCATCACAATTGCTTAATTTACTTTACCAAGTCATGCCATCTTCATTCTCCTTAACACAGTTACAGAAAAGTGTTATACCATCTGTTCTTTCCAATAGAAATTCTCTTTTTATTTCTCCTACTTCTACAGGTAAAACTATAGTACTTCTACTTTTTCTATTACAAGAACACATATCACTAACCAATGGCAATAAAGATAGTAATAGCAATAAAGATAGTAATAGTAATAGCGATAGAGATTGTGATGGTAATAAATATAGTAATAGTACAAATACCAATCCTTATATTAACCCTAATGTTAACCCTAATATCAATACTAATCCTACTAATAAAAATCCTTGTATTAACCCTAATACTAATACTAACAATCCTTATATTACTAACAATAATACTACATTTGTTCTTGTTGCACCGTTCAAAGCACTTATTCATCAACACTACAAATTTTTTAGTAAAATTTGTAATAAAATAGGTGTAAGAGTTATTGAAATAACAACTGACAGTGACATAAACAATACTAATATCTTTAATAGTTATAATTATAATAAAACACATAGAAATAATAATACGTTCTATAGTAATTCATCTTCTAATTCTAATCCTTTCATTTCTTCTGATACGTGCATAAAAAGAAATAATATTATTAAAGAAGTAGATCAATGCATAAACAGAACCGATAATGATTATATTGCTGATAGAGAGGGTTTTAGTAATAGAGAGTATATTACTAACCCTAACCCTAACCCTAATAAATGCATAAACACTTTTAATACTAATACTAATACAAGTAGTAATTCTAACCCTACACCTAATAAATGCATAAACACTTTTAATACTAATACTAGATCTAACCCTACACCTAACCCTAATAAATGCATAAACAATACTAATCCATATACTAACCCTACACCTAACCCTAATAAATGCATAAACACTTCTACTCTTATAATAACAACACCAGAGAAATTAGAAATATTAACGAGAAACAAAAATATATTTTATAATTTACTATTAATTGATGAAATACATATTATTTCATCTAAACGTGGTGTTTATTTAGAAAGTATAATATCTAGATTAATATATAATGGTATATCACGTATTGTAGGTGTAAGTGCTACTGTTAGTAATTGGAAAGATTTTTGTAATTTCTTACGTGTTGAAAAGAAGGATTGTTATGTTTATGATGAACGGTACCGACCTATTAAAATAGGATATGAGTTTGTAGAGACTAAGGGTGTTAATAACAGTATAGATGATTATAGGGGTGTTAGTGACAAGAGTAGTAATATAAAGGGTGTTAGTGACAAGAGTAGTAATATAAAGGGTGTTAGTGACAAGAGTAGTAATATAAAGGGTGTTAGTGGCAAGAGTAGTAATATAAAGGGTGTTAGTGACAGTATAGATGATTATAAGGGTGTTAACACCAGTACTAATAAACAACAGGGTGTTAATAACATACCTTATAAACAACACCCTTTTAATACTAACAATACCCTTTTAAACAACATACTTATAGAAATAACTTTAAAACATATAAATTGTAATTCTATTCTTATTTTTACACATTCAAAAAAAGATACATATGATACTGCTTTATATATTATTAATAATAAAATACTAAATAATATACTTAATAAAGAAGATAGAAGTAAGACTGTTAATAGAGCATTGTTAATGTTTAACGTGGAAGAAGAAGTAAGTAATTATAAGGGTCTTAATAACAGTACTAGTAATTATAAGGGTCTTAATAACAGTATTGGTAATTATCACCCCATTAACAACACTATCAATTATCACCCTCTTAACCACAGTACTAATTCTAATATAAGTCATTTATCTATTAACTGTATAATACCCCTGTTATATATAGGAATAGGTATACATCACGGTGGGTTACAATCTAACGTAAGAAACCTTATAGAATATTTATTTAAGAAAGGTGTTATTTCTATATTAGTAAGTACTTCTACATTAGCATGGGGTGTTAATTTACCTGCTTGGTGTGTTATTATTAAAGGGTGTTTATATAAAAACAGTAAAGAATTGAGTGATGTAGAGGTTATGCAGATGTTTGGGCGGTGTGGAAGAACAGGATATGATAAGAGTGATAGTAATAATAATTATAGTAATGATATAAGTAGTAAGACAAATAACAACAAAAATGAACCTAACCCTAGACTAACCCTAAATAAATGCATAAACAGTAATACTGCTAATAATAACACCCTATCCAACCCTAACCCTAGCCTAACCCCAAATAAATGCATAAACAGTAATACTGCTAGTAATAACACCCTATCCAACCCTAACCCTAGCCTAACCCTAAATAGATGCATAAACAGTAATACTGCTAGTAATAACACCCATTCTAATCCTAACCCTACCCTAACCCTAAATGGATGCATAAACAGTAATACTACTAATAATAACACTATTAACACCAGTACTACTAACAATATCCCTACTGCTATTCTTATTTCCAATACTAACATATATAAATACATATCTCTAATAACTAACACCTTACCTTTAATATCATATCTTAACACTTATTTTATAGACTTTTTTAATAGTCTTATATTTACAGGTGTTAATACTTATAATCAGTTACTTTTACATTTAAAAAATACTTTTTATTATTTTACTACTTATAAGAAGGGTGTTAATTATAATAGTATAGTAGAAGAGGGTGTTAGGATATTAATAGAGTTAAAGTATGTTAAACAGTGTTATAATTATAAAGGGGAGGATATAGAGAGAGTAGGGGGTGTTAATAACAGTATAGATTATTATAAGGGTGTTAATAATAAGGATAGTAATTATAAGGGTGTTAATAATCTATCTAATAAACAACAGGGCGTTAATAAGAAGGATAGTAATTATAAGGGTGTTAATAATTTATCGAATAAACAACACCCCTTTAATACTGGTACTAATATACAACACCCCTTTAATAACAGTACTACTAAACAACACCCCTTTAATAACAGTACTACTAAACATCACCCTCTTAATAACAATACTATTAACAACACTGTGTTATTTCCTTTGGATAAATGTGTCTTATCTTGTAAATATTTTATATCTGTTAATGACTTTAACATATTATACAACAATCTAGAAATAGGTGTTTTAGAAGAGAATATTGTTATTTACATATTAAGTAGATTATCCTTATTTAACGAGGAAGACAGTTTGGATGATAATTCTTACTCTTCTAATAATAGGGTTACCACTAATAACTCTAATAATTCATATATTAGTAATCCTATTAATTACCCTTCTATTAATACTTCTATTAATACCTCTGTTAATAACACACTATCTGATAACCCTATTAATACCTCTAATAATACCTCTTCTAATAATAATTCTATTAGTAATACCTATCCTAGTAATAATCCATTATCTGATAATACCTATCCTATTAATATTAATACATTAAATAACCTTAGAGATACTCTCTATGGATTATCTTATATCTCTAAAACTATTAAAAATAATTTAATAAGAATACTTAGGTGTTGTTTAGATATTTGTATAACTAAACATATATTTAGTATTTTTAAAATTATTATACGATTTATACGATGTATTGAGTATAATTCTTTATATGGTAAATCAATACTTAGAAGTATTAATAACAGTAATAATAGATATAATGGAGATAATATTAGTAGGGATAGAGATAGTAATAGGGATAGAGATAATATTAGGGATAGAGATAGTAATACTAGAGATAGTAATAGTCGGGATAGAGATAGTAGGGATAGAGATAGTAATAGTAGAGGTAACTTATATAGTAATAATCTATATGGTAATCTATATGGTAACAACTATAATAGTGTTACTCTGGCTATAGAAAGACTGGAGAAACTTTGTATACCGTTTAGTGTTTTAAAAGAATTTACACTTAAAGATTTAAAAAGTGTATTACCTGTTGGTTATAAAGAAATATACTCATTGATATCTAAAGTACCTTGTTTTAAAGGGATAGTAAGGAGAGGTGAAAGAGGTAGGGACCATGATTATAAGGATTATAAAAATTATAATAATGATTATAAGGATAATATGGATAGTAAGGATTATAATAGTCATATATTAACTAATAATAGTAATGATATATTAACGAGTAATGATTATTCTGTTTATAGAGTATGTGTTACTCTGTACTATCGTAAGGATGAAGGTGTTTTTGAAAGTAGAAATACAGAAAATGTACATTTATGTGTAACAGATGGGTTGGATGTGTGTATGTTGGGTTATAAGTATTTAAGGCTTGTGGAAGGAGATAATTGGTGTGAGGTATGTGTTTTAAATGTTAAGTGTAGTGTTTTAAGGTTTGTTGTGTTATGTGATAGGTTTAATATTGAAGAGGAGATTTGTGATTTGGAGGTTTTATAAGAAATATTATTTAAGAATTTGGTTGAAAATATATTATTTTATTGGAAATATAGTTAAGAATTATAGTTGTAAGAATTATGGTTGTAAGAAATATGGTTTTATGAGAAATATGATTCTTTAGGAAATATAGTTTTATGAGACAAGTTATAAATGTAAGATTATGAAGGTAAAATTGTGATTATGAAGTACCTAGAATGTCTTTAAATGTGGAAATTTTGTATTAATTTGTTGTATTTATGATTTTGAAATATTTTTATTTGAAAATAAAGTTATAGATTTTTTTGTTGCTTTAAAATGTAAATCTTTAGAATAAATATGTATTTTGGATAATAAATTAATCAATGATGTAATTAAATATAGTTAGATACTAATTTTATTGTTTTTAAAGATTATTTTATAAACTAAATCCGACTTCTTAGAGCTATAGCTTTTGAAGAGATTGAGTTTATTTAATGATTATAGTCTATGCTTCTTCTTAAAGTAATAGAAATTTCAATTGCCATGCATTAGAGTTGTTATGTTCTTTTCAGGTCATATAGTCATTTTTTTGCAATCTACTTTGTCCTCATATACCCTCAGATGCAGATCTACGAATTTAAATAACACATTTTTCGGTCCGATTTCTTTCTATACTTCCTAGCAGTTTAAATCTTTTTTTTTCATACTGTTGATCAAATTAGCTTCTTCATAATATTCATATACTTCATGATTCAATCTAATTCTTGACTTGTCATTATCCAATTCAAACCATATATTCTTCTTAGTATCTTTCTTTCTTATATATTGGGGTGTTTTGTGCTTTTCCTCATAACTAATGTTTCGGAGGCATATGTACCGTAGGTCCAAGAATAGTTTTATAATTTTTTTTTCGTATTTCAATTTACCAGCTTTAGCTTCAGTAAGCGTTGCAGAGCAAAGTAGATCTTGTTGTCTGGTTTTATTCTTTTATGTGATTTTATTCTGAAGGGTCATTTGCATTTGTAGTCATTACTTTATCTTGCCATCGGAATACAACGGTTCGAAGTAAAAACTAAATATACAAAAAGAAGACAGTTTTAATAGAAAAATATAAATTAAATGTCTTGGAAATAATTCTGGTTTATATTGTATATATAAAAACCAAATGTATCTTGAATTTAAATTATATGTAAGATTACTTAGAATTTTATTATAACAATTTGACTTCTTTAAGAAAATATAAATTGATGTAGAAGATTTATCAATTTATGAAAGTAAAAAACATTTCTAGCTTCTTATATAAAATTTTATCGTTAAATTATAGGTTTTCTATTTAAATATTATGATTTAAAATAGAGCGATAATGGTTTTGTCTTTAAACTCAGATACATCATTTTTGCAGTTTTCCTAAATTTTTTCAATAAAACTAAATAAAATACCTTGTGGTAGATTTTTAAGCTTAATATTTTTTTAGTTTCATACTTTTTTATATTTGAAGTTTTAGTACGATTTAGTAAGTTTTCTATTTAATAAAATTCAGGGATAAAATATTTTTACCATTTTTATGTATTTTCCTCTACCTCTTTAACCACATCTGTCTCTTATTCCAAATCCAACTCTTCATTTATGTTATTGATCGGCCCCTCCTTGTGAAATAAGGGGTGTAGAATTTTTTGGTTTTAAATTTTTTGCACCATCTTCCTCTCTCTTCGCTTCTTTTAAAGGGGGTGTTGGTTCCTCATGCATCTCTGATCTCATAATAAGACTCATCAACGCTCTCTCCCAGCTCTCTTCGGCATATAGTCCTGACTCAAGTCCTCTTCGTCGATCAAAGGAAATTGTTTCGACCGTCTTCTTAAGTACTATAGACTGAATGTATGCCTTTACATTCATGTGTATTTCTAATCTTTTAAGATGAGATTTATTGTATTTTGTCACAATACCGTCCCAGGTCATCACATAAAGGATTATATCAACATTACACTTATAAATAAGACCCAAATCATTGGCTAGCAGGTCATACTTCCTAAGTTTTTCAGTTTCAACTATTTTAAGTGAACGATTTAGCAATATTTTTAAATTAAAAAAGAGTTTTTTGCAATTATTTCGGTCTAAAAACAATAAATATTTCATTGTCGTGGGATTTGTATAAATATTTTGTTTTTTTAGTTTTGATTTTTAATCATATTTCTATTTATACTTTTTACAGTTTAACTAAGAATTATTCGTGATTTTAAAAACAATATTAAATAAAATGAAAAAAATCCATTTTTGAAGAATAATATACCGTGTATCTCAACTAGTAATTGCATCTAATGGTCCTTAAAGTGTTTTTTTCTAATATTTTATCACAAACCATCCCAGGTTATAAATTTGTACTTATAAATAATATATTATCTTTCTCTACATTATTTCCATAAATATAAAAGCTCTACTCATATTCACACTTTCTTGGGTTTTCAGTTTTCTTCATCTGAAGCAAATATTCATTAAAAAAACAATTGTCTATCTCAATATTTTTAATTTATTTCATTTCTATTTATAACCATAGTGGAGGGAGGATAACCACTTAAAAAACTTTCTGCTTAGCAATGAGTGTGTGAAACTGGTGCAAGATTATTGTTTGGATTTTTGGTGGGAATATAACCACACTACATCTTCGGTTGTTCCATGGGAGTTGTTATGAGGAGGAGAGGTCTAAGAAATGGAGAAACTTTTTCTACGAATTTATTTGTAGTTTTTTATGTAACCAGATTGCAGACCGCAGCTGAACATGTAGGTAATTGCCATGTAAAAGCATGGAAACCTAGCCTTGCTCACTCGGGTTAGAAGACTTGGCGCCTGGGAGATATAACAATTAAAACCATTTAAAGCCAGGAAAGCTAAGTAGCAGGTTATACTTGTTGGTATGACATTGCACTGTCTAGGTGAACCCCATGTAAATCTTTGAAATATATCTTAGGTAGAAGTTTATTGGGTTCAGGAAGTGTAGAGTAAGTGGGAATGCTGCATAGTCTCGGGGGAGCCCGTGTGAGGTTCGGCCTTCGATCACACTCCATACAACGGACATTAACGAACTCCGGGCAACTGCCTCGCCTATTAATTAGGTTTTACACACCTGGTAGATGAAAGGTCCCGGGACGTAGGTATCGCAGGGGGTACTGCTGCTGTTTTGAGGTAGAAGTAATTTATGTTAAACGTAGAACTGCGTTAATGTCCTCAAAACAAATATAACACTTGCCACTGTTTTAAAAAGATGTGATACTTTTAAATAAAGTTATTTTATAATAATTATATCTTTTCTAATCATCAATACCGAGAGTACGAAAGGACTGGAATATGTAATTAAGAATATCTTATCTATCAACAAATTTGACATTAAATATCATATTTTCCAATTCTAAAAACCATTTTTTTAAGAATTATTTGAACTGAGTAACTCCTAATTCGTTTTGAGGACTTAAATTTATATATATTAGTAAAAATTTTACTTTTCAATATAATATCTAGTATAGTCATGCCCAAGCATTTTCTCACACCGAGTCATACACATATATTCAGAATAATAAGGTATTTGTGCATTAATTGTTCTAAAATATATGCGTATGACTCTTTTTATTTCTTACATTCATTATATTTCATATTTTTCTATACATTTCATATATATCTCATCACCCATCGCTAACCTTCTTTCTTAATATTCATTACCCTCCCTTCATATTATATTCATTACCTCTTCCTTACTTTTCTTCCATATATCTTTCTTTCTTTATATCTCATTACCCTTATTCTTCTATACATCGCATTACCCTTACATTTTTCTTAAAATTTATATTTTTCATTTAAAATAAAATAAATAAAAACACTCAAACCCATGGAAAAACAAGATGAAATAGAACTAATCCTTACCAGATTATCAGAAGCATCTCCTCAAATACAAACCACATCCCTACAATGCCTACAAAACCTAATAACAACATCACCCATCGTATTCAACCACCCATCCTTAAAACAGACACTTACTGATATTCTTCCTTCTCTAGACACACAAAACCAAAAATATTTATCAGATCTTCTTAGTTTTCTGTATGTCGTTGAAGAAAACGACAGAAGTCTCCATTACAGACTGAATGGTGGTGTTGTTCCTATTTATACGTGTAATCATCAATATGTTGTTAAATTGTTACATTCTATTCTTGAAATATCACCACGTACGAGTGTAGAAGACATACCGGTTAATGAACTACGTGAAATAGCCAAGCATTACAACATAATAATGTCATCTTCTACTTCCTCTTCCACTTCAAATACTTCCTCTTCTTCTGTTTCTCTCCCTCCATCTTCCTCTCTTCCACCCTCTTCTTCCCTCCCTCTTAATAATCTTTCAAATAATTTGCTTATTCTTGCAGTTGAATGCATTTCTTTTTTATTTTCTCACAATTCTGAATGTGAAGGAATAGATTTTCTTTTGGAATTAAATTTACTTTTTCTTGTCACAGAATATATAAACAGTCACAATTTTCAAAGAATAAAATTATATTTAAGTGAGATGTCTTATTATATACCAATAGGACACGAATTAATTTCAATTTATACTGAACATAAGTGTTATGTAGATTTATTATTATTACATCTCAAATCTAATGACATATCTCATTGTATTCATGTGTTTAATATGGATATGCCTTATAAAACGAGGTTACAGTGTGCTTTTATATTGGGAAGACTTGGGTTAGGAGACAGATTATTGGGGGTGTGAATAACACCCCGTTAATTACTGCAGCTTTATCTAACACCCTTCTTTCTAAGACATTAAATTTTGTATTTGAAGATTTAGAAATAACACCTCCCAAACACATAACCGAATTTATAAAAGGAACCAATTTGTTGAAGCAGGACAAGGATTTAGCTTTAAAATCCTTTGTGTCTGTTTGTATTTCTAATGGGTTGGTACATATGGGATATACAAGAGATTTATTGTTTTTTCCTGGAGAAGAAGACAGTCACGAGCATCAAATAGAAGCGGGTCTTTTAAAAAGTGACAGAACCGAGTTAATCAGTTTACTTGGGTCGATGGGACTGATTTATAGTTTTACAGGTAAAGGAATTGAAATTTTTAATGATGCAATATTTAATGGCGGTCCTTTTAGAAAAATGGGTGGTATTTTAGGTATGGCGATAGCTCAAGGTAAATTATACGATGAGAGTCACACTTTGATGGCAATTGTTAACGATTTAGAAAGTACAGAAAGTTTTATAGAAAAGCTTGTAATTCTTCTTTCTATAAATATTGTGTATTGTAATACCAACAACGAAATGGCCGCAGAATTTATTGTAGATTTTATTTCTTGTACTGACAGCAGTGAAGTGATTGGTTATGGAATATTTGTGTTAGGCAGTGTTAAATGTGGTGTTGGTGATACAAGTATATTTGTTATTATGAGAGAGTTGTTGAGTAAGATTGATGTTAGTAATGGATTCTATTCCTATGCACTTCTTGGTATGGGACTTCTATTTCTTGGATGTGGTGGTGAAATATTGGCTGATCAGTTTGGTTTAAGTATATCTGAGATACAAAACCAAGCTGTTATTTCAAATTGTGGTGATATAGAAGAAGAAATTAAGAGTGAAGAATCTGAGAACAAGTATTTTGGGAGTAAATCTGAGAATAAGTCAGGGAATAAATCTGGGAACAAATCTGGGAATAACAAAGACAATAACAAACCCAATAACAAACCAAATAACAAAGATATTAAAGATACCAAACATAAAGACAATAATGATGAAAATATTCTTCACAGCAGTGACAATTTCATTGAAGGTGAAAATTCCTTTTCTTTTTTACCTCGTCCTGTACAAGTAATAATCAAGGGATGTGTATTTGTAGGAACAGGAAATACAACTCTTATAGAATCTATTCTAAGTGAGTGTATATCTTGTATGGATGATAAAATATTAATCGCTTGTTCTTTTATTTCTATTGCCTTAATTTCTATGGGAGATGATTTGTGTGTAAAAATGGTTTTTAGATTATTAACTAGTTCTTGTTTATTAGAGAGTGGATATGTAAAACAAATGGTTAATATATGTCTTGCCTTGTTATTTCCTAGTACCTGTGATTTAGATGTTATAGATTTTATAGGTAAACAAATTCATAGTCCTGATGAAGATATAATGTTAAGTGCTATTGGTTCTTTAGGTGTTATTGGTAGTGGAAGTAATAACAGTAAAATTTCTAATTTATATGAATCTCTTTACAGTTACCATGGAAAGAATTTAAAGGTAATTTTTCTTGTTAAGGTAGTTCAAGGGTTATTACACTTAGGTAAGGGAATTTATGGGTTAAAGTGTTGGGGGTATGATAAGAGGGTGTTATTTAAGAGAGGTATTATAGGGGTGTTATCTTACTTATGGTTATTTATAGGTGATGGTAGTTTAGGTGTTAAATATCCTTTTATGTTATATAATATAGTAACAGGTGTTAGTCCTAAGTATGTTGTTACAGTGGATGAAGAGGGTAATTATTTGAAGGGAGGTGTTAAGGTAGGTAATGATGTTAATGTTGTTGGAGTAGCTGGGCATCCTAGAAGGATATGTGGTGTACAGGTTCATAATTTACCTGTTATATTGGGAGAAGGTGAGAGAGCTGAGGTTGAGGATTGTGGGGATGTTGTTTATGTTGAAGATGTTGTTGTTGTGTAATAAAGAGATGTTCTTTTAGATTTTATTTATTTATATTTGTATGATGTGGAGCTTTGTCTTAGGTTTTCTTGTATTTTGTTTATTTATTTATTCTTTTTTTTGTCTTATATTTTGTTTATGCGTTTGTAAGTTTAAATTTTTTTTAAAGTGGTTTTTTTATAGGTTCGGTAAGAGTCTGTAAGGTTGTCTTATATTTTGTTTATGCGTTTGTAAGTTTAAATTTTTTTTAAAGTGGTTTTTTTATAGGTTTGGTAAGAGTCTGTAGAGTTAAATTTTTTAATAGTTTTTTAGTTATAAAATTGGTTTTTTTTTAGAATGTTTTATTTACTTAAAGATTATTTATATAAGAGTTATATGTTTAATACAAATTAAAGTGTTTTTAAAAATATAAAATATTTTTTTATTTTTTATATGGAAATTTGAAAAACTTGTATTAAAGAATCTTTACCACCGGTGGCTAGAAGAGTACCATGTTGATCAAATTCCAAAACATTGATACGGTTGGTGTGTGCTTGTATCTTACTATGGAATACTATTTGATTATAAAATGTGTATAAAAATATCTCGCCGTTTTCTGTTCCGATTGCTAGTATTTTATTACCGAATGAGATTGTGGTTGCTTCGGATGTAAAAGTATTTTCAAATATTAATTTAAGTGTTGGTATTTGATAAATGAATACTTTTTTGTCTCGAGACACTGTGGCAACTAAATTTTCGGTTGGTGAGAAACTACAGTCCCATATGCATCTTTTATGGTCAGTGAGTGTTTGGAGAAGAGATATGTATGGGTATGTGGTGGTTACTTTATAAATACTTGCTGTTTTGTCTCTGGAAACTGCCATTAAATAGTTGAATTGGGGTGAGAATCTTATACGTTGGATTCCTAGTCGGTGAACTTTTATGTAATTTAATTTTTGAAACGAATGAGAAGTAATAAAAATGCCTGAGAAATCTAAAGACGAAGATTTGTTGACTGATGCGATGAAATATGGTGAGACGGCGATATCTTCAATTTCAAAGTAATGAATAAATATTTTGGATATTTCGTGAAAGAGTGTGGAGTGTGTCAGAGTGTATTCGTTTATTTGTAAATCCGATGTGTGATAGTCATTGGATATTTCGTTGGTCAGTGAAAGTTCTGAGTGGATGGATTTTGGTTTATAAATTTTTAAATCTGATTGGTGACTGATCGTTGAAAAATCGAATTCGTGATTCTTTATAAAAATTTGTGTGGCCTGGAAAACACGAAGTTGGGTTTCTTGGCCGGCGCTGATAAAACTAAAGGTGTCTTTTTTTAGAAACCGTGCTACTTTTAAAGGATATCCGTGTATTTGTGCGCGTGCTATTTCTTTTTGCGAATTTATATTAAATATACGGGCTGTGGAGTCCAAGGATGTAGAGAGAAGATAGTTGTTGTACCAATCGAGACTTGTTATTTCGTCTTGGTGTCCTGAGGTGCAGTAGACCAGAGAATTTGATGTGTATTTGTAAAAACCACCAAAGTAGGATAAACAAAATAGACTGTCTTTAGATTTTACGATGTCAAAAAAACCCTGGTTTTTCGATGCGATCCCGCCTAATCTAATATCGTTGGACCAATCGTTGTTTTTATATTTCCATAAAATACAAGAATCATCTTGAGAAACAGAATAAATGTCGTCTTCTTCTGTCCAAATACAATTATAAATCCAATCTCTATGGCCAGAGAGTGTCTTTACGAGTGTAATTGAATATGATGTGTGATCCATAATAAATAATTTATCACCGTTTTCATTTCTGTTTATTTTCCATATTTTTATAAATTTGTCTTGAGATGCTGTCAAAAAATATATATCTTCTTTGATATAGTGACACTTTATAGTTGTAATACTGTCTTTATGAGCATTAAATGTAAGTTTTGGTGTAAAATTTGAATTATTTATTTGAAAAACAATAATATTGCCAGAATATGTTCCAGTCACTTGTAAATATTCATTGTTTAGGTAAAATATGTCTCCACAAGTTATAAGTTCGTTTTTAATTTCAAAATATTTTACTGCTTTTGATTCTAGAAAATATATTTTGTTAAAACTTCCACAAATATAAATATCTTTGTGTGGTATTTTAGAGATTAATTGGACTGAGTCATCAAGTTTAAATGTTTTTAACTGTTGATGTGTATAAAAATCGTAAACGTTTATGTTTCCTTGATCGTCACCAGCGATAATCATATCATCTATACAATTCAAAACAGTTATAAGAGATTGATTGGTGATTATTACTTCCTTTTTATTTTTAAGAAGAATGATATTATTTTTTGCTGCAAATATAAGTGTATCGTTATAATAACAAGTTACATGGTTTCTTCTTGTAGAGCCAGCAGCTAAAAATATATTTTCCATTAATAATGGGTTTTCTAAATATTTTATTTTCCAAGAATTTAAATCAATTTTAATTTTGCGAAATTATAAAAAAACTATTTAAAAATAAAAAATTGAAGATTTTTGTTTCAAGATACTTAAATTATTTAATAAAATTCTGGGTTAAAATATTTTTACCATTTTTATATGTTTTCTTCTACCTCTTTAACCAATTTTGTTTCTTCTTCCGAATCCGACTCTTTATTTATGTTATTGGTCGGTTCCTCTAAAGTGGTTCCTCCTTGTGAAATAAAGGGTGCTTTATTTTTTGGTTTAAAATTTTTTGCACCATCTTATTCTCTCTTCTCTTCTTTTGAAGGGGGTGTTGGATCCTCATGCATCTCTGCTCTCATAATAACACCCATTGACGCTCTCTCCCAGCTCTCTTCGGCATTTAGTCCTGACTCAAGTCCTCTTCGTCGATCAGAAGAAATTGTTTCGACGGTCTTCTTAAGTACTATAGACTGAATGTATACCTCTACTTTATGTGTATTTCTAGTTTTTTAAGATAAGATTTATGGTATTTTGTCACAATACTGTCCCAGGTCATCACATGGGATTATCTCAACATTACACTTATAAATAAGACCTAACTCATTGGCTAGCAGGTCATACTTCCTAAGTTTTTCCGTTTCAACTATTTGAAGTGAATTTTGGGAAGTGATTCCTACTTTAATGTGTGTTATCTTATTCTTCTTCTTATCTAAAATAAATATTTCGGGTCTGTTATTCCGAATTTTAACATCAGTTTTTATTCTGGTGTTCACTCTTATCTCTGCATACTCATTATCAAAAATTTCTTGAACTGAGTGATACCTAATTCGTTTTAAAGACTTAAACTTATATCTATTTAAGAGATGTAAGTGTAGGCATCTAACCACCTCATTATGCCGTCTGGTGTAGTCAGGACCTAGAATTTTTTCACATTTAGTTGCTAGATGATCTACAGTCTTACCAGACTTCCCGCATTGTTGACACATACCATCTGCTCCCCATAATACATTTCTATCCTGGATATAGCAGAACACTGCTTTATTTCGTGGCCTAATATTCCCTTTAAGATACTTAATAATTTTATTAGAAAATAATATTTACTGAATAATTATAAGTATTAATTTGAACGAAGTTCTTAGGAAATGGTTTGGAATAATTAGATCAATTTTTATTTAAATATTTGTTATTAACCTACTATTTACCCGAAATAATTAATTTGTATTTGGATGGTATAAGAACGAGTCTGGATTTAAAACCAATATTGATTTAATAGATACAAAATAATTTTAATGATTTAGTTAAAATTTTTATGTTAAAAATACGACTGCTATTTTAAAGAAAGATATCTTATCTCTAGATAAGTCAAATTTCAAAAAATTAAATAAGAATTTGTCACTTACGGCGATTTCCTGGTCCTTAATACTTTTAAAAAAACGAATTTGTGAGATCAACTTTTTTATCAAAACTGATAGTTTTTTTCAAATCGTAAAAAATGATAATTTACTCATCTATGGCTAAATTGAAAATATTTCGGTTGAGGCTAAATAAAAAAAGAGTAATCGTTCAAAGTATTCTTTATGTTAAAAGAAGAAACCTTCTATTATTGTTTATATCTCTTTAATAAAAATTATTTTGTTTTTAATACAATTAATTAGATTTTAGAATTTTTTAATAGAATATATTGAGTCTAATTTTAATGATAATACGAATTAATTTATTTCTGAATATTTTGTAGAAAAAAATTTAAAAAAGAGAATTCTGTTAATATTATTTCATTAAGCTGTTGGTTTAAGTCTATAATTAACCAAAAAAGAAAAATAAAATAATATTTCTAATAATCTATCTTTAATTTATATTTGAGTTACTTTAATTTATATACTTCGATTTATAAGATCTTTTTTTTCGATAATCTGTTGGAAGATAGACGACCAAGAAATATCGTTAAGAAAAAGGATTAATGAAAAAAGGATTTTAACAAAGACTAAAGTCATATATATATGTAACACAGTCTATTTTATCATTGGTTTGCCGCAAAACACAGTATACCATCTTATTTTTGTTCAATGATGTGTTTGTCTGGATATCGAAATTTAACTACGACGGACTTGCGTCTGACTTTTGGCGTTCACTTTTTTTCGTTTTAATTAGATGCTTTGTATTGGGCTGAAAACTGAACTATCGAGATCAAAATTTGAAATGCGCTTTAATAAAATGGGAATGATTTAATTCTTTTCGAATCTTGTTCGTATCTGTAGTAAAAAAAAACGATTAAAACAGTGCAATTATGGGTTGGTGCAAAATTTTTGGAAAGGATAAAGTTTCCACGATTTCATTTGTACAGTAAAGTACTGAGAATAATTTTTAATTACTTATTTCAAAATTCTTTGAATTAAAAGATCAGAAACCTCATAAAAAATTGTAAAAAAAGCAAGAAAAGTTTGTTCGAACCAACACAAAAAAAATAATTATTTATCTTTCATTTTTTGAAACGAAAGCGATTAATAATGTCTACTTAGAATTTCATTTGTTAATAATTTTGAAATATATTTTAAATATACTTTAACTGAAGAAATATTCCTTATCTTTGTATATTCATCATTCATTCATCCTTAACACTACAGCCCCGTAAGCCTTGGTCTCCCTTATTTATACCGCCCACCAGCCTTTTTCCAGTGGGTTTGTTTACTTATCGGGTTTCGTAACAAGGTAGTTTTAAGAGCGGGTTGTTAGCCCTACGCCCAACATGAAGGATCAGTCTATTTTAGTCGCCTCTTAAGACAAGCAGAGAATAATACATGCCATTCTGCTCCCTGCATCGAGGGAAACCATTATAATCTCATGAAACTCTTAATTTTAGTAATTTCTAGTCTATTAATTTTAGGATTTTTTTTATTTAAATCAAAATTCTTTTCGTCATACTAATACTATAAGAAGAGGTTGTTCAGATTCATGTTTACAGGTTGTATATTTATCGTTCTTACTTTTGTAAAGTATCATGGGCTCTAAAATTAGCTTCTTAATGAAATTCAGAAATTATCTTATCGAATAACGTTTTAAGCTTAACTCAACTATAGTATATTTCTTCTCGGTGATTTTATAATTCGTCGAGAGATAATTAAAAACAAAAAAAATAACTATCTTATCTTTGGCATAAAATATTTAATAATTTTTTAGGTGTCCGAATATTTTGGCATTTTAAAAAGATATCAGTCCAAATGTATTACTAGAGGCTATAAACAAACGCAATAAGGAACAATATAGACAGAAAATATTATAACTCATTATTTCCAGCAAAAAGATTTAAATTCTTATTAAAAATATTATAAAAATTTAGAATATTTTGTGTGTCCGGATATTTATTTGACATACAATACAGTATTTGAAAAAATAATCTAACAAAAAATTTCTCAAGAGTAATATATAAAGTCATTATCTGATATTTTCAAGAGCTAGTGTGTTTGAACTGTTTAAAGGGTTCTTTATATTTTTTTTGAAAGGGTTATCTTCTTTAATCCAAGGCTTATCTTAAAATTGCTTATTATCGTCAAAGGTTTCAGGTAATAAAGGAAAGATGACCACATTTCGAGCTATCTACTAGGCGACGATTAAGTAAAATTGGTGCAAAAATCATTATTTTGGTTTTTTGGGATGAAAAATACACCATGTTTTGCGGCTCTATATGGGAATTAGAAATGAAAAGTAGATCTAAAAAATTATGAAAATTTTTGTGAAAAGAAATTAATGGCTTTTTATGTTACAAGAATGAAAAAAAGTTCTTGGCAGTAATCTCTACCTAAAATAATGAACCACTAGCTCTTGCTCACTCGGGTTTAAAGGCTTAGCTCTTAAGAGAAACAAAACACCTTCTTTCGAAAGCCAAGAATCTTAACCAACAGGTTATAATAGTTATTATGTCATTGAAACCTCCAGACTATCTTCATATAAGTCATAAGAATATTACCTATGTGGTAGTTAATTCGGTTCGGGAAGCAAAGTGAAGGCAGCAGGGGTGCTGGTCTTTGGATACAAGGGTAATATTCGGCAAAAATCGCATACCATGCACCTATATTAACAAACTCGGATAATTTCCGCATTCATTAAAATATTTCAATGATTTTTTAAAGAAAATCTCTGAGATATAGCTATTTTTAGGATACCGATGGAGTTTTGGGTTAGGAATTATTTATGTTAAGCCTAGAACTGCGTTAATTTCATGCCAACCATATAGCTTTGTTATTTTATAAAAGGATTTACTTTTCGAATAAGGAGATTAGCGTGTGTATTTACGTTTTTTATATCAATTTTTCGGAAAAGAGTTTTTGATTTTAAATTCTACCTTTGATCATAAAAATCGGTCTATTTTAATTGTGTCACATGACCAAGGAAATTACAAGGCGAATTTATAAACTTCTTATTCTTTGGTAAGTATATTTAGTTCCATCATTTCATATACACTTAATCAAATAAAAAACAGAGTTAAAAAATGTATCCAATATATTTAAGAAAAAACATTCAATACAACTCATTGGTTTGACTTTAAGATATAATATTTAAAAATCATATTAAATAATTTACAGATTTTATTATTGTGTTGAACAATTTATATCTTTTAAATTGAAAATATTTCTAAAATGAATGTATCAATTGGTCCAATTAAATTCAAAAGATCAAGTCAATTTTGGTTTAGTAAAACTAATTAGAGCTAAAAAATACCAAATATATTCAAAAATATCATGCAAGGATGTAAATGAATGAAAACATATATATAAACTCTCTGTATTCTCTGTATATATGCCCGAATTTATATGAGAATACCAAATTAAAATATTTGGAATGGTTATATGTATCAAGAAAGATTTCTAATCAATAAAGTCGATTAAAAGTATAAAATGTGAATTCAACATAATTAGTAGGTTTGTAGCTAAAATATTTAAATTTGAAATAAATTTTAATTTTGAATTACATGCAATATATGTAGCTTTTGAAACTTTTAAATAATTTAACTAAATAATTATAAATAGATTTATTTTTAAGGTTTTGAAAAGATTTTCTACATTCCTCAAAGCTAAATATAATTGCCAGGTGTGTCGTTTTTTTAGTATCTGATTTGCCTAATCTAACCAAATGGTTTATTTATGTAGCAAAATGAATAAATAAATAATAAATAAACAAAGAAACCTAAGAGTAAAAGTCTCTTCAAAAATATTTTTTTATAAAAAAACAAATCATTTTTTTCTATAAAATTCTTTAAAAAAAAATAACAAATAAATTTACTTTTAAAATCGATTTCTGAATAAATAAAACCTTTTTTAAACAAGAAATTGTGTACCCCTTTATGTCTCTAGAAAAATTGAAGGATGTAATTTCAAATATTGCAAACGAAGATCCCGAAATAGTTGATGAGCGAATTTCACTTTTAGGTTCTGAGTTGCGTGGTTTAAAAGGAGAAGTAACAAATGTAGACTATGAAATCGGTATTAGGCGTACATCTACCAGTGAAAACTATGAAAAAATCAAACTTCATAAAACATTACCATATCTTGTTGCCACTGTCATTGAAGTTCTGTATTGTGAAAAAACAGGAGATGTTAATGTTGTATTGATGACATCTACTCGTGTGAATATGCTTATTCTTAATCCTGGACTGGTTGATCCAGCTAAACTTTTACCGGGAACACTGGTTGGTGTACAGAAAGAGAGTAACGTAATTTTGGAAATAATCGAACCGGAATTTGATACAAGAGTCAAGGCTATGGAGTTAGAAGAACGGCCGTTGGAGAATTATGAAGATATTGGTGGATTGGAGAGGCAAATAGAGGAACTTAATGAAGCAGTCGTTTTGCCATTTTTGCATCCTGAAAAATTCATAAAAATGAATATTCGCCCACCAAAAGGTGTTTTAATGTATGGACCACCTGGTACAGGTAAGACACTCATGGCCCGTGCATGTGCTTCCAAGACCAAGGCAACATTTATTAAATTGGCTGGTACTCAACTGGTTCAGATGTATATCGGAGAAGGTGCACGCCTCGTTCGTGATACATTTGCACTTGCAAAGAAAAAGAAGCCGACTATAATATTTATCGATGAAATTGATGCAATCGGTACAAAAAGAGTGGATTCCGATCGTAATGGAGATAGAGAAGTACAAAGAACCATGCTTGAACTTCTTAATCAATTGGATGGATTTGCGGTCAACGATGACATAAAAATAATTGCAGCAACTAACCGGCCTGATATTCTTGATCCTGCGCTGTTGCGAAGTGGAAGATTGGATAGGAAAATAGAATTCCCTCTTCCAAATTTGGAAGGAAGGAAAAGAATTCTACAAATACATTCACGTAAAATGGTTGTTCAGGATAATGTTAACTATGAAGAATTGGCGCGATCAACTGAAGGTTTTAACGGGGCTCAATGTAAAGCTGCTACCGTCGAAGCTGGTATGCGTGCTTTAAAAAAGAAAAGAGAGGAAATAACTCAGAATGATTTTATGGATGGAATACAAGACGTATCTGCTGCAAAAAAATCCAGATATCATTATTATACGTAATAAATATCTTTTTTTCAGTTTAATTTATTAATTATTTTGTTGTATTTTCATATTGTAAATTTTAGGTTAAAAACATGTTTTTTTCCTGTATTGTTTTGAAAATTGATCATTTGATACACACGGATAAATATTTTTGTAAAAGAGATTTTTTTGTTTTTCCTTTTTTTTTCAATACTTTTTAGTTACAATTGTAAATCTTTTGTTTTATTTTTCAACTTTAAATGTTTAAAGTGAAAACTTAACGTGATTTCGAAATATTTTTGTTTAAAAATATAATTTGGTTTATAAGCATTCTCATAGAAAGTAATTTGATAAATTTTCGTTTAAACTCGTTTTATAGAGAAATTTGAATCAAAATAATGTGATATTCCGTATTTTAAACAAATGATTTTTTTTCCTGAAGTCGGCCTAGATTTCAGAATGTAATTTACGATGGTTATTAAAGAGATTTCGTTAGATTTGTTGAGCAAAAGATAAAAATATTTTGAATTAAAATGCATATTAGATTATCCATAAAAAGTGAAAAACCTAAAATATTTATTATTTTTTTAGATTTATTAATTTTTTTTGTGTGTTTTCCTAATTTATGATAAATTTAAGATTTTGGAATATTAGATTCGTAATATGAGAGCTAAGAAGATTATTTCAATTAAATTTTTCTTTTATTTTAGGATGTTATTTTTTTCAAATATATTCAACAGATTTGCTTAAGTTTTTATATTTCTATGTAAGTAGTAATTTTTATTAAAAGAATGTGAAAATCAATCATTAAATTCTTTGTATAATTATCTTTAACAGTTATATATTTTACAGAATTGAAGTTTAAATTGCACTTAGTTTATATTATTTTTATATTTAAATGAAGAAAGAGTGTGTATTGAGTGTATATAAACAAGAATCTTGCGATTTATATATTGGAATTACGAAAAATGTAAAATATTTTTATATATTTGTGATTGTTTAAATCTCATAGTAAATTTAGTTAAATACAATGATTTTTGTTTTTCTGATAATTAAATTGAATTTTAAACTTTCGAAAGTACGATTTGTTTTAAAAGTTGGTAAATTTTTGAAATTTTATTTTTTCAAATCAAATTGATTTTGATTTATTGTTCGGAAGATTTATGTAGTAAACTTATATTAGCTGTGTTTGTTATAAATCAAATCGATTTTGATTTTTTAAATGTGAAAAATCAAAAATTAAGATTCCTAAATTTTATTAAAGTTTTGGTATATTTTTTGAGTGAATTATTTCATTTTTAATTAATTTACTAAAATTTAATTTATAAAAATGTATTGGTTTAAATATGGTAACATTTAATATACTATAATCTTATTTTATTTACTGACAAGTCATTTATTTTCTTTTTTTGATTTATTTTTGTGCTCGTATTCTGAGAGCTGCATAGGACCATTTTGGTGTTCGTATCTTCTATTTAATATATGATCTGGTGTTATATGTTTCTCTATGAATGATTTTACACGGAAAAAATCGGTATTTTTACAATTTGGATCTTCCAAATTATCGTCTTTAATCTCTATAGGTTTATTTACATTTAAATGTGGTATCTCTGATATATTTGGACTATTTAGTTTTTTTTCTGAAGCAATTGTTTTATCTTCTTTCATTTTTTTTTCTTTCTCCTTTTTAGAATTTTGTTTTTATTTCTTTTCTGAAACAAATATGATTAGTGTTTCAGATATATTATTTATTATCTTTATTGGTTACATATTTTGTTAATTTTTATGAGTTTTAGTTCATTAGAAGAATTTTAAATCATTTTTCTTTGGATTTTCTTCAATTTTGAATATTCCTCAACCTTTATCCATTTATCATTTTACAATTTTAATTAAAAAATATTTTAAAAAAATAAAATTATCTGATTAGATTAAATTAAAGTAAGATAAGATTTTTGATAGATAGAAAAATACATAATACTTTTCTATAGGTTTTAATTGTTGAACATGTTATTTTATTTATAATTTAATTACTTAAAAAAATATAATTATACGAGTATTTATTGTATTTTATGTTTAAATATCAACATATTATTTGTGTTCAAATGCAAGCCAAAATTGTTAGTTAATAAACTAGGGTAAAATATGAAATATTATAGCAAGATAAAACCATTTTCATTCAAATTAGACATAGAAGTACTCGTTTACAAATGAATGTATCAAAACAAAACAATATATTTATTTTGTAGTTAAGTTTTAATAAATAAATCGGCCCGAGTTGAGTTGTCACCTGCTTAAAATCGAAGATCGTATTTATAACTATTATTTTAGAAAGAAACCAAGTATGATAGCCCGTTCAAAAAATGATTATAATCCCATAATTTGCACCTAATGTATTCTAGATAAAAATCCAAGCCATAACGTGTACATAAGAATGTCTTTAGTCATAAAATAAAAATTCATGACTCTAATAGCAACATTAAATTGGTTTGACATGTATATAATCGAATTGTGAATTCTTTTAATATAAAATGGAATTATTTTATTTATTATAACTTGGGATGAAATTCGACCAGATGGATCTATTTGCAAAAAGATTCCAATGTCGGATGAATAACGAGCTTTAATGGATAAAAGTGAAAATTTTTCTAAATTTTTTCTTTTGTTTAAAATCGTATTTTTTTTCTTGAGAAAAAAATAATATATCAAAACATAGCTAAGAAAACAATCAGAATTACAGACAAGATATAAATTTTACTAATTGAATAAGAATAATTAAAGTTTGATTTCAATATAAAACAAAATAAACCAATATGAAATGCTTGGACTAATAGAATCGTTCTTACGAACAGATATCGATTCAGATCTTACCAACCAACTTTTTTGATTGAACCAAGACATGATTATCAACATTAGCCGTCCAACATTTTATTCTAATTCGAGATGATAATAATGAATCCATATTTCCAGTCTTTTTTTAGACATTATAATGTTTTTAATTTCTAATTTAAATTTTTTGTTTTTGCAAAATAAATTATACTTTCAAATAATTGCTATGACACCGATTTTATTTCGATTATACAATTATGAATATATTATTTCGACGCTTTTTTTAGTTTTTTCAATGGTTTAATGATGCTAAAATTACGGAATGGTTTTTTCGTGAATAATATTTTCATTGTTTGTATTTATATAGAATCATAAATCATTGAAAATTGTTAGTTTTGGTTATGGTTTCTCAAAGCATAGATTTTAAGTTGGTATATGTTAAAATAATAGCCCACTTGGTGTTTATTTCTTGCATTTTCATTTTCGGTGATTTGATAGCACATTATTGCTCAAATAATAGGAATAGTTCAGCGATGTCAAATAAACTTTTTTTTATTGTGTACTTGCAGTACCCTCTTAGTTTTATAAGGTATTTTATTACTTTTTTTTTTATTTCCAAGCCGACTTCTTTTCGTCTTCGTTCAGAAAAATTTTTGATTAGAAATATTCCTATTTCGAATGTTCGCGAAAAATTTAATTATAAATGAACAATACTATACATCACAAATAATGAGCGAAAATTATATTAGTACTTTCAACCATTTTATTATAAAAGATAATAAATCATCGAATGAAAAAATATTAAAAATTCTAAACTTTACTACTATCATTATAATCCTATGGTATTTTAAAAATTTAGAATTTACGGAAAAAGGAACCTTATATTGCAAAAATTTTATACAAAAAAATCTATATGAAATATTAGCTATTACTAGTCGTAAATTTAAATATAAATTATCTTCGTAGAGTTTACTTCAATATATCGTGGTTTTATAGATCAAATACGTATAAAGTTTTATCAATTAAATGTGTTATGAATTGTTATTTTTTTAATCCATATTTTGTAACTACTCTGATAATGTTTATCACCATTTTATTAAGAGTGCATAATTTTTTTTACCTTTATTAACAATAGATTATTTTGCCCTTCTTAGTTCAAAATCGTTCATTTATAGCCTGTAAATCGATATTTTTGATATTTATTATCAAAGCTTTATTTCTAAAATGCTCGAAGATACGTCTATTTAATCTATATCATTCGTGTGTTAAGCTAGCGAATTTTGCAAAAAATATTTTTTTTGGAAATTTTTCAAAACATCGTAGCCAAGATCTTATATTGTTGATTTAGAATAATGTTCATTAAACGTCGGAATTTAGCTAACCGTTTATGGAATTTCATCGATTTGAGCTAGTTTAATAAATTTGGAAAATTTTCAAGTACTTAACAGCCTTTTTAACGCCTAGAAAATGTTTAATATTTCCTAACAATTTTTTTTGAATATTTTTTTGATTTTTTTCTAGAAATATTGTTACAGACTCGAAGTAGCTTTTTTTTATTATTAGGAGTCAAAATAATAGATTTCTTTATTTTATATTCTATACGGATTTTTATCAATCGAAAATTTTTGTTTGATTCCGCAATTTATTTATTAAAATCTTGTAGTTTTTCTAAAGGTTATTAATTTTTTTTGATGCATTCATCAAGAGAATCATTCATAAATTTGATATTAAAACATTTTTTTCGTATACTTAACCTTAATTGTTTATTCATCAATAAAATTTTCTTTGTATTCAAATTTATTTTAAATTAATTGTAATAAGATCTTGATTTGTTTGTTTGAAGATTATATTAATCTTAATTGCTTTGGAAAAATAGAAATCCTTTTCATCGAATAAGTTTATACTTTCTGTTTTAAATTTCTAAAATGCAAATAGTTTGTAAAAATATTTTTCTTCAATTTAATTAAATACATTAAGTACATAGGGGATTATTTTATTGAATTGAAAATATTTTTCTTTTTATTAAAAAAAAAATTCTTAATAATAATCTTCTTTGAAACTTTATCTCTTAAGTTGTTTTACATTCATATCATTAAACTAAATTATAAATTTTGTAATAAATTATTTTTCAAAAATTTTTTAAATTATTTTGCTTCTTAATTCTAATGATAATTTCTATTTTTTTATGCAACAATTTTTCATAAAAATACTTTAAAATTCTTTTAAATTAGTTGCTTTAAAAATAAATGATTATCACTCTTATTTTCTTTCTTAAATTAAAAAGTTTTAAAATAAATTTCTATTTCTTTTTGATAAAGCTTAGCCCAACAGAATGAACAAAAATTATGTAGATGACAAGAGTGAAGAGGAAATAGTAGAAAGAACACGAAAACGCAAAATAAATACAACGATAGAATTACAGTTACACAAGAAAAAGAAAAGCAGTACATCCTTAATACTTCCCGCTACTCTTGTTGAAACAGAAATGGTAAAAAATATATCTGAAAATTCAACTGAAATGATATGTGCTATTTGTAAGAGAAAGTTAAGAGTATCCAACAACTTTTCTTGTAGATGTGGCGGTATGTTTTGTGGAAGACATCGACACTTCGATCAACACAGTTGTACATACGACATCAGGAAAGACTTTGTTGAAAAGCTTACAAAAGAAAATCCAAGGATTATTGGTAGAAAACTGAATGAGTTTTAGTGGACAATATTTATTATGAGATAAATAATACGGTTTTTTTATCTTTGTTTCATTAAATATTTCTGTTTGTTCTTCTAAATTATTTTTAAATTAATTTAATGAATTTTTTGTTATGTATTTCTATTATAAAATATAATTCTATATTTCGTTTAAAATTTTTCACATAATGGATATCTTCATGATATCTTATTTGGAGTAAATTTCCGTTATATTTTCACTTAATATAATGATATTCGATATTTATATTTGTCTGGTATTTAAACTAAAAAATATAATCCGTTATATTTCTATTTTATAGAATTCTACTCAATAAATTATTTTTGCCAATATTTCCACTCCAGTAAAATAATACATTTTTTTCGCTAAAATTTCTGTTTAAAGCACAAAATTTCTCTAAAGTTTATACCAAAAAAATATAAAAATTAATTTTTAACTTTAATAAAAAAAATTTTGTTATTATTTTTTTAGAACTTTCTAATGGGAATATTTGTTCTAACTACATTGAATAGCCATTAATTTTTACTTTCTATGTAAAATCTGGTTCAAGAGAAGTCACATTTTCTTATTTTAAAATATAAAAAAATTCGTTTAATTATTTTATTGAAAATTTATTGAGAAGTTCTACAATTTAAAATCAAATATATTTTAATACGAGAAATCAGATTTATATTCTTTAATTCAAATTCAGAAAAACTGAATATTCAAGTTCTGTAATATTAATATGAGTAAGAATATTAAATAAAACAAAGAAATAATGAAATAATGAAAAAAAAATTTAAAGATAAAAGAATATTCTTTTTTATAATATTTTACATGCAAATGATTAAAAATAAAAGCACAGAAATAGATAATTTCAAAGATGAATGTAATTGCTTTTATGGCATTCTAATTATTGAACAATCTAAAAGAAAAAAAATTAATTTAGATGATAAAACGGTTTTTAGTTTTGGTTTTTTACACATAAAACACTCTGAAATAATAGAAATGGGTTTTTATATTTTTAGTTTTCAAAAAATCCGACTAGACAGACAATTTTTTTATAATTATTTTAGAAAATTATTTCTAATTTTTATATGTTTACGGATATGTCTTCAAAACTAATATTCATTCTATTTTTTTGAAAAATAATTTTCTAAAATCATGGTACTATAGAAAATTAAATTATTTAGTTAGTTATTCTTCTAGTTGAGGATGCTGTGGTAGAAGAAGGCTTTTGTTGGTTTGATTCCCGAAGTATGAAAATGTATTAAAATATTTTTTAAAAGTGCAAATTTCCTTACTCGGTGGAATTACGCTCTTTTAAATTTCGACCTTCACCTGCTTTTATTATGCATCTATTATAAAAATTCGTTAGATTTATATTTGAGTACAGTGAGACTCCCAATTTTTTTTGGATTGTCTAACTACTTGGGCTTATAATTTTTCGTGATATTTTTATCTTTGAGTTTGCAATGAAATTTTTTTGTAGCAATTCTGAGTTCCAAATTGATTCAAGGTGATACGGCAGCAGATTTTATTTTATTTTACCTTTTTTAGCTAAGTTATTACATGTGTATAAATGTCAAGGTAAATATGTAGTATGAATTCGCCACCTGCTCTACTGAGTTTCATGTGTATCATATTTATTCGCAATGTATTCTGTTTATAGATTGAGCTTGAATTCTTCGTGAATGTTTTAGCAATCAGAGAATTTGAAAATTCGAATTATACTTAAAGAAATAATTTGATTCGGTAAGTAAATAGAATATAAATTTTTAGAATTTGATTTATTATTCTTTTAATTTTCTAAATCTTTATAAGACTAGTTATTGAATTTTCTAATTCTTTATAAGAAATTATTGTATTTTCATAAGTTTTAAAGTAATAATTTGCTTAGAAAAAAAAAATAGAACAAAGTTTTAAGTTTGGTTTTACTTAAATTTTTTAACCAATTTTATTAAAATTTCCCCTGATTAAATGCATGAATCAAAAAACTGTTTAGATGAAGTTAAAGCGGTTTTATTTAGTTTAGTGGCATCTATAAAAGTAGATATAAACAAAGAAAGTGAATTTAAAGCTATTTTATGTGATATAAATACCATTTTAAAAACAGAACCATCTCTTTACATATGTTTAGTTGAATGGAAATTTTTTACAAAACAATTTATTTATATTTTACGTGAAGAATGTATTTTTATAGAATCAATGGATATTTTGGTGAATGCTTTAGAATATTTTGTTCAAAGTAAGAAAAAAAATAATTTGAAAGAGTTTTTTATAAACCGAAACAATCTGATTTTTTTAAGTGAAAAAATATACAAAACGTTGAAAAATATAAAAACTGAATTTAATGAAAATTTTATTGAAGAAGATTTATTATGGAGATGTTCTGAATCTAAAATAATAACTAAGGTAATTCATAGTTTGAAACTTTTTATTTCTTCAAATGATAATTTTACTGTTTCTATATTATTGAATATTTTAATGGAAATAGGGTTTTTTGATTTAATTTTATTTTTAAGAACAGAAACTGTTTGTGATTTTTTTAATCAAATATTTAAATACAAATCATGTTTTAAAAGTAAAGAAACAACCATTTCAGATAAAAGTACTGTTCCGTATGAAAACATACGCAAACATTTCGATCCTGAAATATTTTACTCTTTGAAAGATAATATTCCTAAGAAATCTTATTTTTCTAAATATTGTTTCATTTCAAATCCCGTTTTTATAAAACTTGCCAAAATGATTTATCAGTATGTTTTTTACTTTTTGGTTGAATATTTTTCTATTCCTAGAAATATTCATACAATAAATTTTATTTGTGAGTTAAAATTTACTGGAAAATTGGAAGATATTGAAAATTTAAAATATAAAAAATTATCTACTTCTACAGAACAAATCTATGATGAAATTGAAAGTGCTTCAAGAATTAATTTTTTAAATAATCATGATTATAAAGAAAATTCATATTTTTCGGTTGTTCATGATAATTCTGATAATTTATCTGAAAATAAATATTTAAATAATGAAACCTTAAATTTGTTTAATTATAGAGATTTTCAAGATCATTCGGTTCATGAAGAGTCTATGAAAATAGAGGTGAATTCAAATTTTGAAAATAAAGATATATCTAACCAAAATATATATGATGAAACTATAAGTCAAACTTTGATTAATCTACCTGATAAAATTGATGTTGGAATAGATTACTTAATAAATTTTAATTCAGTTTTGAGTCGAATAACTGAACTGCAAAATGAGTTGAAATCTTTTCCAAAAGTTTGCTATTTCGAAATTTATATAAATATGTTGGAATTAATAAGAAATCATTCGCAAAAACAAATTTTGATTAGAAAAGTATTTCAAAATACAGAATTTATTTCTAAAATATCAGCATTTATTACTGACAAAAACCTTGAAATTTCAATAAATTCTGTAAAAATAATTTACAATCATTTTGTTTTGTTAAAAGAATTTTTTGATAAAAATTTATTTCTTTACAGAGGAAATTCTAAATTAGAAAAAAATAATATTAAAGATTTGTTTCGCTGTTTAAACAAAGAAAAGAAAATACAAAGAATGTTTACATTATTACAATACAGTTGCAAATGTGTTTCAGGATGTAATTATGGTAATTGTATTTATCCTAGAGTATTGATTGTATTAGGAAATACATTTTTAAATGGAAAAAAGGAATTTTTTTACAAACCCAGTAATTTGGCGTTGATGTGGAGCATTCATAATTTCTTCCCAGAATTTGCCGATGAAAAAATAGTTACATTTGATTTGAGCAATTTTAGTTGCTTTTTTAAGATTTATTTTGAAAAATTCATGAATTTTCTATCTAAAAATCCTTATAATTACGCAAAAATATTATTTCCAATTGAAAATAAAAAAATTGAAAAAAAAGAAGCCAAATTTAATGTACAAATCGATCAAGATGAAGCAGAATTTAATATAAAAAACAATGATTTGATATCTTCAGCTGAAGAAGAACAAACGCTAGAGCCATACAATTCAAAATCAAAAATATTTGATAATAATTTCTTTGAATCTGTAATTTTTAAAGAAGAAAAAAATGAATTGAAACCAGGAGAAGAATTAGAAAAAAGTACAGAAAAAGATCTACAAAATGAAATTATGGACCAAAAAAATACAAAAAATAGTTTTACAACTACAAATTTTGAAAGTAAACAAGAAATCGAGGAATCTAAAATCAATAGTAAAAAGAAAAAAATTAAGAAATCAAAATATAATCTTGAAAGTAGTTCATCATTCGACTGAATATAAACTTTTATCCTTGCATTTTCAAATTATTATATTTCTCACAGATTCATTTTATAATTTTTTTAAAAATTTCTAGTCAAAAATTTTCGAATTAATGTCCATTCTTATAAATGAATAGAAAGTTATCTTAAAAAGTAAATCATATTTAACAATAAATTTTACTAGTTTAAAATATATGTTCGATTATTAAATAATATTAAATTAATTTTGAAAGATTTCTGTTTATAGCACTAAGAAGTAAATAAAAAAAATTTGTGATAAAAAATTTATCTTTACTTTGATATGGAGAATATAAGAGATTAGGACATATGCCTTCCAATTCTATATTTATTTAACATAAATAATATTATAGATTGTTTGAAATTAAAATTAATTTATTGCCGAGCTATTATTCTATTACTTACTTCTTTGTATATTTTCCCTATGTTTTGATTCGATCATCTTTCATATTTGAGGTACTTTCTAAATTACTATTGAATGCTTTGATTTCTAGTATTTTCTCTCACATTTATCTTGGTTGGTTTTGATATTTGTTTTCATACAAGCTTTACTTCCTTGGTGTTTATCTCAAGCGAAGTGAGTGACTCTCAGCTCATGATATTACATCCAATTATGCCCTTATTAAATTCCCATTACAGTTCAGTCCTATTCGAATTCTCTTTTGATTAAATAAAATCAGTTTATATGTTTTTTGAGTACCATTGATTGAATATATGATTCTATGCTTGCTCTTATTTGTTGATTTTTATGGGTTTTTGCAAAACACTATTCTAAGTGTTAGAATAATCAATCATCAACACTAGAACATTGAATACGACCTTTTTTGGTCAATCCGTTGTTTTTGGAAGTTTTTTTCAGTTTCAACAATTTGAAGTGAATCTTGTGAAGTAATTCCTAGTTCAATAAAGAAATATATTCATTTCTTACTAAAATAAATATTTCAGGTTTATTGTTCTGAATTCAACATAAGTTTATATTTAGGTATCAGCTTATATAAGTATACCTTTTTTATAAATTCTTGAATAGAATGACTCCTAATTCGTTTTGAGGACTTAAATTTATATTTATTTACGAAAAGTAAATGAGCTTCTTTGAAGCAAATCTTGCAGTTTTTTACATTCCATTACATTATTGATGGGTAAATGATTTCATTTTTTATATATTTCAATTCCTTCAATCATTTTTATTTACCCTTCTTTCTTAATTATTGTAAAATTTGTAAATTTAATTTTTCGTTTAAATTTTTGATGTAAAAATTCTGAAAATCATTTATCTTAAATTTATTTTTTCGACTAACAAACTCATATTTTATGGTTATTTTAGTCTTATACAAATATTTTAATGCGGTTTTAATACAAAACATTTGATAGTTCTATTTGTTTCAAATACCTTATAAATATTTTATTTTTAAGTTTTCTAAGAATTAGTTTTATTGCTTATTTCTTTTTTCAAAACATTTGAAGATTCTGTCAGATATTTTTCAAATAAAATATTTTAAATCAATTTTTCTAACGTTTGTTTCATATTTAAATTTATATTTTTAAAAGTTGTGACCCATAAATGACAATGAATACCGATGACAAAGTAATATTTTTATCTGATATAACACTTGAAGAAGAATATGAAATACTACAATCCATTAAAAGAGCCAAACCAGTGGAAATACCACCAGTTGTACAAAAAAGGATTTGTGGCAATTCTTTGTTGGACGATAAAGATTATTTATTTCAGTCTATAAATTTTCTTTGGAAAGAACAAATTTATGACCGTAATTCTGCACTTTCAAGCATCGTATTTTGTCTTTTAGCTTGTGAACCGTTTTCCAATCTTTTAAAAATTCTTTCTACAAAAAATAGATCTACAAAGAAATTTTTTCCTTTGGCTGAGATTTTATCAGCATTGATTGATTTCTTGGAAGAAGAAAAAGATTCGAAAAGTTTTAACGAAATACGGGAGAAACTGGTAAAAATAATACCTGATGGTGACAAAAAAGATAGTTCTATGATTTATAAATCAATATTGGATATTCTTCATAAGGAATTTCTTTCTAGTTATTATTTTGAAGAAGTTGATTGGGAAATACAAGAAGAAGAAAAATTATCAAAAATTCATATTTATGAGGAATATTCTCCTATTGTTGAGATATTCCAAGGTAAATTTAAATGCCTTGAAAAAGAATTAAAAATTAAATATTTTGAATCTTTGAATATTAAACAAAGCAGCAAAGATGAAAAAATTGAAAAAATACTTGAAATGTACGAAGTTTCTACTGATAAAGGATTAAAATACGAGAATGACATTATTAAAGGTGTTGAATCTACACCAATAGTTTTGGTTGCCAATTTAAATTCAGCGAAAAACGATTTCATTTCAAAAAACATAAAATTCGCCGGTGAAAAATATAAACTCGTTTCTGTTTTGTCTAAAAGTGAAGATTCTTATATTTCCTATGTTTTGTCTGGTACGGAATGGATATGTTGTTTAGGAAAACCATCAATATTTGATTCGGTTTCAAAATTTAAAGGATTTCCATTGATGGCTTTTTATGTTAAAAATCATCAAAATTAAATCATTAATTTATTTATCTGTTTAGATTCTAAAATATTTTTTTTTCAAATATATTCAAATTTTTATACTTTTGGATTGTAAAATCTTTATTAGATGTTTATAAATATTTTATTGAATTCAAATTTTTATGCATAAATTTATATTTTTAATTGAAAATTTTTAAGACATTTAAAATGTTCATAAGTTCTTGATTTAAATTTATATTTTTAATTGAATATTTTTAAGTACATTTAAAATGTTCATAAGTTCTTGATTAAAATTTCCATTTTTAATTGAAAATTTTAAGACATTTAAAATAATCAAAATTTTTTATGCATAAATTTTTTTTATATAAAAAAGTAATTTTTTAAAAAATTTCGGGTCTTTTTCGAACCAATAATTTTTTAAAAATCTTTCGTGAAAAAGAGAGGTATGAAAAAAAATAATAAATAAAAATGTAAAATTTTAGAATTAAAATACTTAATTTCGCTTTAAGAAAATGTATCGACAAAAAATATCATTAAAATCTACGTTATTTCACGAAATAAAAACTTTTTATTTTTTTTACAAATTACTTCTAAAAAAATGATTTTCATTGCGCAATTTGAAATAAAAGCTAGCGATTGTGACAAAAAGAAGGATAATTAGTAAAAATAATCATAAAGAATTTTATATTTTCTTTAATAATGTATTATTCGTAGAAACACCCCCTCATGACGTTTGTTAGATTCCGTAGAAACGAACCTATTTCGATTCTCTGTGATTTTTGTTACAATGAAATAAGCTTTTCAACGAGAATAAAATGTTCGGAATGTAATTTAGATTTTTGTGTTCTTTGTTTCTACAATAAAAAAAATTGGATGGTCATGACTTGTCACATAAATATAGAGCTATTGAACCGTTGGTGTTTCCAGTATATGAACCCAATTGGACAGCACTAGACGAACTTTTATTTTTTGATGCTTTTTATATTTACGGTATTGGAAATTGGGAAGATATTTCAAATTATTTTGGATCAAAATCAGTTGAAGAAATCGAAAAGCATTTTTGTTTAATTTTTGGTATTTCAGACAATAAATTCTACGAATCAGATAAAAATATCAGTGGTTTTTCCAATCCAAACATTCACGAAGTTGTTAATTATTTACCTCTTAGAAAAGATTTCGATGTAGAATACGATAACGATGCAGAAAATATTATTAAAGATCTTGTATTTAAAGAAGAAGATAACGAAATAGAAAAACAATTAAAAGAAGCCATGATTGATAGTTATTTCTATACGTTGAAACTAAGAAATATTAGAAAACATATTATTTTAGATAGAAATCTTTATGAAATCAAAAAATTACAATCCAAAGAATCTAATTATTCAGAAAATGAAAAAAAGATTCTTTCTAAACTCAAACCACTGACACCATATTTGTCAAAAACAGATTTTAATTCATTTTTAAAAGGAATTTTTATTGAGGAACATCTTGAATCTTTATTAAACAAGAACCAAGATTTCAAGCAAAAATATTCAAATGAAAGATTTTTAAAGTATGAAAAGGAACGTTCAAAATTGCTTACTGATTTGGAATTGGAAATATGTAAAAAATTAGAAATTTCATATAAATCGTATATTCATATCAAAAGTACAGCAATAAATGAATTTTTAAAAAATAATTATTTAAATGTAAAAAGACTCAAATATCTTCTAAAATCGTACGATAAAAGAATTGAAGTTCTCTATGGTTTTTTCTCAAAACAAGGTTGGATACCTGAAAATTAATTTTTTTAAATAATTTTTACATTTACTGAATCCAAATAATTTTTTTTTATAGTTTTTTAAGTTCTTTTAATTATTTTTTTACGTTCCATTTTTTTTATCTTCTTTTTTTGCAAATTTTAAGACTTATGTCTTTTATTATACCTTAAGTTATATTCTGATTAATACAATCTAATTTGTCTAGTAATATCATAAATTTGTATAAAATCACATTATTTTGAATATCTTATTAATTTCTTGTTGTTTTTTAAAAAAGTGCTGAAGCACTCGAGATGAACTAGTTCTTAAATTTTTTTTGAAAGAGTTGATGTAAAAGAAATATTAAAAATGTTTTGAAAAGAAATATATAAATAAAAGAAAAAATAAAAATTTGTAAATGACATTTATCTAACTCAAGCTATATATTTTGGAAATATTTGATAGATTAAAAATTTTGGAACATTTTCGATGAGTCCTAATATTTATTAAATGCTGATATTAAGATTATATATAGTTTAAAAATAAACAAATATTACAATACATTAAAAAACACAGGTATTTTGAATGAAATTATGTCTTTTTAGGTTGAATATTTTGTATCGAAACAAGATCGAAAATATTTTTACTGTTAAAATTACTTTATATCTTTTTTGTGTAAAAGTTATTCTATCGTGAAATAGTTTTCTGAAATTAGACTGCCATTGAGAAAAGAACGATTTTATATAATATGTATATATAAAACAAAATAATTTATTTACTTCTTAAGAAATATTAAAATCATTAGATATTCATGTGCTTACTGGATATAAGCTTTTAGAAAATCCTCTATTTGACGTAAATAATTGAGAGAAACATTTATACAGTTTACCTGGCCAGTTCTAACCCTTGGGCTTATTGCTTGTATAATATATCAGGAATCGTATATTTAATATTATATATAAGTGGTTCAATGAGAATGATACAAATTAATAACCGTAAAATAGTGTAGAAAGCATACTTTAATGTATTAAAGTGTGTTATTTTAAACAGAAAACGTGAAATCTGGTCTATATCCCATTAAAATTCAACAATCACCTCAATGAGTAATTTTTGCAGTAAATAAAGGTTTATGAACACTTAAAACCATAAAGACAAACTTATTAAAATCATGAAAATCATGTAAATTTTTCAAAGAAAAGTATATCAGAAACAAACACGCATCTCAATTTAAATGGGCCGAGAGTAATATAAAACACAAGCTAGATCCAAGAATAACAATTTAATTGCGACGGAAGCAAGCCCTGTTATTAATACTAGATTTTTAGACTAATGAATTCTGAACTGTACATAAAACTTAAATTTAAGAGTTTGATCTTCTAAGAATTATCTCTGTTTACTTTTACTTACTTATACCATTCATCTTTTACCTCTCGGTGTCGAGGATGAATCACTGTAAATTTTAATTGCTTTATTTAATCTGTTGTAACTTGGGATTTTAGGGGATGGGTCTATAGATTATGTATGATTTATACAACAGAAAAATATCAAAATGCTGTTTCCACCTATTTCACACACTCATTGGCAAAAAGATGATTTTTAATATCATTACACTCCTCAAAAACCATACAAACATACAAAGTTAAAATAAATAAATGTTTGTGGATTCTTTCCGGGGTTTTTTTGGGTATTTGAATGATCCAAAAAATATATTTCAAAATTTTACATATTTAAAATATACTCTACGAATGCAATATATTTCTTATATCTTTTTAGTTATTTTCAAAGTAATATTTAGAAGTATTAAATGATTTATACACAAAAAAGCCTAAAACCGGATTAAAAATAGCAATTTAAAAATTAAAAATTTTATTGCTCAGTATAAATAAAAATTTAGTCTTGATTTTTTACAATTAAATTTTTAAGAAAACTGAGAACTTAAATTATTATCAACTAAGGTTTACATTATTTAGAATGAGTATCTATTTTAAAGAACCAAAATTTATATTGCACAAAATTTTTTCTTCATTTGATTGAAATGAAAAGATTTAGATATAAGATTCTTAAAATAAATAAAAGTATCGGTTTTTACAAATAAAGACAAAACTATACCCATGAATTTATTATTGAAGTAAATAACCTGAAATAATAAATTTAATCTTAAAAAAATCCTTTTATTTTTTGCTTGTATTATTGCCTTTTTTTTCTCCCGCTTTTTTGAGATCAATATGATCTTTTAGTATTTCTGTTATAACGCCCACCTTTGCTTCCAATTCTGCCACTTTTGCTTCTATACTGACCGGCTTTTTCTGATCATTAATTTTATTCAAGTTTTTCAACAGAAACTTTGCTTCCCACTTATAAAAGATAATAGCAAATATCACAGAACACAAAGCAATTGCTACTACCGGTTTATCTATTCTAGTCATACAAATACAGAAACAACAATATATAGATAGTATTTTAACCAATAAAATCTGTTTATTTCTTATCTAAGATAACGTTTTATATATCTTTTAATTAAATATATTTATAATAATTGGCCCAATCAAATAGTAAATCGTATTTTGTTGTTTTCCAATATAGTTTTTCCTATTTTTTTTTCTAATTCTAATATTAATTGAGAAAATAAAACAGATTTTTTAAATCGGTTTTTAATCTGTAGTTTATTGCAGAAATGTCGATTGATTAGAATATTTTCTATGTGTATAACTTAAGAATCATTTTAAAATGATTTTCAAGAAAAAAAAACCAATTTTTAAATTTAAAAAAATTATTTAAGAAAATATCATAGTAATATTCTATACAAATATAAAAATAATATTCAATTATTTTCTAATATTAATAAAAAAAGTAAAAGATTGTCGTTTTTAATAAATATTTTATTTTTACTCTAATAATTTCAATATATATCTTTTCTTCCTTTTAAATCTTTTTAAAATATTTCTTCAAAACACTTTTTTATTTAATAAAATTCTGGGTTAAAATATTTTTAACATTTTTATATGTTTTCTTCTACCTCTTTAACCACTATTGTCTCTTCTTCCAAATCCGGCTCTTCATTTATGTTATTGGTCGGTTCCTCTAAAGTGGTTCCTCCTTGTAAAATAAAGGGGGCTTTATATTTTGGTTTAAAATTTTTGGCACCATCTTCCTCTGTTTTCGCTTCTTTTAAAGGGGGTATTGGTTCCTCATGCATCTCTGATCTCATAATAACACCCATTGACGCTCTCTCCCAGCTCTCTTCGGCATTTAGTCCTGACTCAAGTCCTCTTCGTCGATCAAAGGAAATAGTTTCGACTGTCTTTTTAAGTACTATAGACTGAATGTATGCTTCTACATTCATGGGTATTTCTAGTCTTTTAAGATGAGATTTATGGTATTTTGTCACAATACCGTCCCAGGTCATCACATAAGGGATTATCTCAACACTACACTTATAAATAAGGCCCAACTCATTGGCTAGCAGGTCATACTTCCTAAGTTTTTCAGTTTCAACTATTTGAAGTGAATCTTGGGAAGTGATTCCTACTTCAATGAGTGTTATCTTATTCTTCTTCTTATCTAAAATAAATATGTCCGGTCTGTTATTCCGAATTTTAACATCAGTTTTAATTCTGGTGTCCACTCTTATCTCTGCATACTCATTATCAAGAATTTCTTGAACTGAGTGGCTCCTTATTCGTTTTGAAGACTTAAACTTATATCTATTTAGAAGGAGAAGGTGTAGGCATCTAACCACTTCATTATGCCGTCTAGTGTAATCATGGCCTAGCATTTTTTCACATCTAGTTGCTAGATGATCCACAGTCTTACCAGACTTCCCGCAATGTTGACACACACCATCTGCTCCCCAGAATACATTTCTATCCTGGATATAGCAGAACACAGCTTCATTTCGTGGCCTAATATTTCCTCTCTTTAGCCATCTTGAAGAGTCACTAACTTCAAAACTTAAAAATCTATATATTTTAAAGTATTTATTCAAGCCTTACAACTCAAAGATAAAAATTTTTATCTTATTCTTATATTTCTTAAAGTAAATATATATTTAAATAAACTTTATTATTTGATTTTCACTACAAGTGTAATATTTCTCTTAAATATTTTTCATAACTCAACTTATAAACCTTTTCTTTAATTTCCAACCAATTCATACAAAATTATAAATAACTTTATAAATCATTAAACTATCTATTAAAAGAAAAATTAATCTTTAATCATATTTATATTTTCCAAATGAACAATTTATTATACAATTGGCTGTATTATAAGAATAAATGATTATTAGTAAAAAATACTATAAAAGACTAATTAAAGATCTAATATAAATATTTCTTAAAATAGAAATTCTTAAATATTATTATTCTGTCTTCAAGTTGTATATAAAGAATATAAAAATGTAAAAAATTATGTGTTTTCTTTGAATTAACAGAAATTAATCATTCAATTTTAATATTAAATCTCAAATTTTAATATTGAAACAACATAAAAATTTATTACAACTATGAATATTAAATATTGAAAATATGATTATTCAACTCAAAAACTAATAATCAAAGAATAAAAACCATAAAATATAAACTTTGCAATATTAAATATGAAATTTAAAAGTAAGATATGAAATTGAAATAAATTTACTCTAAATATTAAACCTATGGAATTCAGAAGTAAAATTATTCTAAATATTTAAACTATTAATCCTTCAGCAAATTTACTCTAAATATTAAAATTATGGAATTTAAAATATTAATCTTTCAACAAATTTACTATTTTTATATAAAAGTTTATTAAAAATGCACAGAAATTTATCAAAGTTCAAAGAAATTTGTATCTTTACAGTTCTTTTGAAAGGAAATTCCTTCTCCAATCGAAGAAAAAGTAGGAACAAACCAATACCTAGGATCCTTTCCGAAGACCTGGTACCAGTTTTCTTTAAATCCTAAAAAATATGGATTTAATATTCTTCTATCATGTATTGTAACATCATCATACGTAACCAACGGTCCTTCTTGAAAAACACCTGGATTAAACGGTTCTTTTGCCAAATATTCTTCCAATGTTTCATATTCAATTGTAGTTTCATTAAAACTAATCAATTTGGTATGTAAAACCAAAAAAAACATCGTTATAATCCATCCAATAGAAAATAAAAGTACAATTATAATATAATTTGTTGTAGATGAAGTATAATCATCCATAAATATAGGAAATACCAGAGTTAGTATTACATACAACATAAAAATAGAATTAAATACCAAAAAAAGGTAAAAGAATTTGTAATTATGAAATGCTATACAAGAATCTACCAAGTAACAATGATGATCCATTTTTAAAAAACATTTTTTACATTTTTTGCAATGATGAGCACGTGGCGGTTTATAAGTTTTACAGATATTACATGTTTGTATATCTCTAAGTCTCTTTTTCGATATCTCCTGTATAAAAAATGGATTTATATCATCAATTATATTTTCTGACTCCGATCTTCTCATGTGTGGAAATAAACTAAGAGTGCTTACCTCATCGTTAGATAATAATCTCATGTAAAATATTCCTGTGTATAGAGCTAGAAAATGATAAATAATAAATGTCATTATTATATAAGCATTTTCAAATCTTTTATCTTCTAAACAGAATATACCAACCACAACAAAGTATGAATATATTATTATTACGGGATAAATAGCATATGCGATGAAACCAATCGCGTCTTGTTTTACTTCTCTCCAACCCATGAATTCCTTTTTGAAGGAAAAAAATATTTAAACATTTTTAAATTAAAAGAGCGAATATTTTATTTTTGTAGGTTGAAAGTTGTAAATAATATTTTGTGTATAATGGTAATAAAGAAATAGAAAAGGCGGTAAAATTAATTATTATGTAGTAGATGTATGTATTGTTGTGTATGTAAGATATATTATTTAATTATATTTGTAATTCTTTCTAATATAAGATTTAATCAATTCTAAATATTATTTTAATTATTATTCTAATTGCTACTTATGGTTTTAAAAATTCATTAATTTGAGAAAAGTATTTTAATGGTAGATAACACTAGAGATCGGAAAAACAAGAAATTTTAAGAAAATCGATTCATTTTATTTTAGAAAAAGATTTATAAGAAATAATGACAGAAGCAGGAAAAATAATAGGTTTTAAGAAAATGGATTCATTTTATTTTAGAAAAAGATTTAAAAAGAAATAATGACAGATATGCGAAAAATAATAGGTTTTAACGGAATTTGATTTATTTTTAAAAGAGAAGAGCTTTGATAAGAAATTATAGCAAAAATTATGAAAATAATAATTCATAGGAATTCCGTCTCTTATTTAAGAGTGAAGATTTTTAGAAAAAGTTATGAAATATTTTTGTAAAAATTTCATATTTTATTTCTTCTTTTTGATGAGAGTTATAAACAAAAACAGGTTTTTAAATATTTAATATTAAATAAATTAAGAAAAAAAACAAAAATTATTAAGTAGAGATATTAGGATATTTTATTTGATAAAAATATTATGAATATGCATCTGCTTCAAGAACAGACTGTTTGATCTCGTGGTAATCTTCTCTACATTTTAATATTTTTTTAAGTTCATTTCTTGGTATCTTGTGAAACATTCCAGTTGTAAACATAATAATGTCATTTTTGTCTACAGCAATCAATTCACAGACTTCTGTAAAATATTCATAATTTTCAAATACTTCTATTAAATTAATGTCTTTGATAAACTTTTGTAGGTATTTTATGTCATTTACAAGAATTTTTGCCTTTTTGGGTGTAAATTTTAAGCTTAGAATGTGTTTATAGTAACAAATATATATTTTATCGAGAAGTAAAGTTAAAAAATCTTTGGTATTTTTCCCTGGAATGGTTTCGTTTAAAATTATATTTTCGTCTTTTAAAAAACATGTAATTTTTTTTATAGAAATTGTATTTACAGCTTCATCGTAATATTCTTTCATGGTTTGTGCTTTTATTAAACCTTTCACTTTTCTTTCTGATATTTTGAATCGCGTGTCAATTATTTCTTGTATTTTATCATCAACAAAATATTTAAAATTTTCTGATAAATGACTTTTTCTTGGAAAAGATGAAAAAAAATTAGAAAAAACGAGAAATAAATATGAAAGTAAATTACATAACTTTAAGGTTTCTGTGCCAGAAAATGTATTAATTACAATTTCTATTAAACGGTGCAATTTAGAAATAAAAAAAGTAATAATTTCATCAATATTTTTTTCAGAGTAATTTAAAATTTCTGCTCGCTCCATAAAAAAATTTATAATGCACAATAATTTAGCGAAAATTTCTTTATATTCAAAATTTGAATTATAAATAGATTCATTTAATAAAATGTAATTATTTTTTGGTTTCTTTTTATTTACAAGAATTTGAAATACTTCTTCAAAAGCGGTTTCTTCTTTTCTAATTGCGTTTAACACATAATCTTCAAAAATATCATCGACTAAAGTATTTCCTATTGACTCTTCATAAATCGATAAAATGAATTTTTGTAGTTCTTTTACTTTTATGTATGAAGATTTTAGATTCATTAAAAATAAAAAAGAATCTTCAAATTTCATGAAATTTTCTAATTCTGTTTGTATTAAATCTTGAAATATTCTTTTATTTATTATTTCAATTACTTCTAAATGATTTGGAAATATTGATTCAATATCTGACAATTCATCATCATAATATTTTCTAATCTTACTTATAAAAATAAAAAAAGGATTGTTTTCGTTTTCATAGAAATCTAAATCTATTTTTTTAGGAATTTCATGGTTATATTCAGATACTTTTAATTTGAATAAATCCAAACTTTGCATGTAATTCTTAATAATATATTTTGATTTATCCATTTCCATAAAGCACACATATGAATGACGTAAAAGACTTCTATTCTTTTCAACAATAGCTCTTTCGAAAGTTTCTGTAATCATTTTTTCTATTTTTTTATTATAATTTGAAATATTTTCTGTCAAGGATTCGTCATCGAAATTAGAAATATCACGAAGTGTTTTAAACGCAAAACATAAAAATCTAAGCGTTTCGAAATCTTCATTTTTAATTGCATTTTCTATTTTTTCAAATTCCCTTTTTTTAATATCACAAACTAAATTAATAATTCTTTGCATCAATTTTAATTCATCAAGATGTTTTTTTGTATCAATTATTTCTTTAAAACAATCCACGTGATTTAACTTTAAATTTTCTATATTTTTTGTCAGTAATTCAATATTTTCTTTCACTGTTTTTATTTCTTTCTTGTTCAATTCATTTTTCATTTTTTCTTTTTTAAAAAATATCGCTTGGCGTAAATCATCTAGTTCTGTTATCAATCGAGTTAGGTTCTTTTTTGTTTCATCCAAATTGTCGAAATCTATTTTTAGTTTATCATTTATTAAAACTAATTCATTAAAATTTTCTTTTTTAAAGTCTTCTATTGAAAATGTTGCCATAATTAAGGGCCATTCAATATTTTGTAAATTTTTTGTCCGCAATTGTGAAGATAAATATGATGAATATACAGACACAGTTTTTTAATCTAAAAAATGTGTTTATTTTTCCTCCAATTTCAATTTATTTACTATTTTTTTATGTTTGTGGTCAAATTATAAAAATCATTCAATAAACCAAAACATACAAAGAATCAGAAAATTAACTGACCAAAACAAGAATAGAATTCACAAATTAGGAATGAAATAATTTAAAAAAAATATTTTCGTAATATATTTTGTTCAAACGAAATTGAGAAGAGCTCCTAAAATTTATTCGACATATATATGCTCCGGATCAAATGGCCAATTAGTTATGCTGGTCTTTAATAAATAAAATATTACAAATAGATTGTTTTAGATCAACTGATTTATAGAAATGGGAAAAAAATTTGTTGAATTTTTTTAATTAATATGGCATTATAATATCTTCGATGCAAATAATTAATCGTTTTGAGTAAATAGACTGGGTTTATAGTTACTTTATATCTTATGTTTGTTCAATAAAAATCAAAACTGCTACGTTTTCTCTGCTATTTATTGGTTTGTTCTTTTCAAAGCATAAATAAATAATTCCAGGGATAATATGATCTAGATCCATTGATTTTTGCTGTAAATATATTTATTCTTTGAAAAAAGATGAAGGAAACAGATTATTGTACAAGAATTCATTTTTTGTTTATTTTTATCACAAGCTCTTTATGGTGAGTAAATTTCACACGATGGGATCGTCTTTGAAGTGCAGCTGTTTTTTTTTACTAAAAATATGGTTAAAATATCCAAATAAAATGCAGTTAAATATCTTAAATGTTGTGAAAAAACCAATACACTTCTAGAAGAAGTTGCTATTTAAATACTTAAGGATAATAGAAGATATCAAAAGTAACTCAGCGCTTAGATTATGCAAGGAAATAAAATATAATTTAATACAAAATTTAAAAAATTTAACAGATGCAAGAACGTAAAAAATTTATTTAAGGCTATAAATAATCACTCGATATCGTTAATTAACCATCATATAAAAACATTTCGACTTTACCGAATGATTTCTCGAAGTTAGATGATGTGATATGTGCAGTGTTTATAAAAGTAAATAGAATAACGTTCTTAAAAGAGCTTTTAATAGCAAGGAGGTGGAATATATGAAGATATTTTCAGTGTTTATTACAAAAAAATATATGTCTTACAACCTTCGATTATAATACTAGAAATATAGAAAATGAAACTGCCTAGCAGCAATCCATCAAAACGAAGAATGACACTAAAACTCAACCTGAAAAAATCAAATCATTCATAATAAAAATATAAGAAAAAAGGGGGAAGTTGCATCATAAATTAGAAATCACCATACAAGTATAAATGTCATAAAATTTAATTATTTTGGTCATTATTCATAATTAACAAGGTGAATGAGAATTTGATAATTTTTTTACTTTTTTTTTTTGAAGAAACTAAGAGTATTATATTTAAATCAATATGTATGAAAGTACGTAGGTATACGAAAAAAAAATATACAATTTTCAAAAAATGTCGAATCTAAGAATATTTATTTATTTTAGGAGCTTCCGCTTTGGTGAAATTTTGAGGTGCATGGGCTTTTTTCTTTAGGACACCTAGTTTTGAGATTTAGATTGAAATGTCAGTCAAATTAGATATCTTTAGTCTCTGGTCTTGGTGGACATTCTCTTAGGAAAATTTTGACATGTAGAATCGCTTTGATACAAATAAACATTGAATTACACCTTTTAAATTGATTTCTCATGTAAAGTTCATTTAAGACCCCAAGTTCCGTACCAAATTTTTAAAAATGAGCATCTGTTACTTTTGGAACAAAGGCCACAATATTCCTTACAACCTTAAGATCATTGTTTACATCTGGTGATTTAACTCTCATGGTGTCCCCCTCTTTGACGGTAGGATATTTTTAACCAGAGGTTTTAAGCACTTTGCAGCTTGTTTATTTATAATATTTCTTGCTGAAGATCTCTTAATTTTTAAATGTATCAGAATTTATTTTTTTTAGCTTAAACTCTTTATAAAAATCATTATAACTCCATCCGCAGGTTTTTCATAACCAAAGACCGAAAGATTGGTTGGCTCTAAACTATTTATTTCTCTTTCTTTGTTATAAAAAGCAAAACATGATTAGAATAACGAAGTTGAATATTTAACATAACCATCAATAGTCACTTTCACACCATGCTGAGAGAAGAATTGGCTTGCATTTTTTCTGTTTGTCGTAAGAGGCGGCCAAAAGGGACTGGTCCTCCAGACCGAGGTTGGGCGTAATACTAAAAACCTACCTTTTAAACCATTTTGTTAAGAAACCGAAAAAGTAAACAAACCCACTGAAAAAAGACAAATAGGCGGTATAAATGAGAGAGGCCAAAGCCTCTGCGGGGTTGTAGTGCCGATGGCCGTGATTTTCGATGGTAATCATTTCGCTCTTCTCATTTTTACTTTTTGTGATGACTTGTTAAATTTGGAATGAATTTTCTCTAATGGATTATTAATTATTCTGATCTATCATTATTACCTCCAAGTCTTCTCCAAAATTTATTTTAGACCGATCGAATAACAAAAATACATTTTGAACTCAATTTCTTCGTTTTTTCTAAACATAGTTTTTCTCAAGTACAGTTTATGCTAATTGAAAGGCTCTGTATTTCATAATTTGAATAAAACGTAAACCTCCTGAAATTTTCTGCTGTTATTGTCTTGATGTCAAGTATAACGCTTATTCTCGAAATCTTGATTGTAACTTTATAAGGCTCTGAATTTCAAAGTGTATGGTCTATCTATGTACCATCTTTAACTCGGTTCATATTCTAAATAGTTATTTAATCAGTTATTAGTAAATTCTCTGTTATTATCACCTTTCAAAATAGAAAGTGCCTCAGAAACGGTAAAAATATCAAAAAGTACATATATTACTTCTTTTGAACTATGTATTTGAGAACTTGAAGTTTAAATTAAGTTAACATCTAGGTATACAAGTATAGATCAATATTAATCATCAATTTGTGAAGGCATCTTGATTTACTCGACCTAACTTCTTGTGTTCATATTTGTACTTGTCATTTGTCTTAAAACCAATATTCTTTAGTAGCCGTGATATTTTTGCACAAAATACGCAAATTTATATATTTTACTAGCTTTTCACCTGTAATCCCTTAATATTTTGACTTTATTTCTTTTTTTAGGCGGCTTTGACTACCATGATAAATTTCAAGGTGTAGATAATACAAATGTTCATACGTCTTTTCCCGATGCGGATATAGCCTAATATGCTCTTTAGACTCCTAAATAAATAATTTAAATTTCCTATTGCTCAAAATTTATTCTTTTTAGGCAGAAAGTACATAGTTCTAGAGTAATATCGCTTAACTTTGTTTTAGATGTTTTGAATTTATCAATTAACTCCAAGTAATTTTGTTTCCTGTTAATGGGTATATCCCATCCGTTTTATAAGCCCTATTTCTCGAAAAACCCGCCCAAGCACTGCGTTATATTTTTTACATTCATTAACGTCGATTTTTGTACGTGATTTTTTTACTAAAATAAATAAAAATCAATAACGTAAGAAATTTAACAATAATTAAATCGCTGAAGTGCAACATTGTACAGGCGACAAGCTGTAAATGATTGTCGATCCAATAGCGACAATCACATCTATCGTATATTTCTTAATTGCTCTGAATTCAAAAAAATGAGTAAATGAATTGTTGCCGTTGTAATATTAAAATACAGTGTAATAAATTATGATAAATTGTCGTAAGTTTTCTCAAATTTTCCTAAACCTATCAGGATTTGGCACAATGCCTAATTTTTTGATTGTAGGTAACGTATAGAACACCAAAAATGTATTAAACAGATTAGAAGAAATTCTTAGATGGTAATTATATAAAATTTGCGAAAAAAATGCATAGGTCTAAAATATGAACAAAAGGCGTTTATATGAAGAACAATTAAATTAAGGATAAAGAGGGAGTAAGTAGATAGATACAAAGGTTTCCACTGTATAAATTAAATTGTTCCGATGATAAATCTGATAACACTTATTGCAAAATTTTTTAAAATAAAATAGCTTTGTAAAAATCCACTAAAAACCAAATTCGGATGAATATAGTATGCTGAAACTCAATTTAAGGAATCGAAGTTCAACAAAATAGTGCTAAGTTTATAATTTAAAAATCAAAGACGTGTTGTTTCAGTTATAATAGATTAATTTGATTCTACTTACGGATTTGTGAGACAGAAAAAAATATAAATGTTATGTTCTACGAAACTTTTATTATTAGTTCGAGAAAATGTTGCTAAAAATGTTCAAATAAGTTTTCTTTCTTAAAAGTAGTAGCTTGTGATTCAGCATTTAAAGTATTATTCAAAGCACAGATAATAATTAATTCGGTTTTAAATCCTACATAACATTTTATTTAACGAACCCCGTACCTTTTATAAACATAATATATGTTATATTATTCATTCGCCCAGGATGTAAAGAGTGTCTGTACCTTCCCAGAACAGAACTTGGGAGAGGTCTTCATAGTGTTGAGTTCAAAAGCGAACATATGCTTTTGCAACTCTTGGATTGTCTGGAAAAATCTAAAGAAACATCGACCAGAAGAGCAGCAATCCTTAAGGTGGAGAATGATAATAAAACCCATCTTGCACTAATAAAAGACTTTTTACAAGTAAAATACGGGATGGCAGAGGAGGTCACTAAAAATAAATTAGATGAAGCTCAACTAGCTAACTTATATAACGAAATAGAAAAACGAAAACTACATTCAAAGTTATATAATGCTAGAAACAACGAGCTAGTAAGTGTAAATGACTCCTCAAGATGGTTAAAGAAAGGAAGTGTAAGACCGCGTGATGAAGCAGTGTTCTGCTATATCCAGGATAGAAACGTATTTTGGGGAGCAGAAGGTGTGTGTCAACACTGCAACACGTCTAGAAAAACAGTAGATCATCTAGCAAGTCGATGTGAAATAATGCTAGGCCATGACTACACCAGACGGCTAATGAAGTGGTTAGGTGCCTACACTTACTTCTCTTAAATAGATATAAGTTTAAGTCTTCAAAACGAATTAGGAGTCACTCAGTTCAAGAAATTCTTGATAATGAGTATGCAGAGATAAGAGTGGACACCAGAATAAAAACTGATGTCAAAATTCGAAATAATAGGCCAGATATATTCGTTTTAGACAAGAGACGAAATAAGATTACCCTCATTGAAGTAGGAATCACCTCCAAAGACTCACTTCAAATAGTTGAAACAGAGAAACTTAGGAAGTATGACCTATTAGCAAATGAGCTGGGTCTTATTTACAAATGTAGTGTAGAGATAATTCCTTATGTGATAACATGGGACAGTATTGTGACAAAATACCATAAGACTTATCTTAAAAGATTACAAATACCCATAAATGTAGTGGCATACATTCAGTCCATAGTACTTAAGAAAACAGTCGAAATGATTTCCTTCGATCGACGAAGAGGACTTGAGTCAGGACTAAATGCCGAAGAGAGCTGGGAGAGAGCGTTATTAAGTGTTATTATAGGAGCTGAGATGCATAATCAGCCAACACCCCCCTTAAAAGAAGTGAAGAACGAGGAAGATAGTGTTAAACAAGTAAATTCAAAAAATATTTTACCCCTTATTTTAGATGACGTAACCAGACCAGAGGAACCGACGATAGACATTAATGATAAGTCGGATGTAGAAAAAGAGAATAAAGTGGTTAAAGTGATGGAAGAAATTAGTTAAACGAGAGAAAATTTGTTAACCCAGAATTTTATTAAATATTATTCCAATTACATCAATAGGGTTCAAGCTTTAACATAGATAACTACACCTACATTACTCCATCAGTATTTCTTATGAGACTACATCCTAAATAATTACATCTAAAAGGTTGCATAATCCATTTAATGAATGGACAAGTTTCTTAATATTTTATTGCTCTGTGTGTGATTGAAGGTTGAAGCCTATATTGGGCTTCACCAAGACCAACAACATTTACAAATCCCTGAACTTTTTAACCAAAAAAAATTTCAGCATAGATATTTCTTATAAATTTACATTAGCTCATCTAGACGTGCAATTCGTTATCAACAGGTAGAAGCATTCTTGGCATTCTAGAATTTTGAATGTTATTTTTTGTATTTCCTAAGCTCAAAATCTTTTAATCCGAGTGGGCAAAACCATGTACATGCTTTTCCATATAAATTATCACAATTTCAGTCGCACTTTCCAATATACCCTAAAAAAACGTAAAAAAATCTTTGTAGAAAAATATTAATAATTCTGTTGAACATATATATATATACCAGTTTCTATAGATCAACCCAATATTTTTCATTTTTCTCCTACCAAAACTCCAAGAACATTGACATAAATTTTATCAAATAATTGCAAACAGTTGGTTTTCTATGTGGTTATTCTCTCACTAAGGAAAAAAATAAATGATAATTATAATGTTTTTTCTTTGATTTTCTCTTGTTTCGTCTATAAATTTTGTGATACAGATTTTCTAGTGAAAAAAAGATGTTTTTTTTCAAGTCCAAGAAAGTTTAGAAGTATTGAAATATAGTCGTAAGGTTGAAAATGTAATTTTAATCAATACAAAACGAAAATATCCGATCTATAAATAATATATCCTACTTTATGAGTTATGTTATCGCTCTCAACTCTGGAACCAATTAACCATGATAAACTAAGGTTTCTTGTACATAACCCATTTTTAAAAAAATCCAAACGTTATAATCAATGAATTTTTAATAAATTGTTTTTTTATTGGATAATTTAATATATTTTATTATCCATATAAGTTTTATTTAATAAAATTCTGGGTTAAAATATTTTAACATTTTTATATGTTTTCTTCTACCTCTTTAACCACTTTTGTCTCTTCTTCCAAATCCGACTCTTCATTTATGTTATTGGTCGGTTCCTCTAAAGTGGTTCCTCCTTGTAAAATAAAGGGTGCTTTATATTTTGTTTTAAAATTTTTTGCACCATCTTCCTCTGTTTTCGCTTCTTTTAAAGGGGGTATTGGTTCCTCATGCATCTCTGATCTCATAATAACACCCATTGACGCTCTCTCCCAGCTCTCTTCGGCATTTAGTCTTGACTCAAGTCCTCTTCGTCGATCAAAGGAAATAGTTTCGACTGTCTTCTTAAGTACTATAGACTGAATGTATGCTTCTACATTCATGGGTATTTCTAGTCTTTTAAGATGAGATTTATGGTATTTTGTCACAATACCGTCCCAGGTCATCACATAAAGGATTATCTCAACACTACACTTATAAATAAGGCCCAACTCATTGGCTAGCAGGTCATACTTCCTAAGTTTTTCAGTTTCAACTATTTGAAGTGAATCTTGGGAAGATTATCCATATAAAATAAATTAATATTATATTTTAAAAAACAAAATTCTTGCCCAGATGTCAGAAGAATTTTATTTGGGCAATAGTAAAAAATTGTTTGTTAGGAAATTATCTCGATATATATTTATAATTTTTATTGGCTTTTTTTGGTCGGTATATTCCACTAGTGTAAGTTTCTTTGTTATAAATGAAGAAAATTGTATTACAGATTCAAATATTGATAATTCTATTTTAGAGGCGACAGAATATGAAAATTATTCAGTTGAATGCATTTATGAGCAAGAAGAAATCAAGGTTTTAAAGAATAATACTATATGCAGTGAATCTACGCCAAATCAATTCAAATATTACAATCCTAATATTTTCACCATGCCTTACAGAAAAAACATGTTACTAAATTCGAATTTTTTAAAAACTGCATTTGAATCAAAACAAACAAATATAAGAATATTTTTTAGGGATATTTCATATAATGCTTTACTTCTCTTTTTTAAGTTAATAGATAAATCTGATATTATTGTGAATCAAATAAAAATACAAGATTTCTTAGATATATTATTGATTCTTTCTGTATTAGATATAGAAAGAACTAAAGAGAGTAATCATTTCATAAAAGAATTATTTAGAAATTTTATCTTCGAAATGCAAAACTCTAATCATGTTTTTGATTTGCAAAAATATTATAACAGTTATCATTACAAACTTATCAAAAAATCCATACTTATTGAACTGTATATAATCCTTATTGATCTTATCTCTTTTAATGATAAAATTGGACATCGATATACGGTTCATCACGAGACAATTGCTTCAAATTTTAAAAAGACTATTACAGCTTATTCTTTTAATAGTATGCATCCAAAAAGTTTAACAAGTAAAATATATTTAAGATTAAATAATATTAGCATCAGTAGTTTACACAAGATTATAAATTCGGAATATTTGATGAATACATGGATTTTTTTACTTAATATTACAAAAATGGATCTTATTTATTTCATTTTCTCAGATGATGAAACATATAACAAAGCAATTCAACTTTTTTCTAATATTACATTACATGCAGAAAAACTGTATATTCATTTTTTTGAAGAACCAATGAAATTTTTTATCAATAAAAATATAAATTTCTTTTCTGAAAACTTAAAAGTATTAAAATTAAGATATAATTTTACAACGGAAGAATTAAAAAACATTTTGCGATTTTGTAACAGAATTGAAAGGCTAACAATCAAGACATATTACATTGATTTTGAAAGATTGAGTTTATTGGTTAATTTTTCTATGAATAATCCTAATATATCTTGCAAGATTTTAGGCTTTGTTTATGAGTTGCCCGACATAGATTATGAGTTTATTAATAATATACCTAGGAATATTTTATTTTATCTTGAAAATTCTAATAGAAACTTAGAATATGAGGAAATTCCTGCGAAATACATGCCATTTTTCCAAAATTACTATTTTCACTATAAACAAATATTAAATTCAAGAATCACCATTAAACCCGAGCTTTTAGAATTCTCTAGGGTTAAATCAGTTACACTTGATTTTGAATCTAATTCTTCACCTTATAAAATCGAAACTTCGGTCTTTAACATGCTAAGATGCTTTAAAACTATCAAATATTTTTCGTTGCAAAATATTGTAATCAGCAATGAATTGCTTTTATACGTTTTAGAATCCGATACACTACAAATTTTAACAATTACAAAGTTTATTTGTATCGATAAATTTAGATATATTTCTGAAAATGAGACCTTATTTAATCGAAAATTGGTAGACTTTCTTCTTTTTGATTCGTTGACTGAAATTAATCCAAGTATTTTCATTTATCTAAGTAGATTTAAAAACGTCTCCGGTTTCAATTTTACAATTATAAATGAAAATCGTACATCCTTTCTAAAAAAGATAATTAATCATTTTTTCGGTACAGCAAACAAAAAGTACACCAAAACATATTTAAACTGTTTAAGGATTGAAACGAATTTAAATTATATAAAAAAAATAAATTTTCTTGAGTTTTTTTCCGAATTATACGATTTTTCAAAACTTTGTAAAATTGTCTATCATGTTTATGAAATTGGTGACATAGAGTACAGCATAATCAGCAAAATGACAAATTTAAAATTTATTTCAATAGGAATTTATAATTCGAAAGAGTGCATTAATTATGAAAAACTGTTTAATAACCATGAATTATTCAATACTATTGGATATGTGAGTATTTATGTTAGCCAGATTCGAAAAAGAGATATCGATATTTTAAAGAACAACAAGAATTTAAAAACCCTTCGAATTTCCTGTGAAATAATTGATTATGATACAATTTTAGGCATCAAAAAAAATGATTTTAAGAACACCATGATTATATTTGAAAAACCAGTTCGAGCCAAAAGATCAGTAGAGATAAATAATTATCTTGATTCCGAGTTCCAAATAAACTTTTCTTGAACAATATAACAGCCTTTTAAAATAAAAAAAAATTTAGTCTACGGATTTAAAATATTTATAATTGTTGTTTTTGAATGATTCTACTCACATATACTTAATTATTCTGAATTCTTATATAAATAAATAATTGTCCCTATACATTATACTTATCAGAGTTTTTTCGAAGATATTGCTTTTAAGCCCAGATTTTTATTAAAAGTCTACCATCCTGGAATAAAAAAATACCTATTACCAATAAAAGTATGTTCAGACCGATTTTGAACTATGTACCTCTTGGTATGAACATCATTTGTTCTTTGTTTAGTCCATAATTGGGTAATGGACGATAAAAATACGTTTATATATACTATTTCGTTTCAAATACTTAAAATTTAGGTTCAAACAAAACCAGGCTACATTTTTTCCCATTATATGTATTAAAATCAGTCATGAATTACTTAAGGATTTCCATTTAAAGTTTCAAGAGCGCGATTATGTGATTTCTTTTCAAAAAAACCAAAGTTTTTTTGTTTATGATAAATATATTGGCTTTCTAGTAGTTTTAGTCTTTCTTTTTGTTTTTTACTTTCTGCATACTTCAAAAGCCCACCCAAAAATTCAACCCGTCTTTTTTTCTCTTCTTCTTTACTTGATAAGTTTGTTCTAAACTATCTTCGGGTTGTAAATGCATTTATGATTTGACTACTCTCTGCACTAATTTGAATAATATCTCTATTTCTAAGATATAGATAGCACGCAATTCAATTTGAATTTAGGCTAGTCACGAGTATCTTAATCGATTTCCTTTATATTTTTGGCTAGTTATTTATCCAAACTATTTTTATATGTTACCCAACAAAGTTGTTCTTTTTTTATAAAATATATTTAGCAATGGAATATGTATTCGTAATATATTCACATTTGATCATTTTTAACTTGCCGATAATGAAAATTTTTTTTCATATTGCTATGTGGTAATTGATCGATTATTCGGTCTGTTTCACAATAAGTTTGTTAAGTATGGCCCTATGCTTTACAATATGTTCAGCATCCATCATTATGTAGCTTTGGAAAAGACCAAATAACCCTTATAAATTAAAGATTTGATGAACCGGGACAATGAAGCGGTTAGAAATAAATTTTATCTTAGTATTTTCGTTTCGTTAAGTTTTTTTTATTATTTTATCAAATAATCTTAATGATGTCCTATCATTTACACGGATTAATAGTATGATTACAAAAATTTTTTATGTGTTAGAATGTCGTTCTATGTAAAGGGCCTTTTTTAGGCTTTTAGCTAACCATTTAGTTTGGGTTTTAGGCCCAGAGAAAATTTAAAGAAAGCTGGAGCTAAAAGGGTTTGAAAATTTGATGTTACAAGAGTCTCGAGGTTTTCGAAAAGCTGATTAGTAGAAAAAGAGATAAATTTAGTTATATCTTGCTTTTCTAAAAAACAGGATAATTTTTCAAACGGAACTTGCATTATCTTTTTAGAGAAATCAAGTGTTTTAACTCATTTCTTCCTAGAGCATGACTTTATAGAATGACAAGTAATAGTAAGAAAGCTTAACAATATTATTCTATTTCCTTACAATATCTTATTTTCTGCAATATGATCTATAAGCTTTATTGGTTTGCATCGATATTTATATAAGACTTAGAGATTTTCAGAGTTTTAAATCAAATTTTTTTTGGTAAATAATTAATTAATATACGATTTAAAAGTGTATAATGAGCTTTTGGAAATTAAGTTTCTTTATATAATGAAAGTTTAATATAATATTTTTTAAAAAATCATACAATTATTTTAACCTATGAATCTGCAAAAGGCAATACATATTAGACTGTATAATTTCTAAGTTTGAATTGTGCATTCGATTTTTAATCAACATCAAATATTGTATTATCAAAGTATCTTGTCAAAAATTGTAAATATTAAAAAGTCCATTTCGTATTAAAAATGAAACCCATCGCTATTTACAATAACATTCGATTCTAGATATATGAAAAATATTTGTGTATCTTTCAATGTTTTTCACCATATTTGTTTTACTTCGATCTCGGAAATCAGGTCTTTTTTTATCTCTTTATAGACCAGGGTTTTTTGAGGGTAATGAAATATAATTTAAGTCTACTTTGTAACAGACGAGTTTATAACTTTAATCAAAAAAGAGATTAGCTAAACGCTTTAATAACTTCCAATATTTCTCTTAACCGTGACTATATTACATCTACATACAAAGAATAATATATTAAAATTCGTAAAATTATTTCTTATTATATTTTCATTGATGTTATCGGGAAGAGAAAAATCAAATTTTATATAAATTATTTTAAAAAAATCAGCTAAAAGTTGCAAAACCAAAACAAACAAACAATAAAATTTATTGTATATTTTATTAAAATTTAGTTCAAATATTCTAATTAGATTTTAGTTTAGTAGTTATGTATCATATTATGTGCTGATAGCTCATTCCCGGGATCTTAAAAAATAATATATTGATGTAGAAAAATTGAAATTATTTAGATAAAGCCTTATTCAACTTTAAACTTAATATATTATTCTAAAAAATGAAAAACAACTGGTGGAATTTTCTGTAATATGAGATTTAATATTGAAAAGAAAATAATCCCGCACTAAACCTTTATGTTATAATCTTTTTGTTGATTAAAACAAGATATTTCCACTGTTTGACTCTATTTTTTAATGCACATTACCACGATAATCTCTTTACTCTATATAATCTCAATATAAACTTTCTATTCCCGAAGAAATCTTAGAAATAAAATATCTAGATAAAATATAAAATGCGAAAAAATCGGTATAAAAAGATAATTTGATGTTTAGAGAACCATCATTAACGGTATAATCCAATAAATTTTGATTTGGCTTAAAATTTTTTTTAAATAAATAAAACTGGCCAATTGTCTGGCAAAGCAAAAGAGTAAAGATATCCGGATCTAATATTTTATGTTACCAAAGCATGTATTTACTTCCATAATTCGATAAATAATATAAAATACAGTTATTATTACATCCTATTTGAACGAAAAAATGATTAATCCGAAGTATTAAATTCTAAAAAAGTGTTTTATTATTTACAAATCTAAATTTATAAACCCCTATGGAATATAAAGAACCGTTAAAAATTACAAAACGTCTAAAAGATAAATCAGATAGAGCAACAACAGACAAAGTTTTGGATCCAAAAACATTGGCAATAATAACCAAGTTATTGAGCAGGAATGCGATATCTGATTTACAAGGAAGTATTAGTACCGGGAAAGAAGCAAATATTTATGTTGCCCTTGTTTCACCCGGGCTTAAAAGTAAATTTATTAATTCCTCTGATGAAACCAATCATGGTATTACTGATGATTCTTCTAAAAATATAAAAAATTTTAAAAAAAATTCCGAGGGTAAACCATTTCACAGGGTCGATCAAAACCATCTAATTTCTTTAAATCAAGAAAATTTGAATAAATCTGATAAAACTGATGAATTAAGTAAAAATATTAGTTTTACCGAAACCAAGGAAGGGAAGGAATACGTTGAAAATACCAATTCTTCCATCAATGAAGCTATTTCTGTTTCAAAACCGACAAAAGAAAAGATATTTGCTGCTATTAAAATATATAAAACATCAATAATGCCGTTTAAAGATCGTGAAAAATATATTCAAGGGGAACAACGGTATAAAACATCTACTTCTACAAATCCTCGAAAAATGGTAAAACTTTGGGCAGAAAAAGAAGTGAGAAATTTAAAAAGAATTAGAAAAAGTGGTATTTTGTGTCCAAAACCACTTTATTTAAAAAGAAATATACTTATTATGACTTTGATAGGCGAAGGATCTGATGCAGCAAGTAAACTAAAAGATATTTCTGTTTCACACGATGAATTTCAATCTATTTATTTACAGTGTTTAGAAATCATAAAAAATCTTTATCGAAAGGCAAAGCTTATACACGCCGATCTTTCCGAATACAATCTTCTTTATTACCAAAAGAAGGTTTATACAATAGATGTGGGACAAAGTGTAGATATTTATCACGAAAACGGTATTTCATTTCTTATAATGGATATAAAAAATATTAACGCATTTTTTTCTAAAAAAGGATGCGAGGTAAAAGAAATAAATGATTTTTTTGAAGAAGTAACTGGATTTATTTTGCCAGAGTGTTTATCTGATATTGAAATAAATCACAAATGTTTTGTACCAACGTGTTTAAATGATGTATTTAATACGGAAGATTGCAAAAATTTTACATCTCAAAGTTTTGATACAAAAATTGCAAATATAAAGTCACAAGAAAAAAACTTGGAATTTTCTACTGAAAATACACAAGCAGAAAGCATTACAATGGAGAAAGATAAAATTAATAAAATAAAAACCACATATTTAGATATAAATATTGATTCAGAAAACATTACAATCGAAGAAGAATGTAAAAATGAAACAAAACTTTCGAGAAAAGAGAAATGGATGTTGATTAAACAAAAAAGAAAACAAGTTAAGGAAGAAAAAAGAATCAGAAGAATTGAAAAAACCAAAAAGACTTCTAAAAAATGTAAACCGAAACATAAAAATAATAAAATAAAAATTTTAAAAGATTAGACAATTCGGATTAAATTTAGAAATTATGTTTATATTTGTAAGTAAATATTTCTATTTTTTATATTTTTAAATAATATTTTTAATTTAAAAACCGTGTTCTTATAAGTTTTGTATCATATTATGCTTTGTTAATTTAAATCTTCATTATTTAAAAGTTAAATTGTATTAAACACAATGATAAAGAATAAATCTCCAATTATTTTGATATTAAAAAGAAATCTAGTCTTGAATGTGGAATGAATAAAATTTAAATTTTTATTAAACCCATCTTTTTTTTAAGAAAGCTTTGAAAAAAGTTACAAAAGGCTTGAAAATACTAACTTATTCCCATCTTTTTTTACCTCACGGTGTTGAGGATAAACAATTATAAGTTTTCCAATTACTTCTTTTAATCCGTTACAACTCGGGATTATAGGGAATTGGTCTATAGATACAATTGGTTTATCTCCCACTAAAATGTCAACAATGATTTTCACAACAATTTCACACACTCATTCCCAAACAGATAGTTTTTAATGTGATTATCCCTTTTCCACTTAGGTTTGAAAATGCGAACACTATTTATTAAATAAAGCACCAAAAACGAAAACTACATTCAAAGTTATATAATGTAAGAAAATTAGTTCTATGTTTCTTCGAAAGACATAAAAAAGGAAGTTAAAGCTATAAAAAGAGGCTTTATTCTGGAACATTTAAAACATATATGTGTTTATAGCGTGGATATGGCAATTCTACATATCTAAAATATCCTAAAAATATTATTTAGTGAATCAATCTATAAATATATTTCGAGATAGGGCTGGTATGTTTGTTAATAAAAAACACATCTTTTTTACATTATTTACTCAAATAAGTATAAATTTAGATCTTCAAAACGAATTAGGAGTCATTTCATTCAAAAAATTATCGAAAATACCTCTGCGAACGAAGAGTTTATAAATAAATGAATAAAATTTACGTCAAACTCAAAAATTAAAGGCTGAGAGTTTTATAATTGGTTGATAAATCAACCAATATGTATACTTGATGAGATATAATTTAGCATCCATACACCAAATCTTAAATATTGTTGTAATTTAAAAACTTAAAAAGTACGGCGTGTTTACCGATCATAAAATTAGTATTAAATTAATTCGCAGTGTAAAATTATGAAAAGCAGTATAAATTGCAATAAATAAATCTTATATTTTGCCACATATTTGCTAATCGAAAAAAAGCAAATGCGATTTCTAAGTATTTAAATATATTTGAAATTATTTATTCGATAAAAAAAGAAGATTACCTTTTGATTTGACTTAAATTAAAATAGAGTAGGAATATATGTCATTACCCGCAACTTAATTTTGGAAGTATTCATCCTTATACTTCTGACAAAGACTATTACATTTCTAATCATAGACTAAAGATTTATAACTCTTTGTTTTATTTGTCATAACTAATTTCAACTTTTCAACAAATCTGTAATTTTTATAATAGAAACTTCAGAGAAGTTAAAACTTTAAAAAGGGAAACAAAAGAATTAAATAAAACCAATAAAATTCTGGGTTAAAATATTTTTACCATTTTTATATGTTTTCTTCTACCTCCTTAACCACTTCTGTCTCTTCTTCCAAATCCGACTCTTCATTTATGTTATTGGTCGGTTTCTCTAACGTGGTTCCTCCTTGTGAAAATAAAACCAATCATTGATTAAAATTTTTTAATTATTACTAAAAGAAGCAAATTTAGATTAAAAAATTCAAAATTTGTAAACATAAAGAAAACTTTCTTTGGCAAATTTCTTCAAACTAAAATATGTCTTACAAAAAATTATTTAATACATCTTATAAATACCAGAATTTACAATATTTTTCTTATTATTTTGTTTATAGACACTTCTTAATAAATAACACCCCTTTAAATAAATAACACGTTTTATTTGCACCCATGTTGGTATTTGTTTCTACGACTTTGTTGTCGTATTATACCGCTTCGTTTCTAATTTCATATTTATCTAAAAGATTGAAAATAACGGGAATTGACTGTCACAAGAAAGATAAACCAGTAATTACAGAAGGACTTGGAGTTGGAAGTGGATTGTCATTTTGTGTATCACTTCTTCTTTTAATGATAATATATAAGAATACTGGAAAGGAATACATGAATTATTATGGTATTTGCTCTACACTGTTATTTACACTGATATTAGGATTTATGGATGATTTGATTGATTTGGAATGGCGATATAAATTAGTTGTGCCTGCTGTAATGATGATACCAACACTTTTACTTTATAACGATTCTACGTATGTAATTTTGCCTTTATTTGGTTTGATTGATCTTGGTTCGTTGTATTATATTTATATGATTTTGGTAGGTATTTTTAGTACGAATTGTATTAACATTTTGAGTGGAATTAATGGATTAGAGGTTGTGCAGGTAATGATTTTATCTATATTTTTATTTTTTGATGGTGTTTTAAGCCACGATATTTTTATGGTTCGATGTGCTTCATGTCTGTTTTTTAGTTCTTTGCCTTTGTATTTCAAGAATAAATATCCTGCAAAGGTGTTCGTTGGCGACAGTTTCTGTTATTTCGGTGGAATGGCTATAAGTTGTGTTTGTATACTTGGACATTCGACCAGGACACTATTTTTCTTGCTGGGGATACAAATTTGCAATTTTGTAATTAGTTTGCCACAGCTTCTTAAAATAATACCGTGTCCACGGCACAGAATGCCAGATTTTGATGGTGAAAAATTGATTGCAAGTAAATGGAACAAAAAAAATATTAATTTAACGCTTTTAAATGTTATTTTGTGTTTAGTTGGATCTATGGAGGAGGATAAGTTGTGTAATCTTATTGGAGGCCTTCAATTCTTATGGTGTGTTTTTGTTATTTTTGTTAAATATTCGTTTTTCGTAAAAGTTGTTCCGTTGATTTAAAATAAAAATTATTTTTAAATATTTTTCTATTTAGTTTTATATTTTTATAAGTCGGAATTAAAGTTGGTGTTTATATATTTTAATTGGAGTGAAATAATTCCAACTTTTTTTTCTTAATTTCCTGAAGAAGTTACTTAAAATTAAATAAATATGGTGTTAATATATATTAAGATCGATTGTGAATAAAACACCAAGAATTCGTTATATATTAGCTATTACTTATATTCGTGTTTCTAAAAATCGAATAATAAAGTTATTTACTTTTTTTAGTTTATTTTTTAATTTTATAGCTTATTTAAACCTACTAGTTCTTGATTTTGTTCGGTTTTTTTATTATACATAAGTTAACTAAGTTTTTGAGTTTAAAGATAAGGTTTTTTAACTTTAAGATAAGAAATAATTTTATTTTTTGTTATAATTAATAAAAAAATTTTAACTTTAAAAAAAAAATAATTTCATTTACTTGTTCATTGGTTACTAATTAATGTAAAAAAATTTTAACTTTAAAATACAAAAATAATTTCATTTACTTGTTTATTGTTAACCAGCAAATTACTATTCGAAATAGTTTGCAGTAGCAGCAAAATTCTTTCTATTTCGTACTATTGATATCAAATAAAACATTATTTTAAAATTTAATATTCTTTATAATTCAATTTTAAAATTTACAATCTTATTAAAAAGAAAAAAATATTATTTTTTAAATAATTTTCATAATTGATTAAACTTAAAGATAAAAATTCTTTAATCCAAAGTAATTTTACCCAATACTTACCCAATTAATCAAGTAAGTATTTTTATAATTTAAATTGCTAAACTAAGAATAGTTTATGTATTATTGAGATGTAGATTCACTATTATATTTTATAAATACAAAGTAAATGAAATTTTTTTGAGGATTTCATATATATCTTATTTGATTTAAACCTTGAATTCAATATTACAAAATGTATTTTAATTTAGATAAATATATGAATCAAATAATTGAACAAGAATACGTTCGTGACCGAAAAAAACACGAATTTTTAATTATTTTTTAATATTTATAATAAATATAACTTGAAAATAATTTTCTTCAACTGTAAAGTTTACAATTATATAAAAGTTATATAAATACAATTTAATTTAAATAGAGGATTATTTTAGACTTATAAATTAATTTAAGAAAAATATAGTCAGAAAATTCTTTATTTAAGTCTAATATTTTGGAGCAATTTTTTATATTTTTTTTAACATGAAGAATTGCCATGTTTTTTGCAATTACAGATATTGAGAAACCTATAATGAAGTTACCACCTTAACGACTTAAATTTCGGTTAAAAAAAATATTATAAACTTTAATTTATCAATACATAGATTTTATGGAAACATACGATATATTACTAGTCGAAGGGAATTCCCTCAATAATCTACAAAGAATTATTTTAAAAGAATATGAGCATTATTTAAAAATATTTGTGATAAAATACAAGAAACTAGAAATTTAGATGTATCGAAGCAAAAAAATATATACTTTAATTTAAGAAGAATGCATTTTCTTTCTGAAGACTGGCTTTTAAGTTATTGCTTACATTCAGACACAAAATTTAAGCCATTTGGCTTAAAACATAAATTACAGCTATAAAATTTGCGATGTGTGTCGCATTTGAAATAAATTTAAGTATGAATCTAAATAATTATTAGAATCTTCGAAAACGAGATATAATCGTACAAAAAGAATATAAGAGATGGTATTATGGTATGAAATTGCATATCATACGAAGCATTTGAAAAACTTGTTAATCTTTGAGATCAATAGTTTAAGATATAACTGTTGGATTTAAAAAATAGTTTAAAATCTCTTAAAATTTTTAAAAGAATCAAAATATTCTACTTTGCCATGGAAAATGCAAAAGATATTTTTAGAAGAATTATCTATAAGTACTCAAATGACCTATCAACCACCAAATGTTTGATTATAAATATATGGTAAATAACAAAAAAAAATAAAATATTATGAAAAAAACGATTTATATATTAGAAAAACTCTAGTTTATTAATAAGATGCATCTTTTATACATTCAGACTCCAAATAAAATTATTTTTTAATTTGCAAAGTAATATTGAAATCTAAAGAAAGAAATAGACATTATTAAATAGAAGCGTAATTAATAGTAAAAATAAAAATTTAATTTGTATATTAATATAGAATACAAATAGCTATTTATAAGAATTTAAATAGCTTTTTAACTAAAATTATAAATACGAAAACAAATTAAAATTTTGTTTACTTTTTTTTGGAAATTAGTATTTTAGTCGTTTGTTTGAAAATAATTAAATTTTTTTAAAAAAGTATTTATAATCTTATTCCTTACGTTTTTTAATTCTATTTCTTTACTTTTTTAATTCTTATCTTATACTTATAATTCTATTCCTTATACTAATATCTTATTTCTTTACCTTTTTTAATTCTTATACTTATACTTATAATTCTATTTCTTTATACTTATACTTATAATTCTTTACCTTTTTTTAATTCATTTCCTTACATTCTTAATTCTACTTCATTAATTTTTTTAAATCTACTTCTTATATTCTATTCCTTAACCTTTTTAATCAATTCCTTACATTTTTAATTCATTTCCTTACATTTTAAATTTACTTCTTATATTCTATTATATTCCTAGATATTTTTTCAATATTCTTTATATTTTTTTCTAGAAGATTACCCTCATGTTTGATACAAGAGAATTTAGAAAATTCAAGGTAAATGCTTATGATAAAGGAAAAATTGTGGAATTTACATTGGAAAAATTTGATAATGACTTATTTGTTTTTGTATTTTATCCATACGATTTTACATTTGTGTGTCCAACAGAAATAAATGAAATAAGTGATCATTACGAAGAATTTTTAAAGAGAAAATGTGGTGTCTTTTTTGTTTCGTGTGACTCAGTATATTCACACAAAAAATGGGCAGAAACGCCCAGAGAAGAGAAAGGAATACAAGGGGTTAAATTTCCAATGGTGTCTGATTATAATAAGAAAATAACGACTTTCTTCCATTTACACAGAGAACCAGATGGTCATTGTGCCCGAGCAACTGTTATTCTTGATAAAAATGGTAAAGTCAGATATTATGCAGTTAATGATGATAAAGTAGGCAGATCTGTTCCTGAAATTTTAAGAATTATCGATGCAATTCAATTTGTTGATGAAAATGGCGAAGTCTGTAAAGTTAATTGGAAAAAATCAGAATGAATTATTAAACTGGTTAATAATTTATTTTATATTATTCTATTCTATTGCTTTTCATTTTTTGTATTCCTGTCTATTTTTTTTTTTTTTTTATTCTTTTATTTCTCATTTTTTTTGTATTCCTGCTCTATTCTTTTCAATCCTCCTTTTTCATTCTCTTTCAATCGTTTTTTTTAATTATGGTTCGTATATTTCTGTATTTTTTTTTATTTCTATATTTCATATTTTTTTAGATTATTCTTCAATATTAAAGAAAAAATATTTAAATGAAATCTAAAAACTTCTCAATATTATTTATTTTTATATTTTATACGTTTTTCTGACAATATATATTTATCTTAAATATTTTAATATTCAATGGAAGAAGAAATATTTTTATACAAATTTTTCTTAAATTTTACTAATTTTGAATTTCGTTTACTTTTGACTCTAAATTTTTCTTAATGTAAGAATAATCAGTTTAACTGTATATTTATATCTTATACATTGTATTTATTTTAATACTTTGATTCGATTATACTTTTTTACATATTGTATATACTTGAAAATAAAAAAAGTATTCTTGGTGAATAAATAGGAAATAATTAAACTGAGTAACTATAAACAAATTTATTGGAAGAAATTCATATTTTTTTAGCATAAAAATTCATGTAATATCTTAAAAATATTTAAAATATAAATTCTAATTTATTTAATAAATTTCTTGGATAAAAAACATTTTTATACTTTTATGTATTTTCTTCTACCTAAATACAAATTTTATAAAATTTATTTTTTTTACAGGTTTTTTTGGATCCATCCTTTACATTTGACTCTTTTTTTTTAAAGTCCCTAGTCATTGCTTTGATTTCACTCATAGATTCGAAATTTAAACTTAAATATTTGTTTTGTTGGTTTAAAGATTTTCTATTGGTGTGTACATATCATGTAAATATAATTTTTTCTTGTATTACCTATATTATATTACAACTCCTTATCTTATTTTAAAATTAGTTTTCTAAATTAAAAATATTCGTTTTTATATTCAAAATTCAGACAAAATTTTTTGTTCTAATGTCTCTCTCACTTTCATATTTTCAAGAATTCATTGAATATAAATAAAAAATTTGTTTATAAAAAACTTAAATTTTTATTCGTCAAGAATTTTCAAGTTTAAAAATAAATTTTTATTCGTCAAGAATTTTAATGTTTAAAACCTAAATTTTAAGTCTTACTTACTTTTTTTTAATATACACCATATTTTATTATTCTAATGTTTTTAAAATCTGAACATATGACTTATATTCTGTATAAATATTTCTCGTTTTAAATAAAATAGCCCATTCCTTAAAATTTTTATATCTTAATTTATTTTCAATTTTACTAATTTTATTTTAATTTTAAATTTTTAATTTATTTAATAAAATTATGAGTTAAAATATTTTTACCATTTTTCTATATTTTCTTCTACCTCTTTAACCACTATTGTCTCTTCTTCCAAATCCGACTCTTCATTTATGTTGTTGGTCGGTTCCTCTAAAGTGGTTCCTCCTTGTGAAATAAAGGGTGCTTTATTTTTTGGTTTAAAATTTTTTGCACCATCTTCCTCTCTCTTCCCTTCTTTTAAAGGGGGTGTTGGTTCCTCGTGCATCTCTGCTCTCATAATAACACTCATTGACGCACCCTCCCAGCTCTCTTCGGCATTTAGTCCTGACACAAGTCCTCTTCGTCGATCAAAGGAAATGGTTTCGACTGTTTTCTTAAGTACTATAGACTGAATGTATGCCTCTACATTCATGGGTATTTCTAGTCTTTTAAGATGAGATTTATGGTATTTTGTCACAATACCGTCCCAGGTCATCACATAAGGGATTATCTCAACACTACACCTATAAATAAAATCCAACTCATTGGCTAGCAGGTCATACTTCCTAAGTTTTTCAGTTTCAACTATTTGAAGTGAATCTTGGGAAGTGATTCCTACTTCAATGAGTGTTATCTTATTCTTCTTCTTATCTAAAATAAATATGTCCGGTCTGTTATTCCGAATTTTAACATCAGTTTTAATTCTGGTGTCCACTCTTATCTCTGCATACTCATTATCAAGAATTTCTTGAACTGAGTGACTTCTAATTCGTTTTGAAGACTTAAACTTATATCTATTTAAGAGAAGTAAGTGTAGGCATCTAACCACTTCATTATGCCGTCTGGTGTAGTCATGGCCTAGCATTTTTTCACATCGAGTTGCTAGATGATCTACAGTCTTACCAGACTTCCCGCAATGTTGATACACACCATCTGCTCCCCAGAATACATTTCTATCCTGGATATAGCAGAACACAGCTTCATTTCGTGGCCTAATATTCCCTCTCTTTAGCCATCTTGAAGAGTCACTAACACTCACAAGCTCATTTTTTTGCATTATATAACTTTAAATGAAGTTTTCGTTTTTCTATTTCGTTATATAGTTTTGCAAGTTGAGCTTCTTCTAAACTTTTCTTAGTGACTTCTTCTACCAACCTGTACTTTACTTTTAAGAAGCCTTTTATTAGTGCAAGATGGGTTTTATTATTATTCTCCACATTGAGGATTTCTGCTCGTCTAGTTGATATTTCTTTGCTTACTTTCAAACAATCCAAGAGTTGCAGAAGCATATGTTCGCTTTGCAACTACACACTATGTAGGCCTCTTCCAAGTTCTGTTCTAGGAAGATACAAACGCTCTTTACATCTTCGCTAAAGATGTATCTTATTCTTCACCAACACCGCACGCACTGCATCATCTAACTTAGAGAAGTCAGCCAGTTCAAGTCGAAGCACTCCTATGTGATGGTTGATTAAGGATATCGCAGTTTGATTGATTGCAGAAAATAAATTTTTTGCATTTAATCTAGTGTGAAAAAGTCTTTCAACACCTGATAAAAGTTTGCTCTGTACTTCTTCAAAGAAGTTACGTGTTTGGATTCCTCTGCTATCTTCTATTATTCCTAAATATTTGTAAACACTAACACCTTCTAGAAGAGTAGCAGTATCTTCACAACACGTATCATTTGTGGCTGACTTCTCTTTGTTAATCTCTAAGCCAATCACCTCTAAAAATTCCTTTGACTCGCCTGTCATAGCACTCAATGTGGAGCTGTCTTTAGCAAGGAGCTCTAGATCATCAATAAACAAGAGATGATTAGTAGAATGGGATTCTGCATCTGTTTGTACTGTCACTTTTGTGTATTTTTCATTGAGCTTTCGACTTAATGGATCCATACACAACACAAACAACAATGGTGACAAACTATCTCCTTGTAGAATCCCTCTATCAATCTTCTTGCTCATGATTTTTCAGGCCCTACTGATATATCAATTTTCCATTTTGATATAATTACCTTAATAAATTTCAGGATCCAATCAGGTAAATTAAGGTTTTCAATGCATTGAGTTAAATAAGCATGATCTATTGGATCATAAGCTTTTTTTACATCAATCCATGTTGCCTTAAGATTATTTCCGTACTCTTTATTTAAGGCAATATTCAGTTGAGCCTGCTCTTTCGCTCCCTGCACACCTCTAACTGCTCCCAACTGTTCTCCGCAAGCAACCCTCGCCTTTCCACTTCAAGTTGAACGACTTTCGTTACACACTTAGTCGTTAACTTATAGAGGTTTGACATACAAGTGATTAGCCTGTAGTCAGAGCCTCTTTGTAGATTTCCTTTCGGTATAGAATAGGTAACCCCGCAGTAAAACCAATCAGCTTGAGGTGTTCCTTCTAAACATATAACTTTCACAATATCATAAATATATTTGTGAAGAGTTGTAAGTTTCTTAATGAAAAAATTGTAAATACCATCAATTCCTGCAGCTTTCCAATTGGGAAGCCAATTAATGATATTTACAAATTCATCAAGTGAAGGAAACGTAGTCGGATGATTATCTGATACAAATGGAATCAAATAATCATCATACGTGACTGTGTCATCATTTTTGTTCCACATTGCAGACCAAAAACTCACAATTTCATCACGACTAACCACATGCTCGGATTCCACACGCTCAGATAACCCACGATAAAATCGACCTCAAAAGCTCAAACATACGATTCTCTTTTCGGAATTGCTTCGTACTTTCTTGCATCGTAATTTTTTTCTTGTAAACATTCAAAGACTCATTCTTCTTAACTAAAGCCTCAGAAAGATCAGTTACGCTGCTCAAGTTTAAATTAAACTCTCGCATGATTTTATTAAGGCTCTTCGTTTCCGAAGTGGAGAGCTTTTCCTGCTTACGAGCCTTCTCGAGAAGATCTTTGGAAAGTACTAACTTAGAGATTTTACTTTCTATGTTTTCCTTCCAAGCGGATCTAGGCTTTTCTTTGCGTGTTGCCTCGTCATAGCATACCTGGACTTTAATATTCTTTAAAATAAATATGCTTTTTTTCTTTCAAAATTTCATATCCAATATTTCTAATCCTTACTAATGGTTTACAATATTTTTACACTATGAATCAATCGTTAAAATTTTAATTTGTAATCTTTAAATAAATGATGCTATGGCTCTTAATGGGTTGTGATGTCAGTAGTAAGATAACTCACTTTAAAATATTTTTTTTTTAAATTTGAAAGAGTAAAATAAACAATGAAAATATAGTCAATTAAATCCATAAAATATATTAAGATTCTTGTATTTTTGAATTAATTTTAATATTTCGAAATAAAATTTTATATTTTTATTTGCAAAATATTACTTATAAAAATCCAAATTACAGTTCTATAATTTTTTTATTTCTTAAAAAATTTATATTCTGATTAGAGAAAAGAAATAGAAAATTTATTATTTTCTCTGCATAAATTTTAAAAAGAAAATTTTATATTCTGATTAGATAAAATAAATATTTAAATAAAGAAAAAGAAAATTTATATTCTGATTAGAAAAAAGAAGTAGAAAATTTATTATTTTCTTTCCAAAAATCTAAAAGAGAGAAAATCCATATTTCTCATGAATAGAAGAAATATAAAATAAAGAAAAGAATAAAAAGATTTACTTTTAAAGAGCAGCAGGAGTAACAGACTCATCATCTACTGGACTAATATCATCTTGCATTTTAACACCAGCACTTTCTTCATTTTTATTTTCTTCAACCAACATTTCAAGTTCAACAGGATCACGATAAAAGAATAATTCAATTTGATTATTGATATCTTCAATTAAACTGATCTTTCCTTGCATATAACCAATTAAACGAGAAAGAATAAAGAACCCTGCGCCTATGGCTAAAGGAGATCTATTGTTCATAGGTATTGCTACGTCAACAAAAGAAATTTCATTGTCTGTATTGGTGAATGCAATACAGGGTGTATTGATATAAGAATTTTCTGCTACTGTTTGCTTATCAGCAAAAGGATCAGAGACTAAAACCAATCTGGGTTCTCTTACACCTTTGATTTCTTGGTTGGTAAAACTTCCAGGTATAAATCTACCTGTTATAGGTGTTGCTCCGGTAGTCTCGCAGAATTTGAGAACAGCTCTTCTTCCAAAATTTTTGTTGGAAACAACGATAACGTTTTTTGGATTTTCCACTGCCACAAACATTCTGGCAGCCAAAATTAGTTTTTTCCACATTTTGGGGATATCGATAACGTGGATTTTGTCATCTGGTCTTTGGCCAAAAATATATTTTCTTAAGTAGTTGGTACAGTTTGTACCGCCAAGATGGCAGGAACATCCGATTAGTGCATTTACTATTTCGTCTGCAATTGGTATTACTGGTTGTTTCATTTTGAAAATTAAGGGTAAGAAATATTGAATTTGAAAAAACTAAGAAATTTATTTTTTTTTTAAGAAAAAAAGAAATTTTAAAAAATGAAATTATGATGTAATAAGCGGTTGAAAAATATATTTTTAAGCACAAATTGAGGATCGAAGTTAGAGTGGAGCGTGGATATCCACAATAAAAACTTTCTGCTTGACAATGAGTGTGTGAATATGGTGGGTAGATCATTGTTTAGAGGCTTAGAAGAATACAACCACACTACATCTTCGGTTGTTCCATGGGAGTTGTTATGAGAAGAAGAGGTCTACGAAATGACAAAACTTTTTTTAAAAATTTATTTGTAGTTTTTTATGTAACTAGATCGCAGATCGTAGCTGAACTTGACGGTATTACCATGTAAAAGCATGAAAACCTAGCCTTGCTCATTCGGGTTAGAAGACTTAGCGCCTGGGAGATATAAAAAAATAAAAACAGTTAAAGCCGGGAAAGCCAAGTAGCAGGTTATATCTGTTGGTATTACGACATTGCACTGTCTAGGTTGACCCCATGTAAGTCTCTGAAATATATCTTAACCAGAATTTTATTGGGTTCAGAAAGTGTAGAGTAAGTGTGAATGCTGCATAGTCTTGGGAAAGCCCAAAGAGGGAAGCTTCGGTGTTCGATCACACTCCATGCAACGGACATAACGAACTCCGGGAAACTGGATCGCCTATTAATTAGGTTCTGCACACCTGTTAGATGAAAGGTTTTGGGATGTAGGTATCGCAGGGGTTACCGATAGATTGTTGGGGTAGCATTCATTTATGTTAAACTTAGAACTCCGTTAATGTCATAAAAACAAATCTAACACTTGCCCTTATTTTCAAAAAGATGTGATACTTTCAAATAAAAAATTTCTTTTATTAATTATAATTAATTTATTTAGTGGTAATATATAATTTGAATCTAAAGATTAGCAATTGAATAAAGAATAACAAGAGAACAAATATGATATTATTTAAATAATCTACTTTATAATATAAAATAATCGAATCATTTAATTTTAAGATCTGAATATTGATTTTAAAATATTTTTTTACAGTAAAATAGTTTATTTACGAAATCGATCTTATAATTAAAGAGTTCAAGAAATACTTATTTTATCATAAGCGCGTATTATAAAAAATGCTAGAACAAGAAAATAAAAAAATAATAACAAACTTGCAAAAACAATTCCGACCGTTGATACCACGGGACACCTGACACAATTTCTTACACCAACTTGCATAACAAATAAATTATCTAATATTATAAAAAACCCAAGTATAAAGGCAATTCTTGCAATCACATTATAAGCTAAATTAGAAATACAAATACCTTTTACAATTTTTTCGACGAACAATTTTTTAAAATTTAAAAAATTTAATAGCGTAGCAGAAAATAACAAAAAGGAGATAATTGTTAAGGCAGTAAACTGATATACAAATAAATAAGCAGTGGATGCAATTATAATTAACTGTAAAGATGCAAGAAACTATTAGAATATAAAACTTACTATTTCTATTTTAGCTAAGGTATTCATTTTTAAATAAGGCTAAATTTATCTAAAAATATTCATGAAAATTAATGAGAAATAATTTTCAATAGAATTTTAATAGGAAGAAAAACTCATGAAACCAAAAAAACAATCCTCATATGAGTTTATATAACAGAATGCAAATTTATTACAGAATTTTAAATAAATTGTGTGTTTATTTTTATTTTAAATAGTTAATTAATTAATTTTAAAATATTTTTAAATTTAGAAAAATAAAGGCGTGTTTTAAAATAGAAAAAATAAACATATTGTTTGTAAGTTTAGATACCATGTTTTTTTTATATTTTTATTGAATAGCAATATATTAATTTTTATTTTTGTTTTATAAATATCAGATTTATTTTTAGAAAACAAGAAAATGATACTCAAACAAGTTTATTGCGAAAACAAAAAATAAATGCTAAAAGGTTTTTCTAATTATATTTTTTTGGTTATTCTACCTTTTTTTCCCGTTTTAGAACCATTTAATTTTTTATATTTGACTATTTTTCTATAGTTTTGAGCTAATCCTTTGATTTCGGTCATTTTATTTACATCTTGGAATCAATAATTTTTTTGCAATTCAAATCACTAATATTAAAAAAAGACATGAGGGTGAATTTTATATGGATTCACAGCAGGAAAAACGACAGTCACAAACTTCACATGATCATAGTACCAAAATAATAAAAAGAATTTCTAATATGAGTGAAACTACAAATGAAAATATGAATGAAAACTGCACTTGTAAAATAGAAAGTTTTTCATATAAAATTCAAGAAGCAGAAAATATATTTCAACCAAAAAAAACTTCTACTTGTGCAAAAAATTATTTCAAGGAGAATATACACATACAGATGGTTTTTAGAATGAAATTGGCACAAACAAATCCAAATATTTTTTTAAAAGCACAAAATGTTGCACATGAGGCTCACAAACCAATTACGATGTATGATTTTTCCATAATTTATCTTAATTTTCTAATGGCAATAAATATTGGTCCCGAAAGAAATAGTATCATTATTTTTGATTTAAATGTATTTTCAGCTGTATTTGATACAAATTACAGCGATAATTTAATTGATAAATTCATTAAAAAACTTATTGATGATCCTATATTGTACAATAAAGTAGAAAGAAATATTTTTATTATCATTTTATTGATTGTATTAATTTATACAATCAGAAATAATTTTGAGAAATACACAGTTCTCTTAAAAAGAAAAATATATGATAATTCACATCTTTATGAATTTGTGCAATGTAATTTTTATTATTTTTATACCAAGGATATCACAATAGATAAATTACTTCTAAGATGTGATCCATTACTGGATCTTCGTCAAGAATCAATTTTTCTTAATTTTTTTTATAAAAAATATTTTTTAAAAGATAAAATTGATGAAAATTTATTATTACTTTTCCAAAAAAGAATATTAACTAAATTAAAAAAAATCGATGGAAACCATGTATTTACTTTTTAAAAAAATATATTTTTGTATGAAACCGTTATTTATGATATTTCTACAAAAGAAAATGTTTTGAAAGTGATTGTATCATTTTATTCAACAGTTTTAAACCTAAAAATCAAAGAAACAGTAGTTCAGTCCATTTTTAATATTCTAGAGATTGTTTTTACAATATTTTCAGTGGAAGATACATGTTTTCAAACTATTGGTAATGGAATTATTAACTTTCCACTGACTAATAAAACAACTCTAAAATATACATATCTTTGGAAAATTAGAATGAGCTTGGATTTTGATGATCTTAAATGCCTAATTCAAGAATATAAAGATAATTTCACTTATTTAATGTTATATTTTGATGAAATATTTGGAATATTTTCAATTATAGATTTAGTAGATATCTGTTTAGAGAATATATGTAAATGTATAGAATATATAGTTTATATGTTTGAAGATATAAAAATAGAATTTAATTTGAAGTACATAACTGAATATATAAAATATTTAACCATTCTTTTTGTTAAAATAAATAAGAAAATGGAAGCTATGAAAATAACTGATTATCAAATACTTAAAAATTTAAATTTCAATACATGGAATAAAATTTCTAAAATAATTTTAATTTCACACAAATTTATTTATAAACAAATTGAAGTTGAAAGTAAAAAGAAAAAAACGATAAATAGAAAATCAAATGTGTTTGATAAATATTTATTATCGCTTGTAAAGGCTATACGTGACAGTGAAAGTAAAATTATGATATTTACACAAGAAAACAATATTGAAGAAAATATAATACGAGTAAAATATCAATCTTTGATTGTAAATGAAATACCTGAGACGGAATTTTAAAAGAAACATTATTTTTATAAATAACTTTGTACTTTTATTTGTCATTTGTTTTAAGTATGAAGTATTGGTTTAGCAATTTTCGCGATTTTTATTTTGGTTTTATTGATTTTTCTTAACATTTTTTGAAATATGTAAAAAAATAAATATAAATTAAAAATATTTTTTTTTGAATTTTTATTGTAATTTTTATATGAAATTTCGATTTCGGTAAAGAATTTATAATTTTTTTAATACTTTTATATAAAAAAACATTTGTAATTTTAATAGCTTCAGATAATTATTTTATGAATTTTATAATTGGATTCGTCTAGATTTTAAACTTTTAATATATAAAAATATACTTTGATTTATTCCAATAGTTCATCAAATAAAATTTATCAAATGAATTTTTTTTAAGCTACATTATATCAAAATCATTAGTTTGTTTTAAAAAATCATTGGTTTGTTCTAAAAAATTTAACTTAAATCTTTCATACTTTAAAAATATGTTTGAATTAGATTATTTAAAGTTTTAATTTGCAAAACTATATAAAATAATTTTTAATTGATTTATGAACTAATATATATGTAAGATATTGTAAGTTTAAACTGATTTATTGTATTTAACTCAATATCTGACACTTTAATGTCATTAATGTAAGAATTTTTTTTAGATTATAAAAATATTTTTAGACTTGGTTTTTTTTATTTGTCAGGTTCAGTTCTCAGATAATATAGATTTCCAATTTTAGTTTTTATATTTTTATTTGCAACAGAAATTCCATTTAATTTTGAATTCGAATTTATGATTTATATTTTACAGACTTAATCTATCTAATCATTTTTTCCGACATTTGGATTATATAATATTATAAATAAGTATACAACTATATATGATAAACTAAGAGTCATAAGTTATCTCCGAGCTGTATAAATATACAAAGAAAAGAGCAAAAGACCAGAAAATCTAGATAAAAGATCCGAAATGAATAAACAGTGGATGAATTAAGTATTTTTTGTGGTTTCTTAATAAAATCTATTTATCGAATATAGAAAAATGAAGATATTAAAAAATATAAACTATGAAAGATAAATTTGACTTTAATATTAATAAATGTAAATCAGCGAAAACTTTTGAAGTATAAAAGAGTACATTTTCCTCAAAAAAATCGATACATAATAAATTCAGTAGATTTTTATTATCTTATATTGAATCAAAGAAAATTTCTTCATGAAATTTGATTAAAAAAATATTTTTAAAAAATGTACGCATTAAATTATATGATATAGATTTTCTTTCAAATTATGGATTTATAACATTTTCTTAAGTTTTAATTTTAAAATTCATAATTTGTTGTCAAGCAATTAAAAATTTAAAATTTTTTTATAAATATCTTTTCATTCTAATGTTGAAGTTAAATAATAAATCATCCAATATAATTGTTTCAAATAAAAATATTTAAATTCTTCTTTTTTAAATTATTTCAAGATGGTATTTTATATTCATAGAGTTGTATTTAAATATCCTACTTAGAATCTTTTTACGTATAATTTAGAAATAAAATATTTTAAAAAAAATATAAAAAAAATTCCTTAAAGTAATTAATTTAAAATTTTATCAAAAAAAAATATTTTTGTATTAGATTATAAGTTTTTTTTCATATTTGAACCAAAATGAAGATCAAAATACTTGCTTTTCGTGATATATAAAGAGAAATATTTTTGTTTATAAAAATAATTTTATTAAAAAATTTAAAATAACGATTTTCTTAAAAAATTTAATTTATTAAAAAAAGTATAAATACGCTTGTATTTTTTTAAAAAAATGTATCTAAAAAATGTTTTCTTTTATATTTGCTTTTTAACATTTCTTAGCTTACAATTTGATGCATGTTTGAAACTAAAGAAAGATGTAATCTATAATGATATATTTGAACCAGATTATGAATTTAAAGAATGTAATACGATTATTCTTGTTTATAAAAATGTTTATAAGTTAAATGTATTCGTAAATATTTCTAAAGAAAAAGAAAAATACGCAGAAGATTGTATATTATATGAAAAATTTTAAAATACTAAGAAAAACTTGCTTAAACTACTCGAAGTTATTTAAAAATCAAAGACACACTAAAAATTAAAATTGCCGTGTAAGAATAGATTCATTTGAATGAAACTAGATTCATAAATTGAAGATTTAAAATACTATTAATTATTTTATATCTAATTCTAATTTTATTAGAGTATTTATAGGAAATTTACAAATGTTTCTTTAGTTATAATAATCGGCGGCTGTTGTGTGAGTAGAAGATAAAATCAATCAAAAATACTATCTAAAGAGAAAAAATTGAACTTCCATTAGTAATTAGGTTAACAAGCAATGTCTCTTTTTTTAACTTTTTCATAACGAGCAATTAGGTATATAAAAAAGTGAAGAAATTAAATTATATCGACTTAATTTTTAATAATGAAGCTTTTTATGAACAATTAGTATCAAATATTTAAAATAAACACAAAGTACGGGTTATTTTATTGTTTTTTAGGTCAACTATATCTTTTTATTCTATACCAGTCAAAGTATTGCCTATATGTGATTAATAATCCTTATTTTTTGGTTTTTCTTGATTTTTATATTTGACTCTTTTCGTATATTTTGGATTCTGAACTCTTATCAATAACTAAAGGTTCTATAATTCAGCTAATTGTTTTCTAAAATACAAATAGTCTTTGACATATATACTCAATGAGGTAGGTTTTATTTCTATATTTTTTCTTTTTGTGTCAAATCGCAGTTTATCATTTCTAATTTTTATAAATATTTTTAATCCTTATAAATGCCTCATCAACTCAATGAATATGCATTAGAATTTTTGAGTAGTATTGTATATATATGGCTTATATTATTACCGATATATTTAGATTTTTATTATACATGTAAAGTATAAGTTAGAATCTCATTAATCATTTTAATTATAGGAATTATCTCAACAATACACTTATAAATAAGGCCAAAAACATCGTCTTATTTGTCGTAATTCCCTGGATTCAAATTTTTTTTATTTTAAGCAAGTCAATGACGTAATTCTGAATTTAATATGCCTTGCTACTGTTATTTTTTAATCAAAAAAATATATCTAGTCTAATATTTCAAATAAAAATACAAATTTTATTTTGTTGTCCTCTTCCATGTCCGCATACTCATTTGCAAGGATATATTTTAAAAGATTTATTCTCAAAATATCACATCAATTTAAAACAGTGGAAAGTGTTATATTTTTCATGGCTTTAACGCAGTTCTAAGTCTAAGATAAATAACTCTCCATTGGTACTCCTCGAATACATACATCCCAAAGCCTTTAATCTAACAGGTATGTGAAATCCAATTAATGAGCAAGCAGATGCCTGGAGTTTGTCAATTTCCGTTGCATAGAGTGTGATCATAGATCAAACCCACCCTGGGCTTCCTCAAGACTATGCAGCATTTCCACTTAATCTACACTTTCCGAACCTCATAACCCACCAGAAGATATATTTCCGCGATTTAAATATGGGCTACCTAGACAGCGTAATGACGTACCAACATATATAATCTGCTAATTCTCTCTCTTGGTTTTAAATTGTTTTATTTTTGTATCTCCGAAGCGCTAAGTCCTCTAACTCGTGGTGTAAGGCTAGATTTCCATGCTTTTAAATAGCAATTACGTACAATTTAAGTTGCGGTCTGCATTTTGATTACATAAAAAACTACAAAATAGATTTTTAGAAAGGGTTTAGTCGTTTCATGAGCCGCTCCCTCCTCTTCCTCATATAACCTCTCTTGGGGCAGCTGAAATGGGTGTGGCTTTATTCCCACCAAAAATCCAAACAATGATTTTATATATCAATCTCGCATACTCATTGCCAAGAATTTTTTTCCGTAGTTATCTTCCCTTTAATATACATTAAAAGTAAAATTATAATATTAATTTGATAAATTTCTTGGTTAAAATGTTTTTCGAGATTTTATACAATTTCTTCTACCTCTTGTACTACCATATTTTCATCTTATAAATCCGACTCTTCATTTATGTTCATTTTCGGTTCCTCTAGTGTGGTTCCTTCATCCAAAATAAGGGGTGAATAGTTATTTTTTTTAAAAATGTTTGACATCATATTCTCGTTACTTGCTTATTTCAAAAAGAGATATTGTTCCTCGGGCATCTTGCCTCTGGTAATAACACACTTTGAAGCTTTTATCGGCTTTCTTCGCCATTTGGTCGCGGATCAAATCCTCTTTGTCAATCAAAGGAGTTCATTTCAACCATCCTCGTATTTAAATTATAAAATTAATATTTCTTTAAAACATTAAAAAATACACCATTTTTTCGTTGAATAATTAAAATAACAGACTTTAGAATTTAAAGTAATTCATATTTGAATTTATAATTTTATAAAACATCTTTCCATAAACCAACCCCATCATGAAGAAAAAAATTGGAAAAAATAGAAAAGACAAGTACTACAGCATGGCAAAAGAAGATGGTTATAGATCAAGAGCTGCCTATAAATTAATACAGTTGAACGCAAAATATAATTTTCTTTCTGATGCAAATATTTTAGTAGACTTATGTGCTGCACCGGGTGGATGGTTACAAGTGGCTAGTAAGTATATGCCAGTAACTAGAAAAATAATAGGCATAGATTTGGATCCTATAAAACCTTTAAATGATGTTGAAACGCTTATTTGTGATATAACACACGATAAATGTAAAAAGGAATTGAAAAGAATTTTAGACAACAACAAAGTTGATGTTTTTTTGCATGACGGTGCACCAAACATGGGTGCTTGTTGGAACAAAGATTCTTTTGTCCAGAACGTATTGGTTCTAAATGCTTTAAAACTTTCTGCCTCTTTTTTAAAGAAAGGTGGGATTTTCATAAGCAAAGTTTTTCGTTCTAAGGATTATTCTTCTTTATTGTGGGTTTTTAATCAATTTTTTACGAATGTGTCTGCTACAAAGCCACTCAGTTCTAGAAATGAAAGCGCAGAAATTTTTGTTATCTGCAAAGGTTTTATAATGCCGGATAAAATAGATTCGGATTTTTTTAAACCAGAAAAGGTTTTCAGTGATTCAGATAACAATTTGAAGACAAAAGATATTTTAAAAAATAGAGAAAAGGGTAAAGTAGGGGAATATAATGATTTTAAGTTTTATAAAATTGGACTTTTGTCTAATTGTCTTGTTTCTAAGAATTTGTTGCTTGATTTCTTAACTTTTAGTAAAATTGTTGTTGATTTTGATATTAAAAATGGAAAAGAAGTTTTTGATAAAATTTTTGACAAGGAATGCCTGTTTCTCTGTGAAGATTTAAAAGTGATAAGTGAAAGAGAAATTAAAATTTTAATAAAAAAAATAGTTAAAATTAAAAATTTAATCGAAAAAAAAGAAATTGAAATTGAAATTCATTCTTCAAATAGAAAAGTAGAAACTGAAATCGATAATACCAAAGAATGTGTTTCAGACACTGTAAGTGAATATTCCGAAGAATTTAGTGATGAAGAAAAATATTCATCTGAGTTCACCAATTCCGAGGATTACGAATCCTGTTCCGAGGAATTCAATGAAAATGATATTGTTGAAGAAAATGATACAAAGATTAAAGAAATTGAGAGAAAAATTGTGAAAAAAAGTAAAGAAACCCGTAAAATGGAAACATCTAGACAAATACGTAATATCAAGTCTTTAAAACAACCGTTAGATAATTTTTATTTGGATCCTTTGTTTAGCAAAAGAAATAAAACTTCTGAAATTAAGTCCTTGCCCGAAAATGAGATATATAATGAAAGTAAGTCAGAACAAATAAATTCTAAACAAGAATCTGGCTTTTCTAATATAAAACCAGAGATATCGCAAACTTCTAAATTAGAAAATAATATTCCTGTATCTGAAAATATTAAAAAAGATTTGGACGATGAAATATCCGAAAGTTATAGTTGTTCTGATAGTCTTGAAATTAATGAAGGTGAACTTCGTTCAATAATTAACTTAAAAGAAAATAAAAAAGATTTTGCATTATCAAGTGTCAACCGATACGTACACGATGACCACAAGAATTTACCATCTTTTTATAAAAAAGAAATGGAAGAATTAAATCGTATCAGAGATGAAGAAATAAATTATGAAAAATTTAATTTTTTAGAAAGAAAAAATATTGAAGCATTGGATAGAAGAAAACGAAGGGCACTTAAGAGATCAGAAAAAGTATTAAAAAATATAGATTTTGATAGTGACGAAGACAGGGAGCAGTTAATTAAGAAAATATTTAAAAGTTCTTATAAAAAAACGAAATCCAAACCTAAAGTTATCTTTCCAAGAGGAAAAAATATTAATATACCTAATTGTAAAGGTAAAGTAAAATTGTTGGATCGACGTATGAAGAAAGATAAAAGAAATAATTTAAAAAAACTTAAAAAAAAGGTAAAATAATTTTCAGTAAATCTATTTTCTATTTGTTTCTTGATTTATTTTACTATTAAATTTTTTATTTAGATACTTTTTTTTTCTTTAATTGAATTTATTTCTTTAGATTGGACAAATATTGGAAGAGATGACAGAAGAGGTGAAGAAGTTTATGAGCAATATAGGATTGGAAATAAACAAAGAGAAGTCAGCCACCAATGATTCATGTTGGGAAGATAATGCTACTCTTCTAGGATATATAGGTGTTTATAAATACTTTAAAATAATTAAAAAAACAGACTAATCCCAAGAAGTAAGTCGTTTGAGGAAGTACAGACTAAATTTAAAGCAAGGGTAGAAAAATTTTTTAGCACGATATTAACTACAAGGAATCTATTTTCTCCAATTAGTAAGTGCGATATCGTTGATCAAATACAACATAGTTCTACTTCTAATGGAATCGGCTTGACGTATCTAAGTTAGATGATGCAATGCGTTCGGTGTTACTAAAGAACAAAATACATCTACGCTCAGAAAAGTAAAGAACCATTATACCTTCCAGGTAAGTACCTCGGAAGAGGTTTACGTAGAGTCGAGTTTAAAAGCGAACAAATGCTTTTGAGACTCCTGGATTCTCTGGAGAAATCCAAAGATACATCGACGAAAAGAGCAGCAACCTAGAGGTTAAGAACAATAATAAAACTCACTTTTCACCAATAAAAAAACTTTTAAAAATAATATAAAGGTTGGAAAGGGAAGTCACAAAGAAAAAATCTACAGAAGCTCAACATCCTATTTTATACAACGAAATAGAAATTGAAAACTACATTGAAAGTTATATAATTCTATAAATAACGAGCTGGTAAGTGTAAATGACTCCTTTAGTGGGTTAAAGAAAGGAAATGGAAGACCATATGATAAAGCAATGTTCTGCTATAGACAAGATAGAAATCTATTATGGGGGGCATCAGGTATGTGTCAACACTGCAACCAGTCTATGAAAACAGTAAAAATCTTAAAAAAGAGGTGTGAAAAAATGTTAACATGACATTACTAGACGACACAATGCAGTGTTACGGTGTATACATTTACTTTTCTTGAATAAATATAAGTTTAAGTCCTCAAAACTAATTAGGAGTCACAGAGTTCAAGAAATTCTTGATAATAAGGATACAGAGATAAGAGTGAATATCTGGAAAAAAACCGAAGTCAAAATTCGGAATATTAGGCCAGATATATTTATTTTAGATACCAAGTAGAACAATGTAACACTCATTAAATTAGAAATCACTTCCTAATATTCTCTTCAAATAGGTTTACCGAGGTGCCAAGGAAGTATAGCACATTAGAAAATGTTTTTAGGTCTTATTTATAAGTATAGTGTTGAGATAATTTCTTTTATAATCACTTAGAACTGTATTGTTAATTAAATACCATAAGTAACGCCTTAAAGAACCGCAAATACCTATGAATGTAGAGGCATATATACAATCCAACTTACTCTAGTAGACAGTCGAAAGAATTTATTTTGATCGACGAAGAGACTTGAGTCTAGGCTAAATGCCGAAGAGGGCTGGGAGAGAGCTCCAAAGTGTGTTATTAGCAGAGCCGAGATGCATAAACAACCAACACCCCCTTTAAAGCAAGTAAACAACCAGGAAGATGATGTTAAAACGGAAAATACAAAAAATATTTTACCGCTTATTTTAGATAGCATAACCACTGTGAGGAACCAATAACTAATACAAATAAAGAGTTGGAGTTGGAGGAAGAGATAGAAGTAGTTAAAATGGAGGAAGAAATAGAAGTCGTTAAAATGGTGGAAGAAATTATTTAAAAGAGAAAAAACATTTTAACCTAAAATAGTATGCTGAACATTTTTTTAGCCATTTTTTTATTTACTTCTTTTATCAAATCAAGGTTGAGGTTGGAAGCCACATAAAAAACAATCTGCTTGGCAACGGTATGTGAAACTAATGTGAATTCATTTGTTTGGCTTTTTGATGCGAATAAAACCACACAAGATTTTCGGGGGTTCAATACGATATCTATGAGTAGGTCTAGTAAATAGCAAAACATTTCTAAAAATTTCTTTTGTAGTTTTTTATGCAACTAGATCGAATAACGCAGCCGGCTTTTTGGGTAATGGCCATGTAATCGCATGGGAAACTACCATTTCTCACTCAGGTTAGAAGACTTAGCGTTTGTGTATTTAAAAAAATAACCCAGTTAAGCCGGGAAACCCAATATACAGCTTATTTATTCCTGTTGGTATGACATTGCAGTGTCAAGATAGACTCATGTAAGCCTCTGAAATATATCTTTACTAGAAGGTATTTTTCTTAGAAAGTATAGAGTAAGTGAGGATGCTGGGTAGGCTCTAGGTGGTGGGTCAAGCCTAACATAAACTCCATGCATCAGACACTAAAGAACTGCGGACAACTGCCTCGGGCCTTAATTAGGTTCTAAACACCTATTTTAAATGAAAGTTTTCGAATTGTGGTATCTTAGCGTTACTGATGAAGGATTGGAGTAGCAGTTTTTTTGTTAAATCTAGAACTGCATTAATGACATGAAAACAAAAATAACTCTTGCTACTGTTTATAATACATTTATATTTTAAAGTAAAGTATTATCAAATAAATTAATATCTAATATTTAATATTTGTATTAAAATAATTGTGTCTTTTGTCTGAGCAAAAAAAAGCTTTTCTATAGAACCCACTTGGCTAATTTCGGGTGAGCACTTTTTCTCTGCGGGGAGGATAAGGGAGTGGTTTCCTGGTGTGCAGATAAATATCAAAGAATAGCAGGGTTGGAACTTTAAAAGGCCTGTACTTTATAATCATGAAAATTTATCTCCTGATTCTATAATCCTGAAATTTAGCATATTATAAGACATAAATGAAAAATCAGAAACTAAAACGAAGTAAATGACCTGGCGTAAAATAAAATCATAATCATAGAACTGGATCAATAAAGACTTGACGAAGAAAACAAAAAAAATTATAATGGATACAATAAGGGAGCTAAACGTAAAATGTTTTGATTTACCAAGTGAAAATAAAATATTTGAATGCAAAATGATCAAAAAAGGCTTCTTTCGTTTGTATTCTGTTATCGCAATAAATTAACAGGTTATAGATAAAGTTTGATTTCGGATTCTCAGAGATTTGTGAGTAAAATATTTAGTTAAATTTTATAAAAAAGAAAAATTGCTTTAAGATTAAGAAAGAAGATGGAAAAATACATCCGGCGGCGATCTATGAGTAAAATTGGAATTAAACAGAGAGAAGAAGAATGGGAGCTATTAACACGTTGGTGTCGATTGGCAACATAAAATAAGTCGCAATGATGCAAGAATTTCTCGATGATGAAGTAAACAAAAAACTATATGATGTAGCTAGTTTGAAAGGCATACAAAAAAATAAGTTAAAAATTAAACTAAGCCTATATTATAGTAAATCTGTATAACAAATAACATGATTAACACTGGCAAAACATTTCCGCAAAATTAAGCCATATATATACTAGAGCGAACTTTTTGGTGAACACAAAGTCGATCATCGAGTATATCCTGGTATAAAATATATACCATGTGAAATTATAGACTCTAGAATAATGAGAGGCATAAAATGAAACCGATCATAAAATTATGGTCCAAAAAAAGTATTTATTACACAAAAAGATAGTACGAAAAAAAAAGCAAAAAATATAAAGATATTTGAGCTGAATACCCAGGATAAACAAACCTAATTCAAAAACTTTATAAATTAAATACTAAAACCTGTTAGACTAAAGAGCACAACTGGAACAGTAGAAGAGGTACAAATAAATTTAAAGCTATGATCTGAATACCGCGAAATGGCATGCGTAAAATCAAAATGCTCTCCTACCATGCCGGGAGCCGAATTGGCTTAGTGTATTCTCTGCTTGTCGTAAGAGGCGACTTAAAGGGACTAATCCTCCATGTTGGGGTTGGCCGTAGAGCTAATAACCCACCCTTTAAAACTACCTGTTACGAAACCCAATAAGTAAACAAACCCATTGGGAAAAAACCGGTGGGCGGTATTACTTAGGGAGAGGCCAAGGCTCGCACAGGGCTGTATAGCCAAGGATGAATGAATGAATGAAAATCAAAATGCATCGGAAAAATTTCACGACAAAAAGATGTAGGTCTAGATCTATCAAAACATAAATTAAAGAAAGAAGAGTAGATGGGATATATATTTACGAAACTAATGAGAGAAAACTTGTCAATATTATAAAAATCCATAGAAAAGTTGAGAATGTCTTCAAAGTTACAAAAATGACTTACGGGAAAGAATTTAGAAGGTTTCCGAAAAAAAATTCAGAGAATCAAAAGCTTGTCTACTTGGTCTTGAAGAAAATGTGAAATAATAAAGATTACCTTCTAAAATTTGTTCTCCGAAAATAAAGAAAACTTTAGGAGATGGAAGACGTGTTGTGAAAAGATGGAGTGTCTTTTTGAATTTTGAAATATCAGCATGAAAAAAACTACAAGGTGGTAATGAGGCTGAAAAAAGCAAACGAGGACAAAATACTTGAAAATAATAAAAGACGACATTGGAAAAACTCTCTAGGTCTGGTGTTATTACCTCGTTGTTCTTTAAAATATATGGCAAATACATAAAGAAGCGTTTTTTATATGTGATAAGACTAGTTCGGAATCAAGCCGCTATTCGACAAAGTTTAAATGCCTATTGTAACTTAAATGCAACAACCAGGTTACAAAAACTTTTATAGCCACCGAGAGAAATTCCTGCCTAGTGTCTCATAGAAATTAACTTTCGGAATCTGACAGAGGCTAAAGGTAAAACTAGAACATATTTTGAAAGAAGAGAAATACTGCTTTCAATATATACACGGCACAATTAATCTGATACTTACAATACAATGGGTAACATAGAAGGCTATCGAACATGATAAGGATACGCACACTTACATTTTAGATCTAATAAATGCATTCAAAAGCCAACAGGGGCCTAGGAGTTGTCGTTTTTGATCAAAGAAAAATTACAAAGCATTCTATTCAAACAACTTCAAAGCTTCTAATGATTTGCCCAACTATGACAGAATAATAAATACGCTCTCAGAAAAATTTATTGCTTCGTTTGAGCTAAGACAGTGATACATGTACAGACCTTGGTTGTTTCTCGTTCTAACCAACGATATAATGATAGAATGCAAAAGAGTGTCACGCAATTTAATCTAGGAAATTTCATAATCTCAGCAAATATTCTAATAGTATTAACATACGCAGGTAGCCTTATGCCGTATTTCAAATTCATAACAAGACTTCCGAGTAAACCACCTAATTTGAAATGCAGAGCTAAGAAAACGAAGACAAAGGAGAAAAAAAGCTAAAACGCAAAAAATGGCAATTCTAAGAAGGGCCCAAAACTCTTGTTCAGATAAGACAAAACCCGTTTAAAACAAGTAAGAAGTTAAAATGGCATGGAACACCCCCAAATGATGATTAAAGACTCGAAAAGATCTTGACACCAGAATAGCGGGTACCGCAACTGTACGAAGCACGTTCCGAAGCATTTATTGGTAAGAAAGTGGTATCCAATAAATCTAAGATGGTACTATACTTAACTATCTACACCCACCTACTAGCCTATAGATGCATGCCCTAGGCACTAACCCAAAGTAGATATAGCAAGATCAAAACAAACGAAATAAGGTTAAGGGACGTATACTTGAAAAAATCGACGAGACCGAGTCAAAAACCAAACAATTACTGAGCCTTAAACAAAATTGTTTTCGAAGAAGATATATAAGCAAAAACAGCATTGATTTAAACGTTAGAGCAGTTTAAAACCAAAAGAAACCAAGAAAAAACTTTCAATACAAGCTGCAGGTGTTAACAATCACAGGGGAGACTAAGGCAGAAATGGTTTGTTCGCTTAAAAGCTGATATTTATAGAAAAGGAAAGAACCAAGAAGGACTTGGAGCACTGACCGGTGACAGAATCGATACGTTCCCTTTTTCCATTTATAACACCGAGAGCTAAAAAATGGCTGAACTAAGTAAATAATTATTTTAGTGTAGATTTTACAATATATCATAAATTATAGTTTTCAATCTTTTATTTAAGTAATGAGTTATTAAACTGCATTCAATGAATAATTTTTGCACTATTAAAAAGGCTTGTTTTATTTTGAATTGATTTTAAACGGCGCTTACTCTTAATAAAAGTTATAAAACACGTTCCATATAATCATATGAGCTTAGGTGAATGTAGAGAGAGTAGGTTAGAACATATTTCTACTTCTATAAATAAATTTGAAAACAAATACAATTATAAAAAGAGCCTGTTTAACATAAAAAAACTCAATTAAAACATTAAGAAAATCAAATATAAAAATATAAAAGAGTATCTTAAAAAGAGAATACACTTTTGGAAACCAACATAATATTTTTATGGTACATTTTATAAACTTCATTATTCAAAAAAAGATAATTTTTTTACGATAAAACATTTTTAATAACATTTTAAAAATAATGTCAAAAAAACATTTTTTTTCGTTACGTTTTATCATTTTTTTTGCAAAGAAAAATAATTTTTCATTTTCTAAAGTGATAACTAAAAATGCTAAATTATGAAATACAAAAACGATTTTTATGATCAAAACATGTCAAAAAAAATAAATTAATAAAAACCGGCGAAATAGTTTGACATTCTGCAAATTAATAACTTTTACATAAAAAAAACAATAACATTAACCTGCTTGTAACTGTTTGAAACTAAGTACAAATTCAAATACAAAAAAATTCTTCAAGTATTTCAAAAACATATTTTTAAGTCGATTAAATGAAACTTTATACCAGTTTTTGAACGTAATTTATTAAAATATATTAAAGCAATTTATTTTAAATTCATTCTTTCAATTAGTGATGTAAGTGCAATTCACCAATAATCAAATTATTTTCACTATGTATTCGTAAATTACATTTAATACAATTTTTAATCAAAAATTTAATTTTTGCAAAATTATATATTTGAATTTTTAAATTTTTTAAAATACAAATTTAGATATTAAAATTATTCGTTTGATTTTTTTAAAATATATTTAAAACCAAAATTTTAATAATACAAATTTACATAAAAGATATTTTTTTGATTTTTTTAAATTTAATTTTGTTTTAATCAGTAATTTTTTATTTTTTTAAAACTACAAATTTATTTAAAAAAATAGTTTTTTTGATTTTTTTAAAAATTCCTATAAATTAAAATAAATAATAAAAATTCTTTACAAATGACTAAAATCCATCTCAAAAAAATTCTTATGATCGTTCTTCGTACAATTTCTAGTTGAAAGGAAAATAATTTTAACAAAGAAAATGCTTTAATTAGAAAAAAAAATAATTAAAAAAAAGTCCGATAAAAAAAATGACATTCTATTTTTTAAATTAAATTGAAAATAATTTAACGAACATTTTATTGGTTTTTAAATTAAAAATAAAGCGAAAAATCTTTAAAATCCCTAATTTTTGTAATAATTTTTGTTAAAAAATATTTTTGTAAAATCCAATTTATTGTATATGTCTTAAAAAGGAAAAATATTTTTTTCTTATAAAACCATTTAAATTTAAATAATAAATCGTTATATCCGTTAGTATTTACACCCCAATGCAAGATAATAGTTTTGATTGTACATTTAGTCAAGGTAAATCAAGAATGAGAATTTTAATGAATATGTTGAGAAGTAAGACCGGTCTTTTATTTGAAATAATATTAACGAGATTACGGATTTTTAAATCGGATGAATATATAAGAAAATGCAATACTAAGTTCAAAGGAACGTACGAGCTTTGTTCTGAGGACGAGAATTCTAGTGATTATTCTTTGTCTACACAGTTTTGTAAATTCCCAGAAAAACGACCAGAGAGTCCTGATCCTATTTATAAATCAGATTTAAAACTTCAAAAAATCAGAAGAATAGAATATTACGACAATATAAATGTTGATAATTCAAATTGTAACACAAATAATATCAACAAATTTTCATCTGCTGATGTATTGTACAATTCAAAATCTTTAGTAAAATTTGATGTCGAAAAACTGGAGTGGTTGCGATCCTTTTTTATTGATAATATTGTAATTGTAATTACTGATATTGTAAATAGCACAAGTCAATGGAATTTATATTCAGAAGATATGCACAAATCTATAAAACTTCATAATGAATTATCTAGGAAATTGATACGCACATTTGGCGGTTACGAATCGAGAAATGACGGCGATTCATTTTTTGCCGTTTTCAAAGATTCAGAAAGCGCTATAAAATACGCTTTAAATTTTCAAAATGGACTTTTATATCAAAATTGGCCAGATACAATTGTAAACCACAATAAAGAACTCTATAATGATTCAAACACCCCTATTTATAGAGGAATCAGTATAAGAATCGGAATACATACTGGTAAATGTACAGTGTGTTGTTTTGATAGAAAACTTAAATATTTTGGTAAAACTGTTGATGAAGCATACGCTCTATCAGAAATGGCAAAAGGTGGCGAAACATTTATTTCTAATCAGGTTTTTAAAGGAATAAAATCAAAGGAATTCATTTCAACTTTTAATGTCATACAGAAAAGAGCTTATCAAGAAAAAGGATTCTATATTTATCATCCACATCACATTTCCAGGTTCCTAGAATGTATTTAATATTTTATTCATTAAAGCTGTACATAAAAATTTTCTTATCTATTGTCTTTAATGTATATTAAGCCACTTGTATTGTTTTCCTTTTTAATTTTATTTATTTAATATGTAGGATTTTTGTTTTATTTGATATTTTTTCGTTTTTTTAACGATCAATTTTCTATTTTTTAATTAATTTATTACAAATATTTACCCACAAATTATTAAATTACCTTAAAACTTATTTTGGTAGTAAAATAGAAAAAACTGATGTAAATTTTATTTAGAATCTTCTTAAATACGTTTAAATTACTAATCTTAAATATTTTTTCAAGCAAATTAAATTTTTTAATTTCCCAATAAAATTTTTAATTTAATTAATATAAACGAACTTTTTTTATAATCGTAGTTTTAAAATTATCTATTGAAATTGAAAAACTTTAGAAAAAATCAAATTAATACAGAATTCGTGAATTTCTCGTTAAAATATATAAAAAAAATATTTCATATTAGTTTTTTATAGATAATTATATTAAAAATAGATTTTTGTTTCATTTTTAAATTCAAAAATAGTGAATTACTTGATTTATCGAATATAACATAGGAACTGAGTAGGAATAGATTCTTTAATATAAATCAATTACCTTATATTTTAACCAGCTGATACTCCAAAAATACAAAAAAAAAACTAAAGTACTGGATATTGGTATATTGGTCTTGTATTATACAAACTTAGCTTTAAAAAGGAAGTAAAATAAATTAATAAATTATTAATTTAAGATTTTCTTAATTCTGTAAAACTATTGGTTGAATATTTTTAAAAAATAATTTATTTATTCAATTTAAATATTCATCTTATTTCTTTTATATTCTCACGATTAAAGATACAAAACTATTTCAAAGTCAAATTGCTTAATTCATTTTCTGGTCCTCCATAAAAACACAAATTGTCATTAAATGGGGAGAATTTAACAGAAAATACCATATCATCACTATTAACAGTTTGTACTTTATTGAGTGAACTTAAATTAAACTGTTTAATTTTCTTATCCAAACCACACGTGACAAGCATATCACTACGATTAATATCAAAACAAGACAAAGAATTTAAATGTAATCTTTTCTTAGATACTGGTTGGTCAATATATCTTAAATCATAAAAATAAAAATGTCCAATACTATCAGAAACATAAATAAAATTTTCTTTGATAATGAAATATTCTATTTCATTATGAAATTTGATAGAATCGATATTTTGAAAAGAATTGTTTATAGAAAGATGAAATTCTGTCGAATATAAAAGAATATCGTTTTCTAAAAACATTCTGGTTATATTTTTTTTACCTTCTATTTTTTCTTGTATTTCAAATTTAGATAAATCCCATTTTATTATTGTACCGCCTTCGTCTCCACTGTAAAGATTTTTTTTGTTCGATTTACACGACGTAATACTTGATTCGTGTCCTTTCAATAAAAATTGTGGAAATAACGGATTAAAAGTACAACAGTCGTATATTTCTAATTTGGTATCATAACTAGCAAGTACTATATAATGCTGGTCATTGATATTCATATACTCACTGTCTACAACAGTATTTAGAACAGATATGTCGTGGTGTAAAAAAACTTCTTTTTCACCTTCTTTTAATACATTAAATTGTATCCCACTTTGTTCTTCCGAATTTACTGTGCAATATATTAATTGATCCGTTTTTTCTATCGATTCTATTTCTGAAAGATCTATTTCAAAATTTTCTGTAGTTAAAGCATCTAAATCGGGTGTAAATGGCCCGTAGTCATATTCTTTGGCTATTTCTTTGTTAGGAACATATTTTTTTATATCAAATTCTATATTTTGATCTAAAAAACCGATATTATTTATCATTGGAGGGGAATTATAAAACTCGCTTTAAATATTTAAAAAACAAAAAATTGATTCTAAACACCGATAAATCAAAATCGAAGAGGAAAACACATTATTATAATTCTTTAGACATTAAATTATTTAAGGTTTTTCAAGACATTTTTTTTAAGAAAATTCTATCTTTTTTTATAATAGAAGAACAGGTTATAACAAGATAATGTTATAATTTTCTCGAATATGAGGTATCAATCTGTATTTAAGAAACAATTTGAAATTTTAATTAATTTAAAGCAATTTCAAAATAAAACAAAAGGGTCAATAATACAAAAAATAGATTGTATAAAAAATTGCAATAAAATTATAGTTTTTATGGTTAGATGAAACTATGAATAATATTTAAATTTATATCAAAAAAATAAATTTATACTGAAATTTTATTATCATTCAGCTCCCATAGCTCAGTTGGTTAGAGCGTGGTGCTTATAAGCTACTTTCATAACTAGCTTACCTATGATAGTACACGAAATGGCGAAGTTACGCTAAGGTCGTGGGTTCGACTCCCACTGGGAGCATTTTTGCAGAAAAATATTTTTTTTATTTATGATAATGGAATATCAATTTTAAATATTTGAGAATTCTATTGATGTAATAATAAGGAGTACAGTAATATTTTTTTACAAAAATATATGGACGAAACAAATATTCAGGATTTAAAGAATAATGTGTTTTTATTTTAAAAGCAAATATTTTTTACACATCCAATCAGATAGATTTCTTGAAATTTAAGTAGATTGAAATAATTTTCTTGATAATATATCTTCTATCATTTACTATAGAGAGATTCTTTTCCTCAATAATCATCTAATTATACTTATTTCATAAAAACTAATTATTAAATTTTAATTTTGACAAAAATATTTTAAACCCGAATTATGATAAAAAAGCAAACAATTTTTTTACACACAATGTATTTAAGTTAGTCATACATGAATGGGGCATATTATTAGGAATTAATGTTTATTTATAATTCAATTTCATTTTCTGAATGAGAATTCATATTTGTAGTTTAAATTTGTAAGTAGAAGACAAAGTAAAAAAGAGTGGAATTGCTTATTATAGAAATATTTTATAGTTTCGTCAAAAAATTACTTGTTTTTCCCAAAAAGTTAAAACAAAATCAGTTTCAATTAGACAAATGTCATAGCTTCCAATTTTTTCGGGAAGTCGATAAATCTACAAATTTATAGTATAACTATATGTAATGATTAAGATTTATTATTTATACTCAATTTATTTTGTATTACATTCTGTGTTTATGAAGGCTTTAAATCAATCCGAATTGTATTTGTCGAACTGATGAAAAAATACACATAATATGAATCTCAAATATACTTATATAAACTAACTCAAAATCTTTCTGGTATTTCTAAGAAAATCGTGCCAAAACATAAGGAAATGGAATTTATAATTTAATCATACGAATACTAATGATGACGTAGTAATTATTGAAGTAACCAAACTTGAAATAACAAATTATTTTAAATGAAATAATTACAGAAACGGTCGCTACATATTGTATGGTATAAATAGATTTGAATTTTTATATTTGGCGGTAAAATTAAATACTGTTTAACATTTCATATTTAAAATTCGTTAAATTGAATTGTAAAGATTCAAAAATTTTAACGATTCAATAAGTAGAATTAATTACCTTTATTTTGTTTCTGATACTTCCATATCTTATTTCATGCTCTTAGTGATATTAAAATTTATAATCGCATCACAATTAAAGACCTGTAAATCAACATTTGCGTAATTTTATTGCATTACATTATTTTTCCAATCGAACCAAATCTTATTTATGTAGATACTAAGAATGTATACATTAAATATGTTTTGCATATTCAAATCATTTCATCTTCTATATGTTGATGTGGAAAATATGTGTAATAGTAATATATTAATTTTACACATATAGATTTAAGAATATTGAGATCAAATATACTGACAAGTTTTTTTTTATAACAAAGACATAGATTTAATTGAAACTTTGTAAAAAAAATAATAGTATAAAAAACCCGCAACATTTTTAGCATTTTGTATAATTAATACAGAATTAAATGAAAAAATTTGTTCAACGGGTTTTTAATAATTAGTTCGTTGGTTATGGAACATTGATTTACTTTATGGGAATCAAAGAATGTTTTAAAAAGATTTCATTTTTGGTAATTTATCTATATCAATACATAAATGATTTGAAGTAAAGATTTCATTTATAACGCAAGAAAAAAATATTGAGGTATACTTGTAATATAAATATTGCTCTCAATGTTATATATGTAAAGCTATATAACGGTTTTAAAGCTGATATCGAAGGAAAATGCAAATTTAATTTTGTGGAATTTGAAGTTTAATTATGGAACTATGGGAATATGGTTTTTCAAATTTATAGATTGGTTGTTTATATGTGATCAAATAATTCCACCTTCAAAAATAGATTAACTATTTTTTAGCGGCTATGTTCAAAAATGCAAAGGAAAATACTAAAATTTTTCAAAAACAGTTATTAAAAATTTTTGGTAATAATATTTATTGCAAATCGAGAAACTGTGTTTTATAATATGATATGTAAATGAAGAATTCAACCCAAAGCAATTTAATTTTATTTTGGTTAGAAATAGTATATGATAAACGCGATCAAAAGGACGAACTATTTAATATACACATAGAAATAGTGAAACTAGCAACAATATATTTCTTAAAAAGGATCTTGATAAGAAGATAACTCATCTTTTCAGATTTATGAATTTAAAGTAATATTTAGAAATTACTGAAGAAGTAAAAAAACACATTGGCTTTTGGTGTGGAAAAAATGTACGCCTAAGAAATAGAAACGCTTTCAAGCATTTTAAACATCTAAAAAACGTTGCATCATGCCCATAAAATCCTGTTATTTTTAATAATTATTATTTAATGTTTCTCTGTGTTTTTACTATTTATCTATTTTAGATAATATTTTCGGGTTTATTGGTAGTATAACTAAAAGAGCAATATGTTATATACAACTTTATGTAAAAGTATCACATCTTTTTAAAACAGTGGCAAGTGTTATATTTGTTTTCATGACTGTAACGCAGTTCTAGGTTTAACATAAATAACTGCTACCCCACCACTCCATCGGTAACCCCTGCGATGCCTATGTTTCAAAGCTTTTCATCTACTAAGTGCGTAGAACCTAATTACTAGGCGAGGCAGTTGCCCGGAGTTCATTAATGTTCGTTGCATGAAGTGTGATCGAAGGCCGAAGCCCCCCCTGGGCACCCCCAAGACTATGCAGCATTCCCACTTAATTTTCACTTTCTGAACCCAATAAACTTTTAGCTAAGATATATTTCAGAGACTTACATGGGGTCCACCTAGACAGTGCAATTTCAGACCAACAGGTATAATCTGCTACTTAGCTTTCCTGGATTTAAATGGTTTTTTGTTTTGTATCTCCCAGGCGCTAAGTCTTCTAATCCGAGTGAGCAAGGCTAGGTTTCCATACTTTTACATGGCAATTACCTACATGTTCAGCTGCAGTCTGTATAATCTGGTTGCATAAAAAACTATAAATAAATTTGTAGAAAAAGTTTCTCCTTTTATTAGACCTCTCCTCCTCATACAAACTCCCATGGAACAACCAAAGATGTAGTGTGGTTTTATTCCCACTAAAAATCCGAACAATGATTTCATACCGGTCTCACACACTCATTGCCAAGCAGAAAGTTTTTTATGTGGCTATCCTCCCTCCACTATGTTATATACAATACATATATATATTATTAATCATAAAATAACAAATATTAACCAAGAAACTCTAGGATATGGTGTGAAAATAAAAAAAGGGTAAACATCACAAGCTTAATGATGTAATATATTGATATATCTTGGAAAGGCATACTTTTCCTATGAGTTTAAAAAAATGTTTGAACTTTAAAACTATTTTAATTCAGTATATAACGTATCGTCAAATATTAAACTAGTTCGATTATATAAAGCAGAAATATAGTGCAATTATTTATAAAGAATTTTTCCATTATTTCAGAAGAAACATACAGTTATCAAAAAAAATCCGAATATCTATGTTTTAATGAAATTATTCCTATGTAAAACTGCGTGATATAAGTGTTTAAATTGTTTCATAAGAGTATATTTTAAACATATATCTAGGGTTACTTTTATAATATTGTCTATATAAAATAAAACGATTAAATTTACAAAATTTTAGTCAAAAAAACTTAGGGTACTTTTTAAGATTTAGTATGCCTCTTTGGGCATATGTGACACTCAAAACTCGCGATTTTCATAGAAATAACACGTTTTTGCACAAAATCAATATGAATTTCATTCCGAATTTTGAGTTTTTTTTGCTTTACTCCATTCAGATTTTAAAAAGTATTTTACACAATTATTCTTTCATTTAAGCCCATAGATGTTCCATTTGATTTAAATCAGCTAATCGGGATAACCAAGGAAGAACTTCAAAGTCTTATTCTTTTAAAAATTCCACAGTAACCTTTGATGTATATTTAGAATCAATATCTTGCTGAAAAATATACTCCTCTAAACTGAAATTTCTAACAGATGATTCTAAATTATTTGTAAGAATACTAACAAATTGAAATCGGGCTATAGTAGTATCAATGGATGCTAACCTTCCAAGATTTGATATGACATACATCCTAAAACATATTATTCGTCTTTTATGCTTAACTCTTTTGGTCATATATTTAGGTGTTCATCGTGCCTCTGTAATTGTTAACTCCTACCTGCTCAATTAAACAAGTTGAACTTCTATTCACAACCAAACATTGTAATTTTGTAATCGTCATCGGAAATCAATAAAAATAATTTTGAAATTTTTAAATTGGTAATCATATTTTTTTGGGACAAAAATGGTTTCTGAGCACAGAAAAACGTATAATTACCGACTTTTTCGATAGATTTCTTATAGTTTTGATATTAACGTTATAATTACATAACACATACAATTTTTTAGTGATTTCTGTTGGACCAATTTTAAGATTTTCTTCCTCTAGAATCAGAAATTCTATTGGTTATGGCGATATCTATAAAGACAGGTCGTCCAGATCTATCTTTAAGATTCGTCCCTTTTATATTTATATACTTATGTAAAGTATCATGGACTGTAGACCTAGCGATGTAAATAAATTTAGAAAATTCCATCTGAATAACATTTAAGCTTAACTCCACCATAGCATCTTATTTCCCGGCTGATTAAATATAATCCTTTGGTGGGTGATTTAAATTTCAAAAGAAATAATTAACTGATCTATGAAACAAAATACATAATAAATTTTAGGTGCCTAATTTTTTTTGACATTTTGAAAAGATATATCTGCAAATCTATAACTAGAGATTATAAACAAATCCACCAAAGAACAATGTATAGATAAAATATTATAACTTATTACTATTGCAAAAAAATTAAAATTCCTATTAAAAATATATGAAAATTTGGAATTTTTAAATGCTGGGGTTTTTTTGACATATGTATATTCAAAGAACAAACGATATTTTTAGTTTACTTATGTATCATGTAAACTGAGGAAATTTAAAACTTCTTATAAAGTTAAATAGATAGCTATGCCTTTTACTACAGAATATACTTGAAAATTTGAATTTTAGGTCAATTATAAGGACATTTCAAATCTCTAATTATTAAAAAAAGTAAAAAAATAAGAGTTTCAATGAATCGAAGACACTTTTTCAAAAACTTTAGAATACAGATTAATAAGATTAAGTTGATATACTATAAAACAAGTATTGTTTTCATGTACTAAAAGATTATATAATACGATAGTAAATAGTATCATGGTGCCCGTATTCACTCTGATTCTAGTATTTAAAATCCAAATTTTATTTTTTAAAAATGCAAACAAGTAATCAGATCCAAGCTAATTGATAAGATATGTTACAAAAGAAAAGTTAAAAATAATTAGATTGAATAAAATATAAAAACAATTATTTAAATATGCGCGAATGATAGGATATAAAGAAATACATTACAATATTTAAAGAAAATTTAGCTTATCTATCAACTATCAAAATATCGAAATAATAAAAAATAAAAAAATCCAATTAAGATTACTCTATCAAACAGAAATATCATACGAGACCGCAATATATTTTAATTTTACATCAAAAACGTTTTAAATTGTACATCATGAAAGCATTATTATTTCTATGATGTTTTTAAAAAAAAGATTAGGAACAGTATTAAATAAATATCATTTAAAAGTAACACGCAAAGATTATAAAAAAATATGTTATAAAAATTCTTATAATCATGAATAATGAAGATTTGGAGTTTTATTAAATATAAATATAAAAAAATGCTTTTTTAATTACATTCTTAACATAAACATTCACATTTTCAATGATGTTTTATTAGTACTTGTAAATATTATAAAAAATCAAAATATCTTTTAGTTAAAAAAACAGCTAATAAATTTTTAAAGATATACCCATAATGGGTATACAAGATAGAATAAAAGAAATAGAAAATGAAATGGCGAGAACACAACGAAATAAAAAAACCGAGCATCATTTTGGTGTAATGAAAGCAAGACTAGCTAAACTGAAACAAGATCTTCTCATTCCAAAATCAATAATATCTAAAACCGATACATTTGAAGTTATGAAGGACGGTGATGCACGGGTATCACTTATAGGATTCCCGAGTGTAGGTAAATCTACACTTCTTTCTAAAATTACATCAACGGAAAGTAAAGCAGCCGAATATGAATTTACAACGCTTACTTGTGTGGCTGGTAAATTAAACTATAATGGTACAAATATACAAATACTGGATTTACCCGGTATTATTTGTGGTGCGTCCCAAGGAATTGGGCGAGGTAAACAAGTTATTGGGGTGGCACGCACAGCCGATTTAATTTTAATTGTTTTGGATCCTTTGAGATTATCAGATAAAAAAGTATTAGAAAATGAACTTTATTCCATGGGAATTCGTTTAAACAAGAACAAACCAGATATTTCTTTAACAATAACACAATCTGGTGGAATAAATATAAACTTTTTAATTAAACAAACAAATTTAACTGAACCAACAGTAACTGGAATTTTAAAAGAGTATAAAATAAATAATTGTATTATGATTGTACGAGAAGATGTTACTGACGATGATATAATAGATATTTTAACAAATAGGGCTGTTTATGTTCCATGCTTGTTCTGTTATAATAAAATTGATAATCTTACTTTAAAAGAACTCGAAAATTTAAATTTAGATGAAAATTCGTTTGCTTTAAGCAGTCAAAGAGACTGGAATTTAGAAGAATTAAAAGAAGAAATATGGTACCGTTTGGGAATAAAAAGAGTTTATACTAAAAGAAAGGGATGTTTTCCTGATTTGAATTTACCAGTAATTTTAAGAAAAAGTTGTACTGTAAAGGATTTTTGTAAAAATATTCATCGAGATTTTGTTGATAATTTTAAATTTGCTTTGATATGGGGCGCAAGTGCTAAACATAATCCACAAAAAGTAGGGCTTAATCACGAACTTTGTGATGAAGATGTTGTCAGAGTTTATACAATATAATATATCTAATTGATAATTTGGTTATTAAGAACTAATGAATATGTCTATCTTATTTAAATTGATAGTTATTTTTAAGAATATTTATGATTACCTTATTGTACAAGTTATGTTAAAAAAATAATAAAAATATATTTTACAAAACTGTATTGATTTAATAATTAAAAATTTTAACTTTTCTAAGTAAAATAGATTTGCTTTTTTATTCTATTTATGATTTTAAAATATACTTTTGATCTTTTTATACAATTATCAGCATTTATTATTTTTTTTAAAACAATTTTATTTTATCTTTCATGATCTTTATACTTAAAAATTTTTATATTGTTTAAGTATTCACAAAAAAATCACTTAAAATGCTTTTTGTTTAGTTCTCATGAAGATAATAGTGTAGGGTTTATTAAATAAATTAACATTAAAAGCATAATTATTTAAAAAAAGGTTTTTTCTTCACTTCAATTTGATGATTTTGTATAATTTCTTTCCAAGCTTCTGATCCTATAATCATATCAACTGATACAAATAAATTTATTTTAGTATTAACTTCGTTTACTTGCTTATTTTTATAACTTTTACCATTTTATGGGAGAGTTTTTTAAATCGAGTATCTTTGTGTGTTTTTGGTCAATATACTATGACATTCTGTCTTTTTATACCTATCAGGGTCTGTTTTTACATTTCTGTGTTTATTTGCTTAACATTATTATTCTCATCGGTATGTAAATATAATAAATAAATATGCTGCGTGACTGTAAGCATCCTGTATAACCTACAATAAGTCTCTTTTATGATCATTTTTAATTTTTAGGAATAATTTGAAGATATATCATGTGTATTATAGAAGATTTTTATTGAAATCAATTCGAAATACTATATTTCCTAATGTTTTGGAAAAAAAATTAAATCTTTGATACTTATTTTTATTTTTTTAGGAAAATTTGTATATTCAGAATATTTAACAGCCGTCGATTCTAGATTTAAAGCCAGATTTCGCACATGTTGGCTGTTTTATATGTTTGTTTTATAGTGAGCTATATGCATATATTTGTCTGATCTTGATGAAAATAAACATATATATGCTCAATTCTAAATTCTATCTTTGGTATTTATAACCGAGAATGTTTTTAATTTTAAAATAATTAAAATTAAGGACTTGATTTGTATTTATCTTTGGATTATTTAGCATTCAAGTTCGTATTTAGGCAATTAAAAACCAAGATATTATTTATTTTCATCATAATTATGATAAAAATGCAAGTAAATCTCTTTAACCATAAATATTGGGCATTTAAACATAGTAAATTCTACAGTACCGCTTCAAAAATATTTATAGCTAACATTTTATTTTACCATTAATTTATGGGGAGCTTCTTGCTATCAAAAGAATAAAAATATATTTATCAAATTATAGTAACTATAACTATTTGTTGCCTTTCTAACTGAAATATCCAAACTTGATTCTTGATTTATTAAATGATTAGTTGAAACTCAAACAAGTTATATAATTTATTACAATACTCATCACTTTATACGTAAGCTTAATTAAATCTTAGAAAAAACAAGGGTAATTTCTTTTTATTTTTAAACTTTCAATTATTTTGGATATATTCAATTATAATAATTTATAGCTATGGAGAGAAAATGGTTTTTGAGAATTAAATTAGAAAATTGTGGTTTTTTTAAGTGTTCATTTTTATGGTATAATTTTTTTAACATTTCTTTTCCATCTTGAAACTATGAAATCTGTTAAAGGATTAAAATCAAATTTCTATATAAAAAATATTTTTAATCAGTTTATATTTGATCTGGTAAAAGAATATTTCTTAATTCATTAAAATAATAGAAATAAATCAAAATTCTTTCTTTTTAGAAATAAAATATAAAAAATCAAATAATTGAAATGAACACCAACTTTTTTTATTAAAAAACCTCAGAAACACTTTCCTTTCGACTTAAAACCAAATCAGTAATTTTAACAACAGCATTAGCAAGTAATGAAGTAAACAAAGCCATTTTACTTTCGTCATCATCTTCTGAGACGATAGGAACTTCATTTAAGCATTTTTGTAAATACCGCAATATTTTTTGATCAACTCGGATTTCATTATTTTTAACTTTTTGCAAATACTCAACGATTACTGTCAAACTTTTCTCATACATTTCCATAGAAGATTTTATATCTTTTACATTTGTAAAATATTTAGAAACACTACAGTCCCGTATATCTTTAAGTAAATGTTCTACACCTACTTCCTCGGCTTCTTCTCCTTCAACAACACATGGAATATATTTAAATTTTTTATCGTTTTTCTTTCCACTTTTATCGTCAACCAATCTAAATATTTGTACCTGTTCACTTATATTAAAGGCTTTTACATCAACGATAACCAATAAAGGATTTGGTAAATCACGCATAAATGACTTTGTTATATCTAAATCATTTTTATGCAAAGATGGACCTGAATGATACCAACCCAATATTTTCTCAGAAGAATCTACTTTGTTTAAAAGTGCATACATTTTATCAGAATATGACGTATCAAAAAACCAATTACCTTTATCATCTTCACTAAATGGAACAGCATAAGATTTTGTTACAAATAATCTTTCATCCATTTTTCCCATAACTATACCTGCAACCCTTTTACTATCACACCTTCTATAATGATCTACAACAGATGCCATAACAAGAGGATGAACTGTTATATTATTATCTACCATTTTAAAGGGTTTCTTTGTTTACACATATTTTATATTTTTAATACTGATTTGTAATTTTTTTTGAATGATATAAAGAGAATATTTTTTTTTTCAAGAAACATTTTTTTGTTATCATTTTATATTTTTACGTGATGTTTAATTTTTATTTTACAAATATTTTATGAGTGGAACAGAATTATATTTTTTAATGATTTAAATAGTTTTTTTTTGGTTAAAGAATTATTTTCAATGTGTGGTTTAATAATTTAATAGACAATTAAAATATTTGAAATATTTTTTTAAAAATTTTACAAACCAAAATTACTTTACTTTAAAAATTAAAGAGATAATTGTGACACTTACTGAACCATTAACACATTTACAGTAATTTCAAGACTTATTACTTTACTTTACAAACCAAAGAGATAATTCTGCAGTTACTGAACAATTAAAACATTTACAGTATTTCAAGACTTATTACTTTACTTCACACCAAAGAGTATATAAAAATGATTTATTTTTCTTCTTCTTTATTTTCAACATATGGCTCAAAATTTTTATCAAAACTCATTTTGTTGTCAAAAATACGATCAAAATCTTCTTCGTCAAATTTTTCTACAGGAAATGTTGTATTGAGAAATGTCCATATATTATCTGCTGTAATAATATTTGGTTTTTTCATGTTTCTTAAAATTTTTACGAGATAAAAATGTTTATGAATTCCTACCGGTTTTATTGCACCAAGTGCTTTTATTATTCTTATTTTTATATGTGCATCAGAATAATTGGTTCTTTTAGTAAGTGTCATCTAAAGGGTAAAACTTATTAATATATTAAACGAGCAATAAATATTTTTAGAAATTCCAATAATTTATATTTTTGTGTTTCTGGATCAATGATAAATATAGTGTGAAAGAGTTTATGCGGTGTTTTAATGATTTTAACTTTTAAAGCAAAAAACTGGGTTATTTACTTCATTCCCTTAATCACGTTAAGAGGTTTCAATCTCGTATCCCGGATTTCAGAAAAGAAAAAGAAAATTTTGTAAGAAAAGAAAATATTTTATTTAAAAAAAATGCAACTTATTCACTCTTAACTTAAAGATTCATGGAATGAGTTAATAAATTATGAATAAAATTAAATTTTTTTATAACCACCCATCTATTTGCCAAATAATTTTCTTAAGAACATGCTAAAATTTTTTAACTTTTATGCTAAAAAGAAAGAATAAAAAATTATAAACTATAATTAAACTTAATATTTCTTTATGTTAGAATATTTTATGTTTTATACAGGACACACTGAAGTTCATGAAAAACTTTGAAAGATTTAATTAATTAAGCATAAAAATTTAAAAGACCGAAAACTACATTCAAAGTTATATAATACAATAAATATTGACCGTGTAAGCAGTAGTGAAGCTCCAAGGTGTCTCAAGGAATAAAATATTAAGTTTTAGATTACTTGACTGTGCAGTGTTTGCTATATCCAAGATAGAAATATGTTCTGATAAGGAGAAGAAAAGTGATAGCACTCTGGTAAATATAGCAAGACCGTTGAGTATTTAGTAAATAAATCTGAGAAAATAGAAAAGCTTAATTATGCTAAGTTTAACAAAAAATTCAGATCCTTTATAAGCGTTTCATAAATAAATCTAAATTAATATCTAGCAAACGAATTAGGAATCATCTATTATAGATTCTTGAAAATTATATGCGAAAATAAATTTGTACATCAGAATTAAATTTTATATCAAATATCACATAATTAACCAAATATATTTACTTCACACAAGAAATTTTATTATATAACAACCAATACAACCCAAATTTAAATACGTGAGTAGTAAACATAGTTGTTGTATTGAAAATCCATAAATGATTATTTAGTAGCCAATGAGTTAGGTCTTATTTATAAATATACTGTAGAAATAATTTCCGGTGTCATAATTTGAATTTTTATTCTTGCACCGTATCATAAATTCATCTTTTAGGTCGTAAAATAGGCAAAAATGTGGAAGAATACTTGCAATCAAATGTACTAAAGGTTTTTTAAAGCTACCTCTTTGTATCCAAACAGAAAACAAGAGTCATGATGGAATGCAGATGAGAGCTGGGAAATTACTTGAAAGATACTATAGCAGGATAGAAGATATAAATTTCTTGGCTATCTTTAAAAATATATGCAAGGAAGAATCATATGCCAATAATATAAAAATGTAAACTTTTAAACTATCAACTTTTGATGATACAACACTAAAAAATCTTCAACTACACATAAAAAAATGTGCTAGATATGAGAGGGTGTTGCAACAAAGCCGAAAAATAGGTGTATTAATCCATCGCAAAGCCAAAATAACATCAAACAAAGCATTTTTTATATATTTTAAAATTTTATGATATAGTATAGTTATAAACGATATATAATAATGTGAAATCAGAAAATTTGTTAGATTTAAGTGTAATATTCTTATTTCAAGGAAGTTATAGTAAGCACAATTCTTTTAATAAATTCATTTAGTCTCAATAATTTTTTTATCATTTACAATTGAATTTTTTTAATCTATATTTAATTGAGATTTAGCTTTTCTTTCAGTGTTTTAATTCAATTATATAAAGAAAGATTTGTATTTTGAAATGATTAAATTTCAATTTGGGTCATAGCTGAGGCCTTGAAGTCCAACAAGTTTCCTTACAGCGAAAATAAAAAAATACTTCAAATTATAAAAAAACGGTGTGAATTATCAATTATTACATTTCCATTGCATTTTATCAGATTACTTTTTTTAATTCTGAAATTTCATTTTAATAATTTGTAAAGAAAATCAAATATATAAAATCAAGATTTCAAAACAAAATTTTCAATTCTATTTTTTCCTCTTTAAACTAAAAATTGTGTTCTATTGGTATATACGTTCAAATCAAGATATTTCATTTCTTATCTTATCAAAAAAATTAAACTAACCCTTATTAGTTTAATGCTTTACTGTTTCAAACAACAAAATTAATTAATAAAATCTTAATAAAATATTTTTTACCTATTATAATTTGTTAGCTCGATTTATATTAAAATTTATTGTGCTAAAAACATGGAAGAAGGTGATTTCGAAGTAACATTTAATATGTCAACTAAGAACGCAAAATTAATACAGGAGGTTTTGGACTTAAATCCAGGGTTTGATACAATGATAGATTCACAATACGAGGTTATGGATGATTCATTGTCGGCTACTTTCAAAGCAACTAGATTTGAACAGTTTAGACGAGCTATCGATTGTTTTCTTTTGAGATTCAAAATTTCAAATGATACGTTGGTTTTGGAACACGATGGTCCCAGTGACACTGTTAGTTCTAAAAATGATAAGAAAGGAAGAGATTAAATCTTAACTAAACGAATATGCTAATTAAAAATATAATATTACTTCTATAGTTGTAAAACCATAATTTGAATTTTTGTTGTTTTATTATTCATTTTTTTATCATAAAAGACGTTGATTCAAGCATATTTAATGTTTTAAAAAAGAAAATCAATAAAATCATATTCCTTATTTCCATCTAAATTCTTTTTTCGTTGTATCTTATTTTTACTAATGTAGTTTACACAGATTAGAAAAAACATCCTAAAATTCTTTTTAAAAGATGATTATTTACCTTCTTTAGATACATTTTTAGAGTTTGAATGCATGCGGTAAATTCGGTCACTCTATTCGCTCTTATTAGTTTCATTTTTTTGGTTCTTGATAGCACATATAAACTTTTATTTTCATGTATATATAGTGAGATATAGTTTTTTGCGCGTAGCTATCCCTTTTATCGGATATCTTTACATCTTTTTAACAAATTTTTTACTCTTGCTTTGGGTTCAATTTTTATTCAATCAAAATAAAAGTTTATACTATGTTTTAAATATATAGATTTTATGTTTATTGCATAACACTACTTCTTTGTGGTTTCTATAACGTACCTGTCATTACTTTATTGAAGAAAATAAATATTACAATCCAGGGTCTTAGATAAATCGTTTAAAACGAATACATGGTGTAATTCCATAGTTATATCACAATCTTAATCCGAATTACAACCGAGAGAAATTTACTATTCTATAAGTCTTAATTATTAAATTCTCGTTCACGTTTTAGATTTATATTTTCCAATTTAGGTATTATTACATTTAAAAATTTCTGCGCCTATAAGATATTAACGTAATTTTGAAAGAAAAGCAACTATGAACATTTAGATCTTATATTTGATAATATGAATATATTCAAGAATATACTCATAATTTTAAATAGCTTAGAAAATTTCTAAAAATTTTTAACTTTTTATAAATTTAAGATATCTTTAAGCTTATAAAAGAAAATTTTACGGTTTTAAAGTATCTTTAACTGCCTTTTAGATCTTAGAAATTACATAATTTCTAATAATCAGTTGTAAGTGTTTATAGTCAAAATTGATTTTTTCATTGAAGAAATTTATTATGCAAGCATATTCTATTGATTATATTTTAAAATTTAAACACTTTCTACGAATCAAGTTATATATGAAAAACACAGTTATATCTTAAATTTGACTCGATATAAACAACAATTAGAGCCAAAAATAGTTATAAATATAGCTTTTCTTTATCTATGAGAAAATGCAAGCATACCTTGTATTCGGGAAACTCTATTTTGACGCCTGGCTAAACAATCTTATTTTTTTAAGAATCTTGTAGGTGTTAAAATTTCTAAGAATTATAATATCTAAAAGGTTAAATTTTTATCGCACCAAAAAAATACTCCGACGCCCAGCCAATAAAAAGAAAATTTACAGCCTTACAACAAAAAAGAAAAAGCACACGGGACTTCAAATAATCAAAATAATTGCACTGTATTGGTTATTTTCTATTCAAGTGTGGGACTTTTCTTCTGTTTTCCGTATATAGTTTCAGTATAGTAATAAAGGTCAGAAATCAGACAGAAGGAAACCCATATTCAACGAATATAATTAGCTCCAGAAACAACATTAAAATTAATATTTCCAGTTATGGAGTAAAAACTATTGCCTTATTCGGTCTTATAATCTATTTTCCTAAAGGATTTACGCATTTCATTACAAATTCTGATTTAATGCTTATTTTTAATATCTAAATGATATGTTTATTTTCGACAGCACAGATAAAATCTGCACGAATTATGATTATCACAGAATCGGACTTAATACATTTTGATGAGTTCTAATCTGGTTAATATACCCTTGATAAAGCGATAAATTTAAATTTACGCTGCGTCAATTTAACTGTTCATAAAAAAACAATGTCATAAACTTGCAAACACAAAATGGGCGAAATTTTATTTAGCATTCGTGGTTTGAACTCGATCACATAAATCAGCTAAAATTAACTTCTATTTAATTATCTTAGGGAATGTATCTCCGTCATCAACCGATTATTTTAAAATTTTATAAGAAATTATCTTGACGATATTGTGAGTTAGTGATACCGTCTTTTCTTCTAATGAATCAGATGATAAAAATAAATATTAGTCTTAAACAAAACCCGGTAATAGTACTGCAGAAGAAAGTTTCAAAAATATAAAGAAATCGGAGTTTATATCGAAGCAGAGAATTCAAAGTTTCTTATGAGTGAATATAATGATCTTTTTTAAGAAAGAAAGTTACGATATATTTGTTTTTAATTAAAAATTAATAGTTTCAGCGAATTATTAGCATTTAAAACACAGAAAATATGAATTTTATTCAGATATTTTTAACCTAATCTGTAAATATAGAGTAAAAATACGCGTTTTTTGCTTTAAAATGTTGCCGTGAGTGTTTTGATCCAATCATTAGTATCTTCCAAATAAATTTGCGCACGATAAAATTACATATTTCAGTTAGTCCTAACAATGATTAAAAAACCATGGCTAATTTGAAATATGAAGAGAAAATAAAAAACCATATGAATTTTTTATAACAAATACGTACGGTTGAATAATTCACAGGCTTACCTCGCTACAAAGCATCGAGGAAAATGTTAAGTAATCAAATAATAGAATTTTTAAGACACTTAATTTATAAAAATATTGTAAAGTTTTAAAGTGAATTTTAGTAAAAAAAATCATCGGCAAATTTACAGAATTGAAGCACATAAAAGAATTTTAAAAAAATAATCAAATAAATTTAGAATCAGTATTATAATATCTAAACATAAGAACAACTCTTTAAAGTAAACAAATCTTTATTTTAAAATCCAGTAAGTCGTGAAAACAGCGTCTTTTTATTGTGTTTAGGCTCTTCACCAAAACATTCCTTTAATCTTTCAATTAAATTCTTTTTATCAGAATCGTTAAGATCGGTTCTTTTTTTAATTATACTTTTTATAAATTCTTTTTTTATATCTGGATATACCAATATTAAAGATTTCAGTTCCACCACAAAAAGATCATCGTTTTTTGTAGTTAAAAGTGGAATAATTTTATCGAATGGCATAAAACTATTCTTCACTTCTTGGGGATCAGCAAATTTACAAAATGTCTGAATAAGTCTTTTTTCGTCACTTTTTAATTTATCAGAACAGTCTTCCAAAATCTTAGCACGTTTTCTTGTAATTTGTTTTACATAACAAAAAACCAAAGAATTGCATATTTCAAAAACGAATGTAATAAACGAATAATCAGCCATTGTAATTTTATAGTCGCCTAGAAAATCTTCTAAGGTAATTATAAGTTTCTTTGTTATATCTTGTTCGTACCAAGAATCTGTAAAAACTTTATCTAAAATAGGACCGCATGTTGTTATTATAAATTCTGATAGCAAAGTATTTGAAGATTTCAAAATTTCTAGAAAAATATTTCCTAATTCTCTTACTTCTGTTTTTTGGCATAGAGGCAACGAATTTATATACTGTGTAAGTTTTAAACCGCTGTTACCTATCATTATTACATATTCTTCGTACCCAGGCACTGATTTTAAAGTTACTGATGGTTTAAAATCTTTCTTCATTGCTTTTATTATTTCATTTTTAAAATAATGACAATTTTCTACCACTATGGAAGTTATTTGAAGAAATATATGTTTGTTGAATGTTATTGGTTCCATCTGTTGTTTGATTATCTGAAGTAAATTAATAAAACCAGTAGAAATATACTTATCGTTCTCATCCACTGTGGGCTGTGAAGTTCTTAAATTAAACTTTTCTACTTCTATAACTGTAATATTAGATATCCAGGATACAAGTTTTTCTGATGCAATTTGAAGATATTTATTTATCAATTCTGATTCGCTGTCTCCTAAAAGTGATTCTCCAAGTGTTTCTGGTTGCATGTTCAAATTTTTTTCAATATTTTCATTATAATTATTGATAAATTCTAAAAGAAATAATATTTGACTAGCATCTAAATTATTTTTATTTAAATCCAGAAAGTTTTTTAATTGCAAATGATATTCTTCATAAATAAATCTTAAATCTATAAATAAGTCTTTATCATTTACAGTTTCTGAAATAAATTTCATATCTTCAATTATAAAATTTAATTCTTGAATATTAAAATCTTTATTTTGTAATTTAGGAAACTTATCATTAATGGAATATTTGATTGCTTTAATTGTTTTATTTTTAATATCTTTTATTTCTCTATCAAAATATATTTTATTTAAAAGATATATTTCATGTAAAATTGCATCATGTGAATGTTTACCTTTCTGAACTTTTATAGTAATTTCGTCACGTTCTTCTTCCTTTTTTACGATTTTACTAATTTGATTTAAATATTCTTTATTAATTTCTAACTGATTTATTAAATTATTTGTCTTTAATAAAAACATATTTTCAAATTCAAGTAAAACTCTATCAATTTGATTTATGATTTCATTTAATTTTAAAAATTCATCTCTTGTAATATTTTTAGAAAAAAAATGTATTTCATACTTAAATTTCTCCAATTCAAATACCTCTTCATGTATATTTTCTATATTTTCTTCGTTTTTTATCATTTTTAATATATTTTCTGTAGCATTTGAAATATTTACAAGTTTTTTGTGCATTTCATAAGATTTATGAAAGTTTTGGTGTGCAATAGCAATTATTTTTATATTTTCATAATTATTTACTACTTTAGGAAAACTTTGATATATTTGGTCAAGTTTTTTAAAATTAGATTTGTATATTTCAATGTCTGATTTTATTTTTTGTTGGAGATTTATACTATTATTTATACGATCTCTAGAGTTTCTTATTTTTGTTTTTAAGTATTCTTCTTGTTCGTTTACATGCTTTTCGTATGCAGATAAAATACTAGGAAGTTTGTCTTCTAAATCACTTGGATATTTCAATGTATCATTTACCTTCTCTAAAGTTTCATGCATATTTTAAGGATTAAAAATATTTAAAATAAATTCTTAAATAAATTCGTTTTAAAAGGGCAAATATTTATGGAAAAAAAATGTAATTTAATCCTTAAAATAATACAAAAAAACAATACGTAAAAATATTTAAATTTATAATTCATCCGATTTTTTTATTCGAATTTAGTATATTCAAGTTTTACAAATAGTAATTCTAAATAGTAACAGAAAAATAAATTATCGAGTTTTTATATGGTTTTTAAACTCCGAGTCTTTATAAATCTAATATTTTTATGGTGTATTTTTAACCGATGAATTGAGTTCGAACTACGATCTATGTTTTGAGGATACAAGTTAAATATATTAAATGCTTCTTATTCGACTTTCTTTTCTTCTTGCAGGTTTATATCTAAGTAATGCGTAAATTATTAGTTCATTTTGTTTGTACTAATCAGCATTTATTTTTATTAAATTTTTCTCTTCTAAATCAATAGATAAATAAATTTTTTATTGACTGCTTATTTGAATAAATTGCGGAAACTTTATATTATATTAAGAATTTTTTAACTTCAGTCAATTAAACTTAGTATAATGTTTATAAACTATAAAATAGTATGTTTGACCTAAGATATACAAAATTATTTATCTATATCTAAGCTTATCACATTTATTTTAATAAAGATATTTAATAAAACCTAAAAATAGGAAAAAAATATTTTTATTATATAGTTACATTTATTATTTAAAATCAAATACTGTTTTTTTTAAAAAAATACAGGCGTTTGCCTTCTTCGGTCAATCATTTCCAATTTAAAGGTATCATTATAAATACGGGAATATTTTTGTCTAAGCCTATCTCCATAGATCTAAATTAATAACCAATTGTTAAAAAAAGTATATAATTAGTTACATATTAAACCATATTGCATTGATATTTATAAATTATATTGAAAAGAAGGTTGCTAATTATTCTGAAACATGTATTATTTTTATAATATGATCATTCTATGTCTGTTTTTCAAAATAAATTTATTTTTTTGGTATTAAAAACCGAACTCTGTCTTAGATAATCTTATTAATATTTTTTGTTTTTAAAATTATTATTTTAATATACGGTTACTACGTATAGCTTTTCGTGCAAATCAAAAATATTTTTTTCTACATTTTCTCTTTAAATGACTAAGCGGAGGATACTTACTGGCTTTTTATTGTAATGATTCCAATTATATATCTTAATATGTAGAAATATTTAAAGATAGATTTTAATAATTATCATATAAGTTGGAAGTGCAGGTTTTTAAGTTTAAGATTTATTTGCAAAGTTTTACCAACGCTACAAAAAACATGATTTAACTTAATATTAGGCGAAATATTTAAGCTAATTTAATTAAATACATAGTAAAAAAACAGTGTTTAAATTATAGCTCAAATTATAATAAATTAAAATAAAAAAACGAAAACTTTTTTTTAACTTCGTTGATTTTTTCATTAATTTTAAATAGTAAATCTCAATATTAAATATATCCAAAAAAAATTCACTTTGAAAAGCTTATTCGCAAATTCAATCATCATTTTTATCAAAAAACAATAAATGTTTTATTTTTTAAAATACAATTTTAAATTTAACTATTCTAGTACCGAATAGTCCCATAAAACTATATTTAATATAACTGATATTACTCCCTTAACATATTTTAACCTAAAATCGCATGTTTTTTTATGGAAATAGAATTTTTATTAAATAAATAAATTATATAGAAATTTGAAAACCAATGTACGATGGTTGCTTTGATTTGGTATTGTATAATAATTTGTAACACAATTACTTACTGCTGAATTTTATACGCGATAAAATAGTTTATTTACAAAAGCTGAAATTTCTTAAAAAATATTTTCTTTACAAATAAACATTTTGAATTTAAGCTCGTAAAAATTTTTGTTCGATTAGTTTAATTTGAATAAAGTTTTCGACTGAAAATAATTGTCCATAACATAGTTAAAAGCAAAAATATTGCGTTTTTTTAGGTTACAAATTTAACCTCGAAAATTGTAAATAGATTTATTCTGATATATGATACTCCTTATTTTTAAAGAAATAAGTATGAAAACAAATTATTCCTTACAAAATTATGTAAATTTGTGAATATATTATTTCTTTTGTAGTTTTAAAACATCAACATCCTAAAATTAAGAATATAAGTATAATTTATGATTATATATCCGTAAAAAACATTAATATTTAAAATAATTCAATAAAATTTTAACTTTTTAATCAAAAATAAAGCTTATATTCATTAGAAGAGAATATTTGTTTATTGAATCGTAGTACAAACAAATAAATATATTTTCTTTCTGTTTATATGTCCTTACAAATATATCTCACAATAAAATTATCCATTGTTTTAAAATGAACTAATAAAAATATAAAATGATAAAAAAAACGTAAAAATATTCATTCATTTGTAAATAAAATAATTAATTGGTAAGTTTTTTTTAATTTTTTATAAATAAAAATATTTTCTTTAAGGGGAATGCTTTACACTTCAGAACTTACCAACTCAGAAATACAAAGATATTCCAGGCAAATAATATTACCCGAGATTTCAGTAGATGGACAGATAAAAATCAGAAATTCCAAAGTTTTGGTTGTAGGACTTGGTGGTCTTGGATCACCAGTTGTTTCATATCTCGCAACTGCAGGTGTGGGTACGTTGGGATTGTTGGATTATGATGTTGTCGAATTCAGTAATTTACAGCGACAAACGATTCATTCTGAACGTACGGTAAGCAAAGATAAGACAAAAAGTGCATTTTTACATCTCAAAAGACTCAACAGTAGAATAACAATCCGAGAACACTCTTGTATGATTGGAGATGACAATGCAAATAAAATTATAGCTCAATATGACATTATACTGGACTGTTGTGACAATATAACTTCAAGATATTCAATAAATGATAATTGTAAATTATTAGGTAAGAAATACATTTGTGCTTCTGTATTGAAATGGGAAGGACAAATATTTGTATTTGCTGATGATGGACCTTGCTATAGATGTTTATTTCCTGATCCAAAAAATGATAATATGTTAGGATGTGCTGAAGCCGGTGTTCTAGGTCCCATGTGTGGTGTAATAGGCAGTTTACAGGCAGTAGAAGCTCTAAAACTTATATTGGATTCATGTAAATCGTTTTTACTGACATATAATGGCTATGAAAATATATTTAAAAAAGTTGAAATAAATCAAAAATCAGAGAGATGTTTGGTTTGTACTGAAAAGAAAATACCGCCTTCAAACTTTGGCACATGTAAAAATCAAATAATGAGAGTAAGTATTGATGATAAATATAAGATTAAATGGAAAGATTTTTTAGCATCACCTACACAGTACCTTCTTGTTGATATTAGAAACAAGATTTTATATGATATGTGTCATATTCAAAATTCCGTAAATGTGCCGGCTGATACTCTGGATGAAAATAATGAAATATTTAAAGATAAAAGAAAAATATTATTTCTTTGTAAAAAAGGTATTTCTGCTCAAAAAGTAGCAGCAAAGTTTTTAGAAAAAGGTAAAAATGTTTTTGTGGTGGATGGCGGACTAACTAAATTTAAAAGTGAAATTGATTTGAATTTTCCTTTGGTATGAATCAATAAATTATTTTCTGAAAAAATAAAAAAATTTTAATTGCCGTTGTCTATTTCGTATACATCTTTATTCTGCTGCAAATTCTCTTTTAAGCATTTAAAACCAACAATTTAAGATTTCTATCGATGTCTAGAGAATTGATTAACAAAAATATTAACTTAGTTACTTGTTTATTCCAGTCTTCTTGTACCTTTCGGTTTCGAGGATATAAAATATATTAAAAGAATCCAAAAGGTGAAATTTAAATCAATAAATTTACTATCAATATAATTCATCATAATTTCATTTTTTACGTAAAAAAAATTAAACTTTAAAACAAAACATATTTTACTAAAAAATTCTTCGAAGTATTTCACAAAAAATTTCAAAAATAAAACGTATGAACATAGATTAGAATAAAGAAATATCGATCTGTTTAAGTTGCTAAAAAAAGATTAATATATATCATATAAGGCACATTTTAGTTAATTCGGTATCATAATTGATTTAAAAACTTGAAAATATTTCAAGTATGGTGTCAGTTCTTACACTAAACAATATTTTTTATCGAATATAATCAATTTTATTAAGAAAGCGTAAAATATTTTTAAAAATCAAGAATTTTATCCAAAAAATGTTTTAAATTTTTTTTTTTGATCAACGTATATTTTAGAAGAAATATACAAAGATATATTAAAATTATATTTGTAATTTCTCATTTATTTTTAATCAGATTTTTGATAATTTTCAATTAATATCTTTAAAGTATGCGTATTTGCATTATTTTAAAGCAAGAAAACAAAAAATAAAATTTAAAAAAAGAAAAATTAAGATTTAAGAGGTAAAGCAAGTATTATTAATATAATGCCTTTTAATTTTATCATTAACTTAATAGAATCTTACCCTTCAGTTTTGAGATTTAGTCAAGTTTTAATATTTGCAATTTTAGAAAGAAAAGTTTTCATTGATGAACTAAAAATTAATATTAATAGAAATAATTATAAAAAACATCTAGAATCAAACCTTAAAAATAGCACTCTATCGTAAAAATCTTGTAATCCGGGGTTTCAAGTCATTTTTACCAATGACTGTATTTACTTATAAATTAAAAAATTATTTTAATCTCCTTCTTTGAAAAAAATGGTGGAGGGAGGATACCACATTTAAAACCTCTGCTTAGTAATGATTGTGTAGAATTGTCTGAAATCATTTATACATTTCAGTAGAATATAAACCACACTAGATATATAGGCTAATTCCCTATAATCCCTTGTTAAAACAGATTAAAAGAAACAAATTTGAAACATCTATTTTTTAATCCTCGAAACTAAGAGTTAAAAGAAAACTGGAATAAGTAGAGGAGCAAGTTTTTTACAAATAAAACGTAAAAATAATTTGTCTATTTTTTTAACCCCTTATGAACAATTCAATTCCTTTCTCCGATTTGATATCAGAAATAAATTTTAAAAATAAAAGAATTTGCATTGTAGAACACGAATATTGTTGTATAGATTTTATAATACGAGATTTGCTTAAAATACTTAAAAAGAACAACCAAGAAATAAATATTTTATCTTTTTATAATTCAGAAGATCATTATGAGAAAATAATTGATTTTGATAGTAAATCTACCATTAAAATTCAAAGTATTTATAAGAATGAGATAATTGAGAATTCATATTCTTATTTAATCATCGATGATGTTTTTACAGGAAAGACATTATTTGGTATTAAATGTAAGGAAATAGAGGGTATTTATATTTATAGGTCTAATAGTGCTACAGAGACTGACATGTGTTCATATGATATATGTATTTTAATAAAACCATTAAAGAGTGGTGTGTCTACTGTTTATGATGGAATTATTGAAATACATCAATTTGATAGGACCATATTTACAGGAAAGTATAAAGTATTTAGAGATGAAACTGTTTATTATTCTTTATGTTAATCTACATATTTATAATAGTTAAAAGTATTCTTAAAAAATTATCAGAAACAAAATTTTTGTCAAAATTTTTATTTTTCTTTAGATTAGACAACATTATACAACCGAAATGTGTATTTTTTATAAATAAATAAGGCGGTATATTATTTTCATTTTAGAAACTATTATTGAATAACAAGCTTGGTTAAAAAGTTTTTAGTTTTAATTTTTGTTTTCATGTATAAAAAATAATTGTAGATTCATTTTTTAAATTAAGAAATATTTAATTTCTTCGGATTGTTTTATTTTTTTTAATCTGATATAATATTAAGGATTAGGATTTCATTTCGATTTTTCGATATGAAATCAGAAAATTTCATTCAAAGTTATATAATGCAAAGAAAAATAAATTCATTCTTTGTGTGGTTTTTTGGGTTGTTTATCAAATATAATGTAAAGTGGTAAGACAAAAATTTTTCTTGTTTAAACATAACATAAATGTATTATGAGGTATAGAATCTAAGTATCAATATTATAAAAAAAAATATAAAACATTTGGTGAATCGAGGTGAAAAAATGCCTGGATATGACTACACTATATTCCAAATCAAACAATAATATATTCTAAATAGTTATATATTTATATCTAAAAAACTAATTAAGTGACATTCGGTTGAAAAAATATTCGAAAATAAACGCTTTAGAAAAGTTCAGATCTGAATTAAAACCGATCTTAAAATTTGTAAAAATAGACCCGATCTATTTTATATTTATTATGATAAACAAACTAAAAATAAGGTAACACAAATTAAGGTATAAATTGTCAATTTTTTAGAATCGAACCTCAAACGTCTATGGGTAAAAAACGAATGAAATTCAATTTTTAAATGAATAAACTGTTTTTATTTACCGATGTAGTGTTGGAATTATTTCTTAATTGATAAATAAAAGATGTCGTTTGGCCAAATATTATATAATATATCATTTAAAACACGAGGCAACATAATATTCTGGTTTGTCAGCATAATATTACAAACCAAAACGAATATTTTTTTGTAAGATTTATGATCATGAGATTTTTGAGGCGTATATTGGGGTAAAATAGAAGATATCGAATCGGAAATACGACAATCAGACAGTGCATTCAGCATAATAATTATTTAAGAATATATAGGTAAATTTTTTGCTGGTTCGGACATATGAGCAGAATAGGAAATAAAGGACTCCCATAGAGAACATATGAAGCAAGATGTGAGCACAAAAGAAAAAGAAGGAGACTAAGGCATAAATTGGTTGACTCATTTAAACCGCCTTTCTATGGAAGAGGAATACACCCAAAAAATACCAAGACATTGACCAGCGGCATAATATTTTGGCGCCAAATTCGTCATCCTCAACAATGAGAAGTACAAGAGGATTAGAATAAGTAAGTAAGTAGGATTTACGTTCATCATTAAAACAAATTTTGATAATGGTGGGTAAAAATATTCGAATATTTCTGAGAAATACTATGTAGATATGAACATCATTTGGTATATGTTATATACGCAATAAGAAAAAATATGTATATGGAATTAACAAATAAAATACGAATCCTTTTCTTGCTGATCGAAAATATAAACACAAATCTAATAATTAAGTTATTATACAATACAGTGTACATAGAGGACTGAATATAAATGATTCAACTAAACAATGACCCATAAATACCAAAACTAAATAGAATATAATGTTTTTTAATCAATTAAATACATAAAATAGTCCAAAATACAAAAATGAAATTCAAAATTTAATATTTTGTTAAAGGAGTTCAATCGGAAACAAGACAGCTTTTGCAGTCATAAAAACCCTATTTTTTTCTCGAATATAATTTATAAAAAACCTATGTATAATTTTCCAGTGCCAAATCCAAAACAATTACAAATCTAAGACTCAAAACATCTATAAAAAACCATATTATATTCACATTTAAGATTTAAAAATAAATCTCACAGTACTTATTTACATATTTTTGTCCTCTTTTATCTCTCAATGTCGACAGAACAAATGCAAGTTTTCCCTTTGTTTCTTCTAACTGTGAAAGGTGGGAATATATAGGACTGGCTTATAGATCATGTGTGGTTTATATCCCACTTAAATATCACCATTGTTTTTCAAACAATTCTACAGAAACCATACCAAGCAGATGTTTTAATTTAGTTATTCTCTTCTCACCAAATTACGAAATATATACCATTTAAATTATAAGAAATCCAAAGAATAAATTAAAAAAAAGAGGCAGAATTTAAAAAAAGTTAAATAAATTCAAAAAACTGCAATATTTTCATGTTTTTATATCGAAGCTATTACGCTCTTCAACTAATATCGTTTAAATATCCATCTTATTATGTCTTGTCATACTTTAACAATCAGGTTTTTCAAAAAACTTTCATTTTTATTCATCCGTAAATTTCTATGTCTTTATATTACAATGAATAGTTTCTCTTAAATTAATTTTATTTTAAATCACACCTTTTATATATTTCTTGGCAAATTAAGACGTATGAAATAACATTAGAAAATATAAAGATTTAAAAATCTACTCCCTTCAATGTGCACATTTAAAATTGCCATTGATGGGCCAGCTGGTGTTGGAAAGAGTTCTACCGCATGTGAAGTCGCCAGAATACTTGGCTTCTCAAGAATAGATTCTGGTTCTATTTATAGAGCAGTTACCTTTTTATTGATTAAAAAATTTGGTTCAGATATTGACATTACAAGAAAAAATGAGATTGAAATTTTTTTAAAAGATATGAATATTTCAATAAAAAACGAAAGAATTTTTAGTAATGAAGAAGATTTAAGTAAAAATTTACGAGATGAAATTGTTGAAAAAAAAGTTGCTTTAATTGCTAAAGAATCATATATTAGAGACATTGTAAAAGAGATACAAATTAAGGCTGCAAATACATCCAAAAGTGGTATTATTATAGATGGAAGAGATATTGGTACGGTTATTTTACCAAATGCAAATTTAAAAATATTTTTAACTGCCAAAGATGAAGTAAGGGCAAAGAGAAGATATGAAGAATATGTTGAAAAGTCTTCTGTTAATTTTGATACAATTTTAGATGAAATTAAAAAACGTGATTATGAAGATATTAATAGAAAAACTGCCCCTCTTAAATGTGCAGAAGATGCCATTATAATTGATAATAGTGATATGACTTTCCAAGAACAAGTCGAAATAATAGTGGATTTGGTTAAAAAGAAAATGGTTTAAATTTTCATATAATTAAAACCAAAATAGTTTTATTGTTTTTTCTTATAGTTCGATTGATAGATCTATTATTTTATTGCTATTAAATCTGAAATAGTTCTATACGTTTTTTACAATCGATGTGGATAAATCTAAGATTTTATTAAAAAATTGAGATGAATTTATACTTTCATACACGTAAATTGACAAATATTTTATATTTTTTTTAATAAATTTGAATAGAGTTTATTATTTTTAATTTTATAAACGAATGCCACTTTTTTTATATGAATATTTCTATGTTTCCTAATCATTCTCTAACCTGTCAAATTTTATAATCTAAATTAAAATATATACATTATAGATTTTTGATTGTTCATACACATCATTAATTAGTTTAAAAGATGGAGAGAGTCTAAACATAGAGAACCTTCTGATTGGCATGAATAAGTTAAATGATATATGAAATCATTGTTTGAATTTTTGATGACAATAAAAACACACTACATTTTCGGTTGTTTACCTAAATTTCGTATATGGAGGTACGAAATGGCGAAAATTTTTCTACAAATCTATTTTTAAGTTTTTTTTTGCAGCAGGATTATAGACCGCATTATACTTTAAGGTAATTGTCATGTAAAGGCATGGAAACTTGGCCTCTCTCACTCAGGTTAGAAGAACTAGCGCCTTGGAGATATAAAAATAAACCCATTAAAGCCAGAATATTTAAGTAGCAGAGTATATCTGTTGGTATGACATTGCATTGAATAGATGGACTTATGTAAGTCGTGGAAATCTATCTTAGCTGAATGTCTGTTGATTTGGGAAGAGTAGAATAAGCACGATGTAGCATGGTTTTAAGGGTGCTCATGGGGGTTTCGATCTACGATCACACTTCATGCAACGGACATTAACGCACTCCAGGCAACTGCCTCGCCCATTAATTGGGTTCTATACACCTGGTAGATGAAATGCTATGGAATATATGTATACCAGGGGATACTGATGGTGTATTCAGGTAGGTGTTATTTATTTTAAACCTAGAACTGCTTTAAAGCCATGGAAAAAAATATAAAACTTACCATTATAAAAAAAGGTCATACTTTTAAATAAAATAACGACTTTTTTATTTCCATATCTTCATTACACAAATTTTTTTTTATCAAATTTAATTTTATAATCAAAATGAATATTTTATCCGATTTTTCTTATCTGGATGGTTATTTTGAAATCGTTTAAAATTTCTCTTTGATACTTTAATTGCAGAAAATGATATGTAATAATAAATTGTTGCAAATTTCTTTTTCTTCTCAATTCTTTTCAAAATTCTTTGTCATATTTTATTTGATTTGATCAAACACAAATTTTAATGACTTAATACAAAAATAATTGCATGGTTTCTTGAATAGTATTAAATATAAATGTTTCTCAATCAAATTAGGAATTTTGCACAATCAAATCGCAAAACAATAGAATATTAGATGGAGAAATAAACGATATAAAATATAAATTCGATATAAAAATGCTTTTTACTAAAATAATTTCTGTTTATATTTTTAAGTTTGAGTATTTGTTGGTAGAATTACGAAACAACCTATATTTCATTAAGATTTTTCACTTTTGCAATAAAAATATTTGATTAAAAATTACAACCCTGACTTAAATCTTTTTTTATTTTTCTCAATTTTTTTAGTCTAATTCTTTAATATTTACATATAAGTTTCAAAATGTTTGATAAATACTTTACCATAAGTATTTTAACAAAAAGAAAAGGTGATTATGACTTAATTTAGACATTATAACCCAAATTAAATGCATAAACTTTACGGTTTATACAATACTTTCTGATTAGAAAACAGCAATTTTATATTTTGAATAAATTATATTGTAAATTACTGTTTATGATTTAATATGCAGTGTGTATTTTTTTAAACTCAACTTTTTCTCATTAAAAATTAATTAGAAATTTATTATTATACTTTACACAATTATATAATAAAGCGATTGAAATTTTTAAATATTATTTTTGTTAGCAGTGGAATTTATATTTATTTATGTTTCAATTTATATTATCGAAATATATATTAATTATAACTTTTTACAGCTGATTTGAAATATAAACATCTTTTAGTAGTTATTAAGTTTGCAATTTATATTTACGAAATATATATTAATTATAACTTTTTACATTTTGATTTGAAATATAAACATCTTTTAGAGTATTTCATAACCTAAATCCACTACTTTTAGATCTTTTTTAGGTTTTAAAGGATTTTTATTGTTTAGTATAAATATGTTGTTTTAGAATTTTATAAACATAGTCTACGACTTTGACATTTTTTTTCGTTTTTTTAAGATAAATTATTGGGAAATATTGAATTATACTTTTTAATAAACAAATATCAAAGTATAATTTACTTTTTTTGAAACAAAATTTCTTACGACTTATCATCTTCAGTAAAATTGAATATTACCATATAAATCATAAGCAATGTAGATATAATGGCAACAACAATAGCAGACACTCTTAAAAATCCATAATAATGATTAGTGAATATATAAACAAGAGATGGTATTATATACGTAATAGATGTAGCAGCAGTGGCACCGATGAATTTTAAAACACTATCAAAATCCAAATCGGGAATACATGCGAGTATACCGACTGTAATGCAGAATATAAAAGTAAGTATTTTTCGCATCGTATCTTCTGAACTTTCATTTCGCGGTTTTTTTGTGATCAAAAATATTAAATTTATTACTGAATCTTTTGCTGGTTGTTGCTGTGTAGGGAATGCACTCATCATCACGCAACAAAAACAAATAACTGCAATTTTATTGAGTATCATAAATTTGTCGAACGTATCTTGTATCAAAAAGCGAGAAAGTTTGGTGCTTTTATCCAAAAAGCTGTCAAGAATACTACCATCAATAGAAGATCCAGCAATAAAATATCCAAAAAAACCAATCACCAAATAAATAGAGGATCCAAATAAAACAGAAAGTCCAGAAATCAAAGTAATATTTTTTAAGCTCTTATTCTGAAGTTCAGAATATACTTTAATAATATTTTGGTGGCATCCCAATGCAAATATTATAACACTTAAAGCAGAATTAAATTTGTAATTGAAATTTACTTTCTCACCTTCACTGTATTTTCCTCTTGTGAGTAAAGAATAGTATAAAATAAGAGAAGCCAAGTAAGTAACAGATCCTACACTTAAGAAAGAAACGTATCGCAAATTTTTCAAGTTTTTCAAAGATGCAAGATAATAAAGAGGTGGAAGAAAAATCATTACCATATAAAATCTGCTTATTTCTTTTCCTATAAGTTTTGGTATCCATGTAGCCAATGCAATCATATATACCAAGCAACATGAATATCCTTGTAATGCAATACATAAATCCGCAAATACTGCCATAAATTTATTTATATTCTTGCAAACAGAATAATACGTTTGCTTTTCATTTTTATTCATCTTCACTGCAGCAGACGAAATAGCGTAAAGAGTAAAAAATGAAATAATAGATGTAGAAACAAATTGCAATGTACCAAATACGTATCCCACATCACCAAAAGCGCTCGGTAACATTATTACACCCGAACCCATCATTGTTGTCACCATAGCTGTTATACCTTGAAAAGTATTAAGTCCATTGTGTGTCATTATGGGTAAATTACATAATTCTAATAAACACACTCATTTATATTTAATTGAATGCAGAACAATAAATTCTAATTAAGAAAATGTTTATATTTTATACAGACAAAATCGATTTAATCAAAGAAATATTCATCTAAATATATTAAATATTAATCATGATCTTGATATATCACGTGTATTAAATAAATATATTCGTATTTTAAGGTGTATATAAATATTAAATTAATATATTCTTACTGAAATACAAAGAAATCAAAGAATGTTATTAGAAATTATCAAATCATAATGAAATTATAGAGAAAAAATAATTAATAAATAAAAGATATTTTATTTACGATAGAATTTATTAATATACCTAAAAATTAAGAAATCTGATATAATTTATTAAGTAAATTAACATATTCCCACAAATAAATATTAAATAAACAAAAAAAATTAGAAGAAATTACACCTACTAGTATAATAAGTAAATTAGAATAAATTCTCTACCGCCAAATTAATTAGTATACAAAGTAATTATTAAATATATTTTATTCTACGATTTAAATAGATTAATTATTAAATATATTTTATTCTACGTTTAAATAGATTAATTATTAAATATATTTTATTCTACGATTTAAATAGATTAATTATTAAATATATTTTATTCTACGTTTAAATAGATTATTAATGAAGATTAAAATTATAATAAAAATTTTATGTAGAAATTATGAGTTCTTCGCATATTCGGTATATAAAGAAAAATATAACAGATAAATTAATTTGAATGTTTGAAGTATCAAAAAATAATATCAAAAGTTTGAAAAAAATATAAAATAGAAAATAAAGCCAAGCTATATCAAATTAAAACATAATATTATTGCTTTTAAGAAAAAAGTGTTTATAAACATGAATATATAATTATTTGAATCTTTTTGTAATTATTTAAGTCTCTATATTAACTTGTATAAAAAAAATTTAAGCTGATTTTATTTATTAAATAAATTAAATTAAGGCATTCAATATTCTGATTAAGATGCCTTAAATTGTAATAAAAGTTATTTTAATCAAAAAATATATTTGTAATAAAAAATTTCCTATCGAATTGATTATTGGTTCAAAAAAATGAAATTTTAGTCCATATTATTTAATAATTGAAAAATATATCTTAATTCCAGTGAAATAAAAAAATTAAAAAGTTAAATTGCTAAAATTAGAATCACATCATGATAAGTGATTTTGAATAATTTATATATAAGAAAATGGAAATATATTTACACTCTGAATATTTTAAGATGTTAGTAATAAGATCAATAAATTATATTTATCAATAAACTATTTAAATAAATCTAATTCTAAATTTAAATAAAAATATTATAAAAATATCTTTTGTTTCAAATAATTCTATTGAAGTATAAATTAAATCAAAAAAAAGATTTAATAGAAATTTTAGAAGATTACGATACAATTATTACAAAATGGGATATTTAATTATTTATTAAAGTAATCTAAAATATAATATTTATTTTGTAATCTAACATAAGTAATATTTTATTTTGTAGAAAAATAATTTTACGAGTTGACTAATATTATGGATAAAAAACTATAAAACATCTGAAATCTAACATATAAAGTCTAAACTATGAGAACTGAAAATCTAGCTAAGAACAATTAATAAATACAACTCTAATTTATTAATTAAATTTAAAAAAAATATATTTTTAAATTTTTTTCAAAACTTCTGTTTAAATTTGTTTTTATCTTATAATTAAACATGATATTTACTATTATTTATAATAAGTTTACACCTTAAGCTTTGTATAAAATAATTCTATAAAGTTATATAATACAGTAATTCATTGTATAAATATTTATTAGAAGACTGTGATTTCTTAAAAAATATTTATTAGAAGACAGTGATTTTTTAAAAAATATTTGGTAATTAGTTTTATATTATTTTGTATTTTAAATTTAGAAAAGATATTTCAATCTTTAATAATAAATTGGTTTTAAACTGTAGATATGTGTTTTAATAGTTTGCTTAATATACAATAGGAATTCTAAGCATCTGGTAAATTACCCAGCTATTTTAACATTGCTTTACGATTTAAATTTAGCTTAAAAATGCAGATAATGCCGTTAATTATAGATATATTTTATAGTTTTTTAAAAAAACATCAAAAAAATTTCTGATTGTAAAGGTATGTCAATCACATTTTAAAAAGATATATCAATGATTTCAATTATTCTTCCTTGTAATGTACTATAAATAGCTAATTTTTTATATAAAAACTTGTTACAATTCTTCTCCTTTTTTAATTTCTATATAATTAAAAATTTATTTCAAAATACTGATTTTTAACGGGTGCAATCGCATTCCAAATCGCTATTCTTTTATTCCTATGTCTTATTTGAGGAAATTTAATCTTCGATTGAAACGGATTTTTTATTATCGTAGATAATATTTTTTTGTGACGATAGAAATTTAGTTTTAGAAACTTTGTATTTAAAACTATAAAGTTGAATAGAAAAGTAAAAAAATTAAACCACAAAAATACTAAAATAAATAAATTTTGAAACATTTAAATATTTTATGTAAGAAAAATAAATTTAAATGTTTTTTAAAAGCAAGATTTCTATCTCTAAAGATTCAAAGATCAAGATATATTCAAAATAATTATCTAAATAGCCCACATATGGATATCAAAGGCCAAAAAAAACAACAATTTAAAACGAAAAAGAAAGCACCATTACAAACAGATTTATTTTATAAATGTTTTTTTAACGATTGTATTCTCAAATATTCGACTGTACATGGATTAAAAAAGCACTTAAAGTCGTATAACCATCTGTCTTATTTAGCCAATATTAATAAAACGATTAAATGTCCATTTAGAGATTGCAACGCAACGGGAGAAATAACTTCGCACGCAGAAAAATATCATTCGGCCTTTTTTGAAGTAATAAAAGAATATTTACAATATCTAAGTAAAATAAATATAAGTTATATACGTAAAGAAAACACATCAAATATAACTACTACCAAGAAAAATGTTAGTTTTCATGATATTTGTAAAGTAGATTTAATTATTAACGAAATATTTTCTTCTGTATTTTGCAATGGAATTTTAAAAATTAACGATTCGGAAAATACGAAATCTACATTTTATTGTTCAATTCCTGGCTGTGGAAAAATATTTCAAAGTCATATTGCATATAAGTATCATACAAAAACCCAAGTACATTTTCTCTCTTATATAATTGCACATTATGAAAGAAAAAAAGATATTTGTCTTGATCATAACCATTTGATTGGTATTTTTAAAAAATATTTCAAAATTGTAGATAAATTCTATTTGACTGATATTTCACATTATTGTTCAAATAAACCGGATTTGATTGTACCAATACTTTTTACAACTGAAAATACTATTCTTCCAACCAATAAAAGTAAAAATAGTGGTTTCGCATTTTCTACTGTCAAAAGACCATCTTTTTTTCAGGAAAAAATACCCGAAGTTTCTGATGTAGATTCGGGTCAGACTGATAATATTTTAAACTTTAAATCAGATGAACTTGATTCCTTTATTCAAAGAAAAAATAATATAAATTTCTTACAAGATAATCAAGTTTTTTATTTTAACGGAAAACGATATAATTCGATTGATATTCAAATTATAGACAATTTACGTATTAAAAATACAGAAAAAAAATAATTTGCGCTGAAAAAACAACTTTTAGAAATAAAAAAATAATTTTTGTTTCATTGACCGATTTTTCCACAAAAAATTTTCAAATATTCAAATTTTCTTCTGGAATTTCATTTATTCAAATCATGGACATTAGTCTGGCAACATTTTATACTTTAAAGTTTGAATATGGATACGTCTGTAAAATTCATATATGTAGTTCAGATTCTCTGCAGCTTATTTGTCTTTTTAAAGATGGAAAAATTCGCTCTTTTTTTCTCGAAGGCAATCTTTCCAATCCTACAGTTTTAAATTTAAAAGAATATCCAGGAAAAAATTATACAAATATTGCATTTCACAATTCCAACACATCACACGCGAAACTACTCTTTGCTACAGATGGTTTCAAACTCTACACATTCCATGACTCTACACTTCTACACACATCACAAGTTTTTTCATATCCAATCACACTCATACATTTTAATTTAGATAAATTAATATGTACAGATACCAACGGAACAATTTACACATCAAATGTAGATTATACACAGACAAAACCATTATTTTCTCAATTTGGTACTACATATGTAGCTCCTCATATACCCAATCATCTTCTTATATCAGATACATTTTCAAACATTACCAAAATACTTGATATGACCAGACCAATCAATAAAATACGTATTATTTCGTACAATAGCACATCTGTATCAATTACAGACAATACCGTTCTTTATATTGGCACATATACAGGTTCAGTAATTTTACCACAATTTACCACCAAAAAAAACATTTGTTCGTATAATATCATCACATGTCATTCCTTCGAAAATACACTTTTCTTCTTTACAAATTCACACACAGATATGTACAATTTTTCCATAAAAAAACAAATACCACCTCGTGATATATGTACACCAAAAAATACTAATATTTTGTACACGTCACATAACCAAAACGATATAAAATACTTAGATAATACTAATAGATACGATAGTAAATATACTAAAGATAATACAGATATCAAAAAAAATATAAAAGACACCCGTAATATTGATAGATTAGATAATACAAATATTGAAAGAAACATAAAAGCTACAAATAATAAATATAAATCAGATATCGTTTACAACGCATATACTAATAATAATACAAACAGTTCAATCCATAGAAAAAATAGTATAGGTTTAGATTGTATAGATAATCTAGATATTTCAAGCAATAATCAATCAGATTTAAATCTTAATTCAAAAAATGAATTTGATTTTACTGTAGATATCAATAAAAATACAAAAGATGATAAAGAATTGCAAATTTCTGATTATAGTAACAGTGTTATATCATTACATATAACATCCAAATATCTTATAATATTTTATAGTAATGGATATATCATTTGTATGGAAAAAATGTTTTTATAAGATCAAAGGTAATTAATACCCGTAGTCTCTTTTAATTTTATATTAAAAACAAAAAAGTTTATTTTTTACAATTGTTGCAATATATTTTTAATTTATTTAATTTAATACTTTTAATAGAAATATTAATTAAAATTTGTATGTATATATAAGAATATTAAATCATATTCATATTTAAATATGTAAATATGATTTGATGTATTCGTAATATGAATGAAAATAAATATATATTTTGATTAAGTATTAAATAAATTAGTATTATTAAATAAAGTTTACAAATCTTTTATTGAAAAATATGATTATTCGTCTTTCAGTAAAAATTTTCGACAAACACTCTTTGAGTTGAACATATTTAAAATAATTACAAAAGTATATTTGTATAGAAATGAATTAGTAAATTAAATCCAGAAAGATAAGAGCAGACAAAAATATTCTAGTGATCTATATAGAATTTAGAGCCAGTGAAAGTAAAGACGAATTACCAAATAAGTTATATTCTAACTTGTAAGATTGAAAAGAATTACAGTAAAAATGTAGTGTTTTTGAGCTTTAAGAAATATAATCCAAAATAAAACCACACCATGAAAAGATGTAATCAGTAGGAATGTTTTATACGCAATGATTAAAGATTATAGCACAACTCTATTGGATTAATAGATAAATATAAATTTTATATCTAAAATAAATCCAATGTCTTTTTTTTGCGAAAATATAAGAATAAATATTTAAAAACATGGTTGACAGTACAAATACAACTTTTTATAAAATGTAATGTTTATAGAATAGTTGTAATTTAGATAATTTATTCAATCCAGCATATCAAATACGAATAAATTAAATGGTTTTTTTAAAATTCCAAAATCAAAATAATATATTTTTTAATAGGAATTTATCCGAAACGAAATTGGCTAAGTTAAAGTTCTGTAATGAAAAATTCGGTATGGCATTACACAACTATAACTTTAATCAAACACTTCTCCTGTATTTTAGAATCTCAATAAACACAGTAGAATAAAAGTATATATTCTATAAATAGTCATCGGCTAAAAATAAATTATTCATTTGATAAATTAATAATCCAAAAATATATTCAAATCACATAGAAATTTAGGATAGATTATAAAAATAAAGAAAACATTATTATTCAAGATAAACAACTAGAATAATTTTGTTATAACTTATAAACTTAAAAGTAAATTATAAGACCAAAATACAACTGAGGAAAATAGTATATACATACTTATATCAATTTTTAGAGAAATATAGGTATAAATTTGGCTGATCTCGAAAGAAAAATAATCTGACGTCAACATATTTTATTTCCCTAAGAAATACAGAATACAATGATCTTAAAAACCTACAAAAATGCAAATTATCAATTGGAATTGCAACAGAAAGACAAACTAACTAAACAAATAACAAAATATGCCTATAAATTACGCAATGTCTTTTCTTAAATATTATATAAAATTAAATTAATCTTAAAAAGAAACATATAATTGGATCAAGTCGAAGCAAAATAAATTTACTCACAATTTTAGAAGATTAAATTAAATTGGTTAAGATATAATTCTTTTTCATAATATTAAATACATTAGTAATGAAAATATTGCGTACATGGCACAATTAAAATATTCTGCTTATAAATTATCGAATTAAATTCTGATAATAGTTTGTAACAGATATTTTAATTTAGGTAGGTTTTAGGGTTCGGATTAGACAAATCGTAATTTTATAATCTAAAATTGAATTTAGATAAGAAAATATTAAATAAATTAACTCTAAAATTATTTTAGCCGAAGTAAGTAAAAAAAATTGTTTCATTCTAAAGAAATGTATTTAAATTAAAATAAAAGGCAATGAATCAAAATAAAAGGCAGTGAATTAAAATAAGAGGGAGTGAATTAAAATAAATCCCAATGAATTAAAATAAAAGACAATGAATTAAAATAAAAGCCAATAAATCAAAATATAAAATCAGGGGGAAATAATTACTAATTGATTATTTTATTGTTATTACATTTTTATCATGACAGTACCAAAACATATTCTGAACACTTTCTCTTTAGAGGAAAGATTTTTATATTTTACAACAACTGCACCTTCAGGTGCAATAGAACTTCCTGTGCCTTTTATTTGGTAACTTCTGGTTTCATCGTATACATTGACAGAAACACTGTCATTGCGTTCGATATCCCAGAAGAAACTCAAATGGCATCCACTAGCAAATTCAAATTGATGTGTACTTTCACCATAAAATATAGCATAACAATCCACCATCCATTCGTGTGCATAAACATTTGCTATATCATAAAATTTCATGCAAAAATTTTCACGCTCCGGATAAATATTTCTAATATCGATAGATACAGTAGTATCTTCTACAAAACTTAAAATAAATCGACATTTTTTTTCTACCAAAACTCGTAAACCATTCAACAGAACACATCGTTTTTTCTTATCAAACACACTCACCTCAAAAGCACTGTTACCCTTCTCCAACACAAAAATCTCCATAAAATAAGTCCCTCTTCGTACCACGACCTCTTTCCTTTCCCAATTTTTAGATTTACAAATCATAAAATTTTCTTTATAGAAATCTTTGAGTCGAATTCTTAATTTCATCCCAAAAATAAACTCACCTGACCTTTCCAATAAAATATTTTCATTACTAAAAAATCTTACAATACACTTCTCTCCATTTCCCTCCACCACAAAAATCATCAATTTTCCACCCATAAAATCACAAAAAACCCTAAAAGTCCCTTTTTTCACTTTCTTTTCCTTTATTTCTACCTTTTCAAATTCCACCTCCTCTTCTTCAAACTTTAAATCCATATCTTCAAAACAATACATTTTTTCTTTTTCTCCATTACATTCCACTGTATAAACAAACATTCTATCCGAAAAACATTTTGCATTCACTATTTCCATCACATTATACAATAATTTCATTCTCACCTCAGCAGATTCCAACCCTTCTAACACCATATCTTCACTTATATCAAATACCAATACTCTTCCAACTATACAATCACCTAATCCTGTATTTTTTGTATCTACTCTATAAACACACATATTTTCATTTCCATCACTACTTTTCATACACATTTTTACGATCTCTTCAAATTTATTTTCGTAATTTTTAAAATCCAATCCAAATTCTATTTTTTCTATTTTCTTTTCTACTTTTACATCTTCCTTCTTCAAAAAATAACTTTTAGCTTTGTTCCTTGAAAATGCCATTATTTTGTAAAGATTTACAGATCCAAGTGTCTTCATTTTTTTATCATACATTCTTCTTTTAAGTTTGTGTATTCTATTATCATTCATACAAAAGTCATTTGTATGGCTGTAATAAAACACATACAACTGCTTTTCTCGTATCTTAAATACCATAAATTCTGGTAATCCATTTAATTGGAAAAAAAGACAATCTTTATCTACAATTCTTATAAATTCATAACTATTTCCACCAGTAAATACCATTTTTACTAAAGAAATATCCTTTCCAAATTCATGTATCTCTTCACATGACACCAACCCAGATATTATCTCTTTAAAAATATTAAATTCATATAAACTATTCATAACTTTATTTTCTACATCTGAATACCCATCATAAAATTTTCTTTCATTATTTATACTGCCATTACTAACACCACTTAAATTACTAGTACTGATGTTAACACCCTTTATATTAGTAGTACTTATATTAACACCCTTTATATTACAAGAATCACCCTCCTTATCACTAACACCCTTTAAATCACTACCCTTATCATTAACACCCCCACCATTATTACCATCATTAATTTTATTTTCTTCTAAAATAACCTTCTCAGGAAGAATAAAATGTGCACATTTAAGATGATTAGAAGTATCATTAACAAAATACCCATTTCTTCTATAAAAAATGCTATGGTCATATTTCATTATCTTATAATCCATAGAACAATAAAGTCTTAAATCATTAATTATTTTGTTTTTTAATTCTTTAATTTCTTTATTTTTCATATCTTTGTTCATTTCAACAGAAGAATATTTTACTTCTTTCATTGAAGGTATAACCTGTGGAATAAATTGTGTATGAAAAGACGGATAAACAAATGTACGGTACAAAGAATATTTCATAAATTTTGACATAAAAGAACTAAGAGTACCTCGTAAAAATAATTTATCTTCTTCTTTTCCCAAACCTGTTTTACAACTCACTTTGAAAGAAGGATCAGTTAAAAAAGAAAATTCATATCTTGTATTGTAATTCTTAGAAGGCAATCTTAATAAAATTTTTCCTTTAAAGTTATCCACAGACCCACTTACAGGTAAAATATATCCTTTAAATAAATGAACATCCAAATCAAAAACTAATCCCCCAAAATATTCTAAGTCCATCAGTAAATAACAATTTTTAAATATGTCGTTAGTATTGTCCAAACCTTCATTTTCTAATTCATTGATGTTTTTATCCAAATCTTGATTATTATCATTTTTATTGTCTGTTCTATTTTCATTTATATTTTCTGCTTTACTTTCCTTAATATTATCCTTTCATTTTGTTTCTTTTATTTCTTTTTTATTTACTTTATATTTCCTTTCTATTTTTTTTCTTTCCTTAATATTCTTTTTTTCTACTTTATTTCTTATATTATCCTTTCTATTTTCAATTTTACTTTCCTTAATATTATCCTTTCTATTTTCTGCTTTACTTTCCTTAATATTATCCTTTCTATTTTCAATTTTACTTTCCTTAATATTATCCTTTCTATTTTCAATTTTACTCACTTTTTTTTCAAAATTTTTATTTTTCAAATTCATTTCTTTGGTTTCATTGAAATTATTATTTTCTTCATTAAAATTATTATTTTCATCGTCTGTACTTTCAACACTTCCATTACTTCTATTACCCTCAATTACTTCTACTGTTCGATTATCATCACTACTAATCATTTCTTCTGTATTTAATATCTCTGTTTTGGTATCCAATTGTATATTAGAAAGTTTTTTTTCTTCTTCTTCTATTTGTGCACTGAGTGTAGAAAGAGAAGTATTTGATATTTTTATAAGTTTTAGATATTCTGAATGTCTAAGTACCCTTATACTATATATTATAGGACATTCATTGCCAATATCAATATCTTTAATATCAACAGCTGACACAATATGTGTTTTTAAAACACCTTTCATTTTTGAAAGAATAATACGTTTAAGTCTGTCTTTATACGCATCTGATGTTCTAAGCTCAGCAAAATATCTTTGTATAAGTAGATTGAACCAGTATGTGTCTGTACAGGTATGTAATGATTTAAGTGCTATGTCTTCTTGTCTTCGTGTCATTTTTAAACACGTAGGAGGTCTTGGTACATTAAATATTCTTTTACTTGTTATTTTTGAAAGATAAAATGTTGAAAGTGTTTCTAAAAGAGGATTCATTATTATTCCTATTATAATGCCTATTATTAGTTCTATCATTTAAAATGGGGTCAGATTTGGAGATTTAGAAAGTAAACAATTTAAAGATTAAATGCTTTTGATAAGAAAGGGTTTCAAAAATTTGATTGGAATTATTTTATACAAAGTGTAAGAACTACTCAATAAATGGAATAAAAATGACTTCAAAAGGGGTCAAAATATAAACGATATGTGGTTTTATATGTACACACAAGAATTAAACAATTAGATGTAAAAAATATTCTGTAAAAAATCTTTATTTAGAACTATAATCTGATTTTAAAGGTACGAAGAAGAATGAAACAATTAAAAGTATTCTGTAAAAAATCTTTATTTAAATTATAATGTGATTTTATAGGTACGAACAAGAATGAAACAATTAAAAAATTAAATATTCTGTAAAAAATCTTTATTTAAATTATAATCTGATTTTAAAATCAATTTTTATCTTTTTAAAATATTTTTATTTCGGAAAGTTTGATTTAAAAATTTAGTAAAATATTTTTGTTAATTAGCAATAAATATATTTTTTTATTTTATACCTTGGTTCATACTTTATATCTGTTATTACTAACTTATTTTTATTATATTTGATTTTTTTTGTTTGATTTTTCTTCTGTATTTTATAAAAAAATTTTTACGTTTTTTTAAAGTGGCTAGCTTTAAATTTTGTAGATTTATATTGTCTGTAATTATTTTGTTAGTTAAGATTTATACTTTTTATTTTAAATTTCTGTTAGTGTGATTTTTATCTGATTAATAGTATCTATGTGTTTATAAAGATTTTTTTTGAGAGAAATCTAAATAAATTCTATAGTTAGAAAATAGAAATATAAGTGATATGTGATATGTGATTAGATTGAAATATTTATATAAAATATTATTCCGTGGTATAATACACAAAATTATATCAAGAGGCCTATTGATTTAAATTCATTTGTTTGATAGAAAAAAAGGTTAAATGAGAGTTGGATCTAAAATTCGTGATAATCATGGACAGAGTAATGTCATGAAACTGATATTCTTTAAAAATTTAACATTTTGAAGAAAAAACCAATTTTAAATTCTGATTTTTTAGGACTTTTCTCTGTTGGTTGTAATGCTAATTTTCAATTCATAATGAAGTTTTTCTTTAAAATAGTTTGAAGCATTGGCATTTAGTTATAAAGCCTTGTATGGCTATTTCGATAATTTCTCGAAAATAGGTAGTGAGTAACTTGCAATTTTTAAATAAATATTGTAGGGTTTTCGATATCGAAAAGATGCTTCAGTTATAAAAAAGATATATAACTTGTCATGTAGTTTAATACCGTTTATAAAGATAATTTTATAAAATACTTTCAAGACTTAAGTAATTTCTTTTTCTTTGTACAAATTTAGATATAGCCGTTATCTTTCATCTGAATAAATATGATTATTTGGATATTTCCAAGTAGTGGTTTCTTTATACTTTCAAATTATAATTTAGTTGAATAATATTTTTTTGAATGTGAGATGTACGAATAGAGAAATGTTTACTTCAAAAATTAAAAAAAATGCAAATTAAAGTTGCTTAAACCTAGAAAAAGTCCAAAAGAGGATATATTGACAATTTAAAATGTATTAAATGTATCCGAAAGATATTTCCTAATACGATCATCAATAAAGAACCTCATTTACTATTTAAATATGTTGTTTTTTTTTGAACGATTGTTGGTTTGACATAATATCCTCGTTTTTTTAATAAAAATATTCCTTCGTGTAGATCAACAAGAACTATGAAAGATCTTCATAAAGCTATCATTTTAAACGAAGCTGCCAACACAAAGTGCTCAATACAAAGTACTATTACAGGTATAATGTATGAAGGACCTAGATACTTGATTCAAGCTGTAAGAAAATATTTAGAATAGTATCTAAAAAAGACTAAGTTATAATTGTAAGATATTTTAAAAATAAATAAGTATATACCTAAACAAACCTAAGATAAAAATACAAATAATGAACAGCAAAGAGTTTAACAATCAAAAACGGGGAAAAACATAGATTTGATACCGATATCTCTATGCCATGTTCGAAAAGGAATTATACAGTACTTCAAACTGATATATATACGTATTTGACTAAAATTAAAGCAAAACAGATTAAAATTGAAAAACTGATTACATTCGAATTATAAATTCAAAAAAATCGCAGGATTTCATAGAATAAAAGGCCAAAGAAAGATAGAAACCCATATGCACTTGCAATATTTCTAACCTCATCTGTTATACAAGGTGCCCAGATATGCTATGACGAGGAAACACATAAAAGAACCCCAAAAACATCTTGGACTAAAACATACGAGATAAAAATTCAAGTTAATACATATCAGAGATGCTTGTAAGATGACACTTTTATGAGAAAATAATTCACTGAAATAGAAATCTTTAAAATCATTCTGTGAAATGCAAATTAAACCTAAAAAAACCAAACGATTTATCTGAAGATAAAAAATACATGCGAATCTTTAATTTTATACGAAGGATTTATAAGGTATAGATTTAGAAAGCGATTTTGAAGCCGATCTTATCACGGGTTTTCTGACGGGTTAGATCCAGGTCGTAGTTAATCGTGACATAATTTGAAGTTTTTTTTCTTAACCTGGTCCCGGAATAAAAAAATGGCTATATGCAAGGAAATTTAATATTTTCTATGCAAAAACTTCTAAAAACATGCATCCTTGACTAAATAAGTTTAGAATATTTTCAATGTAGTTTAAAATTTCAAAGCTACTGAATATACTTGTATTTATTTATTTTACATATTTAAACTTACAGATTCCACAAAGATCTCATATATTTTTGAAATTAAAAATTTGTTTGAAACATCTTAAGCTTAATAATTTCATACCAGCTTATGCATCTGATGCTAAAAATTATAGTAAATAGAGGCTCTCTATACATATCCACTAATCCACGGCAAATATTTTTAAATTAACGACATTAAATGTAAAAAATACCATTCAAAATGTGTTATAAATGTTAAAGAGCAATGTAACAGCCAAAATCGAGGTTCTGAAACCTTTAGTTCAATATCATATTGAATTTTATAAAGAGTCTAAACCACAATAATTCCTTATTATTTCTTATCAAAATATTAAAAAGTATTTTGCAACGTTTATTATTAAATGTTTTTCAATGAAATTTAATGGTTTCAAACAGATATGCAAAAAAATGAAAATATATCTTTAAAAAATTTTTGATAATACATATTTTAGAAAGTAAACCTTACTTACATATTCCAGTTACCTTCATCCGCTCAATGTTGTTTATAAACATAATGTACGCTAAGGTTTCTTTCGCTTGTCAATTTCAGAACATTTTCTCCGTCTATCCCACTTTAAAGTAACGCGGTTTTAAAGGGTCAACCCCTTTCAAATTACAGGTTACTCTTTATTATCCGAAAAATCCACTTCTTTTACTTGGCATAAGTGATAATCCGATTTTCGCGCCAAGTAATTGATTTTTGAAATAGTCTTTTATTTTTATTATTGTTTTTAATATTCTGTTATAATTTAAGATTCTCGTCGTTGGCCTAGTATATCTAATGTGACTTATATTTTATTAAAATATCATCGATGATTTTCGCATCAATTTAACGCACTCATTGCGAAGCAGATAACTTTAAATATGGTGATCCTCCCTCCACAATGAACCTAATCAGTATTATAAAGTAAAATGTAAGAACGAAAAATCTTGGAAAGTAAAACTTCAAAACAAATGCTAAATTCAAAAAGGAAAGATCTTATCGTGTCTTTGACATGCATAATGAACTTCATTGTTAAAAATATTATTTATTTATACTATTGCTATTACGCTTGGCACGCAGGCCATCAGCTAGCCTATATATATTTTACTTTTATAATTTTGTTTTAGACGCAATATTAGCCCATAACATTGCGACAATAACGGCCGAATTACCAATTTTAACAAAAAAAACTACTCAAACCCTGATTTGGTAAAGTTTTTTCAAGTCTTAATTTATACTTTTCCGATATTAAATAGGTTTTCCCCGGAAAGAGAAATAAAACTTTCTGGTTCAGCTTTGAATTCCCAGCTTTCAATACAAGATTCAAAGATATTGACTACTACGCCAACCAATGACCAGCATTTAAAGAAAAACAAAATTGCATGATATTATGTTCTTGATAATACTTCAGTTCATTTTTATCTTTACTTTGCAATAAGTATTATTATGTCATGTTAAAAATTAAATACCATACCGAACCGTATCCTTCTCATTTTCGAAGGAGAAATAGAACATCTTAGCTTTATAACTTGTAGGTTTTTTTTGTTACTTGCTATTTAACAGAAGTAAATAAATTATAAATTGTGTTTCTCTATTAAAACAGCTGATAGATACTCATATGGTATTCTATTTTTTTTATTTCAATATATATGAATATCAAAAATAAGGTAGATCATGAATGCATACGTTTAAAGAAAAATGGACATCGTTAATTTATTATTACATCAAGAAATAAGATAATTTGCATTGTTTCAAAGAAACACTTTCGGTTATCAAAGAATCATTTATGTAATTGAGCAACGTTTCAAAGGTTAAAGAGAGTAAATTCTAAATATTTATTTGGTTCAAATCCGAGAAACCAATAATAGTGCTTCGATTTCAATTATGAACCTTGATTTTTTCATAAATTATACGCAACCAATAATAGTGGGCAGTAATAGAACATGAAACATCTAGAAATATTCGATTGGTCAAAAAAATATTCGCAGAAATTAATGTTAAAAATACTTTTTAGAGTGTTTAGTATGTGGCAAGAAAAGCATAAAAAACGTTTTTTTCATCTTTTAACGTTTTTATTTTTTTTTTGATTTTTTAGCAAATAATTTTTATTGTTAGATAAATAATTGTATGACAAGATTATGATTTTTTGCCTTTATTAGGTGAAATTTATTTATATCCTTAATAATAGTTCTATAAAAAAATTATTTCTCGAATATTCTATTGAATTTTATAGCCAATTAAACTGAAATATTTTCAATAAAAATAAATAAGACTTCATATAACCAATGAATTAACTTTTAGAGCAATATCACAAAAAAAAACTTCAAGCGAATAAATACTAACGAGAAAAAAGATATAATATAGTAAAAATAGATGGTAAAGTGGATAGTAAAAAGATGAAATGTCGAGCTGAATCTCTATAAAATTTAAAGCAGTTATATCAGAACAGAAAATATCGAATAAAAAGGAGGCTAAATTTGGTTAAAAACTTGCGGACTGAGCGGCTAAAAATACAGATATAAAAAACCAGAGAAATATACCAGAAAACATATTAACTAGAGTTATAACATTTAATAAAAATATTATTAAATTAAAGCACAGCTATCGAAATTTAAGACAAAAAATATCATATTCATCTTTTTTTGTTTATAGTAATTTTAAGTTTGTTTCTATGAACTTAAAAGCTAGTTATATTATAATTTCCAAAAAGAATATATTTAACCCACAATAAATATATATTTTTATAGAATTCTTGTATTTCAGACCCAAAAAACTTTTTATATGGCCAAAAGATAAGGTTCGTTTGATAATACACTTTCAAATTAATCTTTACTTTTATTTATTTTTAAAGCATTAAAATTTATTTATATGTAAGTTCTAGTACTATTAGAGTAGTAATTTGGCCTTTATTTTTATTACAATCCTTTTATTATAAAGTCGAGTAATGCCGTGAAGATGATGGCAGCTAACCTAAAATGTTTAATTAGTTCAAAAAACTCTAGGGCGCTAATAAAAATTTTCAATTTTGAAAATGTAACTTATGATTTGTTCATAGATCTTATACAAACAATATTTTTGGATAAAAGTAGAATATTTCACAATTCTAAATGTTTTATTGCTCCAAAAATATCCTCAGCAACTATTATTAAGCAATTTTTCTTGGTGGTAGTAGTAGATTATATTAAAATCAATTATGAATAAATTTTTTTACTTGTGAATCGTTTTATATTCTAAAAAAAATTATTTGGATTACTCGGTTAGATTTTCAAAATTGTTTTATTACACGCAAACTTTAATAGAATAAATCTAAAGTTTTAATAATTTCCTTCCTATAATTTATTTATATACTTAATGAAATTTTAACAAAAAAACCATACTTCGAATAATAATATAAAATTTTATATCTGGTTGATTCAAAGGTTGCAATAACAAAACTTAGGAAGTTATGCAATTATTTGATTCACCAATACCTTTCACCGTGTAAAAACACAGTTTTTTCTGTCAAAAAAATGGTTTTGATGAATAAATCGCAATAAAAAAATGAAAGAATAGAATAAAAATAAATTAGCAAAATGAAGAACTAATAGAAAATACCGAGCTGAAATTCTGTTAACCCAACGATACGTAGATTGGATTATAAAAATAAACAAAGTAAAAAAAAGTGCAACCTATATTCCAAATTTTTAAAGGCCGCTAAAACTACCGATATGAAAAATTAAAAATATACTAATAAATAGAAGATGTGAGTTCATAAAAACCTAAATAAAACACTAAGAAATTTTAGATTGGTTTTAGCGGTAAGAAGAGAAATCTATATTTTCTGTATATTTTTTTGAAGGTAAAGGTAAGGTCATTTCCAACTGCTTTTCAACTGATATAATATAAAAACATATGTAATCAAATATTCTGTGCAATGCAGTAGTTGAAATAGTTTGCTACATTGATTTTTGCTCATTATAATTGTGTTTAAACATATCAAAACTGAAAAACATCATAAAAACAAAATATAGGTGTATAAATAGGAATTATTGAAAGATATACTACGAAAAAAATATATAAATAAATATTCTAAATGTAGTACTAGTAATTGCAATCATATATTAAATAAATATTAAAATTTGATATTTGAGGACTATTAAGAACTAATACGTTCAAACAATAATTTAAATAAGAATTTATAGTTTTTTGTTTAGTTTGTTCATGAAAACGAATTTAACAGCTTATAAAAGGTACTAAATGTATTTTTGTTAAGCCAACAGATTTATTTTCATACAAAAACATTATTTGCTTTAAGGCTCACATCTGATTATACAAACCTAAAAAGCAATAAGAATATCATACGAACGTAAATTACATGATTATATTTACAAATCTCGTAATTTTAACTTTTTATTTTCGTTAAACTAAGTAACAAAAGTTATTTATTACCTCATTCATATGTTAAGGCACAAAATGTGTTTAAATACATCACTTGATCCAACAATACTTAATAAATCCATCTTTTTGATGTGTAGAGAGAATATCACAAAAGCTGCCAGACTTAGTTATGAAAATATTTCTAATTTAACAGCGAGGTTGCCAAATTTCACAAAAAAACATACTATTTCACATAAAACACCCAATAATTTATTGAATCGTAGGTTTAGAATTAATATAAAATATCCAAATAGGAATTCAAAATGCAAAAAAACAATAAGATATAAGCAAATCAGTATAAATATTAGACAACGAGATATTTTTAAAACCAATAACCACACATTATAAACTCAGTGTAAAATGAATAAATTTTAACTCAAAATTAAATATTCTACTATAATTCATAAAACAATTTTTTTCAGAATTTGATTTGATAAATAATTTTGGACGAATTTTTCAGCTTAAAATATATTCGAACGTTATCATTCATTTTTATAGTCTCTCCAATCAAATTTAGTAAAAATAAATATCTTTTGGTTGAAAGTCAATGATTAAAAAATTTCTTTTAATTGATTTGTAAATATTATTCATTCAATAAAAAAATATCTAAATGATTCATATTTGGAAAAGTTTTTAGGTAAAATTTTGTATTTCATTATAGGCTACAAATATTTATAAATAAATTTCAAAGTATGTTTTACAATTCAATGATTCTATTACCAGCAAAACATTTTATTTTTAAAAACAATATTTTAATAATTTCTAATTTTAGATTTTTAATAATTATAAATTTCAATTTTATATTCTGTTTAGATTTTTTTTTATTTGCAACTCAACCCACATTTTTCATTTATGATCAAACATCCCGAATATATTTTAAATCCTCTAGTAACCCCTAAATGATTTTATTTTCAATTTTTCTAGTTTCTATTTTGGCCGGAGAAGTAAAAATACCTCCAAATGGTCGTTTACATTTTGAAGACTCTGCGAAACAGAACCAGCTTTACAAATTTGAGTTCTATGAATCATCTGGAAAGCCGGTGCATGTCACAATAATGGACAATAGGCAACGTAAAATAGCAGAATGGAATACTCAGTATGCTGTAATGCATACAAAAGCACAGAATGCCACTACTTATGACTTCATAATTCGAAATCCTAATAAGGCAGAAGTAAGTGTATTCTTCAGATGCCCTGATGTAAAAAAAGAACTTCATGGTGCATTAGGCCCAATAGAGGATGTGGATTATGTTGCTGCGTTTGAGGAACTCTTAAAAAATGATGTGGTTAGTTATCGTAATTATAGTAAGAAACAAAAACAACACAGTGAAATGGTAAGTAAATCAAGAATTTGGATTATTGTTCTTATGATTGGTGAAATTGCTTTTTCTATTGCAATTATAAGATATTTACATGTGATGACTACAAGTTATTTCAATCAGCGTATTAAAATGTAAGGATTTATAAAATATTGTTTTTTATTTTTTTTGTGCCATATTTTTTGATAATTCTCTTATTAATACTAAAAAGACGATCAAAATTTTTTAGGAAAAATCGGAATTGTTTTTGATACGAATATTATTCCATTATAATCGTAAAAAAATCTAATAAAAAAATAATTACTAATATATTTCAATCTATCATTGTTTACAATAAAAGTTAGCCTCATTAAATTAATAAATATTTTCCAAATTTTTGATTGGACAGATTTTAAATAGAAAAATATGATTTTAAAATACAAGGTTTTTAAAACAGAATTTCGAAACAATCAGTCAGTATTGAAGTGCAAAGTGAACGCATGTTTTTGCAATTCTTATATTGCCTGGAAAAAAGTAAACAATTTTACAATAGAAGAGCAAAAATTCAAAACTTAAAGAATATTTGAAAAATCATTTTTCCAGGATTAAAGGATCTCTCTAAGTAAAACATAAAATAGAAAAAGAGATCGATTAGAAAATTGAAAAGCACTCATCCAGTAAATTTATATAACGAAATGTAAAAATTTAAGTAAATTAAAAGTTATATAATGATAGAAATAATGAGCTTGTATGTATTGTTGATACTTAAAAATGGTTAAAAAGTAGAATTTTAGGGGCATTTGATGATGCTTGTTCTGCTACATCCAGTATATAAATGTATTATACCGAAAGAATGTGTATGCCAACCCTGCATTAGTCTACGAAAACAGCTGAACATTTATAGACAGGATGTCTAGAAAGGCTCGATCACTGGCCATACCAGACGAAAAAAATGAAGTGACAATGCATATATTTTCTCCAACTAAATAGATACAAGTTCAATCCATCGAAACGAATTAGTGACATCCAACCCGAGAAATTCTTTAAATTAGTATTCAGATATTAGAGTTAGTATCTTGATAAAAACCGATACCTAATTTTGGAACAATAAGCGGGTATATTCGTTTAGAATGAGAATTAAACAGGCTTATTTATAATTTCAAATATCGGCACATGATTGGTTAAAATTTATGTAAAGGAAAAAACCAAAACGACTTATAAACCAATTAATTTTATCTTTTTGAAAGTGTTTATAATAAATACCTTCATAGATCATGACCTGAGATAATGGTTAACTAAATACAACCAACTTTACCTAAATAAAGCACCTAATGACAGAAAGAGAAGTGGTTTGTCTCCATCTTCAATATTCAAAAAATAGTCGAAGTCTTTTTTGAGCAACAAAACGAGGCGAAGTCAAGACCAAATGCAGATTGGATTTAAGGAAAAGGCATCATTCGATGTTATGTAAGTAGCCATAAGACGTAAACAGTTAATATTCATATTAAGGATGAAAGCCAGCTAAGAATGAGTTCTTAAGCAGACAAGTAATCCGATTAATGAAACCCAAACCGTACTTAAAATATCAGAATCGAAACAATGACTTAAAATATTTAAAATGATTCAAACATAAAAATTAAGTCAAATAGAACGAGGAAAACGGCAGAAGCGCAAGCAAAAACAGGAAAAAAAAAACAAACTGTATTAAATTTATTGTATTTTGCAAACCCGAATATTTTTATATATAAAATATAAGTATAATATTTTCAAAACTTAACTCTTATTTACTTATTCTTCCACGGATCAACATAAATCTTTAAAACAGTTTTTTCAGTTTTTATCGATATGAAAAATTTTTAAAGGAATCATTCAAACATCTAAGAACGCTGAACTATATCATAATATGGCGTTTTTAAAGACTTAGAAATACATTGATAACATATAAAATTAAAAGAAACAATTTAAAGTATAAAGAACATCAAGGTACCCGAAAAAAACACAAACTTTAAACCTCTGTCTATTCCAAAACTGATTTTCAAATAGTTTGCACTTAACAATTTTTCAACCTCAATATTCTTAAAGTTTTCTCGTTTAAACTATCTTAGTTTTAAATTTACCTTTTTTGATCCCTCAAATCAAAATATGAATAAAAAACTTTACAAATCAAAAAATAAAAAACATTATCAGGATAGCCGATTAACATCATATTTAAAAGAATCAAAAGAATATTTTAAAGAATCTAAAAACAATACCATTTATAGTGATATAATTAGATTTTCATTTTGTATTTCATATGCGTTTATTTTCTATGCAGTTTTCATAAAAATACAATCTTTAGAATTTTTAGAAAATTTTATAAAAATTTTGTATCTTTTTACTTTGATTTTAAGTTATCTTATATCTAAATGTACCACACACAAAGAAACTGTTCGCCTTTTATCTATAACACTACTATCTATTTATGTTTTATCTCCTTTATTACAAAAACTTACACCAGAAATAAGTACAGACACAATATATTTAAATTATATAATTTCCATGTTTATAAATTGTATAGATACTGTTAGATATGCAATATTGAGTAGTGAAATACAAGTAGACAGATTTAAAATAAATAAAAATGTTCCTTTGAAATTAGAAGAAACTATTCATATCAAAAGCAAGAAGAGACCCGTAAATGTAATAGGCGCAAACACAGCAACATATGGTTCTATACTACTTTGTTCCCGACTTAAAAATATTTATCAAGTTAATTTTTTATTGACATTTAGTTTTTTCTGGTTTGTTTTGTCTATGAATCTAAGAGAAAGATACCTCTTTCATAAAAAATATATTCTCATTATATTATTCCATACTGTTACATCAGTTATATTTTTTTTGATCAGTATGGAACTTTTATATATTTTTATTGCACTCCAAATATTCGTTAGTCTATCTGCATTTACTACTGTTTATATATTAAATAAAAACATAAGAGAAGATTAGCGTTACTTTAATTTATGTAATAAACAATCCTTTACCATTAAATTTTGTATTCAAGTGGTTAAATTTTCGCTTATAAATGTTAATAAAATTGTCTTTAACCAAGTAATTACTAAGTATATATGTTAAAAATACGAACCAAGGATATAAATCAATATCTAAAAATTAAAGAAAATTTAGGTAGAAAATAATAAATATGACAATGATAATTGTCAATATTCATAATCGATATATCTATATTTGTGGTTTTAGATAAAAAGAAAAAGAATTTATTAGGGTTTAATAGAATTGCATCAAAACCATTAAATTATGCGTTTAGTGAATTTTGTTTCTGACTAAATTTCTTTTTACCGCCTTTTCGTCATTTTTTATATAACGAATTCCAGTTTAAAAACACTTGTACAACCTTATTTACGGTTGTAGGATTTATAATCAGGGGTTATCTGTTTGCAGCTTTATTTACCTTTCATCTTGTTATATAATGGTATAAATATGAAATTAAGAGATACGCTATTTTAGTGTATATTTAGCTTTTTATAATATTTCTATATGCTCTTTACAAGTCTCACCAGCATTTTTGTACTATATGAAAGTTTCGTTATTCCATCGAAATTTCCGTTTTTCCTGTATTCTGAGAATTATAGTTTAATAATATACCTATATGCTTAGTAATTGGTAGAGGACAGATAACCATACAAAAAACCTTCTGCTTGGCAATGAGTATGTGAAACAGGTGTAAAGCTCATTGTTTGTATTTTTAGTGGGAATAAAAACACATTATATTTTCGGTTGTTTCAATGGAGTTTTATGAGAAGGAGAAGTCTACGAAACGACGAAACTTTTCTACAAATCCTTTTTTGTAGTTTTTTATGTAACTAGATTAGATTGCAGACCGCTGTTGAACATGTAGATAATTGCCATGGAAATTTCGGAAACCTTGCCTTGCTCATTCGGGCTAGAAGACTTAGAGCCTGTGAGATATAAAAAATAAAACCATTAAAACGGGAAAGCTAAGGCGGATGTTATGCTTGTTGGTATGATAATTTATAGTATAGTTGGATCTTATGTAAATCTTCGAGATAATCTTAGCTAGATTTTAATTGGGTTCGGGAAGTGTAGAGTAAGTGGTAATGCTGCATAGTCTTGGGGAAGCCCATAGTAGGCTTCGATCTTTGACTACAGTCTACACAAAAGATGTTAACGATTTCCGAGCGACTTGGTGGATCTGTAACTCTGTTCTACATACTTTTTAGATAATAGGCAAGGAGATGTAGGTATTTTAGGAGGTACTGATAAGTATTGGGGTAGCAGTTGTTTATGTTAAACCTAGAAATGTATTAATGTCATTAAAACAAATAAAAACTTGAAACTGTTCTAAAAAAATATGTGATTTTTTTAAATAAAGTTTGTTTACTAATATTTGGAAAAGTATAGAGTAAATTCTATAATATTTGGTAATAATACAAACTACACAGCAAAAGAAAAATTTCATTCCTAGAATTCAGAACAGGACTAAAAAATAGGTCAATTGGTCTTACCTTTTTAATTTTTTCATCGCCACAATCAGTTATAACATATGAGAATAAAAAAACATGTATCTTACACAAAATTATTTATTTTTAATTAAACTCTAGAATTACATCTTTTAGAGAACTTTTAAAATATTATTAAATATGTATAGCTAATTTTTATTGCTATATGTTTTTTCGCTTCCTGAATTTCGTAAAATCAGAAATAATGTGATTTGCGCGAATAAATATTTCTGGATTGATTTTCAAATTTTTTGATAATTGTTTATTAGTCAATTTGTAAAAATTAAAATTTAAAATGTAGTACGTTTCTCTGTATCGTTTATATTGTATGAAGAATAGAGACTGGCATCCGTAAATTTTTAATTTTTTTAAAAAAATATCAGAGAAAATGTGGGATCATTGGCTCTATAAATCCTATCGAAATCAAGTTGTATTTCAAGACCAAGATTCGTAGATCTTAAGTTTTTTTTACTCCGAATAAGATAAAAATGTACAGAAAAAACTCTGACAGCTCAGTAACTTTATTTGAAACTCTAAAACCAATTTCGAAGTTTATAAAAAAGTGAAAAGTAACATACTCAAATAATGAATTCTTAATTCAAACTTATTATGACTTGTGTATATATCGAGATTCGCTTGTCGGAAACTGGAATGTAATTACCCGAGAGAAAACAACTATCAGTATTTAATCTAGTAGTAAAGACACCATGTGGAGAGAGCATAACTACATTAAAAACTATCTGCTTGGCAACAATTAAATGAAATGGTTTTAAAATAATTGTGGTCATTTTGATGATATATTAACCAGCTGGTTCTATAGGCCGAACTCTTATAATTCCAGGTTATAACAAATTGAAAGAAACGAATTAAAAACTTCCATTTGTTCATCCTTGACACTGAAAAGTAAAAGAAGTTCGGAATAAGTAAGTAAGAAAAGACACCAGAATCACATGGTTATTTATAGTAATTAAATATTAAAAAAGTACTTACCGACATTAATCTCGTTCAAAAATTAAGCTCACATTCTAAAAAAAATCTTACACCGTTATAAAAGAAATTTTCTAGATTTAAATTAGTTAATTTTGCGAAAAAAATCTATATCGACAATCAAAAAAATGTATTAAATATCCGAAAAAGATGTAATTTAGGCTCGAAAAATTCGGTTGAAATAAAAGTTTGAATTTTTCACAAAAATTAAAAACTATGGCATGTTTTGTAGTTAGAATTAATGTTTTGATCATTAATAATGCATTTTTTCTGGATTAACTTAATATTTTGCATATTTACGAAAGTCTCAATTATATAGCACGAAACATAAAATCAAAAATACGTAGTAAAAGAAATTTATAGCACTTTGTAACAAAAATTGGATTGTTACATAATTTTAAATTGTTCAAACCGTTCAAAGAAGGTTCTATAAGCTATTACAATGCCTCAAAAAGGTATTATACACATTGAATTTTTAGTTTAATAATTATGAAATTAGAGTTCAAGACAATTATATAATAAACGAAAACTTTTCGAGTAATTTGTAATTTTTGAACAAGAAATAGATTGATCGTAAAAAATCGAAAGGAGTATAAGGCAGGAAACATTTTTATTTACAAGTATAATGAATAAACTGGACAAAAATTTATATGGTGGAAGAATACCCAGTTATAACAATACTCTGCTTGCTATTATATACCCTTCCTTCGAATATGATATTCGACTCGAAAAAATACAAAGTAAAAATATAATTGCTGATAAAACTTTTTAAATGATACTAGACTTATTCAAATGCTGAATTTGAAAGGTTTTGGTGTTATATTGTTAATTACAAAATATAATTTGGTGTTTTAAAAATAAAAATACAAGAAATTTCAAGCTAAGATAAAGACGATTAAATATTTTCAAATTATTCGTTCGATAATAAATGGATATTATCATTTTTACTTATCAAAAAAGTTTATATCAGTAAAAAAAGCAGTGCTCATATTTCGGAAAATGAACATTTCAGCTATCTGATTCGTCAATATAAAAGTATAAGCAAGTGTAAAATATTTCTGATATAATCTTCAATAAACAATTTTGCTTATCGCAAATCTTAAAGTAAGATAAACATATCATTGTAGTTTTTTTTACCATTTTAGGAAATTTTGAATCTATAAAAAGAGAAAAAATATTAATCCCATGCAATTCACTTCCCTACTCTTTTTTTTCAGCTTAGAAAAATGTTTAAGAAGACTCATAGTTGATCGTAAGAAAGTTGAACATGTCCTAAATGACTTTGATAGCATGATTCATATCGAACGAAAATGTTTAAATCTATCTCTAAGAAACACTAATTCGCACGAAGTATGTATAGCAAAAAAATATGTTTTTGATTTTGATGAGATCAATGATTCAAAAAAAATATCAGAAGAATTTTATGAGACAACAAATCTGACATATGATGAAATGTTTTCAAAAGACAGCAAAATAAGTTCTAAAGAATATTTTTGTAATTTTCAGAGCTTGATTGAAAATAATTGCCTAGATATAAAATCATTCAGGACAAATCGTCCTCAGATTTTTAAAGTTTTTGGAGGTTCAAATCCAAATCTACCAGAATTGCCATATATAGCCCATACAGAACCATTAAAGTTGTTCAAAAAACCGCCTCCGCCTAAAAAAAAACATTTAAAACAACAACCATCGGCACAACAAACAGCTGTGCAACCAATTGGCAAAAAGCTGTCACAAGGAAAACCACCGATTCCGCCTAAACCCGAACATTTAAAAATAAAACCATTAGCAACACCAGTTCAATCAATTATAACACCAGTTACAACACCAGCTCAACCAATTACAACACCAGCTCAACCAATTACAACACCAGCTCAACCAGTTACAACACCAGCTCAACCAATTTCAACACCGGTTACAACACCAGCTCAACCAATTACAACACCGGTTACAACACCAGCTCAACCAATTGCAACACCAGTTACAACACCAGCTCAACCAATTACAACACCAGCTCAACCAATTACAAACCCAGTTACAACACCAGCTCAACCAATCACAACACCGATTACAACACCAGGCCAACCAATAAATACACCAAAACAACCCCCCCAGCCAATAAACATTCCAAAACAACCAGGCCAGCCAATAGCAGAGAAACAAAAAAAATTGTCCAAACCAGAAAAAGCCGAAGAATCTTCAGAAAAAGTTAAGAAAAAAGGAGAATGGGATATCGGAAAAGTAGTTCTGATTATTATTTTATCTGTTTCGTCGTTAGTAGCTGTATCTGGCCTTGGATATTGGATCTACATTACCCACATTAAGTAAAGCCAAAAAAAGTTTTTTTTTTTTTCTAAATTTATATAATCTGCAAACCTAAATAGACATTAATATGAATATTAAATATTTTTTTATCTTCATATATAAAATAGTAACTACGTTGAAATCATCATATATCTAATTATACTTAAACTTACCTTGCTAATGCATTAAAAGACTATTGACTTTAAATACAAATCTGGCCAGCGATTGTATTTATATATCTTACATATAAAATATTTTAATTCAAAAAACAAGTTTAAATTTAATAGAAAAAATATAGAAATAATCCAATAAAAATATTGGGCTATTTAAAATTCTTCGTATGAATCTAATAATTTTTCGGTAAAAGAAATAATTCACATATGGCGGTTTTACTTTCAAACATTTTAAATGAAAAGTTATTCCACCCAAAGCCCGATTTAAAATAATATTTAGATTCTTTCGAAAATAAAAGTATCAAAACAAAAAGTATACTGATATTTTATTAAATGATTGCTTAAATGTCGACAGATTTGGTTTATAATTAATATAAAAAAATAGATTTTCTAACTCCGTTAGATTACTTAAACTGATAAAAAAATATATTTTGGCGTACTTTTAAATTAATAATTTAGATTTATTTATGTATGCTCATGTTGTTTATATTTTATAGGAGTTGTAATTTCGATGAAGAAAAATACCCGTTTGTAATTTTTTTTCTGTTAAAAAAATAAGGCTAAAAATCGTGTTCTCGTGTAAATAGCGCGACTCTTTTTATGTTTTATATTGAGAAAAAATTTAGCTGCTAAAATTGCGTTGTGGTGTGAATAGCGACTCTTTTATGTTTTATATTGAGAAAAAATTAGCTGCTAAATTGTTGCCATAGTCGAAAATGAAGTTCTTCGAAATGTAGGATTTGTCGCAAATGTACTTATATAAATCATTTTTTCACACGATTTATAAATAATGTACATCTTAAAAAGTATTAGTATTTTGTGTTTTTGCATTTTTAACTTCCTTTTTTCATAACAGCTGTTAAGATCGTCAACGAACTTTATTTTACATTTAGTAAAGAAAATAAAGAGTGTCGATTACAATTTTAAACTTCATTATCTTAGTCATAGTTTCTTGACCTTTTTAATACGAATTTTATTCTCATTATGTCTGTTTCTAGTACATTTTTTATTCTTTCATTTCTGAATCATTAACAGCTTATGAGAAACTTTCCAATAAAAATTTAGGTTTTTTTAATCTGCAAATTTTTCTTCTTTCTTTTATTTACTTCCAATTTTTTAGAGCCTCGGCTTTGCTTTGTTATTAAGTCTGTTAAATTTGGAGTCTATTTTTATTCCATCTGGTCTTTCTTCTCGATTGAAATTTTTCATCTAAAGTTTTCTTTTTGTGAAAAAAGACGTTTTTTTAACTGAATACTGTATTGCCTATTTATTTATTTTATAACTTCTTATTACTTTTTTTTTCAATTAAATCAAGTATTAAATTCCATATTATTCTAATTAAATTTTTTTAGGCAATCAATTTATACTGAGGATAAAATAAATCGCAAATTGAAAGGGCAAACATGCACCTATCTTATCTTACAATCGTTTACTTATAGCGAAAAAATTTTGAAAAAATCCAAATAAATCAATTAAATTAATTTTTTTTAAATAAATGGAAAGTTTAGGAAAATTTTAAAAACAAATATATTATGTTATTCTTGATAAAAAGAAATACAATTTAGAAGAGATTTTACGAATTTAATCTAAAATATTTTTATGAACCAATAGAATTTTTCAAATTTTTATATGTTCAGTTTATAGAATATTATTGGTTGAGTGTTTTATAAACAAATTGGAATATGCATATCTTAATTGGGGCACACATATTGGTGTCTGGTAGTATTTTAATTGATTAAATATTTCGAAATGAGTCTTGGTCGTAGGGATATTACAGGAATATATAAATGATGATGTAGAAAATCTAAAGTACTTAGTATATACTTATTAAATTATTCCTATGCATGAAAAGTGGCGATCCAAAGTTGTTAATATTTTAAATTTTGTTCAATCCTGCCTACTTTCAATCGAAGATGCTCATAAAAATATTCAGAAAATTATTTTCAAGTAATAAACATGTTTACAATCCAGGCTATATTCTGACAAAGGGGGTAAGACCATATAAGAACATATTTCATAAATCGTACAACAATTACTTTAATTTATTGTGGGCAAATGAAAATTTATATTGAACGATGCAAACTACAAATTATGAAGCTCTAAATTTGACAAAATTACCGAAATCATAGAAATCCTTAAAACTATAGTAACCTATACAAACATAAAAAAAATACAAACGAATCAGAAAATATGTAATGAGGCGAAAAACCCGAATACAAATGACTATAATGTAAACAATTTTATTTTAAAGTTTTTTCTCTGAGACATTTAATTGTTATAACAAAAACAGTAGATAATATGTTTTTTTTATTTTTAATGGTCTAAAATTAATGTTACCAAATAAACTTCTTTTTGTTGATCCAATAGAGAAAATAATTAAGTTTAAGAATATAAAACCAAAACTTAGCTTTAAAAGTAAAGTACAGGTTGGTAGAAGAAGTCACTAAGAAAATTTTAGAAGAAGCTCAACTTGCAAAACCATATAACGAATTAGAGAAACTAAAACTTCATTCAAAGTTATATAATGCAAGAAAAAATGAGCTTGTGAGTGTTAGCGACTCTTCAAGATGGCTAAAGAGAGGAAATATTAGGCCACGAAATGAAGCTGTGTTCTGCTATATCCAGGATAGAAATGTATTCTGGGGAGCAGATGGTGTGTGTCAACATTGCGGCAAGTCTGGTAAGACTGTGGATCATCTAGCAACTAGATGTGAAAAAATGCTAGGCCATGATTACACTAGACGGCATAATGAAATGGTTCGATGCCTACAACTACTTCTCTTAAATAGATATAAGTTTGCGTCTTCAAAACGAATAAGGAGTCACTCAGTTCAAGAAATTCTTGATAATGAGTATCCAAAGATAAGAGTGGATACCAGAATAAAAACTGAAGTTAAAATTTAGGAATAACAGACCCGACATATTTATTTTAGATAAGAAGAAGAATAAGATAACACTCATTGAAGTAGGAATCACTTCCCAAGATTCACTTCAAATAGTTGAAACTGAAAAACTTAGGAAGTATGACCTGCTAGCCAATGAGTTGGGTCTTATCTATAGGTGTAGTGTTGAGATAATCCTTTATGTGATGACCTGGGACGGTATTGTGACAAAATACCATAAATCTCATCTTAAAGGACTAGAAATACCCATGAATGTAGAGGCATACATTCATCTATAGTACTTAAGAAGACAGTCGAAACAATTTCCTTTGATCCACGAAGAGGATTTGAGTCAGGACTAAATGCCGAAGAGAGCTGGGAGAGAGCGTCAATGGGTGTCGTTAAGAGAGCAGAGATACACGAGGGACCAAAACTCTCTTTAAAGGAGGCGAAGAGAGAGGAAGATGGTGCAAAAAATTTTAAACCAAAAAATAAAGCACCCTTTATTTTACAAGGAGGAACCACTTTAGAGGAACCGACCAATAACATAAATGAAGAGTCGGATTTGGAAGAAGAGACAAAAGTGGTTAAAGAGGTAGAAGAAAACATGTAAAAATGGTATAAATATTTTAACCCAGAATTTTATGAAATAAAATAGAAACAAAGGGGTACACTATAGACCGTGACAAAAAATAAACAATCACATTTTCTTCTTTATTTTCTGTTTCTGTTCATTTGTTTATTCGATTCGATAACTTTTATCCTTTCAAAATTATATATTTTTTGCTTTTTAATCCATCTTAGTAGACAATACTTTTGTCTTATAGAGTTAATTTTATGATTATAAGGAGTGTAACTAAAGGATAAGGAAAATCCTTAAAATTATACTGTTGTAGTATAACGTATTACGATGCGTTACATAATTGAACAAAAAAATGTAATATAATATAACTGTATGATTTTAATAGATACCCGACCCGTTTCGCATATCTATGCTTTCAAGAAGCACCATAACAAAATAGATGCATCAATATGTTCCCGAACAACAAAAAATCTTAAAAATACTATTCGAAGCTACATAAACTCTGAAAAAGAGCAATTTATTCCATTTCTTCATACTTTATAGATTTTTATATATATGGTGGTTCCAAACCTTTTTCGAGTTGATTTTTCCGTTGCAGTAATAAATACATAAAGAGGGCATTATAGAATAAAGTTTATAAAATACAACATAGGCACTATGAACCGTGACATTTAGTAAAATTTCGGGCTATAAATGAGTTTATTCTTTAATATTTTCATATTATCTTTAACTACTTTAATCCTTTCTTTTGTTTCCGAACTTTTCTTTTATATTTATCGAAGTTTATCTAATCCGAAGGTTTTTTTAAAGTAATATACCCGGTATTATTTTTTGTTTACCTAATTCACCATCTTCTTCATTCTTAAATTTGCTTTATAGAAGGTATTGGTTACGGATGCATCATGCGGCTTTTAATAGCACTTAATGACGCCAGTTTTCAACTTTATTCGGCTTCGATTCATATCTAAGCCATCATCGTCGATCAAAAGAAATTTTTTCAACTGTTTTCTTATAATTCTCAAAAAAATTATATATCAAAATTAAATTTTGAGATTTATTTCAATTGTACAAAGAATATATGAAAATAATATGAAGCAGTCAAATTTTAATTTGCAAATAAAAAAATATGACTTTCCAGCTAATCGTATATTTTATTTGTTAAATAAATTGATCTCTTCCCTCCCTCAATGAGTAACATTATTTATAAGAAAAAATTAGGACAACATATTTTAAAGAATCCCGGTATAATAGATTCAATAATTCAAAAATCCAGAATAAAACCAACCGATACCGTTTTAGAAATAGGTGGTGGAACTGGAAATTTAACAGTAAAATTATTGGAAGCTTCAAAAAAAGTATTATGTTATGAAAAAGATCCAAGAATGGCCAATGAACTTATAAAAAGAATATCTTCAAATAAAGAATACAATAATAAATTTCAACTTTTTGTAGGAGATGCGATAAAGGCAGATTTTCCATATTTCGATATGTGTGTTAGCAATACACCGTATAAAATAAGTAGTCCTTTGATTTTTAAATTATTGAAATATAATTTTAACCGAGCAGTTATGATGTTTCAAAAAGAATTTGCAGAACGTTTATGTGCAAAAGTAGGAACATCTTCATATTGTAGATTATCTGTTTCGGTACAAATATTAGCCAAAGTAGATATTATCATGAAAGTAAATAAAAATAATTTTAATCCACCACCAAAAGTAGAATCTGCAGTTGTCAAAATAGAACTTAGACATCCAAGACCACCAATAGATTTAGAAGAATTTAATAAATTATTAAGAGTTTGCTTTTTAAGAAAAAACAAAACTTTATCCGGCATTTTTAAAAATAAATCTAATTTAAACGGATTTTTAATTGAAAACTGCGATAGTAATGAAATACAAGAAACTGTCATTTCCGTTCTTGAAAAATCTGGATTTTCTGATAAAAGAGCTTCTAAAATGGACATTGATGATTTTTTATTACTATTATTAGAACTAAAAAAACAAAATATAAATTTTAAATAAATTCAATGCTTAAAAGATTTTTATTTTCCACATCTTAAATTTTAGTAAAAAAAAAGATATCAAATTAAATAATTAGTGTTACTTTATAAAGTAATCGTTACAAAAAATAAAAAAGAAAATAGATTTCTTACTTATATAAAACATGCCTTCACCCGGGCTCGAACCGGGGACCTTATCCGTGTAAAGGATACGTGATAACCACTACACTATGAAGACATAAAATCAATACATAGAGAATAAAAAAATGATTGAAATAATTGACTAAATATTTTAAATTCTTACATCGCAATTCATTTCTATAATACAATGTTACTGTACATTAATTTTAATAAATATTTATATTTTTAAAAACAACTTTCCTTGAAGTAACAAAGCTAATATTTCAGATTCAAATTTAATTTTAGATGTTTTTTTTAGTAATATTATATTTAAGAAAATCAGAAAAGTAAAATGTCTTTTATTTAAATTACACACCTATTTCATTAAAAACCTTTGATACACACGATGAACCAAAGTACCGTATGTTATACCAAAAAAAGCTATACCACTACCAATCAACCAATAACCCGGTCTTTTATAGTTTATTTCTTTATTTGTTATTAAATTATCCTTTTCTACCATTGAACCAACATATATAAGCGACATACCGCCTATACACGGTACAACCTTATTTATTCTTTTTTTTATGATGTATTTTGATAAATACAACCCAGAAGTAAAAAATAGTGAAGTTGATAGCAAAGACATTAAGGGTAACGTTTATCAAAAAAAATACAGATTAAAATATATGAGTTGTATAAATAGAAATGGAATTATTTAATAAAATTCTGGGTTAAAATATTTTTTACCATTTTTTACATGTTTTCTTCTACCTCTTTAACCACTTTTGTCTCTTCTTCCAAATCCGACTCTTCATTTATGTTATTGGTCGGTTCCTCTAAAGTGGTTCCTCCTTGTAAAATAAAGGGGGCTTTATATTTTGGTTTAAAATTTTTGGCACCATCTTCCTCTGTTTTCGCTTCTTTTAAAGGGGGTATTGGTTCCTCATGCATCTCTGATCTCATAATAACACCCATTGACGCTCTCTCCCAGCTCTCTTCGGCATTTAGTCCTGACTCAAGTCCTCTTCGTCGATCAAAGGAAATAGTTTCGACTGTCTTTTTAAGTACTATAGACTGAATGTATGCTTCTACATTCATGGGTATTTCTAGTCTTTTAAGATGGATTTATGGTATTTTGTCACAATACCGTCCCAGGTCATCACATAAGGGATTATCTCAACACTACACTTATAAATAAGGCCCAACTCATTGGCTAGCAGGTCATACTTCCTAGTTTTTAGTTTCAACTATTTGAAGTGAATCTTGGGAAGTGATTCCTACTTCAATGAGTGTTATCTTATTCTTCTTCTTATCTAAAATAAATATGTCTGGTCTGTTATTCCGAATTTTAACATCAGTTTTAATTCTGGTGTCCACTCTTATCTTTGGATACTCATTATCAAGAATTTCTTGAACTGAGTGACTCCTTATTCGTTTTGAAGACGCAAACTTATATCTATTTAAGAGAAGTAGTTGTAGGCATCGAACCATTTCATTATGCCGTCTAGTGTAATCATGGCCTAGCATTTTTTCACATCTAGTTGCTAGATGATCCACAGTCTTACCAGACTTGCCGCAATGTTGACACACACCATCTGCTCCCCAGAATACATTTCTATCCTGGATATAGCAGAACACAGCTTCATTTCGTGGCCTAATATTCCCTCTCTTTAGCCATCTTGAAGAGTCACTAACACTTACAAGCTCATTTTTCCTTGCATTATATAACTTTGAATGGAGTTTTCGTTTTTCTATTTCGTTATATAGTTTTGCAAGTTGAGCTTCTTCTAAACTTTTCTTAGTGACTTCTTCTACCAACCTGTACTTTACTTTTAAGAAGCCTTTTATTAGTGCAAGATGGGTTTTATTATTATTCTCCACCTTGAGGATTGCTGCTCGTCTAGTTGATATTTCTTTACTTTTTTCCAGACAATCCAAGAGTTGCAGAAGCATATGTTCGCTTCGCAACTCAACACTATGTAGGCCTCTTCCAAGTTCTGTTCTAGGAAGGTATAAACGCTCTTTACATCCTGGGCGGAGATGTATCTTATTTTTCACCAATACCGCACGCACTGCATCATCTAACTTAGAGAAGTCAGCCGGTTCAAGTCGAAGTACTCCTATGTGATAGTTGATTAACGATATCGCATGTTGATTGATTGCAGAAAATAAATTTTTTGCATTTAATCTAGTGTGACAAAGTCTTTCAACTCTTGATATAAGTTTGCTCTGTACTTCTTCAAATGAGCTACGTGTTGGGATTCCTCTGCTATCTTCTATTATTCCTAAATATTTGTAAACACTAACACCTTCTAGAAGAGTAGCAGTATCTTCACAACACGTATCATTTGTGGCTGACTTCTCTTTGTTAATCTCTAAGCCAATCACCTCTAAAAATTCCTTTGCCTCGCCTGTCATAGCACTCAATGTGGAGCTGTCTTTTGCAAGGAGCTTAAGATCATCAATAAACAAGAGATGATTAGTAGAATGGGATTCTGCATCTGTTTGTACTGTCACTTTTGTGTATTTTTCATTAAGCTTTCGGCTTAATGGATCCATACACAACACAAATAACAAGGTGACAGACTATCTCCTTGCAGGATCCCTCATCAATCTTCTTGCTCATGATTTTTTCAGGCCCTACTGATATATCAATTTTCCATTTTGATATAATTACCTTAATAAATTTCAGGATCCAATCAGGTAAATTAGGTTTTCAATGCATTGAGTTAAATAAGCATGATCTATTGAATCATAGCTTTTTTAACATCAATCCATGTTGCCTTAAGATTGTTTCCGTACTCTTTATTTAAGGCAATATTCAGTGAGCCTGCTCTTTCGCTCCCTGCACACCTCTTACCGCCCCTAGTTGGTTCTCTGCAAGCAACCCTCGCCTTTCCACTTCAAGTTGAACGACTTTCGTTACACACTTTGTCGTTAACTTATAGAGGTTGGACATACAAGTGATTGGCCTGTAGTCAGAGCCTCTTCGTGGAATTCCTTTCGGTATCAAATACGTAAGCCCGCAGTAAAACCAATCAGCTTGAGGTGTTCCTTCTAAACATATAACTTTCACAATATCATAAAGATATTTGTGAAGAGTTGTAAGTTTCTTAATGAAAAATTGTAGATACCATCAATTCCGCAGCTTTCCAATTAGGGAGCCAATTAATGATATTCACAAATTCATCAAGTGAAGGAAACGTGGTCGGATGATTATCTGATACAAATGGAATCAAATAATCATCGTACGTGACTGTGTCATCATTTTTGTTCCACATTGTAGACCAAAACTCACAATTTCATCACGGCTAACCACATGCTCGGATTCCACACGCTCAGATAACCCACGATAAAATCGACCTCGGAAAGCTCAAACTCTCTCTTTTCGATTGCTTCCTCTTCTGTCTTTTTTTCGTAAACATTCAAGACTCTTCTCTTAACTAAGCCTCGAAGATCGTTACGCTGTCGTTTAATTAATCCGCTGTTTTTTAGGCTTTCGTTTCAGTGTTTTCTGCTTACGCCTTCTCGAGATCTTTGGAAAGTACAACTTAGAATTTTACTTTTGTTTTTTCCGCGGATCTAGGCTTTTCTTGCGTGTTGCCTCGTCTAGATACTGCGCGCTTGCTGATATACGCGGCTTCCGTAATTGACTCGGTACTGGCTCCTGCTATTCACCGACTACTCGATTAATGGATCCGAACTTTACTATCACCATTCATTTGGTGTTTTCTGTTCGACCACTACTTTCATTTCGTTCTCGATTTTTTGATTTTACTCGATTTATCTCTCGGTTTATGTATCCGTGGTGTCGGTCGGTGCTGTTGCGGTGGCGATTCTCGTGCTCCCATTCTTATTTTACATCCTTTCCATCTCACTTTGTGCCAATTTTTTAACACTTCGAGTTTCGTGCGCCAATTTCTCTTATAGTCCTGTGCTCTGTCCGCCATTTCTTGGCATTCTTCAACCTTGTCTGTACTGCAAAAACAATTCGGGCCATTCTTCGGGTCGGCTGTTCGGAATCGAATATCGTCCGCATGCCATTGCCTGTTACCTTCCGGGTGCTGTACGGGGCTTGTTGTCGTCGATGGCTCGCGACTTCACCGAAGAGGGACGTGTATTAGGCGGGTGGTGTGCCCCTTTTGTTTTCTGCTGTTTGGTTGTGGTGGTGTTATTGTTGTGTGGGGAGGAGGTGGGATCGCCGGTGGGTGTGCTCTTTTGTATCTCCTATCCTTTTCCTTTTTTGCCTTTTTTGGTTTATTCTATTTCTTTTTTCCATTATAAGAAATGGAATTATAAATATATTTTAGAATACTTCTTAATTATTTGAAAAGATTTTATAATTTTGAAAAAAAAACGTATTTAAGTAAAAAATTTATTGATTGAAATACTTTTTAGTTAACATAATACTTTCTAGTTAACATAATACTTTTTAGTTAACATAATACTTTCTAGTTAACATGATTGAAACCTAAGCTATTGTATTCTTACGAAACATTGGTAAATACCAAAAAATCTTGACTTTGTTTCACATGTGGAAATGAAAGATACTAAGAAAAACATATGGTCTAATATTTCATATAAAGAGTGAAGATTTAGAAGAAATCTGAAATATAAGAGTTTAATGAAGGAGCTAATTCGGTCACTATAATGAAATATTGAAGACCTAAATGACCAGGCAGGTATAAATAATTTCACCAAGCGGTTCTGTTAGTAAAATTTATAGATCTGCATTTGATAGTAAGAGAAGACAAGCTAAGACAGGAAAAAAATGCTAGAGGTGTGTAAAGAATCTAATAAAATCTATTATATCTCAATTGAAAAAATTTAAAGCTGAATTCTGAAGAATGAAGGATGATCTTTAAGAAGTCTCGAGCTCTTCCAGGGGTGTAGCGCTGCAAAGTTAGTTAGTTTAGTATAAATAACATTTTTAATAAAGCAGCTAGAATATATCTTAATTTAAACAATTAAAAAATCATAAATCCAGTATTAAATAAAATATTTTTCTTTATTAAATTTTAAAATTCTTACCTAATTAAATAAATTAATTTAATCATTAAAAAGAATCATTATTGATCTAGAAACCCTTCTATATGCAAATATTTTATAAATCACTTATTTGGAATATTTTTTTTGTATTTTGTAAAGGAAGTAATGATATGAAGATAAGCCATGGTGATATAAAAGATAATACAATTGATAAAATGGATGAAAAAGGAATTGATAAAGAGACATATAAGATGAATGATAAAGGGGATATAAAAGATATATTAAATGAAATTTCATTATTTTCAAATGAATTAGTAGAAAAAATGAAAAAAGAATCAATATTTGATGATAGACCTGTATGTCTACACCTGAAGTTTGATGTTGATTCCGTTGATCATATAAACAGTCTTATGAAAGAAACATTTCAAACTAATTTTAGCAACTCGAAAACATATGTGTTAGTTATTTGTGTGGAAAAATATTTCGATAACGATGAATATTTTTTTAAATTTATTGGCGATCTTTTAAGAAAATGCGATAAAAAAATAAGAAAGCGTGAGGAAAGATATGAAATGAATAATATAAATGTAAAAGATTCTAACAGCTTTGGGAGATGTTTCAGAAGAACAAAAGAAGATGAGAAAGAGTTTAAAATGACCAGAGGAACAGCAACAGATGTGGATGAGCCAGCAAGATGCAATAAAAGAACAAAAGACAGTGCAAAGGAGTACGACGAAATGAGTAGAAAACCTTCATCAGATTCTGATGATACAATGATATTTACAAAAAAGTATAAAAATTCCAAATATTTTTTATATAAATTTAAAAAAATCTCAACCTTAACTACACTTCATAATATTATTGATAAAATAAAATACGAAAGTAAAAAAGAATTTGATAGAACAATAACCATTGCTTTTAACAATAGATTGTCCACATACGAAGGTATTATGATATTAAACAGTTTAAGAAATAATCCTGACCGAAATATAAACGAATTAATACTTCTCATAAAAAAAGAATTTTATAATCCTGAAAATTTAATCGAATTTAAGCAGCAAAGACATTTATTATCTACAAATACCATATCCATGTTCATGTATATAACACATGAACCAGAAATAGAAACATATAAAAATGGCGATATGTCTAAATCTGTATTAAGCTTATCTAAATTTAATTTATCAGATAATAATTATGAAGAAAATGTGGGTGAAAAAGTGTTTGATTTTCCTTTTCCTATTTTTAACAATCAAAAATCTGCAAATCAAATTATAAAAATTAATAATTTTTATATTTTACCAGAGGTTATGTTCAAATATTCAATAAGAAAAAAATTTAATATTTCCAAACCAACCAACACAAGATTTGAGTTAAAATTTTCTTTTTCAATCTTTTCTGATATAAAACACTTTAAGAAATATACTTTTCATTTCATTTATAATAGTAAAGAAAATATTATTAATATGTGGTGTATCAAAACAAAGCAAAAATATATTCTTAAAGTATATTTTCATAAGAAATCTGTTGTTATCTATGAAATGAAAAAATTATTTGAAAAAATAAAAAAATTTAGTTAAAAAGAAAGTCTTAGTCTATTAAATGAAAAAACTTAAATAAAATCTTTTTTTTTCTTTCATCTTTAAAGATTATATTGTAAAATATATTAAACTCTATTAAAATACTATTTTTTTTCCTTTTTAATAATAATAGTAGTTTTCAAATAACTTACATTGAATTACAATGGTATTCTCTTTTTCTATAATTTATAGTATTTACTTATTAATTAATTAAATTAAATCAAATAGTAAATACACATGTGTTTTAAATACTCAAATAATCAAATAAAATTTTATCAAACACGAATTAAACGTAGTAGTAAAAGAAAGTAGAGGAACTGGATATTAACATCAATATAGACACGTATTTATAAGAAGAAACCCTAGTATTAAAAGATGTATAAAGAAATTTATAAAAACCACAAAGAAGTTTTAACATAGAATCTCATTAAATATAAGAATCTACAGCTTTTCCGAGGTCGATTTTATCGTGGGTTATCTGAGCGTGTGGAATCCGAGCATGTGGCTAGTCGTGATGAAATTGTGAGTTTTTGGTCTACAATGTGGAACAAAAATGATGACACAGTCACGTATGATGATTATTTGATTCCATTTGTATCAGATAATCATCTTACCACGTTTCCTTCACTTGATGAATTTGTAAATATCATTAATTGGCTTCCCAATTGGAAAGCTGCTGGAATTGATGGTATTTACAATTTTTTCATTAAGAAACTTACAACTCTTCACAAATATATTTATGATATTGTGAAAGTTATATGTTTAGAAGGAACAACTCAAGCTGATTGGTTTTACTGCGGGCTTACGTATTTGATACCGAAAGGAATTCCACGAAGAGGCTCTGACTACAGGCCAATCACTTGTATGTCCAACCTCTATAAGTTAACGACAAAGTGTGTAACGAAAGTCGTTCAACTTGAAGTGGAAAGGCGAGGGTTGCTTGCAGAGAACCATTAGGGGCGGTAAGAGGTGTGCAGGGAGCGAAAGAGCAGGCTCTACTGAATATTGCCTTAAATAAAGAGTATGGAAATAATCTTAAGGCAACATGGATTGATGTTAAAAAAGCTTATGATTCAATAGATCATGCTTATTTAACTCAATGCATTGAAAACCTTAATTTACCTGATTGGATCCTGAAATTTATTAAGGCTATTATATCAAAATGGAAAATTGATATATCAGTAGGGCCTGAAAAAATCATGAGCAAGAAGATTGATAGAGGGATTCTACAAGGAGATAGTCTGTCACCTTTGTTATTTGTGTTGTGTATGGATCCATTGAGCCGAAAGCTTAATGAAAAATACACAAAAGTGACAGTACAAACAGATGCAGAATCCCATTCTACTAATCATCTCTTGTTTATTGATGATTTTAAGCTCCTTGCAAAAGACAGCTCCACATTGAGTGCTATGACAGGCGAGGCAAAGGAATTTTTAGAGGTGATTGGCTTAGAGATTAACAAAGAGAAGTCAGCCACAGATGATACGTGTTGTGAAGATACTGCTACTCTTCTAGAAGGTGTTAGTGTTTACAAATATTTAGGAATAATAGAAGATAGCAGAGGAATCCCAACACGTAGCTCATTTGAAGAAGTACAGAGCAAACTTATATCAAGAGTTGAAATACTTTGTCACACTAGATTAAATGCAAAAAATTTATTTTCTGCAATCAATCAACATGCGATATCGTTAATCAACTATCACATAGGAGTACTTCGACTTGAACCGGCTGACTTCTCTAAGTTAGATGATGCAGTGCGTGCGGTATTGGTGAAGAATAAGATACATCTCCGCCCAGGATGTAAAGAGCGTTTATACCTTCCTAGAACAGAACTTGGAAGAGGCCTACATAGTGTTGAGTTGCGAAGCGAACATATGCTTCTGCAACTCTTGGATTGTCTGGAAAAAAGTAAGGAAATATCAACTAGACGAGCAGCAATCCTCAAGGTGGAGAATAATAATAAAACACATCTTGCACTAATAAAAGGCTTCTTAAAAGTAAAGTACAGGTTGGTAGAAGAAGTCACTAAGAAAAGTTTAGAAGAAGCTCAACTTGCAAAACTATATAACGAAATAGAAAAACGAAAACTACATTCAAAGTTATATAAGGCAAGGAAAAATGAGCTTGTAAGTGTTAGTGACTCTTCAAGATGGCTAAAGAGAGGGAATATTAGGCCACGAAATGAAGCTGTGTTCTGCTATATCCAGGATAGAAATGTATTCTGGGGAGCAGATGGTGTGTGTCAACATTGCGGCAAGTCTGGTAAGACTGTGGATCATCTAGCAACTAGATGTGAAAAAATGCTAGGCCATGACTATACCAGACGGCATAATGAAGTGGTTAGATGCATACACTTACTTCTCTTAAATAAATATAAGTTTAAGTCCTCAAAACGAATTAGGAGTCACTCAGTTCAAGAAATTCTTGATAATGAGTATGCAGAGATAAGAGTGGACACCAGAATTAAAACTGATGTTAAAATTCGGAATAACAGACCGGACATATTTATTTTAGATAAGAAGAAGAATAAGATAACACTCATTGAAGTAGGAATCACTTCCCAAGATTCACTTCAAACAGTTGAAACTGAAAAACTTAGGAAGTATGACCTGCTAGCCAATGAGTTGGGTCTTATTTATAGGTGTAGTGTTGAGATAATCCCTTATGTGATGACCTGGGACGGTATTGTGACAAAATACCATAAATCTCAACTTAAAAGACTAGAAATACCCATGAATGTAGAGGCATACATTCAGTCTATAGTACTTAAGAAAACAGTCGAAACAATTTCCTTTGATCGACGAAGAGGACTTGAGTCAGGACTAAATGCCGAAGAGAGCTGGGAGAGAGCGTCAATGGGTGTTATTATGAGATCAGAGATGCATGAGGAACCAATACCCCCTTTAAAAGAAGCGAAAAGAGAGGAAGATGGTGTTAAAACTTTAAAACCAAAAAATAATACACCCCTTATTCCACAAGGAGGAACCACTTTGGAGGAACCAACCAATAACATAAATGAAGAGTCGGATTTGGAAGAAGAGACAATAGTGGTTAAAGAAGTAGAAGAAAACATATAAAATGTTAAAATATTTTAACCCAGAATTTTATTAAATAATAAAAATATTTTATTTCTATTTAAAAGAAAATCTAAAAAAATAAATTAAATATTTCTTTTAAAAACCAATCAACATTCTTCTTATAATTAATTACACAGAATAATTGATTTAAAGAAAATATAATTCGTTAAATAAAACATAAAAGAGAAATAAAAAAAGGGAGAAATATAAGAGAGAAATATTTAAATCTTAAATAAGAATATAAACTTTAAAAATACTAAGGAATAAAAAATTTTATAAAAAGAAGTAAGAAAAAATATCAAGCTTTAGAAATAAATACAGAACAAGAATAAAAAATTTTATAAAAAGAAGTAAGAAAAAATATAAAACTTTAGAAATAAATAGAGAAGAATACTCAATCTTTTAAAAGGAGTAATAAATTAAATTTAATCAGATTCTGATTTCATAGCAGGGAATAAAATAACATCTCTAATATTAGCTGCATTAGTTAAGAACATAATAAGACGATCAATTCCCATTCCCCATCCACCTGTAGGTGGTAATCCATACTCAAGAGCTTGACAGAAATCTTCATCCATAATCATTGCCTCTTCATCACCTGCTGCTTTATCAACTGATTGTTGTATAAACCTATTTCTTTGATCCATCGGATCATTCAATTCAGTATATGCATTCACAACTTCCTTGCAATTAATAAAAAGTTCAAATCTTTCAGTTAACCCTTCAATAGACCGATGTTTTTTAGCCAACGGAGACATTGCACGAGGATGTCCAATAATAAATGTAGGATTTACACATTCTGGTTCCAAATACACTCCACATAATTTATCCAATATTCTTGTCAATGTAAGTGGTTCTCCTACTCTTATATTTTCTCGTTCACACACACCAATCAGAATTTCTAAAGTTTCTTTAGATTCCAAATTTTCTCCACTCAAATTTAAATTCAATTTCTTGTTTAACTCCTCCAACATATAAATTCGTTTAAACGGTTTTTTAAAATCCAAAGTCACAGGATCTGATCGGTTCTCTCTTTTCAAAGGATGATAAGAAAAACTTTCAGATCCAACAATTTCTTTTACCATCGAATTTAAAAGTTCTTCTGTCATATCCATCAAATCTTCATAATCAGCATACGCCATATAAAATTCTACAGATGTAAATTCTGGATTATGAGTCAGATCTACACCTTCATTTCTATACTGTTTTCCTAATTCATAGACTCTATCAATTCCACCCACAACCAAAGTCTTTAAATATAATTCTGGACTAATTCTCATATAAAGCTGTGCTTTTAAATCATTATGATATGTCACAAACGGTTTAGCAGCTGCACCTCCAGGAATAGCATTCATCATAGGTGTTTCAACTTCTAAAAAATCTTTAGCATCCAAATACCTCCGTATAAAATTTATAACCTTACTTCTTATAAAAAATCTTTTTCTACTTTCTTCATTCAAAAGTAAATCCAAATGTCTTTTCCTATAAATTAATTCAGGATCTTTAATACCAAAATGTTCTGTAGGAATTGTTCGAAGACAAGGAGATAAAAGAATAATATCACTAACAAACACAGACAACTCACCAGTACTTGTTCTACCAGGATTACCAAAATATCCAATAATATCTCCTCTCTTTAAATTCTTAACTACTCCATTAATTTTATCTTCTTTGTTTTCTATTCTTACCACTAATTGTATGTTCAATCCATCACACATTAACTTTAAAAAACTTGTTTTTCCAAAATTTCTGATAACCATTATTCTTCCAGAACTACATACTTCATCTTCAACTGTTTTTCCCTTTTCTATATCAGAATATATAGAAATAATAGATTTAATATCATTTTTTACATTAAATTTGTGTGGATACACATTTATTCCGTTTTCTAAATCATTTTTTATTTTTTCTGACCGTTTTATATAATATTCGTCTGTAGAAGTATTTGGTGTTTGAATATTCTCTGTCATTAAAATTTATGGGTTGGAAATAAAAAAAAATTATAAATATTTGAAAAATAAATTAAATTAAATGAAGATAAGAAAATATAAATGATAAGAAAGAAATTGATACTAAAGAAAAGATACAGTAAGTAGAAGATGGTAACAATAAAGAATATTATATTAGATGAATAGATATTATTGATACTAAAGAAAAGATACATTAAGTGAAGATGGTAACTATAAAGGATAGTAATGATATAATATTCTATTGTATGAATATATATGACAAATAGATGAAAGAAATTAATTTAATAGATTAAAAAAATTAGAATAATAAATGGATGATTGTATTGGTTTTTTAGAATAATGTATTGATAGTAAAGATATTATAGAGCAATGAATATAAAATAAGAAGTGATAATATCTTGTATTTATGATATTATGATGTAAAGAATAAAATAAGAATTAATGATATGAATTGTTTAGGAAATTTAGAAAAAGGTTATAAAACATTGTAAGATCATTGAATAAAATATATATTTGTTTTACTGCATTCTAAATTATTAAACTAGATATAAGAAAATCCAAAATTTTTATTCTTTAGAAATCTAAAAATAATTTAAATAAATTATTTCACGAAGTATATTTCTCTTAAAACTTTTTTATATCTACTGTTTTCGATATGGCTATATATTTAGCAAAAAAAATGGTTTGTTTTGATTATTTGTATTTCCAATAAAAACTGTATATTTTATTCGTTACTTTTTTATTTTACATATTCTCTTTTACAATTCAGTACAATACGAATATATGTTGAGAATGAGTTTTTATATTTGTACATTACATATTTATGTATATAAATACTGGCCACTTTGCGCTTTAGATTTAGCAGTTTAGCACTTTTGGTTTTGTTTTTTTGTGTACCAGTGTACGCTTTGTTATAGTGCTACTGATCAACTTCGTCAAGACTAAGTTCCTTCTTATTCGCTTCTTATATGAATCACTGTATAAAGAAAGACCTTTGAGAGTTTTTTCTGGTTGGAATTTTTATGAAAATTTATCTAAGTCTTATGATGACAATCAAATGAGCTTAATATAAGTTGCTAGCAAAAAAAATTGGTCACCTGGGAAGATGATTAATATCAATAGGAAGGTAAAAATCCGAAAATAAACATATATGATAGGAATGAATAAATATCAGACGCTATTTCTCTTTTAATAAGCCTTCATTCGCTTTAGTTACAAAAAAGACAAAAACATCGATGTAAAGCCAAATGTTAATTTTAAGAAAGAAGAAAACAAACCTGTAAAACCGTATAATTTTAAAGTAAAAACCAAGTCTGTTCCAGTCGTTTGAATCAACGACATCTATAAAAAAACATGTCGCATGACTCGATAGTAATATAGGAAAATCAAGACGGCTCTATCTGCTATTTTGTATAAACGCTCGTAAACAATAATATTCTCTTACGACACACTTGTGTTTCAAGGCGAACAAGCCGGTTTGATAAGTCCCTATACGTTTCGTTTTTACAGTCATATCTACTTTCGCTGAACGGAATATAGCAGAAACTAAAGAAACAACCTCTTCTTGAAGATGTGTTCGAAAAGAAGTATCACCTTGAAGTAGTTCATCCGTATGAACGAAACAAACTATTCTGGGCAATAATTCCTTTAAAAATTTACGTTTGGGGATGAAACCAATGTCTTTGGGTTCGGACCGTTGAAAAATTGTAGATTTATGATTATATGCAGAAATAAAAAGGTTTTCTTCCACAGCCTTTATCTACCATATTAGATTCGAAAGCTATAAGAACTAGAAAAGACAAAATTTATACAAAATGCATTACATGTATCACAACCATTGTTAAATAAAGAAGCTGTGGACTATGAAATAATTCACCAACTATATTAGCTCTAATACAGGTTTTATCTCGAGTATAAGAGATCAAATTGGCACTACTTTTTCTTTTATATAATACTGTAGGGATGTGCAAGATTACTGTTACCATCTCCAGTGAATCGAATATCTTCATCCTAATACTGTTTTGCTGATTCAAAACAATATTAAAACTTTTTTTGTATCTTTAAAGCCATCTAGATGCGGACGCTTTAAAAAACTTGCCGGAGATAGAAATCACATGTTTTGTGATGAAAAAAGAACAAGTAGAATCATATATTTATGATCTTTCAGCGAAAAATTTTACATTTTTAAACTAAAAATTAAAAACGGATATGACAATAGTACATAGATGAAGCTGTTTTGAGCTCGTACACGGGTCTAAAGAATTAACTTGAAAAAATCCAGATAATCAGCGGTGAATAACACATATGACTAGCCTAGTTCCTTTAATTAAAATATTTTCAGCATATAAAATACAATGGCGTATAAAAGAAGCAAGATAGTTTAAATTCTTTAAACAAGATATTTTATAAAGATAGAGATCTGAAAAACTGCAAGAGACATAAATACAGATAGGGTTTTCTGAAGATCGTACCAGGTAAGCCCATATCATAATTACGCACCTATCTCACACTATAAAACAATCAAAAAAGTTTAGAAAAGAATCTAAGGCTGTAATCCAGATATACACTATGCATTACAGATTCAGAATTCTCCTAAAATGAAATATAACTACATGAAAAAACTGTATTTAATAAAAGAACCGGTGCCGTTAATAACCGAAATATATAAATCTTAAACGCTTCTCATAGTATGTTTCGGCCTGTATCCGCATCTTCAATAGAAAAAAGTTACTATATTTATTATATAAGATTATGTATTCTCAAATAAGGTATTGATTTTTTTGTTAAAAATATTTATACCAATATCTGAAATCTTTAATCAAACGATGTGGTATAAAAATTATAATAAATTCAAATCCTATTTCGAACCAAGAAACTTATTCACATACAAATCTTGAAAATGATGCATTGATCAATTTAATACAGCAATTCATATTCCGCCACAAATTCTAAAAAAAGCTATTTTTCTGTCGTTTCTTGTGTTTCTAATATTTTTAGTTTAAAAAAATGCAAATAAGCTGTAAAACAAAACAAAATACATTTTTGAAAGTAAAAGAATAAAAAGTGAAATACGGCTTCTAAAATAAAAAAAAAGTATGTTAAGAAATAATCTTCAATTATTCATGTTTTTATGAACATGAGTTTATTCTAAATGATAATACTTCTTAATGCAAATTTTGTAAAAACCTTTTTAATTTTCTGTTAAATTTTACTATAAATCCTTAACAGCTTCTTTTCGTAAAAATTTCCGAAGCTTTTCTACTATAAACCAATGGTTTTGCTTGAATTCATCTGTTGAGAAATGTAAAAATCAATCTTTAAAAAAATCACATATTCAGAATTAAATTTTAAGAAAAATATGTGTAGATTCACATTATATTTCATACGAGCCACATATAAAACTCTATTATTAAGCGACACTGTTAGAAGAATATCGCGTTACAATATTCTTTACACTATATATCTAGTTTATTTCTATCAAATAGCATCCTTATGTTTTGATCCCTATGTTACAGATAATAATTTACTTCAGAGCAAGAAAAATATTTCTAAATAAATTAAATCTTCAGTATTTTTCCACTATTATTGCTAATACCATCTATAAAGCCTTACTTATCGTTTTTATTAGTAGCTCTGCTACGAATCTTATTTTAGCTGACATTATTTTTTTGTATATAGTCATTTATCTTTTTTTAACAATATATTTTCAGATATCTCACATGTTAGATACAATTTTCAATTATATCTCTTAAATTTTCTTTGATTTTTTGGGCACTTCACTCTTTCGTTAATAAAAGAAATGATATAATCGACACATACTTGTTTCATTCGTGTTTACAAACTCTTTCTATCAGCTGCATATAGAACATCAGATACATTTATAAGAAAAATAATATTTAGAAAGAGCCTTCGCAAACTTTCTGCCGACTTTGCTTTCTTTAACAACGTAATGTGTTCAACCAGAAAGTCTAAGTATTTCTACAAAGCCTTAATAATCCATTGAGTACCCTCACCATCTATACGATATATCCATACCTTTTCCAACATAAAAAATTATGATAATATCTCTATTACCTAATAATACATACTGATCATCTTTATATTTTTGAACAAAATCATATATTCTTTCTTATTTAAACCTAATTATACATACTGATAATTGTATAACCGTATTCTTTACACTATATGACCCAAGAAGTGTATAGAGACAATACTCTTGGCAAGTATCATCCTAACATAATATCTACATCACTTCTTTATTTATGTTATCAGACTCTGTTGTATATACCTTGCCATATTCAATATAAATTATATCAATTACAAATTCAAAAACCTATTTTTCTAATTTAAATTCATGTTAATAAATATGTTTTCCTTAATCTACAGATATTTCAAATCCTCAATATTATATTTTCTACTTTATACTTCTATTTTATATTTAATCTCAGTTTTGAACCAGTAATTAATTTCGAATGAGTTCGAAAATGAAATATTTACTTTCTAAACAATAAGTTTTCTATTCTCAAAATTTACCTATAAATTAGGCAATAAAAGTGTAAAATAACTAAAAAAATATACAAAAATACCAAAAGCTCTACAAACGTTCTACAAATGTTCTACAACTGTTATAAAAACGTTCTACAAATTTTATACAAAAGCTATACAAATGTTATAAAAACGTTCTACGAATTTTCTACAAATTTTCTACAAATGTTTTAAAACAGTTCTACAAATTTTATAAAATGTGTAATAATATACAGTTTTTTACAAATTTTCTACAAAAGTAAAAATATGTACAATTATTTCATAGCTCTAACCACTAAAATATTTAATTATAAATCCATACCCCACATCACGAATTTACTTTACAAAATAAATTCAAAACCTAAAATAACCAAGAATTCACTGTATATGTCACAAGTATTATTTTATTATAAATTATACTTTAATTGAATCTGTTATTTATACTTCAATGTAAACCAAAAAAAAGATTAAATTGTGAGGAAATTTAATAAGATAATAATTAAATATAGAAAGATAAGATAATAATTTAATAATTAATTAAGTTAATATAGAAAGATAGGATAATAAAGAAATATAAGATAATAATTAAATATAGAAAGATAATCATAATAAAAAAACTTTTTACTTAGCAATGAGTGTGTGAAACTGATGTGAAGATCATTGTTTAGATTTTTAATGGAAATAAAACCAAAATAAATTTTCAATTATTCCATGAGTGAGTATATAAGAAGAAGAAGATCTATGAAATGGCGAAACTTTTTCTAACAAATTTATTTTGTAGTTTTTTATGTAACTAAATTAAAGATTACAATTATTTTGTATATAATTGCTATGTAAAAGCATGGAAACCTCTTTTTCTAACAAATTTATTTTGTAGTTTTTTATGTAACTAAATTAAAGATTACAATTATTTTGTATATAATTGCTATGTAAAAGCATGGAAACCTCTTTTTCTAACAAATTTATTTGTAGTTTTTTATGTAACTAAATTAAAGATTACAATTATTTTGTATATAATTGCTATGTAAAAGCATGGAAACCTAGCCTTACTCATTCGTTTAGAAGACTTTACGTATGGGTGATATTAAAAATAAAAAAATATTAAAGACAGAAAAACCAAATAACAGGTTATACCTGTTTATATTACATTGTAACCTTTAAATAACCGATTAAGTCATTGAAATAAATCTTATCTAAGAGTATATGAGGTTAATAAAGTGTAATTTAAATAGAAATACTGTATAGTCTTAAAGGAAAGTCTAAAATAGTCTTAAAACCACCACACTTCATGTACCAAACATTAAACTAATTTTAATTAATTTCCTTACTTATTTATTTGAATATAAACACCTCTTAGATGAAAGGCTTTAAGATTTATGTATTTTAAGAGTTGTAGATAAGTATTAAGAGAACATTTATTTATGTTAAACCTAGAACTGTGTAAATATCACGGGAAAAAAACCATTGCCACTCTTTTTAAAGCTGTTAGTATTATTTATCATTACATCATAAGACTTTATTTAAAAGTATCACATCCTTTTAAAATAGTGGCAAGTGTTTCATTTGTTTTCATGACATTAACGCAGTTCTAGGTTTAACATAAATAACTGCTACCCCAACACTCCATCGGTAACCCCTGCAATACCTACGTCCCAAAGCTTTTCATCTACGGTGTGTAGAACCTAATTAATAGGCGAGGCAGTTGCCCGGAGTTCGTTAATGTCCGTTGCATGGAGTGTTATCGAAGGCCGAAGCCCCCCCTGGGCTCCCCCAAGACTATGTAGCATTCCCACTTACTCTACACTTTCTGAACCCAATAAACTTCTAGCTAAGATATATTTCAGAGATTTACATTAGGTCCACCTAGACACTGCAATGTCATACCAACAGGTATAACCTGCTACTTAGCTCTCCCGGCTTTTAATGGGTTTTATTTTTATATTTCCCAGGCGCTAAGTCTTCTAACCTGAGTGAGCAAGGTTAGGTTTCCATGCTTTTACATGGCAATTACCTACATGTTCAGCTGCGGTCTGCAATATAGTTACATTAGAAACACAAAATATATTTGTAGAAAAAGTTTCTCCATTTCTTAGACCTCTCCTCTTCATAACAACTCCCATGGAACAACCAAAGATGTAGTGTGGTTTTATTCCCACTAAAAATCCAAACAATGATCTCACACCAGTTTCACACACTCATTGCCAAGCAGAAAGTTTTTTATGTGGTTATCCTCCCTCCACCTATTACATCATAAGAAATATTAAATTTATTTTAAAAAATCACTTAAATATTTCTTATAAATAACACCCTTATAGATATAAGTATTTAAAATATCAAATAAAAGACTCTAAACATAACCCTTTAAACATACAAATAAAACATAAACCCTTTAAATACTATTAATTATAAATATCACCCTTTAAATACTACTAATTGTAAATAACACCCTTTAAATACTACTAATACTAAACAAAACCCTTTAAATACTACTAATACTAAATAACACCCCTTTATCCCTACTCACTCTCGTCAGATAATATAACATTATATTTCTCCCAAGGCTTCTCCTTCTTACCACTAATCTTCCTCTTCTTAACACCCTCATCACTACTAAGTATATCTTTATCAATAATTGTCTTAGTAGTCTTACTAGTCTTATTACTTGATTTAGACTTAGTATCCTTAGTACTACTCTTACTAACAATATCCCTACTACCCTTACTCACACTCCCCCCACCACTACTCCCACCACACCTATTACCACCCCTTCTATTCCTACACTCATCCTCATACATCCTATCCTCTTCATTACACACCTTATCATACTCACACATAAACCTATAAATATCTTCTTTCCATAATTCCTTATGACTTTTACTTAATAACTCTTCATACTCTTTCTTTTTATTTTTATATTCTTTTTCTAATTTATCTACTCTTTCCACCGTAAGACTTAACAACTGCATACCAAGCAAATAATCAAAAGCATCAGGATTAAGGGTGTTAGTATTGTTGTTTGTAGGGGTGTTGTTAGTATTGTTAGTAGTATTGTTATTAGGGTTGTTATTACTAGTATTGTTACTAGTATTGTTATTACTAGTATTGTTATTACTAGTACTTGTATTACTAGTATTGTTATTACTATCACCTACTATATCATCACCCACACCTATATCATCACCCACACCTATATCACCCACCACATCAATACCTATATCACCCACCACATTATCACCCCCACCTAAACCCACTATCTTATCACCTATAATACCTACATACCCTTTACACTTTAACTCATTAACTACCTCTTCTCTACTTCTCTTACAAATAACAATACTACCATTAATAACCTCTTTAATAAATCTTACTTTATTAGAAACCTTTATTAATTCTTTAATTAACACCTTTAATAAATATTCTTTTCTTTTTACATATAAATTAAGTCTTACACTACAAAATTCTAATAAAATATCTTTTACATTTTCATATTTCTTTATATTTCCTTTATAATCAAAACAAACCATATTGTTAGTACTTATATTAGAAATAAGCTTAAGTTTTTTAAGAACAGTGGGGTTGTTATTATTATTGTTAGTATTGTTAGTATAAGGGTTGTTAGTATAAGGGTTGTTAGTATAAGGGTTGTTATTACTCTTATTACTAGTAGTCTTATTGTTACTCTTATTACTAGTATTACCACTAGTATTACTCTTATTACCACTAGTATTACCACTAGTATTACTCTTATTACTACTACTGTTACTACTACTACTCTTACTCTTATTACCACTAGTATTACCACTAGTATTACCACTAGTATTACTCTTACTACCACCACCACTACTACTACTAACACCCCTACTACTACTAACACCCCTACCACCACTCATTATACTACTGTCCGTTATACTAAAATACACTGTCTTCTCTGTATGATACTCTTTAAAATCTTTTACTACTCCTTCTGTTACTAAAGATTCTAAATATTCTTTATAAGGTTGTGTCCATACACCTAAAGGTAATTCAGTTATATCTATAGAAGTATCAGATTGAGTATAACACCCAGAGACTCTATAGCGTGTAGGGGGTGTAGTATTGTTACTTATGTTGTTATTGTTAGTATTAGTAGTGTTGCTAGTATTAGTAGTGTTGTTACTTATGTTACTTATGTTGTTACTTATGTTGTTATTACTTATGTTATTGTTACTACTTACATCTAATCTACTAACATCCAATCTATTACTACCATCTAATCTACTATTACTACTAATACCACCCACACTACCCACACTACCCACCACCTCCTCCTCTATACTACCCTTGAATCCTCTATACCATGGTCTCATATCTGTAACACCTCTACCTTCAATAACATTAAGTACATTACTAACAACATCTCTAACACTATAATTAGGTATCTGTGTTGACCAACCTGTACCTATACCTTCTGTACCATTAACAAGTATTAAAGGTATAATAGGTACATAATAAGTAGGTTCTATACTTTGATTATCTTCTATATTATATATTAATAAAGGATCATCTAAATTAATAAAAAGAAATCTTGTTAATGGATTAAGACATGTATATATATATCTACTACTAGCAGCATCTTTACCTCCTAAAATACGAGTACCGAATTGACCATTAGGCATAAGTAAATTAATATTATTACTTCCTACAAAATCATGTGCAAGATTTATTATAGTAGAACAAAGACTTTGTTCACCATGGTGATATGCAGAGTGTTCTGATACGTAACCAGCAAGTTGTGCTACTTTTATTTCTTGTTGTAGATTACGTTTAAAACAAGAAAAAAGTACTTTTCTTTGTCCTGGTTTTAAACCATCTATCATGTTAGGTATACTTCTAATGTTATCTGCCATACTAAATAATATGAGTTCTTTATTTACAAAATCTGAAATACTTATTTTTGTAAAACTATTATCTAAATATGTACCAATTATAAGGTTTTTTAACCATATTTTTCTATTATCTGCTTTTTTTTTATTAAATGCCAAATCTATCAATTCACTATCAATAGATGTCAAACTTTTAAAATTTTTGACATGTTTTGACAGATTAGAAAAGTACATTTTAGCATCTAAAGAGGTAGAAGTACCAAGACCCTTATAATACTTAACAGAGTAGTTAGTATTGTTGTTGGTATTGGTTGTATTGGTATTTGGTATTGTTGGTGGTATTGTTGGTGGTTGTAGGGTTAGTATTGTTACTAGTAAGGTTGTTTGTATTGTTACTAGTATTGTTATTAGTATTGTTACTACTACCACCCACTCCCCTAACCCATGACTCATACTCGGGTATCGTAAAGAAATCTAAAACACTTTTATTCTTAAAAGTAACCCTAACAATAGGTGTTATAAATTCCTGTAAAAATCCTTCAATTTTTAACAAGGAAGGATAAAAAACATCTAAAAAATTAATAATTAACCCCTTTATATGACTACCATCATGATCTTGATCAGTCATAATCATAACATGTCCATATCTTAAAGATTCTGTATTTAAATATACTTTATTATGTTGTAACCCTAATATTTTCTTAATATTACTTATTTCTAAATTATCCATTATTTGTTTACAATTAGCTTCTCTTACATTTAAAAGTTTACCTCTTAAAGGAAATACTCCATATAAATCTCTACCTACTACTGATAACCCTGCTACTGCTAATGCTTTAGCACTATCTCCTTCTGTAAGTATTAATGTACATTTATTACTTTGTTTAGTACCTGCTAAATTAGCATCATCTAATTTAGGAATACCATTTAATCTAACACTTTTATTACCATCACTCTTCTTCATTTGTACATTTTGTTTAGCTTTTGCATAAATAGAAACTCTTTCTAAAATATTTGAATTTTTTATAATATTTTTTATAAATTCTGTTATTGGATAACATTTACTACCAAAACTACTCATACGTAATGTTAAACATTCTTTAGTTTGACTATCAAATGTAGGATTTTCTATACTACAATTTATAAATATAAAAATATTACTTTTTACTTGAAATGGTTTTATTTCTAAAGATTTATCTTTCTTTTTAATTTGTTCTATTATAGGTTCTATTATTTGTTCTAATACATGATTTACATGTGTACCACCTTTTGTAGTACAAATACCGTTAACAAAAGAAACATTTTGAAATTGGTCATCACTAAGCATAAAAGCTATTTCCCACCTATCATTAACAACAGAGTGAACAATAGTATTATTTGATTGGTTGGATTGGTTGGTGGATTGGTTGTTATTGTTGTTATAGGTGGTATTGGATTGGTTGTTGTTATTATTACCATCTAACATCCTATTACTGTTATTACTATCCAACTTACCATTATCCACATTACCATCCACACCTACACTATCACCCACGCTAATATCATATAATCCTATACTCTCACTTGTTATACCTTTATTACTATATAATCCTATATATTGTTTAAAATTTTTAATTTCTATACGTTGATTATTAAGATATACTTTAACATTCTTAAGTATACCTGCCATATCATATACACGTTTATAAAGTAAAGAAAGTATATCTTTATCTAAAAAAGACATATTAAAACGTAATAAATCTGGTATAAAAGTAATTTTAGTATAAGAAGTACCTTTATACTGTGTAATAACAGGTGGATGTATTAATGACATATTATTTTCATATATTTGTATATATTTCTTATTAAAAGAAGTTGTTTCTACTGTAAATTTAGTAGAAAATATGTTACAAAGTTTTGCTCCATAACCATTACGACCACCTGTTATTTTCTTTTCTGTATCATCATAATTTGAAGAAGTGTGTAAATGTCCAAATATAAGTTCTGGAATATAAATTTTTTCTTTTTTATGTATTTGTATTGGAATACCTTCACCGTTGTTGTATATTGATATTGAAGTAGGGGTTATGTTTACTTTTAGTATTGACATAGAAGAATCTCTTGTTTTATTGTCTGCTGCATTTACAAGTATTTCATCAAATATTTTGTAAAGACCGGGGACATAAGTAATTTGTTGTAAGGATATTTTCTTAGTAGTGATAGGGGTAGATGATATTGTGTTAGTATTAGTATTTGATATGTTGTTAGTATTTGATATGTTGTTTAGATAGTTGTTGTTTAGATTGTTGTTGTTATTATTGTTATTAGTAGTACTGTTATAAGTATCACTGTTATTATTGTTATTAGTACCACTGTTATAAGTACCACTGTTATTATTAGTACCACAATTGTTAATACTACTATTGTTAATACCACTATTGTTAGATATCTCACATATGTCGTCACTGTTGATAATAATATCTTCTACGTTCCAATCTACACTTGTTGGTTCTATTGGTTGTTCTGTGAGAACAAAGAGTGTTTGTGTTTCTTTTTCAATGGATCCGATGTATGTGTCGGGTCGGTGTAAAATATGTTCAAGTGGTGTTTTCTTCTGGTAAAGATCTTCAAGTGTTTTGGTGTTTTTTGTGTTTTCCATTATTTTTTTGAAATCGACTTTGGGGTTTTTGTTTTTTGGCATTTTTTTATGTTTTTTTTTGTGTTTTTATGTTTTTTTTTTTATGTTTTTAGAAAAAAAGGAAGGATGAAACATATTTGTAATGGAAAGTGGAATTATGATATGTTAAAGGGGTGTTAGTGGATATGAGTAGTGTATAGGGGTGTTATTAAAGGAATGGTAAGGGGTGTTAGAGATAAGGATAGTAAAGAAGGGGGTGTTAGTAACAGTAGTAGTTATAAGGATAGTAAAGAGGGGGTGTTAGTAATAGAGGGGTGTTAGAGATAAGGATAGTAAAGAAGGGGGTGTTAGTAATAAGGATAGTAAAGAGTGTGTTAGTAACAGTATACATGATTATAAGGGTGTTAGCTATATAATAAATAGTAATGAAATAAATGGTAGTATAATAGATATTAATAGATAGCAATAGATAGTAATGGATAGTAGTAGATAGTAATGGATAATAAAGGATAGTAATGGATAGTAGTGGATAGTAATGGATAGTAAAGGATAGTAATGGATAGTAATGGATAGTAATGGATAGTAATGGATAGTAATGGATAGTAATGGATAGTAATGGATAGTAATGGATAGTAATGAATAGTAATGGATAGTAAAGGATAGTAAAGGATAGTAATGGATAGAAATAGATAGTAATGGATAGCAATAGATAGTAATGGATAGTAATGGATAGAAAGGATAGTAAAGGATAGTAATGGATAGAAATAGATAGTAATGGATAGCAATAGATAGTAATGGATAGTAATGGATAGAAAGGATGGTAGCAGATAGTAATGGATAGTAGCAGATAGTAATGGATAGTAAAGGATAGTGATGGATAGTAATGGATAGTAATGGATAGAAAGGATGGTAGCAGATAGTAATGGATAATAATAGATAATAATAGATACTAATATAATGTTTAATGGATTTACTGATTAGATTTATTATTTATATTGGTTGTTTTTACTTCTTTTGTTTTTGATTAAAAAAATATCATTTGTATAGCAATTATATATGAATTATATAGATTATTATAATTTTTAATTTTAGAGACTGAGAGGTTACAAGAAGAATGAAATTATTAAGTAAGTATAATTTTTAAAAGGAATTAGTAAATGTATTATTTTGTAATAAATAGAATCATTTATTGATAAAGGGTTATGATAGAATAGGTAAGTAATAGAGTAGTATAATAGAGTTATATAATAGAATATGGATGTAATTGAGTTATATAATAGTAGTATAATGGGTTATATAATAGTGGTATAATAGGTTATATAATAGAGTAGTATGATAGAGGAGTATGATAGAGGAGTATGATAATGTAGTTAGTATGTTCTTAAAGTAAATAAATAATTTATTAATGTTGTGTTCCTATTGCTTATATTTTCGTTTTTATATAACTTTAAATGTAGTAAGAATCTTAAAAATATCAGTAATATTTACAATTAAAGTATTAAATATTTTATAAAATATATTTTTTTTATTGTTTTTATGTTATAATTAATATCTTGGATAATGATGGGTAGAAGAAAAAAAGTTGACAGCGAAAATATAAAAAATGATGAAATAAAGGCTGTAAACAACTCGGAAATTAGTTTTAAAGAGATAAAAACGTGTGATAGATATGTAGTAACTATATCCGAGACGCTTCCACCACAACAGACCATCTATAATAACACTCACTCCCCATCGAGCAATACGCTTCAGGCTACTCCAATCAGCCTGCTCGATTCCGCACTCCCTTCTTCCTGTCCCGATTCTTCTGCGTGTGGACCAGCCAACACAATGGAAAACCTCAATGCACCTGCCATTCCAGAAGGAAATCGACTGATGGTATTGCATTCAATACTTGACTCTGTCACAGCCGTAGAGCAGGAATGGCCTAGATCTGCTATGTCAGTGGTGCAAAAAAGGTTTGAGAGAATGTCTAGAAATGGCTGGTCTGCAATTCTTAGGTACTATAATGGAAAATTTGGTCGAACTGTTGATATCGATGTGTTAAAAAAATTAATACATAATGAGGCAGAAAGAGAAATAAGGCAAGAAGAGAATGGAGAGCGACGTAGAATCGCCACTTGTCTCGCCGAGCCATGTTCCTTAACTGACACTACACTCTATATGAACCTGAGAGAAAAGTTCTTGTGTAAAATCAAGGAACTCTCTGAGAAGGAAATCGGAGATGTAGTGGTCCGAACTAGAAAACTTCCAAGTGAATTGGTTGATAGTAAAGTTTTGGAACTCATAAATCGGATCACAGGTGAATATGCTGAATTTCATTTGCCTATGAATGTTAGTGATGCAGCTCGAATCATCCAGGCGGCTCAGGTATGCTATGACGAGGAAACGCGTAAGGAGAAGCGTAGATCCGCTTGGAAGGAAAACATAGAAAGTAAAATTTCTAAGTTAGTACTTTCCAAAGATCTCCTCGAGAAGGCTCGCAAGCAGGAAAAGCTCTCTACTTCGGAAACGAAAAGTCTCAGAAAAATTATGCGAAAGTTTAATTTAGATTTAAGCAAAATAAATGATCTCTCTGAGGCTTTGGTTAAGAAGAATGAGGCCTTGAATGTGTACGAGAAAAAAATTACGATGTAAGAAAGTAGGAGAAAATTTCGAAAAGAGAATCGTATGTTTGAGTTATTCCGAGGGCGATTCTATCGAGGGTTATCTGAGCGCGTTGAATCCGAGCATGTGGTTTATCGTGACGAAATTTCAGAATTTTGGTCTACAATGTGGAATAAAAATGATAAAGTAGTTACATATGATGAGTATTTGATACCTTTCGTGTCAGATACGCACCAGACCACGTTTCCTTTACTTGATGAATTTGTAAATATCATTAATTGGCTTCCCAATTGGAAAGCTGCTGGAATTGATGGTATTTATAACTTTTACATCAAGAAACTTACGAGCCTTCATAAATATCTTTACGATATTATGAAAGCCATATGTTTAGAAGGAACACCTCAAGCTGATTGGTTTTATTGTGGACTTACTTATCTGATACCTAAAGGTACACCAAAGACTGGCTCTGATTACAGGCCAATAACCTGTATAAACTGACTACAAAATGTGTCACTAAAGTGGTTCAGGTTGAGGTGGAAAGACGAGGGTTGCTTGCAGAAAATCAGTTGGGAGCAGTAAGAGGAGTGCAAGGAGCGAAAGAACAGGCCCTATTGAATATTGCCATTAATAAAGAGTACGGAAACAATCTTAAGGCAACATGGATTGATGTCAAAAAAGCTTATGATTCAATAGATCATGCTTATTTGACTCAATGCATTGAAAACCTTAATTTACCTGATTGGATCCTGAAATTTATTAAGGTAATTATATCAAAATGGAAAATTGATATATCAGTAGGGCCTGAAAATCATGAGTAAGAAGATTGATAGAGGGATTCTGCAAGGAGATAGTTTGTCACCATTATTGTTTGTGTTGTGTATGTATCCATTGAGCCGAAAGCTTAATGAGAAATACACAAAAGTGACAATAAAGACAGATGCAGAATCCCACGCGACTAATCATCTCTTGTTTATTGATGATCTTAAGTTCCTTGCCGAAGATGGACAAACATTGGAAGAAATGACGGAGGAGGTTAAAAAGTTTATGAATAATATAGGATTGGAAATTAACAAAGAGAAGTCAGCCACTAATGATCCATGTTGTGAAGATACTGCATCTCTTCTTGAAGGAATAGGTGTTTATAAATACCTTGGAATTATAGAAGATAGCAGAGGAATTCCAACAAGTAAGTCGTTTGAGGAAGTACAGACCAAACTTATAGCACGAGTATAAAGACTTTGTCGCACGAGATTAAATGCAAGAAATTTATTTCAAGCCATTAATCAACATGCAATTTCTTTACTAAACTATCATATAGGTGTACTCCGACTTGAACCGGCTGACTTCTCTAAGTTAGATGATGCGGTGCGTGCAGTGTTAGTAAAGAACAAAATACATCTAGGCCCAGGATGCAAAGAACGTCTATACCTTCCACGTAAAGAACTTGGAAGAGGTTTACATAGTGTAGAGTTCAAAAGCGAACATATGTTTTTGCAACTCTTGGATTGTCTGGAAAAACATAAAGATACATCGACCAGAAGAGCAGCAATCCTAAAGGTTGAGAATAATAATAAAACCCACCTTTCACTAATTAAAAACTTTTTAAAAATAAAATACGGGTTGGAAGAGGAAGTCACAAAAAAGAAATTGGAAGAAGCTGAACTAGCTAACCTATATAATGAAATCAAAAACCGAAAACTACATTCAAAGTTATATAGCGCTAGAAATAACGAGCTGGTAAGTGTAAATGACTCCTCAAGATGGTTAAAGAAAGGAAGTGTAAGACCACGTGATGAAGCAGTGTTCTGTTATATCCAGGATAGAAATGTTTTCTGGTGTGCAGAAGGTATGTGTCAACACTGCAACCAGTCTAGGAAAACTGTTGATCACTTAGCAACGAGATGTGAAAAAATGCTTGGTCATGACTATACTAGACGACATAATGAAGTGGTACGATGTATACATTTACTCTTGCTGAATAAATATAAGTTTAAGTCTTCGAAACGAATTAGAAGCCACTCAGTTCAAGAAATTCTTGATAACGAATATGCAGAGATAAGAGTGGACACCAGAATAAAAACTGATGTCAAGATCCGGTGTAACAGACCAGATATATTTATTTTAGACAAGAGACAGAATAGGATAACCCTCATTGAAGTAGGAATCACATCCCAAGACTCTCTTCAAATAGTTGAAACAGAGAAGCTTAGGAAGTATGACCTATTAGCAAATGAGTTAGGTCTTATTTATAAATGCAGTGTAGAGATAATTCCTTATGTGATGACCTGGGACGGTATTGTGACAAAATACCATAAGACGTATGTTAAGAGACTGCAAATACCCATGAATGTAGAGGCATATATACAATCCATAGTACTTAAGAAGACAATCGAAACAATTTCTTTTGAGCGACGAAGAGGACTTGAGTCTGGACCAAATGCCGAGGAGAGCTGGGAAAGAGCGTCAATGGGTGTCATTATGAGATCAGAGATGCATGAGGAACCAACACCTCCTTTAAAAGAAGCGAAAAGAGATGAAGATGGTGTTAAACAGTTTAAAAACAAAAAATAAAACACCCCTTATTTTGGAGGTATAACCACAGCAAAGGAACCAATAACTAATACAAATGAAGAGTTGGAGTTGGAGGAAGAGATGAAGTGATGAAAAGAATTATTTAGAAAAGAGAAAAATTTGTTAAGCCAGAATTTTATTAAAAAAATATTATAATAACAGTATATAATAACAGTGTATAACTAGAGATTATGACTATATATTATAATAACAGTCTATAATCCGAGATTATAACTAGATTCTATAATAAGAAGTACAATAAACCCAAATTAAGTATAGATTGAAATATCAATAAAAATGTCAAAAAACGAACATATAATTTAAAATCCTAATAGGGAAAATAGTTATAACCCATTTCAAATACGATTAAAACACCGAAACCATATACAACTAGCATCCCCACAACTTTCCGTACTTTTTCATAAGAGAGACAACAAGAAGAAAATTACAAATCAATTGCCGCTTCTTCAAATAAAATTTCAAAAAAACTCTTTCAACAGCTTTAAAAAATTTTATATATAAAATATTTTTATTTAAAAGTATCACATCTTTTTTTAAAACAGTGGCAAGTGTTATATTTGTTTTCATGTCATTAACGCAGTTCTAGGTTTAACATAAATAACTGCTACCCCAAAACTCCATCGGTAACCCCTGCGATACCTACGTCCCAAAGCCTTTCATCTACCAGGTGTGTAGAACCTAATTACTAGGCGAGGCAGTTGCCCGGAGTTCGTTAATGTCCGTTGCATGGAGTGTGATCGAAGGCCGAAGCCCCCCCTGGGCTCCCCCAAGACTATGCAGCATTCCCACTTACTCTACACTTTCTGAACCGAATAAACTTCTAGCTAAGATATATTTCAGAGATTTACATGGGGTCCACCTAGACAGTGCAATGTCATACCAACAGGTATAACCTGCTACTTAGCTCTCCCGGCTTTAAATGGTTTTTTGTTTTATATCTCCCAGGCGCTAAGTCATCTAACCCGAGTGGGTAAGGCTAGGTTTCCATGCTTTTACATGGCAATTACCTACATGTTCAGCTGCGGTCTCCAATCTGGTTACATAAAAAACTAAAAATAAATTTGTAGAAAAAGTTTCTCCATTTCTTAGACCTCTCCTCCTCATAACAACTCTCATGGAACAACCAAAGATGTAGTGTGGCTTTATTCCCACCAAAAATCCAAACAATGATCTCACACCAGTTTCACACACTCATTGCCAAGCAGAAAGTTTTTTATGTGGTTATCCTCCCTCCACTTTTATATATAAAATAATATTATCCAAGATTTTATTTAATAAAATTCTGGGTTAACAAATTTTTCTTTTTAAATAATTCTTTCCACCATTTCAACCACTTCTATCTCTTCCTCCAACTCCAACTCTTCATTTGTATTAGTTGATGGTTCCTTTGCTGTGGTTATACCATCCAAAATAAGGGGTAAAATATTTTTTGTATTTTCCGTTTTAACATCATCTTCCTCGTTGTCTACTTGCTTTAAAGGGGGTATTGGTTGTTTATGCATCTCAGCTCCTAAAATAACACTTAATGATGCTCTCTCGGAGCTCTCCTCGGCATTTGGTCCAGACTCAAGTCCTCTTCGTCGATCAAAAGAAATTGTTTCGATTGTCTTCTTAAGTACTATGGATTGTATATATGCCTCTACATTCATGGGTATTTCTAGTCTCTTAAGATGAGATTTATGGTATTTTGTCACAATACCGTCCCAGGTCATCACATAAGGGATTATCTCAACACTACACCTATAGATAAGACCCAACTCATTGGCTAGCAGGTCATACTTCCTAAGTTTTTCAGTTTCAACTATTTGAAGTGAATCTTGGGAAGTGATTCCTACTTCAATGAGTGTTATCTTATTCTTCTTCTTATCTAAAATAAATATGTCGGGTCTGTTATTCCGAATTTTAACATCAGTTTTTATTCTGGTGTCCACTCTTATCTCTGCATACTCATTATCAAGAATTTCTTGAACTGAGTGACTCCTAATTCGTTTTGAAGACTTAAACTTATATCTATTTAAGAAAAGTAAGTGTAGGCATCTAGCACTTCATTATGCCGTCTGGTGTAGTCATGGCCTAGCATTTTTTCACATCGAGTTGCTAGATGATCTACAGTCTTACCAGATTCATTGCAATGTTGGCACATACCATCTGCTCCCTAGAATACATTTCTATCCTGGATATAGCAGAACACAGCTTCATTTCGTGGCCTAATATTCCCTCTCTTTAGCCATCTTGAAGAGTCACTAACACTCACAAGCTCATTTTTTCTTGCATTATATAACTTTGAATGGAGTTTTCGTTTTTCTATTTCGTTATATAGTTTTGCAAGTTGAGCTTCTTCTAAACTTTTCTTAGTGACTTCTTCTACCAACTGTACTTTACTTTTAAGATGCCTAAGTTTTGGTTTTATATTCTTAAACTTAATTATTGTTTTCATTGGATCAACAAAAAGAAGTTTATTAGTTAACTTTAATTTTAGACCATTAAATATAAAAAAACATATTATCTACTGTTTTTGTTCTAACGATTAAATATCTCGGAGACAAAACTTTAAAATAAAATTGTTTACATTAGAGTCATTTGTATTCAGGTTTTTCGCCTCATTACTTATTTTCTGATTCGTTTTTATTTTTTTATGTTTGTATATTTTACTATATTTTTAAGGATTTCTATGATTTCTGTCATTTCGTCAAATTTAGAGCTTCATAATTTGTAGTTTGCATCGTTCAATATAAATTTTCATTTGTCTAAAAAAATCAAAGTAATTGTTGTACGATTTATGAAATATGTTCTTATATGGTCTTACCCCCTTCGTCAGAATATAGCCTGGATTGTAAACATGTTTATTACTTTAAAATAATTTTCTGAATATTTTTATGAGCATCTTCGATTGAAAATAGGCAGGATTGAACAAAATTTAAAATATTAACAACTTTGGATTGCCACTTTTCATGCATAGGAAATAATTTAAAAAGTATATACTAAGTACATTAGATTTTCTACATCATCATTTATATAATTCTGTAATATCTTTACGACCAAGACTCATTTCGAAATATTTAATTAATTAAAACACTACCAGACACCAATATGTGTGCTCTAATTAAGATATGCATATTCCAATTTGTTTATAAAACACTCAACCAATAATATTCAGTAAACTGAACATATAACAATTTGAAGAATTCTATTGGTTCATAAAAATATTTTAGATATAATTCGTAAAATCTCTTCTAAATTGTATTTTTTTTTTATCAAGAATAACATAATAAATTTGTTTTTAAAATTTTCCTAAAGTTTCCATTTATTTAAAAAAAATTAATTTAATTGATTTATTTGGATTTTTTCAAAATTTTTTCGCTATAAGTAAACGATTGTAAGATAAGATAGGTGCATGTTTGCCCTTTCAATTTGCGATTTATTTTATCCTCAGTATAAATTGATTACCAAAAAAAATTTAATTAGAATAATATGGAATTTAATACTTGATTTAATTGAAAAAAAAAGAAATAAGAAGTTATAAAATAAATAGATAGCCAATACAGTATTCAGTTAAAAAAACGTCTTTTTTCACAAAAAGAAAACTTTAGATGAAAAATTTCAATCGAGAAGAAAGACCAGATGGAATAAAAATAGACTCCAAATTTAACTGACTTAATATTAAAGCCGAACCGAGGCACTAAAAATTGGCAGTAAATAAAAGAGAAGAAGAGAAATTTGCAGATTAAAAAAACCTAAATTTTTATTGGAAAATTTCTCATAAGTTGCTAATGATTCAGAAATGAAAGAATAAAAAAATGTACGAGAAACAGACCAAATGAGAATAAAATTCGTATTAAAAAGGTCAAGAAACCATGACTAAGATAATGAAGTTTAAAATTGTAATCGACATTTTCTATTTTGTTCTACTAAATCTAAAATAAGGTTCGTTTGACGAGCTTAACAGCTGTTATGAAAAAAGGAAGTTAAAAATGCAAAAACACAAAATACTAATACTTTTAAGATGTACATTATTTTAAATCATGTGAAAAAATGATTTATATAATTACATTTGCGACGAATCCTATATTTCGAAGAGCTTTATTTCGACTTTGGCGACAATTTATCAGCTAAATTTTTTCTCAATATAAAGCATAAAAAAAGTCGCGCTATTCACACCACAACACAATATTTAGGCTTACTTTTTTAACAGAAAAAAAATTACAAACGGGTATTTTTCTTCGTCGAGATTACAACTCATATAAAATATGAACACCATGAGCATACATAAATAAATCTAAATTATGAATTTAAAAGTACGCCAAAATATATTTTTTTATTAATAGAAGTAATCTAACGGAGTTAGAAAATCTATTTTTTTATATTAATTATAAACCAAATCTAAAGAAATGGGTAGAAAGAAAAATGTTAGCAGCGAAATACTGAAAAATACCAAAATAAAGGCTGCAAACGACGCTGATGAGGTGAAAAAGAGTGATAGTGAGGTACAAAAATGTAAGCTACACCCACCGGCGATTTCCCTACCTTCCTCCTCCTACACAACAATAACACCTCCACTACCAAGCCAAACATGCAGTAAAATGCAAAATAGTGGGCTTGACACCTTACCTTCGCCTAATGCACCAGTTCCCTCTTCGGTTGAAGTCCCTGCGTGCGAGCCATCGTACGACATGACAAACCCCTGTACTCTAGCTATTCCGGAAGGTAACAGGCTAATGGCATTGCAAACGATATTCGACTCTGTAACAGCCGACCCGAAGGAATGGCCTCGAATTGTTTTTTTTGCAGTACAGACAAGGTTTGAAAGAATGCCAAGAAATGGCTGGACAGAGCTTCACAGGTACTATAATGAGAAATTCGGCTGCACTGAAACTCTCGAAGTGTTAAAAAAATTGGCACAAAGTGAGATGGGAAAGGAAGTAAAATCAGAAGAGAATGGAGAGCGACGTAGAATCGCCACTTGTCTCGCTGATACATGCACCTTGACCGACACCACGGAGTACATAAACCTAAGAGATAAATTCTTGAGTAAAATCAAAGAAATCTCGGAGAACGAAATTGGAAAAGTGGTGGTCCGAACTAGAAAACATCCAAATGAATTGGTTGATAGTAAAGTTCTGGATCTCATTAACCGAGTAGTCGGTGAATATGCAGGAGCTCATGTACCTGAGTCAATTACGGAAGTCGCGTATATCATGCAAGCTGCGCAGGTATGCTATGACGAAGCAACACGCAAAGAAAAGCCTAGATCCGCTTGGAAGGAAAACATAGAAAGTAAAATTTCTAAGTTAGTACTTTCCAAAGATCTTCTCGAGAAGGCTCGTAAGCAGGAAAAGCTCTCCACTTCGGAAACGAAGAGCCTTAAGAAAATCATGCGAGAGTTTAATTTAAACTTGAGCAGTGTAACTGATCTTTCTGAGGCTTTAGTTAAGAAGAATGAGTCTTTGAATATTTACGAGAAAAAAATTACGATGCATGAAAGTAGGAAGAAATTCCGAAAAGAGAATCGTATGTTTGAGCTTTTCCGAGGTCGATTTTATCGTGGGTTATCTGAGCGTGTGGAATCCGAGCATGTGGTTAGTCGTGATGAAATTGTGAGTTTTTGGTCTACAATGTGGAACAAAAATGATGACGCAGTCACGTATGATGATTATTTGATTCCATTTGTATCAGATAATCATCCGACCACGTTTCCTTCACTTGATGAATTTGTAAATATCATTAATTGGCTTCCCAATTGGAAAGCTGCTGGAATTGATGGTATTTACAATTTTTTCATTAAGAAACTCACAACTCTTCACAAATATATTTATGATATTGTGAAAGTTATATGTTTAGAAGGAACACCTCAAGCTGATTGGTTTTACTGCGGGCTTACGTATTTGATACCGAAAGGAATTCCACGAAGAGGCTCTGACTACAGGCCAATCACTTGTATGTCCAACCTCTACAAGTTAACGACAAAGTGTGTAACAAAGGTCGTTCAACTTGAAGTGGAAAGGCGAGGGTTGCTTGCAGAGAACCAATTAGGGGCGGTAAGAGGTGTGCAGGGAGCGAAAGAGCAGGCTCTACTGAATATTGCCTTAAATAAAGAGTATGGAAACAATCTTAAGGCAACATGGATTGATGTTAAAAAAGCTTATGATTCAATAAATCATGCTTATTTAACTCAATGCATTGAAAACCTTAATTTACCTGATTGGATCCTGAAATTTATTAAGGTAATTATATCAAAATGGAAAATTGATATATCAGTAGGGCCTGAAAAAATCATGAGCAAGAAGATTGATAGAGGGATTCTACAAGGAGATAGTCTGTCACCTTTGTTATTTGTGTTGTGTATGGATCCATTAAGCCGAAAGCTTAATGAAAAATACACAAAAGTGACAGTACAAACAGATGCAGAATCCCACTCTACTAATCATCTCTTGTTTATTGATGATCTTAAGCTCCTTGCAAAAGACAGCTCCACATTGAGTGCTATGACAGGCGAGGCAAAGGAATTTTTAGAGGTGATTGGTTTAGAGATTAACAAAGAGAAGTCAGCCACAAATGATACGTGTTGTGAAGATACTGCTACTCTTCTAGAAGGTGTTAGTGTTTACAAATATTTAGGAATAATAGAAGATAGCAGAGGAATTCCAACACGTAGCTCATTTGAAGAAGTACAGAGCAAACTTATATCAAGAGTTGAAAGACTTTGTCACACTAGATTAAATGCAAAAAATTTATTTTCTGCAATCAATCAACATGCGATATCGTTAATCAACTATCACATAGGAGTACTTCGACTTGAACCGGCTGACTTCTCTAAGTTAGATGATGCAGTGCGTGCGGTGTTGGTGAAGAATAAGATACATCTCCGCCCAGGATGTAAAGAGCGTTTGTATCTTCCTAGAACAGAACTTGGAAGAGGCCTACATAGTGTTGAGTTGCGAAGCGAACATATGCTTCTACAACTCTTGGATTGTCTGGAAAAAAGTAAAGAAATATCAACTAGACGAGCAGCAATCCTCAAGGTGGAGAATAATAATAAAACCCATCTTGCACTAATAAAAGGCTTCTTAAAAGTAAAGTACAGGTTGGTAGAAGAAGTCACTAAGAAAAGTTTAGAAGAAGCTCAACTTGCAAAACTATATAACGAAATAGAAAAACGAAAACTCCATTCAAAGTTATATAATGCAAGAAAAAATGAGCTTGTAATGTTTAGTGACTCTTCAAGATGGCTAAAGAGAGGAAATATTAGGCCAAGAAATGAAGCTGTGTTCTGCTATATCCAGGATAGAAATGTATTCTGGGGAGCAGATGGTGTGTGTCAACATTGTAATGAATCTGGTAAGACTGTAGATCATCTAGCAACTAGATGTGAAAAAATGCTAGGCCATGACTATACCAGACGGCATAATGAAGTGGTTAGATGCCTACACCTACTTCTCCTAAATAGATATAAGTTTAAGTCTTCAAAACGAATAAGGAGTCACTCAGTTCAAGAAATTCTTGATAATGAGTATGCAGAGATAAGAGTGGACACCAGAATAAAAACTGATGTTAAAATTCGGAATAACAGACCGGACATATTTATTTTAGATAAGAAGAAGAATAAGATAACACTCATTGAAGTAGGAATCACTTCCAAAGATTCACTTCAAATAGTTGAAACTGAAAAACTTAGGAAGTATGACCTGCTAGCCAATGAGTTGGGTCTTATTTATAGGTGTAGTGTTGAGATAATCCCTTATGTGATGACCTGGGACGGTATTGTGACAAAATACCATAAATCTCATCTTAAACGACTAGAAATACCCATGAATGTAGAGGCATACATTCAGTCTATAGTACTTAAGAAAACAGTCGAAACAATTTCCTTTGATCGACGAAGAGGACTTGAGTCAGGACTAAATGCCGAAGAGAGCTGGGAGAGAGCGTCAATGGGTGTTATTATGAGATCAGAGATGCATGAGGAACCAATACCCCCTTTAAAAGAAGCGAAAAGAGAGGAAGATGGTGTTAAAATTTTAAAACCAAAAAATAATACACCCCTTATTTCACAAGGAGGAACCACTTTAGAGGAACCGACCAATAACATAAATGAAGAGTCGGATTTGGAAGAAGAGAAAATAGTGGTTAAAGAGGTAGAAGAAAACATATAAAAACGTTAAAAATATTTTAACCCAGAATTTTATTAAATAAAAATAAACCAAATCTTCCGACATTTAAGCAATCATTTAATAAAATATCAGTATACATTTTGTTTTGATACTTTTATTTTCGAAAAAATCTAAATATTATTTTAAATCGGGATTTGGGTGGAATAACTTTTCATTTAAAATGTTTGAAAGTAAAACCGCCATATGTGAATTATTTCTTTTACCGAAAAATTATTAGATTCATACGAAGTATTTTAAATTGACCAATATTTTTATTGGATTATTTCTATATTTTTTCTATTAAATTTAAACTTGTTTTTTGAATTAAAATATTTTATATGTAAGATATATAAATACAATCGCTGGCCAGATTTGTATTTAAAGTCAATAGTCTTTTAATGCATTAGCAAGGTAAGTTTAAGTAATTTACTATATGATGATATTCAACTTAGTTACTATTTTATATATGAAGATAAAAAAATATTTAATATTCATATTAATGTCTATTTAGGTTTGCAGATTATATAAATTTAGAAAAAAAAAATGAAAAAAACTTTTTTTGGCTTTACTTAATGTGGGTAATGTAGATCCAATATCCAAGGCCAGATACAGCTACTAACGACAAAACAGATAAAATAATAATCAGAACTACTTTTCCGATATCCCATTCTCCTTTTTTCTTAACTTTTTCTGAAGATTCTTCGGCTTTTTCTGGTTTGGACAATTTTTTTTGTTTCTCTGCTATTGGCTGGGCTGGCTGTTTTGGAATGTTTATTGGCTGGGGTGGTTGTTTTGGTGTATTTATTGGTTGGCCTGGTGTTGTAATCGGTGTTGTGATTGGTTGAGCTGGTGTTGTAACTGGGTTTGTAATTGGTTGAGCTGGTGTTGTAATTGGTTGAGCTGGTGTTGTAACTGGTGTTGCAATTGGTTGAGCTGGTGTTGTAACTGGTGTTGTAATTGGTTGAGCTGGTGTTGTAACCGGTGTTGAAATTGGTTGAGCTGGTGTTGTAACTGGTTGAGCTGGTGTTGTAACTGGTTGAGCTGGTGTTGTAATTGGTTGAGCTGGTGTTGTAACTGGTTGAGCTGGTGTTGTAATTGGTTGCTCTGGCGTTGTAATTGGTTGGTCTGGTGTTGTAATTGGTTGGTCTGGTGTTGTAATTGGTTGGTCTGGTGTTGTAATTGGTTGGTCTGGTGTTGTAATTGGTTGGTCTGGTGTTGTAATTGGTTGGTCTAGCGTTGTAATTGGTTGGTCTGGCGTTGTAATTGGTTGGCCTGGTGTTGTAATTGGTGTGTTAATTGGTTCGCCTGGTGTTGCTAATGTTTTTTTTTCGAATTTGGGTTTAGGCGGAATCGGTGGTTTTCCTTGTGACAGCTTTTCTGCAATTGGTCGCTCAGCTGTCTCTTGGCCTGCTGTTTGTTGCGCCGATGGTTTTTTTTTCAAATGTTCGGGTTTAGGCGGAATCGGTGGTTTTCCTTGTGACAGCTGTTCTGCAATTGGTTGCTCAGCTGTCTCTTGGCCTGCTGTTTGTTGCGCCGATGGTTGTTGTTTTAAATGTTTTTTTTTAGGCGGAGGCGGTCTTTTGAACGATTTTAATTGTTCGGTATGGGCTATATGTGGCCATTCTAGTGTATTTGGATTTGTACCTCCAAAGACTTTAAAAATTTGAGGACGATTTGTCATGAATGATTTTATATCTAGGCAATCATTTTCAATCAAGCTCTGAAAATTGCAAAAATATTCTTTAGAACTTATTTTGCTGTCTTTCGAAAACTTTTCATCAAATGTCAGATTTGTTGCCTCATAAAATTCTTTTGATATTTTTTTTGAATCATTGATCTCATCTAAATCAGAAATATATTTGTTCGCTATACATACCTTGTGCGAATTAGTGTTTCTTGGGGATAGATTTAAATATTTTCGTTCGATATGAATCATGCTAACAAAGTCATTTAGGACATGTTCAACTTTCTTACGATCAACTATGAGTCTTCTTGAACATTTATCTAAACTGAAAAAAAAGAGTAGGGAAGTGAATTGCATGGGATTGAATTTTTTTCTCTTTTTAAAGATTCAAAATTTCCTAAAATGGTAAAAAAAACTACAATGATATGTTTATCTTACTTTTAGATTTTAGATAAGCAAAATTGTTTATTCAAGATTTAATCGGAAATATTTTACACTTTCTTATACTTTTATATTGACGAATCAGATAGCTGAAATGTTCATTTTCCGAAATATGAGCACTGCTTTTTTTACTGATATAAATGTTTTTGATAATTAAAAATGATAATATCAATTTATTATCGAACGAATAATTTTAAAATATTTTATCGTCTTTATCTTAGCTTGAAATTTCTTGTATTTTTATTTTTAAAACTCAAAATTACATTTTGTAATTAACAATATAATTCCAAAACCTTTCAAATTTAGCATTTGAAGACTGTGGTATCGTTTGAAATCAAGGGTCTCAAAACTTTTTTTGTTCGAGGGCCAGATTGACTTTTTAAAAAAAGTCCTGCGGCCTAAGACTTCAATCTTTTTTTGTCCAGCTTACTCAAAATATCCCTTCACTTTTGTTTATTAGTATTTTTAAATCAATTTTTTTAAGTTTCATATCTATGTTCATAAAAATAAACAGTATATTAACATTTTCCATATAAAAATACATAAATAAATTACTAAAATTTTATATGAGTCTACAGTAACGCAATTTAATCACGTAATAAATTTCTCAAGGTTTTGTTTCCGCTTTAAGCTCTACCAATTCCATCGAAGAATCATTCTCATAAATGAAATATAAAAAAAACATTTTCATATTTAAATTAACAGATAAACACTTGAATTCGTTGCTGGGAATTTCTCTAGTAAATTTAACTCACAATGCAACAAATTGTCACCGAAAAATCTTAACCACATTAATCTCATCATTAATAAACTATGCTATATATTTTTTGTCGATTCATTTAGATTTTTTGGTTTAAAATAATAAAAAAAACAATTCCAAATCTGAAAAAATGCATAAAACGTATGAATTGTCTTTGTATTCTAAATTTTTGCCTAATTTATCTACAATTGCAATTATATCTGTATCATCTTTCTATTTTTTGTTTATAATATTTCTTATTAAAAAAATATACTTGATAAAAAAAATCGTTGTAGGTCAGAAAAATTTGGCCGAGGGCCGTAGTTTAAAGACACGTGGTTTAAATAGTAATTTTTCTGAGATTTTGTTCTTTATTTCGCTTCGAATATTGTATTCGAAAAAATAGTATGTATAATCAATGAGTATTTTTTCAAACATCGTTATTATACAACCTATAAATTTTAGTTTGATTTATCCATTTCTTGGGAATAAAAAAATTTTTCGGCTTATACTCTTTTCCAATTTTTACAATCAATGTATATCTTGTTTAAGATTCTATAATACTTTGAAAGTTTTTGGTTTATTTTCTAATTGTCTTGACTTCTAATTTCTAAATAACGAACGAGTGTTAAGTTGTGTATTATATTTTTGTAGATGCTTAAATTGCATATAGAACTTTTTTTGAAGGTTTTAATCAATTAAAATTATATAACGATCTACTTTGTGTTATAAAGTATGTATAATCATTGTCTAATACTTATATTTCGATTATATTATTTGTTTGATATAATTAAGTATTCAAAATATGTGAACATTTAAGTTTAATAACGTACAAAAAGCAATGATTCTGGTTCAAGCATATATTTTAACCACAAAACATGTCATACTTATTCAAATTTTTTGTTAAAAAATCAACAATATATTCTAGCGAAATTTTTAAGGTGTAATTACAAATATTCAGACATTCAATATCCTGATTTGGTTGTCAATATAGATTTCCACGGCAAAAGGTAACTAATTTGACCCTATAAAATTCATATTGGAACTGTGCAAAATTTTTTTATAAAATCAGAGTTTGATTTTTGAACCAGACAAATTTCAAAGGAAACTGCCGATTAAAGTCTTTAAGTGGTTTTTATACATGTTAATTACCATGAATAACCATGGCTTCAGTGTCTTTTCTACTAAATTAAATACAGATAGTTATTTGTTTAACGTCAAATAACATTCAAGTAGCGACATGACGAATCTTAATATATCCACATGTCATATTAAAGTTTAATTAAAAATTGATTATTTGAGCATATTTACTTTTCAATGTTTTATAAACTTCAAAATTGGTTTAAGAGTTTCAAATAAAGTTGTTAGTAGTGTAAATTTATTTGTATATTTGAATTCTATTTCATTTAAAAAAACTTATCATCTAAGATTCTCGGTTTGACAATACAACTCGATTTTATGATGATTTATAGAGAAAAATGTCATAATTCATCCAATTTTAAATTTGGAAACAAATTAACAATTTACTATTGTCGATCTCTATTCTTAATAGAATATAAGCTAAACTGAGAATTGAGCAGAATTTATTTTAAATTTTTGTTTAATTGAATAAAATCTTTTATAAAATATAAACGAATGTATCAAAAGAAAAAATTGTTCGCGGTAATTACACTTCTTCTAATTTTACTTATCTAATCTAGTTCTCTTTTAACTTTCGGTGTAAAGAATGAACAAAAAAAACGCCAACATATTATGTCGCTGATTAATTCCTGGTCTTTTCTGATATATTCTTTATTCATACAAAGACGGTTGAACGAGTCAAACCATTTTATTATTGGTCTGCGTCTTAGTCCTTTGCCTTCTAACTTGCTAAATATGTTTGCTTTAGAATTCGTTTATTTGCAATTCTTGTCATATACCTGAACCAGCGTAAATATTTCTTATCCATTTTCTCCTATAATGATTATGTTTGAAGACACTATCTTCTCGTCTTGTTTCCGATTCGAAATCTTCTGTTTGCTTCTACAACGCTTCTCGATGATCTCAGTTCAGAAGCCAGTATTATTTTACGCTTGATTAATGATAAGACACACGAGTCACAACCATATGTTATAGTAGGAACATAAATTGAGAAGTACACAGCCTTCTTGGCTTTACCCTATATTTCATTCTTGCCTAAAAGGATTTTATTAATCGCACCATACAGTCTTCCGGTAGGGCTATTCTGGCGTTAAGATCTTCATGGTCTTTTATTGGCTCTTAGAGTTGTTTCAAGGGTATTAGAATCTCTAATTATTTTAAAAAGCCTTCGTTTGATTTAATTGGGTGCATTGTGTACTTTTCAAATAATACTATTGTTCCGATAAAATTTATCTATCCTATACCCTCTTTCAAAGCACTATTTTCCAAATTTCTATATTTTCTTGCAAATCTTGTTTTTACTCTGGAAGTAAGCCTGATTCATCGGCATATGCTAATACCGTTAGTTCAATTGTTGCCACGTGTTGATTTCCGAGCTTACACTTTCTAGTTTTGCTTTTGCATTCCTTCATTATATCTTTTTGAAAAATATGAAATAAATCAGGTATAAGGATGTGTCCTTGTCTTAAACCAGAAGATGTGTCTTATTCAGACATAGCTTCAGTAAATGGTATAAAATTTTTGTATACTTCTCATAAAAATATTTTGGACTCATCTTTTTTGTGAGATCCGCCAAAGCTAAGAGGAATGCACACTATCGAATACTCCCTCTAGATCTATGAAGCACAGGTGTTCATAATTGCCTTATTCGATGGTTTTATCTGCAACTTGTCGTATTGTAACAATCAGATTCTGAGTTTCGTGGTTGTTTCGGAACCACTTTGCTCTTCATATGTAAGATTTCTACTTGTTTCTTTGGGCTTTTTACAGAGAACATTTGCATGTTTTTCCTGGGACACTTTGCAAGAGGGTGTTCTTGAGATTTTTACATTTTCTGTTATCTTTTTTCTTGTGTATTAGCTTACTAACTCATACTTCTAGTCTCTAAGTGTAAGAGTTTGCCTCTAAAATGTTCATTTTACATTTCTAAGTAAGTTTTCTTTAATTTTGCTTTAATATTTAAAAAACTCCGATTTTATTGCATGAGGTATTGAATTTTTGCAAATTTTCATTATTTCATAAGCCTTCTACAAGTCCCGTTTCGATTATTTCGGCACGTTTATAACATCTCAAAATCATTAGTATCATTTTTAACCTTCGTGTTACGATTATTTGGGCTGAAATTTAACAACCGAAAATATTCTCTCCATCTTGCTATGACCAGTGTTTCATTCCTCAAAAGCTTTCTTAATTGCTTAGAACAAATTTTAGTTCACACAGTTTGTCATTTTTCATTTTCCATTTTCATTGAAACCTTATAACAGCGCTTTAAAATTTGCCAAACAGTTTCCGGCTTATTACTCCCCAAACTATTTCCAACTTTTTTGACTTCTCTGATCGGTGTTTTACTTTTATTCGTCGGGTTTCATATTTCATGTAAGCTTCCTGAGATATGTTTCTCAAATATTCTTTCCGTCTATTCTTCTTTTTTAATTTTTATTTGACGAATTTAAACATCCATCCTGTCATCTTAACATTTTGTCACCTAAAGTTTGATTTTTTGCATACTGCTTCAGCTATATTCAGTATTTTTTTTGAATATATATCATGCGTTTTTCATATTCTCTACTTGGAATTTTTTCCTCATAGATTTTACTTGTTCGAATATGAGATCTTTAAAATGATACGTTCTGTGGGTTTTGCATTTTAGAAATCTTTGTTTTTTTTAGAGATTACTTGTTTTTACATTTTTTTCTTCTTGCTGTTTTTTTTGATATTGAATACAATTTTTAGAAGTATTTGAGGAAGTTCGCTTCATGTTTCCAAGCCTATCATCAAGCCAAGTTCTATGCATTTTAGAAAGTTATTTCCGGTTACTAGTATCTAACAATTTTAAACTTTTCTTTTCATAAACATACTGCTTCAGCGAATTTATACACCTCTTTATGCGGAAATGTTTTGAGGTGATATTTATGTCATTTACTATGCAAAATTGTAGTAATCTAGATCCGCTATCTCTTTTGAGTTCTTATCTCTATGCTCCCATCACTCTTTCGGCATATTCCGGTTTACTGTCTGATTTATTATTGAGGTCTCTAAATGTAATAAAAATTGGTTTTATTAAATCAATTTTGACTTGAAAATGTTTACAAAATTCTCCCCTTCCTCTTCGATTTCGCAGTCATTTTATTGATAAACTACAAACAGGGTTAAGTCAGATTCTCTTTCTCTTATTTTTAGACCCAAATTCTTTCATTGATAAAATTCACTGAAATATAAAATTCATCTGATCTCTGTGAATTTAGAATTAAACTCTACCTTTTGCCTTTTGATTTATTAATAAGCAAAGAATACAACGGAAGTAAACCGACTTTGATCATTTCGAAACTTCATTCTTTCTTTTGGGTTTATCAATGCGGTATATTTTGCTTTTGTTTGCTTATTAAATCAAAAAGTTCTTATGTTTCCTACTTGTACTTTTCCTTCCATTTCCTTGAGTTTAGTTATATTTTAACCCCAGGTCATTTATTTTCATTTTAATTTGGTTGCTTTTTCTAGTGTTTTTTAAATTTTATAAATTTAGAAATTTCAAAGGATTGGCCTATTAATTTCGCGCTTGGTGAAGGGTGTGCCTTTTTAAGCTTTTAGGCCTGCAATTATCAGATAGTACTCTGCTTCCCTATGTGAAGCTTATCTCCATCCACAGCAGGACATGATTAAAAAGGGTTACATAGAATGTTTCTGAGTAGATGTCTCAGTGTTCATAAGAGCCGAGATGCACTTCTCATTTTAGCAAATATTAAGAAAATAATCACTATTTTTTTCACCCAAAATAATATAGCCAAGAGAAATTAAATATTAATTGAATATATTCCCAATTAAATCCTTTTCAGTTTTTTTACATATATTTTACCTCTTTTATTCATATCTTTTTTCTTCCAAATCAGACTCTTCATTTATATTAATTGCCGGTTCCTCCTGTGCAGTGATTCTTAACCAAGGTGCTCGCGTCCTCCGTTAAGAACAACTCTTCTATGGCATGATCTTCACAATACCATAAAGATATCTGCAGAGAGTTGTTAGTTGTTGATGAATAAATTGTAGATACCATCATTTCATGTAGCTTTCCAGTTGAGTAGCTAATAAATCATACTTGCAAATTCATCAACTTAAGGAAACATAGTTAGAAGATTGTCTGATACGATTGTTTCAGAATATTCATTATATATGACCGTGTCATCGTTTTGATTCCACATTATAGACCCAAAACCCATAATTTAATCACGGATAACTATATGCTTGGATTTAACAAGCTCATGTAGCCAACGATAAAATCAACTCCGGAACATCTCGAGCATACCTTCTTCTTTCGGAATTGCTTATTATTTTCATACATAGTAGCCTTTTGACACAAAAATTACAGGATTGGTTCTTCATAACTAAAGCCTCAGAAAGATCATTTATACTGCTCAAGCGCTTAAAGTAAACTCTCGCATGATTTTCTTGGGGTTTTTCGTTTCAGAAGCGGATAGTTTTCTCTATCCAAGCGCCTTGTCAAAGAGATAATCGGACAGTCAAACTTGAAGACTTTGCTATTTCTCTATTTTACATCCAAAATTTATAGCTTCTTTTTACCTGTTGTCTCGTAATAGCATATCAGGCCAGCTTATATGATATGAGGATCGTTTATTGACTCAAGTAGATGAGCCTCAAGATATTTACCGACTATTTGATTGCATAAATCTAGAAATTGAAAATGAACACATTCATTTACTTGTTTTCGAGTTCGTCTTATCATCTTTTTCACAAATCTCTTATAGGTTTCTTTGATTTTATCAAAAAATTTATCTTGCAGAACGATGTACTTGGGGGTGCGGGCTAAATTACATGAATTGGTGTAGCAAAAGCGAATAAACGTCGCTCTATTCTCTTCTAATTTCACTTCTTTTCAGTCTCATTTTGAGCCAACATTTTTTAAACGTCGACCGTTATCAAACCCCCGGCTTTTTCATTTTAGTACCTGTCAAGCCCTGTCCAGTCATTTCAAGGCATTCTTTCAAACCTTGTCTGTACTGCAAAAAAAACAATTCGTGTAATTTATTAAAATAGGCTGTTACCTAGTCAAATATTCTCCGTTGTGTCATTGGCCTGTGGTATTTTGGAATGGCTGAAGTAAAAGATTTACATTTCAAACGATGTGTTCCCAATCAAAAACTTTAACAAAGGAGAACGAGGGGTATTAACTAAAGGTAAGTTTTAAGCTTATTATTTCTAATCCTTTTACATGTTTGACTTGGTAGTGGATGTGTTGCTCTTCAAAACAGTAAAAAGGTAGCGGATTCGCGGTATGTATTGCTTTCATCATTTATATTCTGCTGCTTGTAATTTTCTATGAAATTTTTTTATGCTTATCTTAAAGTAAAAAAATGACACGAATACGAAACAAAACAAAGACTTTTGAAAATAATTGAAGAGAAAGATGGATTTATACTGAAATTTATTCTAATTCCTTTTTTTACACTTACATCCGAATGTTTTTTGTGGTTGTGAAATAATCTTGATAATGATTCAATTTTACTGCAAGTAAACCGTAATCAAAGTTTTATTGTATTTTTGTTCCAGTAAAGATGATTTATGTTTACAGTAAATATCTTTTGATGTTTAAAGTCTAAAGCCAAGCAGTACTAAAGGATTTGATAAAATCGAGGCATACTTTTATTACAAATACACGAAAATGGGAATAATGCTTCCAACAAAAGAAACACTTGGTTACGGTAGTCTTAATAGCTATTTATACAACTTCATTCTATGTTCTATTTAAACACATATTCAAATATTAAATTTCATGACTTCGATAAAATTTAGAAAGTATTATAAAGAAACGAGACCATAGAAATAATTTTACAAATTGAAGTTCATAAAGGATCATCTATAAGCCAAATATCTGATAAAAAAACAACCAGATTCTTTTTTCAAATAAAATGATACATATACATGATTGCGTAATAGATTAGCTTACATATTAATAAAAACTAGAAAGTTTTACGAAAGTCTAGGAAACACAGTACTGATAAAGTAATCATTGAAAAATTATTGTCTTAACCTCATTAGGTAGGTTACTAGTGCTTGTAAAATTAAATATATATTATTTTCATAATATTTTTATAGTATAAATTATTTCAATATTTATTTAGACGTTGTGAACATACTCATTCAAAACTTTGATTTAAAATTAACAAAAAAATCTTTATAAAGCGCCTAATATGGTTTATATATAATGTTTTGATTTTTTTTACTAATAAATAGAAAAATAACACGCAATAAAATCTTGTTCTATGTGCTTTTAAACGGAAAGTATGTACTTTTATTCTTTAAATCATAATTTGTTTGCGTAACCAAACACTAGATACATTAAAAAAGACATTTAAACACTATTAATTTTGAAAATTATTGAATATAAGATATAATATATAGGGATTTATTAATCTAAATATGAAGTAAAATATTTTGAATTTCTATTTATTAGGTACTTATTCAACAAATAGAATGACATAAATTTTTTTTTACAAGATATTTAAATATAAAGGCTTTAGTATTATTTGAATTTCAAATATTTATAAGAACCGATAGGCTAAAAAAGTGTTATTTATGAGTTAAAATGAATGATTATCCCTTAATATAAGTAAAATAAAATATTTTTATAAAATATTGCATAGTTTGCCACCTAAAATATTGAAAATTTTAAAAGGATTAATCATAATAACGTTTATTCGATTTTTCGGCTGTGGATTTAAAAGAAGACCGCTTTTTCTGCTCAATATGAATTTTAAAAAACGAATTAAACTCCTACCGGGCCTCAAATGAAAAATAATCAAAGGTGTAAATTACTTAAATTTATAAGAATTTTTATCATTTTAGAACATTCTCTATCAAATATTTTCTAAGCATATCTACACTCACAAATTCATCTATTATATTGTTTTGAATTAATCTTTCTGTCGAATCATGTAATTTACAAAACAAATGGCCCAGTTTATTAAGGTTTTCAACATTTATCTCCATGCCACTTCTTTCCAAAACCTTTATACGTTCTTCTTCCTTGAATTTTATAGCTGATAAACCATCAGGCTCTAAAATACCTACTTCTGTCTTGGGATGAGCACATATTCTGATATTTGCATTAAGTTTCTTATCAAATATGACCCACGTTCCTCCTCTTAATTCTGCATTAGGTGGCAAATATACCAATATTTTGGATTTTAATTTAGATAAAATTCTTATTATATTTGATCCAAAATCTAAGACGTAATTTAACATGTCGGTTGTTCCGCCACTGAATCCTTTCCAATTAGCCAAAAGCAAAATATCAAGACATTCTTTACCAAAATTCATAAGTGAATCGGATATCTTTTTGGCTGTTTCGGGAAACATAACATTTTTGGTCCAAATTTTTTTTTTACGAATTGTATCGGGTTCACCTGGTATCTCATTTTCAATATTTTTTGTTTCTGAACTTATTACACCGATGGTTTTACCCATAATCATTCCTCTCCCTATGATCACGTTTGGTGCATAATTTGTCATGTATTCCGTAAAAGAATCTTGATCTAAAATGAAATCCAAAACTTCTCTTTCATTATAGTTTTCCATAAAATAATTGCTAGAACAATATTTATCAAAACCGGTTTTTTGATAAGAAATAGTGCATAGTTTATTTTCAATAAAAGGGTGGGATGATGTATATTCTAAATTTCGATAAGAATGGTTTTTAGCATCTACACCATTTTTACAAAAATCGTTCTTTTCATCACAGAGTATATTTGATATCTTTTCACCTAAAAGAGTTGAATTTATCAGATCATCTTTTTTTTCTTTCATGATTCTCGAATTGAAATAATAATTCAACCATTTGACTATTTGTTCGATTCCTTGATAGTCGTCAATAACAACTAAATGAGAAACACCATTCGCTTGCATTATGTCGGAACCACCAATATCATTGTTATTAGTATAAAATTCCTTTTTTAATAGTTTATTAAGGGCCCGATTTCCAGTTAAAATAATCGGAGATTTATTTTTCTGTATAATTCTATTTCCAAGTTTAACCAAATATGCTCCGATCCCGACAGATAATCCAGTAACATAGCTCAATGTAAAAATATTTTCATAGGCTTTGGTAGTTATATTTGCCATCAAACTTGAAAAAGAAAGATTTTCTGCGCCGGAATCTACGTTTCCAAATATAGATGTAATTTTATATTTATTCTCCATGGCTTCTAATGTCATTTTATCATCTGTATTCTCTCTTACAATCAAACACATGTTTTCGGTTGTATCTTTCGTGGTTTGAGGATCTATACAAATTTCAATTTCCTCTTTTATTTTTTCATAAACACCTATTCTGGCACCAGAAGTACATGAAATATATATTCGTGGTATGCAACTGTCCATTGCATCTAATGTTAATAAGTAAAAGAATACATCTTCAATTATTGAAAACGATCCATTTTTAAACGAAATATCATTTGCGATGAGTATAAATGCATTTCCATTAAAAGATATTTTGTATCCAACTATTCCATTGCAAATGCTTTCTTTTTCAGAATTATCTATAAAATATACATCGTTATTCAGTTTATAGCTATTATGTTTTCTTTCGAGATCCTTTGATTCCTGATTTTTTTCTAAATTAATTCCAAATGCATCGAAGTTTTTAGAATGTAAAAATAGTTGTTGGATTTCATAACTGAAGTTACAAGAAACAAAATTACATTCAAATAATTCAATCAAATCCTTATAATAAACAGTTGAATTCTTAATAGCAATTTCTCTTTTATCTTGGATATCTTCTAATGAGTGAAAACAATTATCGTATTTTTGTTCTCTAAAAAAAATATTCCCATTATTTTTATTTGTAATCAAACTATTTTTTAAAGTATTATGAATCAAATGTGAGTTAATCTGATATAACACCAACTGATCATTTTTATAAATTTTTTTTTCTAAATATCCTTTCAAATGTGACAACAGTATCACGAAGAAATCCACACGCTTTCTTTTTGCATCTTCTTCTGCATTATCTAAAGTTATTTTATCATTCCTGCTTTTATCCAACAACTTTATTTTAATCTCACACTCTGTTACATTCACTTCTAAAAATTTATCTTTAAAAAAGAAAATACAATCATCGATTATATCGTAAGTGGAAGCAGGTGAAAAAGAAAAATTTCCTTTTACGACAACCAAAAGATGATTATTGGTGGTTTTATGTTGAAATGTCAATATTTTTATTGTACTTAATATTTGAAATATAGCATGTATTAGGTTATTCATATCAGAAATGGTATTACCACTATATGCATCGATAATAAATCTTACGAAGAGTCTTCTTTTATTGTTTGCTTTAGACAGGAATACAAACATATTTCTAAAGAGACATTTATGTATTAAAACCGACTCATATCCACGAAATCTTTCAATTTCTAAATATTTAAATAGAAGTGGATCGATCAAGGAATTTTCATACTTACTTAAAATGGAAGTATATGCAAGATTTTTGTAAAAATCGTGAAATTCATTATTTTCGTTAATATCTATGTCACCGAAGTGGGTTTTTTCCGAAGAATTCTGAATTTGGCTTGATATTTTGTTGTTATTATTGCTTTTTAGTCCGTATTTTGAATGTAATTTTTGACTATTTTGCATCGGAAAATCTTTTGCTGTATTTTTTCCAACATTCGTATTTGAAATATTTTTTTGATTCAAATGTACTTTCATATCATTTGGCTTAAAATCATAAGTTACAAACGGATATTTTTTGTCGGTATGAATTTTTATTACGTTTTTATTGTTTATATTTGTCAAAAAATCCGTTTTCTCAATATTGTAAAGAAAAATGTAATCGTATTGCGCAAATTCGATTCCAGAAATGTCATCTTCTAAAATAAAAATACCGAAATGTCTTTTGGATTTGAATTCTATGTTTTGATTCTTTATTAGCAGATCTTGGTGAGAAGCTTTTTCTTCTGATAGTTTTTTTTCTTTTTGAATATCAATTTTGTTTATATTGAGTGATTTTCTATTCAATTTACTAAATTTAATAGCTTCACCAAATACTATACCAAGATATTTCTTAATAATAATGTCTTTCACATTATCTTCTACTATGTTTATAGAAAATAAAAGTACGTCTTTTGGAAAGCAACAGTTATTCAGTCTATTATCCGAATCGTTATGCATCTTTGTCAAAAGACACAAGTTTAAGAATTTGATATGAGTAATGGTTCTTTTAAATTTAGAAAACAAATTGAACAATGTACTATTTTTAGAATTCAATTTCATTATTATTTCATCAACTGAAATTAATAAATCCTTTGTTCCAATATTTGACAAATGATTATTTTTTTCATTTAAATTCAATGATTCAAAAGAAAATTCTATATCCGATATTAAAGAAGCTAGGATGTATTCTATCAAATCAAATGATATTTTTTTGAAATTTTTATTGAACAAAAATATATAACGAAGTTTTTCAGTCACGTCATTTGGCAAGTCTTTCAATTTTGGTGGAAAATAGTAGCCAAAAAGTATGTTTTTAAGGTCTAGCTCATTACCAACGTTTTCTAAAAATTTATAAGTTGAATAAACATAGTTTTCTTTGTTTTCTTTTTGGATTGTAGCAATTATTTCATTTTCTTTAACATAACTATTACATGGCTTAGTAAATTTAATGATGCCTGAACAGGGTGCTTCAAGGAATATATTCATTTTCATTATTTCTATTTCGACATATTTCTCGTCTTTTAAAATAGCTTGCCCATCGTTTTTCAGAAACCGAACTATTTTTCCTGCAGTTTTTGACCTTACATTATTTGAATTGAAGTCGAGCACAAATTTATGAATACATCCATCTATTTTCATATTATACAATAAATTGTCTTCTTTCTCCAAATATATTAATTTGGTCTTTCCAGTTTTTAATAAAATCAAATTTTTAGATAATATTTCATAACTAATTACTTTAAACGTATTATTCAATTTAATTAATGCAGAATTAGTCGAAATAAAAAATAATTCAATATTGTAAACAATAGTATTGTATAAATATTCCACATTTATAGACTTCTGGTGTTTTTCTATAAAGTCAAATATCAAATTGTTTCTAACATTTTTATCTGAGTCTAAAATTTTTAAAATATCAAGACAGTATACTACAGGAAAGTAAATAAAATTTAAATCTTCCTCGCCCAGTACATTCAAATAGTTTTTTTGTAAGAAATAATTGATAAATTCTGTATTATGCCTATAATTTAAAAATGATTCGCTATCCAAAACAGAAATAAGAAAATCTTTTGGCGTCAAAATATTTTCTACTTTCAAACTCTTTAAAGCAAAGATCATGTTGCGAACAGCTTCTGTTCGCGTCTTTCCTTTTGAAAAAATATGGCCAAACTGAGAGTCTGAAAACTCGTGTATTTTTCCGGATACAACCGAAAAGTAACCCCAATTGTTTTGATTGTTTTGAAAATGTAAAGATATTTTACCGGTTACGGGCTCTAAATTTTTTTTTGGATCTTCAGCTGTAATTCTTACGGCCAAAGCATGTATTTTTCTTTTCTTTACATTAAAAAGTTTAATAATTCGTTTCAATTTGATACCACTCGCAATCATCCATTGCGTAACAGGCAAATTAATTTGGTACAAAATTTCGGTAACGGGATGTTCTACTTGAATTCTTGAATTTACCTCTAAAAAATAATATGTACTTTTTTCAATGTCATATAAAAACTCTACAGTTGCTAATCCGACATAATTAGCTTTTTTAAGAAGTTTTTTTGCATCGTTTTTCATTTTTTTATAAATTCCTCTGCTAATCATGGCAGGACATTCTTCAACTAGTTTTTGATTTCTTCGTTGCAAAGTACAATCTCGACTACCAAATATTTTTATATTCCCATAGCAGTCACCGGCTGCCTGTATTTCAATATGCTTCACGTTCTCAATTAGTTTTGAAGCAAATATAAATGTATTATTTGCTTCTTTTTTGATCTTTTCATATACTAAATTGAGTTCATTTGTTTCTCTAACAACTCCTATCCCCTTTCCGCCGCCCAATGAGCTGACTTTAAAAACGATCGGTAAACCATATGTTTTAACAAACGGATCTATTTCATTGATATATGAACCTGGCATATCAGACATTAATTTATTAATTCTTTCTCTATCAATCACATTTGTATCATTAAAAACAATACCAAATTCTTGAATAACCTTCTCCGAAACCAAAGATGGAATCACTGGAATATTTAGATTCATACACAGCAATAGGCTAATAAATTTATCTCCAAGCAAATACATTGAAATTTCAGAAGGACCCAAAAAAACAAGTTTATTTTCCTGTAATAGTTTTGCTAATTCCGGATTTTCCGAAGAATATCCCCATCCTGGCCATACACCATCAACTTCGAAATATTTTGCTGTCTCAACAATGAGAGGTATGTTACAATAATTTAAATGTGCTGGTCCAGATTCTACTAATTTATAATTTTTTAATTTTTCGATATACAAATAATTTGATTCTAAATCTTCTTTAATCACCATTCCATAGAAGTAAAATATTTGTTTACCAAATTTTTTGTACGAAAATTCTTCCATCGAACTTATAAACTTTGTAGCCGCTAATCCTCTATTAGCTATCAAAAGTTTTCTAATACTTTTTGAACAGCCATATTCTTCTAGAAACGTAGTAAAACACTTTTTCTTCATCTATTGATGGGTAAACAAATGTGTTTATAAATTTATATTTCATTTATTCCAATTGGATTATTTCATTTACATTTTTTTCAATTTATACAGTTTTAGATAAAGAAAAATATAATTTATGTCTTTTTTTGGTAACAAATTATTCTACAGATTTACAAACAAAATATTGGTTTAGCATTTTTTATAAAGAAATGATTAGTTAAGGTCTTAAAACATTTTTTAAGCTAATCAATACTCTTTAAAAAAGTTTCAGAAAAATTTCAGAATTCTAGAATTTAAAAAAATAAATTAAAAAGTCGTAAACAATAGAATTATTACAAATACATTAGCAAACCTTAAAGGTTTTAGCATATAAAAAGATAGTAAATAGCTAATAGAAATGTAGAATTGTACTTCAAAACACATAAAATACATTTATTTCTAAAAATATATTTTTAGCTAAATTTTTGAACAAAAAAATCTGCTTTTTTATAGAATAATTTATATATTTCAAAGATTTTTGTATTCCAAAAAAAATTGCATACGTATTTATTTTTTATGATTTTATATGATGGAAAATATTCAATGTTTATTATAAATTTTTAAATTTCAATCTTTACAAATTTAGACAAATTAAATATTTGTTTTACATTTTTACATTCCGTCTAAGTGAACATGGCATAAAAATAATTAAAAATTAACTTTTTGGCTTGAATTAGATATAGGATTCATATTTATGATAACCAGGTTTTAAAAATTGTCTTTTAGTTGAATATTTAATTGTACTTTACTATATAATGCTATAGAGTCAGTTCCATTTTTGCAATAATGTTATAAAAGAAGGCGTTATATTTTAAAGAAATATATCTTTTTTAAGGAAAAGGGTTTTTTCTATCCTGTTTTCATAATATTAATGTAGTTTTTGGTTTTACACAAATGACAGCCTCCTCAAAACTCTATCGGTATACCTCAAAAAGACTACACTTCTAGGCTTCTCTTCAAAAAAATGTTTGAAGCGTTGTTTAAACGATTGGGATATTCACTTGGAGGTGTAAAATATGTGTTGCCTATGTATTATTGTAGGCCAAAATATACTTTGAGCTCCCTCGAGACTAGCACAAATACCAATTACCCTATACTTTCTAAACGAAATAGACTTCCAGGCTAGATGTATCTCTGCTACTTATATGGGATTCACCTATAAGTTGCAATTACATACCAACGAGTATAAAAACTTGTTACCAAATGTTCCCGAGCTTTGAAATCACATGTTTTTCGGTGGCTCTTAGCTAAAATTTTTTAATCGAGTCTGTAAGGCTAGGTTTCCATGTCATAAAATAAGAAGTTTCTACGAGTTAAACTGCGTCTGCAATGTAGTTAGTTACATAAAAAACAAAAAACTTTCTTGTTATAAGAGGTTTCACCATTTTGTAGACTTTCACTCCTTAATGCAAATTCCAAAGAAGCAATCAAACATGTATCTTGGTTTTGATTCTACTAAAAACCGAAACAATGATTTTTCATCAATTTCATTCAATCTTTGCGAACACATAGATTTTAATAAGTTGTACTTCCTCCATTAATAAAGAACGATTTTATGAATTTAACGAATTTAAACATTTATAATCATTTTCATAGTGCTAAGGAAGTAGAGAATATATTTTGGAATTGAAATCTTGAATTTGATATTGATATATTTATATTTTTCTTCATAAAAAAGCAAAACTATGTATAAAATATCCTCGATAAGGCTTTTTAATATTTAATTTTTTAGATTTAATACACCACAATAATAATTTCTTATGAGACAATTACAAAGTGTAATCAAATGCATTATTTTCTGGAATTCAATACATCTGATTTTAATATAATATTCGTATCAATTAATTATTAAATTTAAATCAAAGCTTGTACTTTCAGAAAACAAGAATGAATTACTACTAAAATTATATTCTAAATAGGAAATATATAACCAATCTAAGAGGATAAAAAATTTGTTTCTTAAAACATTTCAAACCTGATAAGACAATATTATACAAATAATATCTTTATGAATATCGAATTATTATAATAGTTTCAGATTTGTAGTTCACAAACAATAATAGTAATTTTCATATTTAATTGTCTCTATTTATCTATGAACTCCTTTGTTTGTGCGTTCTTTTTGATTTTTTCTTCATATATGCACATAATATAAGTAATTCAAAAATCTAGTGTGACCAACTTTAAAAATCAAAATTTTCAAAGTCTCTTTTTTTATTTAAAGCATACATAACTTAATTTTTAGTCAATGAGAAGATGTATATATAACTGCTTTCTTAGTATATCGAATGAAATAGTGGCTTTAAGATACTGAAAGTATATTTTATATCGCTGTACATATATCTAATGAGAAGTTTTTAGAATACAAAAAGAAGATTAATTAGATTTTGACTTAAAATTAAGTTAATAATAAAATCTGTGAAGAATTTTACTGCGTTTATAGATAATTTGACTACATTTCATAAGATCGGATCAAAATTTTATTTCTAAGAATTTAAAATATAAGTTTGAAATGATTAAACAATATGGAAAATTTAAATGCCCATCGGTTATATTCTTGTATTTTGAAGTTTATTAATTTAATTTTTTTATCTTTCGCGCTAGAGTTAAATCTAATAATATTTATATAAAAATATACTAGTTGCTATAAACTAGTCAAACTAAATTTATGTACCGAATAAAATGAACAGAAGGCTGTGCATATTTTATAATGATGTCTAAAAATACATTTAGCATATGATTTTAGGTTTTATAGACAAATTATGTCTTGTTTTACAATCTTTTTAATTCAACTTCATATATCTGCATTATTATTAGCTAAAAAGCAGCGTTTTTTTAGCAAATTACGAAATATAGTTATTAATTACATTTTTCTATAAAAAATACATAATTTACCAATAAAAACAGGTAATATAAAACAAAGGAAATTTTAAAAACATATAATCACAAAAAATTTAATCTTAAATTTCTATGAAACCGAAAGAATATTATATTTTTCGGATTCTTGTAAATTAAAGTATCTTTTATCGGTAAGACTCCGATCATAAATATTAAACAATTCTGGATTCATGTTCCTAAGTTCCTCGGGTTTGATTACATAAAAATAAACCAAAAATTGTGAGGATGTATATATCAGTTCAAGAAAACACAACAAAAATAAAGAAATTATAGGTAAAGAAGATTCAAAAGTATATTTCTTAAATATTTGATGTTCATTAAAAAAATATGTCGTGGTTGCTGACAACAAAAGAATGAATGGCATGAAACATTCATATATTTTTATATCATCACAAAGTCTTTTTGTATTAGAATGAATATACAATTTATAAGAATCATACATTGCATTAAAGTATGGTAAATTATTAACTGCTGCATAGATCATTATCAATGGATTATCATAAACTATTGCATCTTTTATAAAAAAATGAATTACCGATAACGGAAAGTCATAAATACTTTTTAAAAAATAGATTATTTTACTATCAGATTCTCTTATTCTCGGTCTTTTTATTCGTTTAAAAATGAATATAAATGGAAAAATAAGTGCAGCTAAATAAACTGTTCCAAGAATATATATTGTATCCTTAACTGTTCTACTTCTTGTTGTTCCAGTTATCTTGTTGTACATTGAAAAAGATAGAAACGCTCTTGTACCCTTTACAATTACAAGAAATGCCCAACATCCTAAAAAATATGTAAGAAAACTATTAAAAATATTGTCTTCGGGATTAAGATTTTGTATGCCTCTTGATAAAGAGATAAACAAATAGGATTTAAAATATAAAAATGTAAAAGCCATAAAGATATCAAATATTTCACTCCTAAGAAAATCTCGAACAGAATCAATAAGCACAATATTATACGCAATTTTGTTTCTAAAATAAAATAAAAACATTAAAATAGAAACAACCAGAAAAAAAACAAAAATTCCAGCACATGTAATAACGTATATCGTAGAATTCTGTATAAATTTTTGCTTGTCCTTAAAGATGAAACATAAAAATGGAACAGAAATTACTGAAAATGAAAAGAATGAAAATATAACCAACTTTTTAGGAATTTTTGTGCCAATAATCGATAGAAGAGTCATTATTCCAATCATAAAAATAAACGAAGATACACAAAAATATAGATGTTCAAGTATTGATTTGTAACTGATTCTAATATTCCCCAAATGTGTCAACACATTTTTAGAAAGGTAAATGTATAATAAAATATATACAAGTGGGCACCATAAATCTTTAATACTAGAAGCTGAATTTTTTTTCTCTGATTGTATATTTATTACGTCCATTTTCTTTTGTATGGGTTGATACATATATTTATGTTTCAAAGATAAGAAATGTTATTTTTAGCACTTTTATTTGTTAATATCACTTAAAAAGGAGAAAATTAAAATTATGATAATTTTATCAAATTTCTATTTTAATATCTAAGATTATTACTAATTCAATATAATTTATGATAAAAAAAGAATCCAATTAATATTAATTTTTTCAAAATTACATCTTATAAATATTTATAATGTAAGCTTTATTTTATTCTAAAATAGGAATAATATTGTAATTAATAAATATAATAACGATATTTAAAAAAGGAAAACAATAATATTTAAGGCTTTTTTTGGTAGAAAATTTATATTTTTGCAATGATTTTAAATTTTTTAAAAAAAACAAGATTTTTTTTATTAAAACACAACAAAAACAAAAATATTTGGTTTACATCTTGAAATAAACACATTATTAATGATATTTTATTTATAAAAACGAGAAATAATGTAATGTTTTAGATCAAATGTTTAACTGAATACAAGGATTAAAATACATTATTTATGATTGTTTCAAGAAAAAATGCAATATTTTTAGCTTAACTACGCAAATTAATGTACTTATAATTTACATTTGTAATTTATTTACATAAGATACAAACCTTACCTAAATTATTCAGTCATTTTTTCAAATAAAAAAAAACTTGTTGTTTACTATTTTGTAATAAGTAATTATCTAATGAATTCAATAAAGAATCTTGATTTTATAATCTGTAACTTGTATATTTCTACTTAAATAAAAATTAAAGTTAAGTTTTATTTGTGAATGAAATTTAGATTTAAAGTAATTAGAAGTTGTTGGATGTGCACAATATTAGACAATGTTTAAATATTTGTCTAATATTAAGATTTTTTTTATATTTTGGATTATTTTTTTATTTTTGACATTGTTCAGCAAATCAAGTATTAATGGTCGTTTAAAACACTTAACTCGTCTTTTTAAGACTCTTTATAATTTTTTTCCCCTTCTGGGTATATATTTGTTTCTAGGTTATGCATATTTTTAATACACCGTAAAGATACCATCTCTTATTGAAATATAGCGAATTATGCAACAAGTACATCAAAAGAATACTAAATTTGTAAAATTTTATATTTTCTTTGTCTTTTTGTCAATAAAATACGAAAATAGTGTTTTAAGACAAAGTATCTACTGTATGTAAAAGTGTTATTTCACCTTCTTTAATCTTTAAAATATATGAAATATAATTTGTCTCTGAGCAGATTTACTTAATGGATTAATGTATGTTTTTAGCAAATATTGATTTTAATTTTTTTAAAGATACTTTTCATTTTGATATAAGAAAATAAAGATTAGCTAAATTTATACTTACTAATGTAACGTTATGTAATAATAACACAAAAACATTTAAAATAGGTACTTAACATATTCTATCAATTTAAACCTTTGCGTTTTTAGAATATTTTATGAACCAAATTAAAAGCGTATTAAATTTTTAATCTTCAAGAATAGTTATATAATTTGAAAAGATTGGGATACAATTCATATCTTTATAGTGGTTATAATATGGCTCTTCAGAATGCTATCAATATATTTTCAAAGGGTTTTTATTTAACAAGTAAAATATTATTCTAATGATTTCCATACTCTTTAATCAATTACATTCCACGAAAAATGGTTCTACACAATTTTTAAAACTTAAATTAAATCGTTAAAAGTCTAAACATAGAATGAAAATATTCTTTCTCAAACTTAATGAAACCTTGTTTTATTTAGAGATCATGATTAATTTCTTTGTGAATACCAAATTAATGTTTTTAAAAAGGTATTTCTTATTATAAATTACTATTTTTTTTTGTTTCACGTCTTAAATTTAGTTAATATTATGCTATAAGTAGAAGATTTAAACTATGATTCAATCACATAGTATCAAATTCTAAAGCTACACAAACCCAGTATATAAAGGAAGGATATTCCATTCGAAAACAAGGTTTTTTTTATTATTAAAATTTTTTTACATGACAAATTTACTTTAAATTACGAAGTATTAAAACCTAATTACAAATCTTCTATCAAAATGGAAATATAGAATGTAAAAAAATTACTAAAATTTATCTTTCAATCTAAAATAAAAATCTCTGATATTAAAAGTTTGATACATTTAATGGACAATGTTATTACAAAAAACAGTATACTTATACAAAAAAAATGAAAATTTTAATAAAATAATTATTAAATAGATTTATAAGTTGTTTCAAAAACATAAATTATCTCTACGATAAAAATAAGCAATATACTTCCCAAAAAATCACTTGAACTTGTAAGTAACGGTAAAGTAAAAACGCCCAGTTCTCTTTGGTTAAGTCTAGATGCTGCACATTCTACCATTCTAAGCAAGAGACAAACATCTACAACAAAGAATACCACGAATAAAACCATAAACGCAGTTGAATAACGTATCAATACAAAATAAGATAATGTAACATAAAATATAGAAGATACTAAAGATATCACGATTAAAGAGACAAAAGATTGTTTTCTATTATGTGGCCTTTCATATTGTAACGAAGTTACTGTCTTGCTAAGATATATATAGGATATAGAACAAGTTAATCCACAAAATACAGGTATTGTAGAAGCTAAAACATTATGTTTTTTTGAAAAAAACTGTACCGCAATACCACTGATACTTGATAGAATATATGTTGTTAAAAGTATTTCAAACGATTGTAAAGGTATTCTATAAGTACTTATTATTGAAAGATATATCGGTAACGGAAGTATAACTATCATAATTAAAATTATTACATAGCAACTAACCAAATCTAAATTATTAAATCTACTTGTGAAAAAAGTAAGTGAATACACAGCTAAATATTCACCAAAAGATGATATTGTTGGCAGTACAACATTATCTGGATTAATATTACATTTTTTTGTAATTCCGATAGCTACAATAAGAAGTACAACAATAAATGCGGTACTTAATGTACAGGAAACAAGACAAATAGGCAAAATTCTAATTAAGTTTTTAAAAACTAACGGATAACTAAAGATATTCTTAGCAATTCCTATCAATCCTACTGTCAATCCAATAATAATTGATTGCGATAATAATAAACACGAATTATCAAAAGAATATCGAATATATTTTTTTAAACTACATGATGTAGAATTACTAAGTGACGAAATATGCAAAGCATATATTAATTCCGCATTTCCTTTAAAGTTCAAAATACAATTTGAAATCAAAAGAATTGGATAATATTGTATAGAAGATGTTTTGAGTGCTTTATCTAAACAGTTTCCAGCGAGAGCCAACCCTACTAGAGATATAAAAAGACTTGGTAAAGACTGTATATATATCGATGAACCATATGTTGTATTATCTATAAGCATACCGGTTTCCTAAAAAATAATAATTGGTATTTTAAATTGTTTATCTTTAAAACATTTTGTTTTAATCCTGATCTCAACGTTTTACTTTATTTATTTATTAAAAATCTTTTATCAAAGAATACAGTTTAAATTTACATTGATTGATTCAAACATTCCAAATAAGAAAAATAAATTATATTTGATTTAATCCTACACCCAAAACTCTGTATCAAATATTTTTAATTTATCAAAACAAATTTCTTTATTACACAACAAAATTTTATACTTTATATTTCAATAATTCTTTAATTTCTTTTTAAAAACAAGTTCCATGTATTGAAACCATTGAATTTATTTTTTATCTAAATCAAAATTTTGTAAATTTTTCTTTAATATCTACATTTTTAATTAATTTAATGAAAAAATATTTAACAATTTCATATTAAAACTCATAAATATTCTCTAAAATCTACATTTCTAATTAATTTAATCAAAAAATATTTAACGATTTCATATTAAAACTCATAAATATTTCTCTAAAATCTACATTTTTAATTAATTTAATGAAAAAATATTTACCGATTTCATATTAAAACTCATAAATATTCTCTAAAATCTACATTTTTAATTAATTTAATGAAAAAATATTTACCGATTTCATATTAAAACTCATAAATATTCTCTAAAATCTACATTTCTAATTAATTTAATCAAAAAATATTTAACGATTTCATATTAAAACTCATAAATATTTCTCTAAAATCTACATTTTTAATTAATTTAATAAAATTAATATATAAATATCCCGTATAAATTTCACAAAAAAATGCAAAATTTTATTAAAATATAAATAAAAACTGCAATAATGTAAATATTTACAACCTTTAGACACCTCTAATTTATAAGACAATTTATATTTCTCTTAAATAAAAACAACTAACAATAAATCTAAGACCTCTATTTATATAACAATTTTTATTTTTTTAGATATACTGTACTAGCAATAACTCTAAAAACCTCTATTTATATAACTACTTTTATTTCTCTAGGATATACACTACTAGCAATATCAACCTGTGTAGATCTTTTATACATAACACACCCAATACCAGCAGATAAAATAGATATAACAAAGGGAGAAACCACAACTATAAATTTATATTCAATATCTTTCCATATATCAATTATAATATAAGATATAATAAATACATTAATTAATATATTTATCCCAGCAAGTACAAAATAGTTTATAACTATTTTTAATTCTAAAAATAAATCTTTATAACTTTCATATCCCGTCAAACATTTTATTTCATATATTTCTATACAATATATAAGTATTTGTAAAAATATTAAACCCAGCAACAAAGATACAAGCACCAACAAATTAGAATAGTATATATCTCCATTAACATACATATTATTACTTAATATATTTCTACCTAAACTTATATCATATTTCTTTAAAAATATAAAAAAAACTGAATTTATATCCAATACAAGTAAATACATCATAAAAACATATAAACAGCAATAAAAATTACATTTTTTTAAAGAACGTATAAATTCATGTGTAAATAATCCCAAGGCAGATAAAATTATAGCATTAGAAAAACATGGTAACAGTATAAAAATAAAAGTCATTATAAATATAGACATTTCATTAAATAAGAAGTCATTGGTGTATTTCTGTAATGTATCTAACAAATATATAAGTGTACAGTTATATTTCTGTGTCATAAATAGAAATATTACTAAAGATATAAGTATTAATAATATTTTCTTATCTTTCAACATATTGTTTATGCTTTATGATATATTTTTTTTTTATTTTAAATTAATAATTTGTACTTTTTAAGTAAATTGTTGTTTATTAAAAATTTAATAAAAAAAATAGGATTTGAAGATTTGAGGATTAATAATTGATAGATAATTGGTGAAGAGAAAGAGGATAGAGAATAAATAATTTAATAAAAAAAATAGGGTTTGAAGATTTGAGGATTAATAATTGATAGATAATTGGTGAAGAGAAAGAGGATAGAGAATAAATAATTTAATATAAAAAATAAATATTTTTAAATATATAAGAACGACAGGCAAAATAAATTAAGAAAAGTAAAGTAAAATTTTAATAATTATTAATTCTAATATTTTCTCTTTTCTGAAATATTATCTATCCTTATAATCTACTACATTAGATTTACACTCTTCATTGCCCTTATAAACCATTCTGGTGGTTGATTGTTATATCTGTTCTTAACATATTCTTTAACAAAAATATTTAATCTGTTATTTTCTATACTAATACGTATTCTATCAATAAAATTTTCCATGTAAAATAAATTATGTAAAGTAAGTAAAATACAAAGATTTGTTGTATTTTTTAATGTTTTTAAATATTGTATGTTATAGTTAAGACAACAGTAACACTTACATGTAGGATCTATAGGGTAGATGGGGGAATAGGTAGGGGCAATAGAAGTAGGATTAGAGATAGAGGTATTGGTAATAGGACTAGAGATATTAGAAATATCAGTACCAACACACCTGTCACTTGTATTCCATTCCACTGTATTAACTTTAATACATCCTTTATCCGTCAGTGCAATTCCAAAACGTGCTGTTCGTGTTGGATAAACGCAATCCATCATGTCAATTCCTAGACAAATACATACTAATACATCTTCAGGGTATCCAACACCCATAACGTATTTAGGAATATTTGGTCCTAAAATACTCACACATAAAGAAATTACATCACAGAAATGATTTTTATCTTCACCACCTGATAATCCACCGATAGCAACACCTCGGCACATATTAACTTTGGGGGTGTTAATTGTAGTAGTGGGTGTGTTATTACTAACACCCTGTTGTTTATTAGTAATGTCATTAAGACCCTGTTGTTCACTAGTATTGTTACTAAGACCCTGTTGTTCACTGGTACTGTTACTAATACCCTGTTGTTCATTAGTACTGTCATTAAAACCCTGTTGTTCCCTAGTATTGTTACTAAGACCCAGTTGTTCACTAGTACAGTTACTAATACCCTGTTGTTCATTAGTACTGTCATTAACACCCTGTTGCATACTATCCTTGTAATTGTCACCTCTGTTGTTCATTAGTACTGTCATTAACACCCATTTTACAAAATTCCTCTTCGTTATAAAATAAAAGTCGTTTTTTAATTTCAGTTGTACTGATAATTCTAAGATCTTTAAAAAGACCACCTTGTATTATAGGAAACAACAACTGATGTGTATTTTTATGTTCTAATATACATCTATCTAACCATCGTAATGATCTATACATTGCACATTCTATATCGTTATATGTACTAAGAGGATTTCTTACATCATCTAGTTGCATCATAATGTCGCTGTTTAATTTGTTTTGTATTTGTATAGAAATTTCAGGTGTAAGAAGTGTAGAATATAAAGGGGTGTTGTTATTGGTGTTTGATATATTACTCTTAACACACTGTTGTACCTTTAAGTAGTCCTCACCGTTAATATCCTTACTCTCTTCAGTATCTTTACTATATTTATCACTCTCAGTGTTGTTCTTATCTTTTTTACTACCTTTGCCCTTAACATCCTTATTCACTTCGTTATCTTCGTTAAATTTTTCACTCTCAGTATTGTTCTTATCTTCTTTACTACCTTTGTCCCTAACATTCTTATTCAATTCTTTATCTTCGTTAAATTTTTCACTCTCAGTATTGTTCTTATCTTCTTTACTACCTTTGTCCCTAACATTCTTATTCAATTCTTTATCTTCGTTAAATTTTTCACTCTCAGTATTGTTCTTATCTTCTTTACTACCTTTGTCCCTAACATCCTTATTCACTTCTTTATCTTCGTTTAATTTTTCACTCTCAGTATTGTTCTTATCAGTCACCTTTCCTTTGTACTTTTCATGGAATGTAACGCCTTCTTCACTGATAATATTATCGTTTAATGATACAATTTGAAAACCACCAGAATCTGTTAAAATATTATGGTTGTATCGTGTAAATTGGTGTAAATTACGATTGAGATTTCTAAGGTGGTATGTATTGGATAATATGATGGTATTGTGTAGTTGTGAGTGTAATACTCCTTTCATACATCCGTATGTGGCTACTGGCATAAATTTTGGTAGATTAAGTGTGCCGTGTGATAGTTGGAGGGTAGATGTTCGTGCGTTGGAGGTTACACAATTTTTCTTTATTAAAAATTTGCCGATTTTTTTCATGGGGGATTTTTATTGGATCTATGTGTTTTATAAATTTGGTAGTTGGTAAAAATTTTATGAGATTTCAGTTTTTTATTTAATCAGAACGTTAGAAAGGAGAAAAATATGTATTATAAATAATTAAATGAAGAGAAATAAGAGAATTAGGAATTTTAAAAATATTGAAAAAGGAGAGAAATATAAATTTGTTTAAACGTTAGAAAGAAGAGAGATAAGAATTTTAAAGAATTAAATGAAGAAAAATAAGAGAATTAGGAATTTTAAAAATATTGAAAAAGGAGAGAAATATAAATTTGTTTAAACGTTAGAAAGAAGAAAAATATGAATTTTAAATAATTAAATGAAGAAAAATAAGAGAATTCGTAATTTTAAAAATATTGAAAAAGGAGAGAAATATAAATTTGTTTAAATTTTAGAAAGAAGAGAGATAAGAATTCCATAAGCGTAAGAAAGAAGAAAAAAGAAAAAAGAAGATAATAAATAATTTGTTTAAATATCAGAAAGGAGAAACTACGTTTATGATAAAATAATGAAATCAGGGAATACATGAAAGAAAAAAATATTTAAAAGAAAAAACAATTTAATAAACAATAATCAAAAGTAAATTTTACATTCAAAATTTTCATATCTTAAAAAATATCATCAAAATCCAAGTCGTTTTCTAAAATATCTTTATCCTGGCTTTTTCTTTTGTTTCTTTTTTGATGATTGGGAGTTGTTTCTTTAGAGGATTGGAAAATAGACATATCAAATAATGGAGATGGTGTTGAATTAATGGCTGGATTTTGAATAGTATTATTTCTATGTTCTTCTTCTGCTAAAATATGATTCAAAGGTGCTGACTTATGTGATTTATTATTATATTTTGTGGTTTCATTTTGTTTTAAAATCATATTTTTAATATCTGGGGATATAGCATTTTCGACAGGTGAATTGATAGGATTCAGACCATAAGATGTGATATCTGAAGATATAGTGTTCTTGACAGGTTGATTGATAGTATTCAATTCGTATGATGAATCAACAAGATCTTCGCTTAAAAACTTATCAAGTTCGGAATGTGTTTTGTTTTCCGAGAAAGCCAATTGTGGATTTTCGTTTTTCATACCAAATCTAAATGCGCGAGTCAAAACTTCAATCAGCCCATTCATTGTTCTATCTTGTTTCTCCATTCTAGCCTTAAGATTCTCCACCTCCTTTGTCAACATATAATTACTATTATTTAAATATTCTACATTATTTCTTAACGAATAACATTCTTGTCGGTAACTGTTCATAATATCAGCAGTAGATCCACTTTTCTCTTTAGAACGCCCAATCAAGTTTAATAATTCTTCTCTATTTCTCAAAAAGTTTTTATTAAAATACTCTTCACACTCATCAGTATATCCTCTCACTTTTGTAAACCCGTAATTGTTAAGTTGTCGAATAAATCCACTATATTCTCGAGTCTTTGACACCAAACACAGTACATTTTTAATAAATTCTTCTTTCTTTGGTATTATAATACTATTTCCATTATCGTTCCAATATATTTCTTTAATTGTTGGTTCGTTAACTACTTTGTATAATCTTTTTATAAATTTTGGTATTTTATTTATTTTTAAATTTAAATCAAAAGATTTTTTCATTATACCCTTCTTATGGATGTGTTGCTTTATACAAAATAAAATTTATTTAATGATTACTTATTTTGGCTTTAATTTAAACGCTTAATTTATATCGTAAAAAAGGAGAAAATAAAAGTTAAATAGCAAAAAATAAAAATCCTTGCATTTTAATATTCTTAATGTTTAACTATTTCTTATATTGTTATATTCTTTATAATGTTATTGAAATGTTTTTGTATTGTAGTCTAGAGTTTAATTTTATCAGTTTGATTCAATATAGTTTATTCTTATCTTAATATAAATAGAAGTTTATCTGAAATTCATATCACCCAATTTTGAATTGTTTAAGGCATATTAAGTTGCTTAAAATGATAATACATTTGATTTTTGAAGTAAATTTACGTCCAAAATTTTAATCTTTAAGTAAAATAAATTATAGTTCTATTAAAAAAAAATAGAAAATTTATAAACTATAGTGGTTTTTGTTTTATTTTTGGTAAATTTTGATATTAAAATCTATAAAAAAATAATGAAATATGAATAATAAACAGACTTTGATTTTAAGTCATTTATGAAACTTAAATAAATAATTAATCTAGATTACTTGGAGAAATAAAAATGCGAAGATATTTAGCAAATTAGGAATTATAAGTTACCATTTTTTTAATTTTAATTGAAAATGGAATTTATTTGTAAGTGTTTTTATATACATACTTCAAATATATTTATCTGGTTATTCATATAGTTTATCACGTTTTTTATAATTCCTACATAATTACAGCGTAAGATGAATTAATTTAATTAATAACAATAATATTGCCAATAAGTTCGCAAAATAAATTGCTAATTGTGTAAAAATAAATAGAAAAATAATATTGAGCTTAATTAAAGCAAAATTTCGAAAAAAATATTTGAATTACAGCCTGAAGATATTTCATGTTGTATATGACTTATATTCGTAGAATATGTTTGATAATATATTTAGATTGCAAAGAAATATCTTCCGCATCAATGTAAAGGAAAAAAAACGAAAATCATAAAAATATGTCTACAAAATCTTTAAAATTAGTTAAAAATTATGACAGAAAGGTATTCTGCAGACTATAAGAATATTATATATCAAAACTCTTAAAAAAAGTTACAAGTTGAAGGAAAAAACCCGAATAGTAGAATATACGAATCTTTATTGTTTAAATATCTTGCAAAAAAATATAGGTTCTAAGAATGACAAAATAGACCTTAAAATCGGATAAAATAAAGCTTTTTTATTTCTAGGAACTTTTTACCATCAAACTATAATCCATTTAAATTCTTAGTTTATAAATTTACAATTAATAAGATTAATCATTTGTATAAAATATTAAGTAATTTTAGTAGAAATTCGGAATACGATTCTCTAATAGTAAGTCTTAACAGAACTATGGAGAAGTGATATATTAATATATCACTGCTTCGCGGACATTCGCACGTAATAAGTATTATCTAGAAAAAAATAAGAATTATTATTCTGCTCAAGGAAAGAACGCCAGGATAAATATAGAGCAGCGCGCCATGGGTTTTCGGGAAAATGACCTTAAAACCGGCATTTTCCGAACCCGGAAGAGAAATCCTCGAATAATTCAACCGTTATAAACTAGAAATCAAGCGAAAATGTGTTGCAAAAAATCTATAAAAAAGACTAAAATCTTTAAAACCTTATGCTTATCTCGTATTTGCCTTCATTTTGATTACCGGTCAGGTAGTTCAAAAGACTGAAGAAAATAAAACACTTCCGATACATTCAAGATGCACCCTTGAGATATCATTATCGATGTAAGCATTTATTTACGTTTATTTTGATATGTAACGGCCAAACTGATCCCCGGCGGTCCGATTTGTAATCAATCTTTTGGTTACAAACCCCATACAAGGTATTGAATTCGTTTGTGCGTTATCCTTAAATTTTTTGAGCAAAAAGTATTCCAGATTCAAATTACATGTTATCATAGAGAGCCAGTATTCTGTATATTAGCGCCTATTTTTAATGCCTATATTCGGTCTAAAATTTATTTTTTTATATTTAATTTAATGTGTTGCATATTTAAATCGCTGGATAAAATAATTATATTCTTTAAACCAACTTATTTTCTTGCATTCGATTTTTTACAACTAATCATTAAAATGCTACCCTAATATAATGAAAGAATCAAAAGCCTCGTCTGTAATTTGTATATTTAGTTCCTTTATTATATTTTTTAATCGAACGATACCCTTATATGATTGAAGAAAGATAAGACTCGCCTCCAATTTTTAAATTTTAATTTCTTATAATTTTTTAATATTAGATACCCTTATATGATTGAAGAAAGAAAAGCCTCAAATCTTGTTCTGGGATTGTTTGCACTGTGTTTATTTACATTGCCACTTATATCTTTATTTACCGCTAATAAGATGTTTGATTCGAAGAGTATTTTATTGGGGCCTATTTTATGCTTATCTACTTTTTTCATAACTATTTTGTTAATGTGCTTGTATGTCTTTATATGTGAAAGTCCGAAGAAAAAATCACATAAAAAAGAATAATATTTGATTTGATTATTATTTTATTAATTTTTCGTATATTTTAAACGTTAATAGTACCTTTTGTATTGAATTATTATATTAATAGGGTTTTAAGAAAAATTAAAAAAATATATTTTTTTCTTCTTTCTTATGTTAAAAATTAGCTTCAAAATAATTATATCTGTAAATTTTGATAAATTATTTCAGCTTTATTTTTGCCTTATCACTCACTTTCTTTTTACTATATATGGCTTATTTATAATTTTAAATGGGTCGTAACTAAAAATTGATTAATCAAAATTAAGGCATCGATTTTTTGCATCTTTACTGACTTAAAAGCTTATTTCAAAATGATGCATATTTCTTAGGCGAATTATAAGCAAATATGTTTCTTTATTTTTTTTTGGTGTTATATGATGCTTTTTATCAAATTTAACGACATTTGGTCTTGGCCTCAATCCTCCTCGGTAATCAAAAGTACTTTAATTAATTTTTTGTGTAATTTCGAAAGAATATATGCCAATATTCTTATTGTATCGGGTATGAAGCTTCTCAAAAAGCATTTTAAAATTCGTTGTAACGATATCCTTCCAAGTTATCACATGAAGGATACATTCACAATACTTGATAAATAAGACTCAACTTATTGATCTTCGAGTTTTACAAATTTATTTTTCAACAGTAAACTGGCTTTTAAAGTAATCTTATCTGAATAGGGTAGATAAATTGTATATCTTTCTAAAATACTCATTACATTCCTCTTTTACCCTTCGGTGTCGAGGATGAATGAATGAAAGTTTACCATTTGCTTCTTTTAATCAGTTGTAAATCGGGATTATAGGAGATTGGCCTATGGTTTCAGTGTGGTTTATATCCCACAAAAATAGCAACAATGATTTTCACCCAAATATACGCTCCATTATCAATCAGACAGTTTTTATTTTGGTTATTCTCTCTCCACAGAAATTATATCTTATACACAATAATACTATGATTTATTATAAATTCCGATTTCAGTTTTTATTCCAGCTGATATAATTATTCTCTGGATACTTCTTTCAAAATTTCACGAACATGTGAATCCTCAAATTTTATAGAATAATTGCAATTTTATTTATAAAAAGGAATTATAAGCTTCGAAGCACACGAATAACCATTTATAACTATTCTAAAAAATTTTTCTCATCTAGTTTATAATTCTCTGAAAGATTTCATAATTTTTACAATAGATAAACTTGTTTTCCAGATTCTTGAATACATTTTTATAAATATGTAAGAAGATAAGGTCATATTCTAGAGTTTTTTTACCCTTATTTAGGTCGTTCAGAAGAATAAATTATGTATATAATCCAATGTTTCTACTTTTGTATAAATTTTACACTAATTACGGTCTTCAATTTTATTGAATAAAGTAGAAATTCCGAGTTTTCTCGCTTGGCTTCGCTTATAACTATAATTAGTTTTTTAATGTTTCTATCATTTCTTCATCATGTATTTAATATCCTAAAATTATTAAAGCTTATTTAAGTCAGCTATGAGCTAATTTTGATAATTTATATGTTTTATGAATTAAAAATAATTGGAAATACTTGCAATTGTTTAATTTTCTCTTATTTGTTCAATGGTAAAGATCGTTATAACTATGGGTATTAAAGTTTTTAAGTTTTTCGCGGGAATTTTGTTCCAGACTCTTGGGAAGCTGAATCCGTGACGATGACGTCTTTTTTCACAAATAAATATTTTTCTACTTTAAAAGTATAAATTCTATTTTAAACTTTTTAAATACATTTTTAGAGATTACTGGAGGCCAAAAAAATATCTTTCGGTCAGTATTACACTCTCATTATCAATTTTAGATAAAATTAGGAAATATAAAAAATATTTAACTAGGTATTTACAGAAATTGTTTAATATATTTTAATGTGAAAATCTCATCTTAGAAGACTAGAAATACCCATGAATGTAGAGGCATACATTCAGTCTATAGTACTTAATAAGACATTCGAAGCAATTTCCTTTGATCGACGAAGAAGATTTGAGTCAGGACTAAATGCCGAAGAGAGCTGGGAGAGAGCGTCAATGAGTGTTATTATGAGAGCAGAGATGCATGAGGAACCAACACCCCTTTAAAAGAAGAGATAGAGAGGAAGATGGTGCAAAGAATTTTAAACCGAAAAATAAAGCACCCATTATTTCACAAGGAGGAACCACTTTAGAGAAGCCGACCAATAACATAAATAAAGAGTCGGATTTGGAAGAAGAGACAATAGTGGTTAAAGAGGTAGAAGAAAACATATAAAAACGGTAAAAAAATAACTTAACCCAGAATTTTATTAAAAAAAATATTTTAATGTGAAACAATTTAGTAAAAATGTTACATTTTCTATATAGAAGATCAATAATCTATTAGGAGCTTGAAATGTGTTTTGAAAGGGAGATGCCATGTTTTTTTCTGTAAAACCGTATCTAGGCAGGGGTTTTTCTTAGGAACCGTTCAAAAATATTTCCATTATAGTTTCCCATGCTGTAGTTTTATTCCCCATAAAGAATTGTGTAGGGATTCTTTGCTTCACCAGGAAATTCTAAACTGCAATGACAATTTATTTCTAAAATTTATCTTTTGATTATATTTTGAAATCTATAGTGGTTTTTAATACAAGCGAGATGCGATATACTGTGAGGCTTCTTTCCTTTACAGAGCTTTTTTTAAACTCATGCGAAACTTTATTCATCTTCAATTTATGTCTTAACTAATTCTACGAGATTTCTATCACTTCGAGAATCTAAATTTTTTTTAACATTTAAATATATTATCGCGCTTAATGTCTTAAAAGTCTTTATCTAGAGTATGAGCTAGTTTTATTGTGCTATTCTTTGTCTGGTTTTTGACTTTTTCCATAAGTTCTTCCCTATTTCAGCCTCCATGTCTTTGTAAACTACCTTTATGTTTTTAGGTCGACTTTATTGTATATTCTGCCTATACTCGTTCAGAAAAACGTTTTTCGTGAAGTCTAACATATAACGAATTGTTTTAAAGTGTTTTGCATATGGAGAGTCTCCTAGACTTGAATAACGCCTTTATATACTTGTTGAAGCAGATAGAGATTGTATTTGAAGGTATAAAATTGCTTATACTACACATGTAAGATGGATTCTTGCACGAATCTCAGCATTGTCTATAAACAGAAATATTTTAAATTCTTGTTCGTTTTCTGTAAAATAACATTGCCGTGAAAAATAAAAAAAACTCGAAATAGTTCAAGATTCAGCTGCTGTGTGATATAACTCCTATCTTGTGTACCAGATGAAATGTAGCAGGTTCTTATTTTTTCTTCTTAGAGGCATAAGATTTTGGCTGAGTAGATTGATAGCTTTTGTCATAAATTTCAGGATTTTTGAAAAAATTAGACAGTCACGATCGTTAAACGCTTTATGGCTGGGAAAATTTGATTTATTTTTAAAATATATACTCTTTAAAAGATTATTTTGTTAACTGCCATATTTCATTTATATTAAGCAGCTGCTTAGAGTGATAATTGCTCTCTAAATTTTTTTTGAAAGTTTTGAGACTTAATTCTCAACTTTAGGCTATTCAGCTTTTCCGAAAGAACAACACTCTTCGTAATTACTTATTTTTTTAATCATATTTTGTTTACCATTGAATATACTAATCTTGCAGGATAATATTTTGATTGAGGTTCATCGGCAGCGAAACGCTGAAATGCATCCTCACTTTCTACTAAAATTGCATCAAATTCTGGAATCTCTTTCTTGTACGCCGTAATCTTAAAAACCAGAAGAAACTCATTTTTTTAATAAATTTCTTACATATTGTTCCATTGCCATCGGCTTTCTTATTAGAGAGTGACGGAATGTGTTCTATAGACGCTTTTTTTCTTATTGCGGATAAGCTAATTGAAAAATTTTTAAGTCGAAACGGTGTTTAATTTTCACAAAAATTTAGTCGTTTTTATCATGTTCTGAGGTTTGGCTTTCTCGCGAATGGTGAACGTCTTTTTTTGCACTTATTTTTTTTGTCAAAAGGCAGAGAAAAAGCTCGCTAGAGCACATACCTGCAGTAAAGCTTACTAAAGTCGCAACTGGTTACAAAAGCAGAAATACATTCTTTAGTTTGCGATTTAGAACAAAGGCGCTAGTAGAAGAACTAAAATAGATAAAGCAATTTGTAGCAGTGAAAACAAAGCCCGTGCTTTAAAAAAAATCTTCTGCGTTAGAGCTAAGCCGCAAATTTAAAAGCGTGAAGTAAAGGTTTATTATGATTCAGACTATTTTGGCGGCTTTTCTTCTATACAAATGAGAATCATTCTACGATGGAATAAACGGTTCACGATTTATTGTAGACTTTTACAGAATTATTTTTAAAGGTTGAATTATCTGCACAATTTGAGTATTCTATAAATAGTGGTCCATATGCAGTATATTATTCTCAGAACGCAGTTAAAATCGTTTCTCCCTTTACATAAGCGATTAGGCCGAATAAGTATTAAAGTGGAACTTGAAGAGGCGAATAAAGATGTTATAGGAAGATTTTAGATACTTGGCAGATTCATAAACTTGTTACGTTGATAAACCAAAGAGAAATAATATATTTAACAAGCAAAAATCAAAATAACTAGCCTTTTATTGAACTGAAAATAATGCACTTATGACACAATATGAAATATATATAAAGAATTGAAAATAAAAAACAGACAAATGAAATCGTGCTAAATAATATATAAAGTGTTAATATAAGAAACTAAACCAAGTTTACATTTTTTTGGTAATTAAAATTCTTTTTATAGAAATTTGGGAATTGGTCGGAACCATAACTTATAACTTTTACTTTAATAGTAATATGTGTTTCTAAATATGGAAATATCTCTTGTTTAAGTACTACTTAGCCGTCCTAATATATACAATGGCTTCTTTTAATAAATATGAATCCGGAATTCGCTTTCAGCTTGGGAATATCGAACCCATCTTATCACAAAACAGAAATAGATATATAGATCCAGAAAATTATCTTAATAACGAACCAAGAATCTATAAGAACGTTCTCATAACCAGTATTCTATGCTTTTCTGAAATCATTATAGTTTTGATGCATTTTTTTACATTATTTTTTTACAAATTGTATTCAAAAACTATGCACATTATGCTCTACTTTAATCTGATTCTAAAGATTCTTTTTATCATTTTTCTTGCTTTAGATTTTGCAAATAAACGCAGATATTTTTTCAAGGGAATATCTATATATAACCTGCTACTATTCGGTATAATCATGTTTGATGCGGGTATTTTGATTGCTTTATGGTATTTAAATTACTATAAGACCTAATAAAATATTTTTTATTTAATTTAAATCTCGAGTAAAAATATTTTTCTTTTTTTAATTACTTTCAAACGATATAAATTCCCTTCTCTTCCTCCAAAATGGTGTTCATTTACATTTATTCTCGGTTTGTCCACTCATCTAACATTGTCTTATTCGTAATTCATTTACTTTAAAGAGGGTGTTGATAGTTTATGCTTCGACTCTCATTAGCAGTCAACGTTGTGTTTTCTAACGCTCTTTGGCACTAGATGAACATTCAAATTTTCTTCGTTGATCACAAATTTTTTTCGAATCTAACTTTGGGAGCTATAGACTGAATGTTTGCTTCTACATTTGGAAATATTTTAGTCTTTTCGAGTACGTCTTATATTATTTTATTACAAGGCTGTTCTAGGTTATCATATAAGAAATTATCTCTCGATTAAATTTATAAATATGACCAAACTGAATTTTCGATAGTTCCAGTTCATTTGTTACAACCATTATTAATGAATCTTGGGACGTAATTACTTTTTCATTAGAGGTTATCTTTTTAGTCTCTTTTGTAAAAATGAAAATTCCTTATATATTCTTGCGAATTTTGACATTAGTCTTTATTCTAGTGTCTATTTACATCTTTAAATATTCATTATCAAGTTCATTCTGTTATGGTAACGAATTTAAACCTTCAAATATAGAAATTTCAATTCCGTTTAGTTGTTAGATATTAGATTCATAAATGTTTATATTTGATTACATCTGTTAAAATATGTACAAAAACCAACATTTATCTACATTCATTGTAGTTTTTAGCTAATGTCTCTTTTAAATTATAATTTACTACTTATCAAATTTTTATATATATTTTTGCATTTAATTATCTATACGTTATTTTTTAGTGTAAAAGAAACGTTTTAATATAAAAACCGACACTTTACTAAAAAAATTTTTACAAAATAGTATGCATAAAATATTTGATTGGAAAATTGCCTAATACTGAAAAATATTGTAAAGTCAAAGTTAAACTCTTTATATCGGGGTATCACGCTTTAGATTCATAGTTATTCTGCCAAATTTATTCTTGTAAGTTTTTTTCTTGCTCCTTTTTTTTATTTTATAATTGAACTTATGATTTAATTTTCGTTTCGATGTGTCATTTTGTGTAAATTATGAACTGAAATTTGTTTTTTGTTTGCTCGGAACATTTTTCTACGTTGTTCTGTATAATAATGAGTCATAGGTTTTTGGTTTGGTTTTTCTGATTCTATTACATTCATATATGCTCTTTTCAGGTGCTCATCGGCTTTTATTCAATTAAATCAAACTCTTTGATAAAAATGAAATGTATTTGGTTGTCTTTCCAGTACTATCGACTTGATGATTGTTTATTATACTGATATTTTAAGTTTGTAACTATTGCTTATGATATTTATAACAACACAACTAATTTATAAAATAAAAATGCATATCAACATTTCATCTATAAACTTGAAATCAATTCATTAGACAATATTTTTTCTAATTTTTTTGTTAGAATACCTTGAAAAAAACTTGCGACGGAATTTTCATTTATAGAGCGTCATCAGATTTAATTTCTTATTAACTGAATATTTCTGATCCTTGTTAAGAATTTTAATATGTATGACAATAATATATAATATAAATCTTTTGGACATTAGGCGATTATTGTGTCTGATACATATATTTTTTAAATGTAATGAAGGAAGTATAACTATATTTTAACCTATCCGTTTTGTAATAAGTGTATGGAATGTGTTGGATAAACATTGTTTGACTTATTGGGGGCATATAATCTACATTCTATTCGCATATAATCCAGAATTATAACAGACTAAATGAATCAAATTGAAAACTTCTATTTGTTCATTTTCGAGAACGAGAGATGAATTAGGTTTGGAATAAGTAAGTAAGTATTATACAAATAAACAATATAGATTGCAAATTAAATAAAAACACATTTGCTCTCAAACATAAGAAGAACATAAATCAATCGCAAACGAAAGCTCATGTAATATAAATTTGAAATCAACAGCAATTGGCTATTTATAGACATGTATTTTTATAGAAAAATATAAAAAAAATAAAGAATACTTTTGGGAATGTCAAAATACAATTAAAGTATAAATGTTTCCTAAACAGGATATATTTAAATAAAAACTTCTTGCTTTCAGAAAATTATAAGAAGTCAAAACTAGAATAAATATATTTTTATTATAGACGTATTTTTTTACATGATTAGAAGTATTTCAGAAATCTATATATCGCCTCTGCTTAAGGGCTTAGTGGTTCTAAATCAATAGATATTAAAATAATCCCCGATTTAAACTCTAAAAATTAAATTATTCATGACTCATTGAATAAAATTTTTTTTAAAAAGTAATTTTTCAGTTGTTGTACAAATTTACTTCATTATGTACTTGATTTTATATTCAAAGAACGTACATAAATCGTTTTAATTCATTGAGAAAATAGTTTCAAAAATGTAAATTTTATGAGTTACTCCATAAAATTCTAATACTTTTGACTTAGTTTTCCGAAATTTTTTTAAATTTACCCTGTTTGTCAATATTGATTTTTCTATATATTCATAATTGATTCATCGTTTCGAAATTCTATTAGTACCTAAAGGACAAAAGTCCCGGTTTATCTTCTCAATTATTTTTCTCTATCGGCATATATATGTAATATAAATATAAATTGTTCCTATTGTTCTATTTTTTATATAACACACGGTGTATTTCCTTCTAGTTCCGCTGGAATTCAATACTGCCTCAAATTCACTTTATAGGCCAAAAGAAGGTAATTTGTGGCGGTTTTTCTGTCTATCGACTAAACCAATGCTTCTATTATTACTAGTAATTCTAGATCTCTATAATACATCTAGAATATTTCGTGATAAATAAAAACCAGATTAGTATATACAAGAGATTCTATCCTAAATTGATAATTAAAAACGCATTGTCTCATTATATACACGTTGTATATACTATTTTTTGACTGGAACAATTTGTGGCGAGTTTTGTTATATATCCCGCTTGATGAGCTTTAATTGATTTTTTTCTTATTTATGGTCTGTAGTTCGGACATATTTTTCTAAATTGGTACCAATGACAAGAATAAAGGCAAAAAAATTACTTTGTGAGATAGCATCGTAATATTTTGCTTTTTACCCTAAATTTATTATAAATATTTTTTCTTTTATGACTTATTTAAGAAATTCGAACACATATTATACATGAAAACATGTCATTTATTTGCAAACAATAAATTATGGATTTTAGATTAAATTTAAAATGTTTTATTGGACCTTCTGGCAATAGAAATAGCATATACCAAACAAAATCCCCATATCAAATACACCTAAGGTAAACGTGAATACCTTATATATGGATAATTTCTTACAAGAAAGAAATTTCTTTATATTTTTCAGTTCCAAAATAGCAAAAAATAAATAAAATATTTTTAGAAATATTGCAAAAACAATTAAAATTCCTAACTTTTCTGAATGAAATCTCGTTAAACTTGAAAGTTCTATCAAATTTAAAATAAACAAAACAACTATTGCTATGCTGAACACTGAAATGATTTTAAAATCTTTTGTTTGTAAATTTAAATCTGTTACTGATTCGGTGATTATGGAATCATTTGAGTAATAGAACAATTCATGATTGCTCGATGAGTATAAACTAACGGGGTTAAGTGACAATGGTAGGTTCATTCTATCAAACAAAAAAAAACATGTATATATAGAAGAAAAAAAATTATTAATTTTAAATGTATTTATCTATATTTGGAAACCAATATTACTATTAAGAAAAAAAAATAAGTTCTTTTAATGTACTCAATTAATCAAAAAGAATATATTTAAAACTGTATATTATTTCCAATATTTTTTATACTTTGATTTTATGGCTTTCTATTTTTTTATTTGAATTTTATTTTCGATATTCTGAGTCAATTTTTTGTTTTCAACTTTTTTTGTCAAAATTCGAATTCAAATTTTCAAGTATTTTTTTACCTAATAGTTATAAGGTATTATTTTGTATGTATTTTAAAGCTATATATGTGTATTCATCATCTATTCTTCTAAAATGTTTTCCAATCTTTTTATTAGATTCTAAAAAATTTCATTTTAATTCGCTTCGAAAATAAAAAAATATTTGACTGCTCTTTTGACCTTAAACTAAATCATGGTTTTTTCGCGTGTACACAGCATTCTTTAGGTATATCTTATGATATTTAGCAATTTTATCATACATCATAACCGATCGAATTATCTCTGAACCCAATATATATACTGAAAACGTTTTTTTGGCCCGAAGTCATAGATTCTTGATTTACTAGATTTATCAGTTTAGGAAATATTCTGAAAATTTCTTATGCACTTTTTGTAATCAAATTTCTGTTATAATCGAATATATTTCTATTTCTAAAAATTTAGAAACTCATCTTACGAATCTTTTCTATCTTATTTCCGCATACTTATTTTAAATAATTTATTTAAAAAAAACACCACATAATTCCTTTTAAAACTAAAATTTACAGTATTTCAAAAAAAAATCAGAAGACTGAAAAAATTATAAATTTTCATACTTTTTAATTGGAATATAAAATATTTTTAAGTAAATGGTAATTTCTAGTTTTATTCCAATATTTTTCATTAGTAAGTTTGTATAATATCTTGTTATATATTTATACATACATATTTTTCAAATATTTGTGGAGGGAGGATAACCACATAAAAAACTTTCTGCTTGGCAATGAGTGTGTGAAACTTTTATGAGATCATTGTTTGCATTTTTGGTGGGAATAAAACCACACTACATCTTCGGTTGTTCTTTAGGAGTTGTTATGAGGAGGAGAGGTCTAAGAAATGGAGAAACTTTTCTACAAATTTATTTGTAGTTTTTTATGTAACCAGATTGCTGACTGCAGCTGAAATTGTAGGTAATTGCCATGTAAAAGCATGGAAACCTAGCCTTGCTCACTCGGGTTAGAAGACTTAGCGCCTGGGAGATACAAAACAAAAAACCATTTAAAGCCAGGAAAGCTAAGTAGCAGGTTATACCTGTTGGTATGACATTGCACTGTCTAGGTAAACCCCATGTAAATCTCTGAAATATATCTTAGCCAGAAGTTTATTGGGTTCAGAAAGTGTAGAGTAAGTGGGAATGCTGCATAGTCTTGGGGGAGCCCAGGGGGGGGCTTCGGCCTTCGATCACACTCCATGCAACGGACATTAACGAACTCCGGGCAACTGCCTCGCCTATTAATTAGGTTCTACACACCTGGTAGATGAAAGGCTTTGGGACTTAGGTATCGCAGGGGTTACCGATGGAGTGTTGGGGTAGCTGTTATTTATGTTAAACCTAGAACTGCGTTAATGTCATGAAAACAAATATAACACTTGCCACTATTTTACAAAGGTGTGATACTTTTAAATAAAGTATTTTTCAAACATTAATAAAAGCCCTGGAAATTTATAAATAAGTAAAACTTTGCGGCATAGATAAGTTGATTATTTCTTTTGAGATTTAAATCAACTTCAAACTAGTTATTCTAATCAGCCTGGAAGAAAGATACTATGGTGGTGTTAAACGCAAAAGATTATTCAATAAAAATATTTTCTGACTTGCTTCAAGTAGCTTAATCCATTTTGCGAAACATTACTGGAACATAGAAATAGAAAAGATACAAATTATAAACATGAATCCAAGCGATCTCCCTTTATAAATATTACCATGACTAATAGAATTTCTGATTTTAAGAAGAAAAACCTACTATTCGTCCAGCAGAAATCTCTAAAAAATTGTATGAGTTTATGTAATTATAACGGTACAGTCTTTTCTATAAGGAATCAGCTAAATAAAATCGGTATCTATACCCGTTCTCATGCTCAAAAACTTTTGTTGTCATTAAACAATATGGTTGATAGTTTAAAATTTTTAAATTATTTTTATCATTTCAAATGACAATTGAAACGTACAATATTTATTGATCCATGTAATTTCAACTTGTTTATTCAGACGGTAAGGTTAATGTAAAAAGAGAGTAGAAAGAACGCCTAAATATATGATTCTCATTGTTAAGCATAATAGAGAAAATATTATGGTTTTAGGATGTATGTCATATCAAAGGGTTGGCAATTCGGCATTTATTGATACAACATGGACTGATTTCAATGTATTGGGATTATCAAATAATTTAGAATCATCTCCATGGAATATAGTTTGGATGGGTATATTTTAGAAAGATAATGGTCTAAACATATATAAAAGTTTCCGGGAAATTTCGAAAGAAATTGAAATACTTCCTTGATCATCCCAATTACAGGATTTAAGCCTGCTAGAACATCTTTGAGCCTACATGCAAAAGGATTTGCGTAATTGTAGTTTTGAAAATAAGCATACGATAAACCAAAAAGGCATCGAAAATTGAATGAGATTTTCCTTGCGTTTGTACAACAACTTCTTATGTTTATTAAAAAACGATTTTTAGCTGTCTCACGCGCTCAGAGATGGTATACTAAATATTAAATAGAAGTGTCTGGATTTTTTATGACTAAAATTTTGTAAATTTAATCTTTTTGTTTTATATAGACAATTTGTATTAAAGACCTCCTAGATTTATGTTTAAAATATAGTCTTTCTATACTAGTTGAAACACTTTAAATTGCGACGTTCTATATATGAATAAATTATTTGAACATTAGTGTCCAAATTTAATTTGGCATACTGTATATCTATTTAGGAAGAACCATATACCTTTAATTTTTTCCTTTTGCCCCCTAGTATAATTTTGTGCGGGCTTTTTAAGAATTAAGTCTCTAAATTCTAATTTTTTTCAAGGAATTTCAAAATGTTGACTTTCTTTATAACCAAAAATCCATTTAGGTCTTTCTCTAATGCAAGCGATGTTCATAATTTGACCTACTTTTATCTTTCCTAACCACATGAGAAATTACGAAATAAACTTATGATTATATACTTAATGTATTTTGAACTTAATTTTACTATTTGTTTTTATGTAAATTTTTAATCCTCAATACCTAGGGTATAAGATGGCAGGAATATGTATGTAAGCAAATAAATTTTGTTTGAGTTTTTTTTCGAAATTCCTCGGTGTTTTTTCTACTATCATATATTTGTCATTAATATAGCCTAATATTGTGGCTTTTGAGGTGTTTATTTATTTCTACTTTTAGATTATGTTCCCCTGGTAATGTATTTCGTTCCAAATAATCTATAGTTGCAAAAAAACTTTTTCTTCGCAATTAACACTGTTATGTTTCTTCAATTTTGGTATCAAGAGGATATAGGCTCTTTTATATTCAAATTTAAACCTACTTTATATATTATCAACATTGCAAGTATTCTATCATTTCTTAAGAAATTAACTTAACCAAGCGAATACTTTCATATGATAGTGAATTAACTATCTTTTCCATTGATTAATTACATAAATTTTAAATTAATGTATTCATTTTCCTATAATAAAATTTTCACGATAGTTATGGATTATTTTCCCCCCACCTTGCCGGCAGCAGAATTGGTCTGAGTATTCTCTGCTTGTTGTAAGCGACGACTAAAATGGACTGGCCCTCCAAGTTGGAGTTGGGTGTAGGGCCAGCAACCCATTATTTAAAACCACCTTGTTACAAACCCCAAAAAAGTAAAAAACCCACTGGAAAAAGACCGGTGGGCGGTATTACTGAGGGCGGCTAGGGCTCGTGCAGTGATGTAGTGCCATGAATAAAAATAATAATAGATTATTTTTTTTTAATTTAAATAGAATCAGACTTTGTTTTGTCTTAGCTATGTATCATCTGGTCAATTATTTTTTTAAAATAAATTCTATCTTGTAAAACTAATTATTCAAAACATGTAAAATTTAGGATACTTTATATTTTTGGGTCTTAAAGATATTTTTGACAAAAATATACTTCGCTTTTCGTAATGCACATGAATCATATTTTGATCCAAAAACCTTTAGAAGCTCATAAACTATAGAAAATTTGTAAAGATAAATATTTTTAGGCATATTATTTTTATATATATTGGTTAGTTTTGTAAAAATGATAGTACACCTGCAAATCAAAATTATAAAAAAAATATGATGAGAAAATATTTTTTTGCATTTTCTTGGGTATTTTCTTCTTTCTGAATCCATTGGTAGATTTCACACCCCCTATCACCAGATTTTATTATAGTAGATAAAAAATTTCGACAAAAAAAACATACTAATTTTATACACAACCAAAAGTTAAATTTGACTATGCCATATGCATCAATGTCAAACAAGTCAACGCGCATCTCATCATAGAGTAATTCTAACAAAAATGAACCAATTTTTTACTCACTTTTTAATATATTTTGGTGTATAAAAGAAGAATTCTATAGGAAAGACTCGAAAGTTTTTTTTTTAAATAAATATGAATAATAAATCTTTTTTTGACACAGATACACTTTGCTCTTGATATTTTTATACGCTTTAGTTAGCACAGCTTGGAGTAGAAGTATTTTTACATCTCTTTTATATTTTTTGACTTCCCCAGTTAATTTCCATTCTAAACTTTTGCATTTCAATTCTAAATCTAACAGTTTGCTGACTATCGATCTTCGGTCTATATAGGTTTAAAATTTAACCTATAGAAGGTACTTTATACCCAATTCTGTATATTTTTCAAAGCAGATAAGACAGTCTATTGGATCAATCAATCAGATAAGCGCATTCCTTCTATACTTTTGATGTTTAATCACTAACTCAGCGGTTTTAAAGCCCTTGAAAAGCTTCAGCCTCTTTACGAAATTCCTTCACCCTTCTTATTGTGCCCTGAATTTTTTTGTTGTAATGCATTGAGTTTTATTGGTTTTTTTTTGGCTTCATCTAGCTATTTTTTTTCTTAATCTCATCCGTTTTCTCTTATCTTCGGGTGCGATCTAAGAATTTTTGTAACAGCCTTTTCTTATGACATTCTTCTAAAGTTCCCTAGTTATCTAAGTTTTTTCTTTTCCATAATCATGTTTAAATAAGCTTTTTCAAAAATTCTATATATTTTTAGATTTTTCTGATTCCCCACTTGTCATAATCAAATATGAGGCCATATTTTTTCCTCAATATTCTTCTTTTCCATATGATCAGCAAGACTTCGTCTCTTATTTTCATTACCAATGCCTCGAAAGCATAGTACCGTAAGTCTAATAATCACCTGTATGTTTACTCTTTTGAATTTTGATTTATCAAATTTATCTTCAGTACGGTTGCAGAGTAAGTAGCTTTTGTTGCAAGCTTTTATTCTTTCTGTAATCACAAGAGCATTTGTATTAGCTTCGTTCCAAAATATATGTCTTCTATAATACCATAAAGATACAAATGAAAAGTGTTGTGAATTGACTAGGAAATATTAAATATTAAATTATTAAATCGTAAGTAGAAAAAAATTGCAATTCTAAAAAGCATAGAAGAAAATAAAATTTACCTAACTAGTATTTGATGCTAAAAGTACCAGATATGCCGTATAAATAACCATTCACTTTAAAAAAAACAGATCTTTGTAGAAGATTGGCAAGTTTTATAGTTTTTTTCATGGCCTTACGCAGTTCTAGGTTAAACATAAAAAAATGCTACCTCATCACTCAATCGGTACACTTTATTATACCTAAATCCCAAAGACTTTCATCTAAAAGACGTGTAGACCCAATATATAGGCGAGGCAGTTTTCTGGATTTGTTTATGCCCGTTGCTTTGGGTTTGATTTAAGACCGAAGCCCTCACCCTAGGATCCCCCAAGACTTGTAGCAGTTTTGCCTACTTCACCTTTTCAGAACCTAATAAACTTCTAGCTGAGATATATTCCAAAGACTTACTTAAGATCCCCCTAGACAGTGCAATGTCATACCAACAGTTATAATCTGCTAATTAGCTTTCTCTAGTTTAGATGGTTTTATTTTTTATATTTCCCAGGCGATGAGTCTTCTAACTCGAGTGAGCAAGGCTAGGTTTTAATGTTTTAATGTGGCAATTACCTAAAAGTTCAGTTCCGGTCTAGTTACATATAAAACTAAAATTAAATTTTTAGAGAAAGTTTCACCATTTCGTAGCCTCTCCTCCTTCCCATAACAACACCCATAGAACAACCAAAGATTTCGTGTAGTTATATTCCTACCAAAACTCCAAACAATAATATTCCCACCCATTTCATATTCTCATTGCCAAGCAGATGGTTTTTTATAAGGTTATCCTCCTTCCACATTTGTAAATGAAGATATAATTATTTTTTTGTAGAGTATTACCAAGAAATTATATTTTTCTAAAACTAACTAAAGGTATAATTTTCAGGTTTAAGATATTTCTCGAATATATCAAGCTTTTAATCTTCCAAAACTATATTTGATTGGAGTATTCGCAATTATAATTTTACACATAATAGTTTTTACAACTTCGAAATTCAATCACATATTGTATATGCTTAAGCTATGGTTGATTCGGGTTGTCTGTTTAGTTCTAATTTTAACACATCGAAAATTTCTTTAATGCTCTTATCGCTGAATTAGAGACGTGTCAGCCCTAAGTGTTCCCTAAAAATTTTAGATACGTACTTAACAAGAAATAAAAGCTACAACCTTCTATTACATGCCGATCTAGGCTAATCGTATTGTTTTTGGTCTTTAAAACATGCTTATGTTGTCTTTATGGTATTATTATTTTCTGATATGATCACAAGAACACCATAATCTGCATACTGTTCGACATATCGAGTAACAAGACCAGAATTTCATATTCGATTAATTCACTCGAAGATTCTGTGTTCTAAAAAACACCATTTGAATTTTAATCTTCCAGACCTCTCTGATTTTGTTAAGATACTTTTTTCTCGGCTTATAAATAGAATGATGATATCGAAATAATAACTGGGAAGTTAAAAAAAATGGCAATTTTATGTCTTCTAGATTTCTTGATTGTGTTTTTCTCTTTGAAGCTCTTTAGTCCAATGTTTTTGGCATATCGAACTATCGGAACATGTGAATTTTATGATTTAGATCCTTTAAAATACTGTCTGGGTTTTTCGTGTAATTATTCTGAACCTTTACACTTTAAAAAAAAATAATGAAATCATTTTTTACGGTCGACTTTTCAAAGAAAAGTGCATTTGAACTATTTTTAACTGTTTTCCTTCCATTTTAATTTAGTACACGGATATTGACTTCAACACCGAGATATACAGAGAACTGAAATAAGTAAATAGGTGCAAGAATATTGAACTTCATATGACAAATCGCATACAAATGTTTCTTATACAACTAGACAGGTTCATTAGGAAAGGATATGTTATTGGTTTCAGAATTTGGTGCAATGATTTTTGTTTTATTATTAAGGCTTTTTTATATTCAAAATCGAGCGGATAAATCACATTTATAGCTGGTTTTAAACAAGATTTTTGCATCATTGTATTTCTATTAACTTTATAATATTTTTTGCGTCTTTCTTATGATTTATTTACTTTTAGAACAAATTTTTACTCAATTGACTTTATTTAAATTACATTACTGATAGAATATTACATTTTTTACTCAAATTAATTTATTTTGACAGCTGATAAATTAATTTTATTTTTTTTAAACTACATTTTTGTTTGGATATTTATAATGAGTTCCTCAATGATATTTGAATGCGAGATTGTATCCATACCTGAAAATTATAGACCTCTTTTGCCGTCCAACAGATCTATAAATACAGATGAAGAAAGTGATACTAATTTCGGAACAAAAGACATTATAAGGCTTTTTTTGTTTGTTTTTTTACTTCTTTCTTCGTATGTTATAAACTCAGTAGAGATTATCACACTAAGAGAAAAGCATTCTAAAAAAATATTATTTTGTATATTAGTTTTTGTAATTCTTAAATTAATTTATTGTTTTATTTCCTTTGGGAGATTAATAGAGTGGACAGAGTGTCTGTCTTTCAGAAAAATATCTGTTTACAAAATTGCAACACTCGCTATACTTATATTTGATGCAGGTATTTTGTTTGGATTTTACTGTTTTTATTACTATACAACTGAGAAATTTATCCTTTAAATTTATTGTCAATACTTTTACTGATTTGATAATAAAAAATTTTTTTATAAGTATTCTTATAATTCCATATTTAATCTTAAATTAATAATATTTTTTATAAATCAATTATTTGAAAGAATATTATGTTATTCATATTAGCATAATATATTTTTCGTTTTTCTATTTTTGTTCTATTAAAACATTTTTGCTCTAACTAGCAGAATCGGACTTAATTTTAAATTAAGGGAAAAAAGAAGGATGAATAGATTGATTTATCTTCTAGTCTTCATCATCTGTGGAATAATTTCAATATTTTTACCAGTACTTTTATAACCTCGTCTGATTTGTTTACTCGTATAATTTTCAGCATTTCATATTTGCCGATATAGCATCAAATTAGCAATTTCCTAATAAAATTTCAGAATAAAATTTTCAGTTATATTTTGAATTAGCATATTTTCTTCTTCTTGATTACTTAATTTCTCAATGGAATTACAGCCCAATTAAGACCATTGCCTCATTTTCTAATAACGTCCACTTACCACGATCAAGCGCAAACTTTTTATTTCGTCTATACCAAAGTTATTGTGATCTTTTTTGACATCATCTAGCGATCCAGCTTTGGGGCGACCGGGAATTCTTCGACCTTCGGCTTTAAACAGATATACTTTCTATCTAAGCTCTGTTTTCTGGCATCCGTTCAACATGGCCCAGTAATCTGAGTTTGGTTATTTTAACATCGATTAAAATTATGTGTTTTGATATAAATGTTGGTGATCAATTTCCGTACGAATTCTTTACTCTTCTTGCTTGTTTCTTATTGGTTCGTATATTTTCCGTAGAATCTATTATTTTTTTTATTCTTCTGCTCTATTATACTTTATATTTTTGTAGCTTTGAGCCATTATTTCCTTTTTGCTCATTTTTGTTTACTAAATATTTCATTGCATGTATCTTTACTTTATTGGCTTGAAGTGTGTTAGGTTTTTTTCATTTTTTTTTTAAAATTTTTAACGTAAAATGCATTAGTCTTTCATTCGCTGCGAAATTTCTCAGTTATCTTTATTAATTTTTTTATTTAACGTGACTATAATTATTCCTTATTATATAGGTGGAGGGACGATAACCACATAAAAAACTTTCTGCTTGGCAATGAGTGGCTGGAAATGGTGTGAGGTCATTTTTTGGATTTTTGGTGGGAGTAAAACCACACCTCATCTTCGGTTGTTCCATGGGAGTTGTTATGAGGAACAGATGTCTAAGAAACGGAGAAACCTTTTCTACAAATTTATTTGTAGTTTTTTATGTAACCAGATTGCAGATCGCATCTGAACATTTAGGTAATTTCCATGTAAAAGCATGGAAACATAGCCTTGCTCACTCGGGTTAGAAGACTTAGCGCGTGGGAGATATAAAAATAAACCCATTAAAAGCCGGGAGAGCTAAGTAGCAGGATACACCTGTTGGTATGACATTGCACTGTCTAGGTAGACCCTATATAAGTCTCTGAAATATATCTTAGCTAGAAGTTTATTGGGTTCAGAAAGTGTAGAGTAAATGGGAATGCTGCATAGTCTTGGGGGAGCCCAGGGTAGGGCTTCGGCCTTCGATCACACTCCGTGCAACAGACATTAACGAACTCCGGGCAACTGCTTTGCGTATTATTTAGGTTCTACACACCTGGTAGATGAAAGGCTTTGAGACGTAGGTATCGCAGGGGTTACCGATAGACTTTTGGGGTAGCAGTTATCTATGTTAAACCTAGAACTGCGTTAATGTCATGAAAACAAATATAACACCTGCCAATATTTTAAAAAAGATGTGATACTTTTAAATAAAGTTCATATAATAGTTCCTTATTATATTAAAAAAAATTATAATAATTGTTACTCGAAATAAAAATAAATCGATTCGAAATGTGCTTTTAACCTATCTATGTTCTACATTTTTTCATTTATTGGTAAGCAACTCTAAAATAATATCCGAACAATATGATTAAACTCTCAAATCTTAATCTTGTAGAATAAAAAATAGTTACTAGTGCTATTATTGCTATTTAATTACTACAGCTTAAAAAAGTTTCTTAAAAATATTAAATGAAATATTTTTTGACCCTATCAAAAGTTTCGAAGTGTTTCTTGTTCTACTTCTGCACATTATTATTGATTATGCAAGATTTATTGACAAATGGCAAGAGTCTTATCCTTTATCGTAACACTATTAGTAATGTCTTAGATTTTAGAACTAATTAAACATTTCGAGATATTAGTCATCATCACATTATTCGATTATATAATTGAATATAATAGATGAGACAGTCGTCTTTTTATTATGAGATATAATAACCAAATTAAAATGTATTTATTCTGCAATAATTAGACTAAGGTGATGTCAAGTCACAATTTGTATTTTTATTGGGTTTAAAGCCATATTACTTTTGCTTTATTTCTAAGGATTTGTAGGATCAGGAGATGATTTATAAAATCATGAAACTTCTTACAAACACGTATTAGTTTTTTATTTAACTATATTTGGAATTAGGTCTGAACTCATGGGTAATTGCTGTATAAAATAATGGAAACCTAACCTTGCTCACTCGGATTAGAAAACTCGGCTGTTTGAAAATACATAAAAAAACCCTTTAAAAACACAGAAAAGCCAAGTATCAAGTTATATACATTGGTATTTTTTTGAAAGATTCCGGGTATGAAATAAAGTCGCCGAAATATATTTTAGCTGAAAATTAACTCGGTTTGAACACTACATAGCAAATGAGGATGTACTTGATCGTGTAGAACCTAAACGATGAATCTTGATCTGCAAACGCGCGCTAGGAAACTTACATTAACGAACTCGAGCAACGCAAGCACATTAAATGGGTTCTAGCCAATTCTTTGATTGAAAGATTAGGCGTGTATGTATCATAAGCGATACTCATGGAATATTCGAGGGGGGAAAGATATCTATGTAAACTTAGACTGCTTTACTTCATAAAAACAATATAACTTATACCACATTTTTTCAAGGATATGATTTTTAAATGGAGATTCTATTTTATACAATTTATATTTGCCTTCTACTATTTATTTACGTATATACGCAATTGGTTAAATTCAGATCATTGGAATTCAAAATATTTTCATCGTCTAAAATTGTTATTAATCAATTTTTTTTATAAAGAACAACATGGAATTCTAAAAATGAAATTTGGTAGATATATTTACAAAATAACTATAAATATAAGAAATAAACTTATCTCCACTGAATTATGGGCTCAGATTTGACAGTTTATCTGTATTTGATGCATTTAATTAGTATTTTCTATCATATTTGAATTTTTCTTGCTTTGTATCGATTAAAAAATATTTATATATTAAGAAATCTAATTAGTTTGAATTTTCTTTTTGTCTGCTATTTAGAAATAAAATTGTATTCGTGGTATTTATAGTTATTTATATTAGAATATTGGATTATGTATCATAAAAGTTAAATTTAAAATCAGATGAAATTAAATCTATAATTTTATCTTACTCCAGGAAAAATTTTAAGTATTATTAAAAACTTTTCCAGATTTGAATAAGTAAGAATATAATTAATCTACTTTTTTATGTTAAACATTCAAATTTGATTTTATTTAGAGTATTAAAGACTGAATTTGTATTTACAAGGTAATTTGACCTTTAAAAATCATGTCGGTATTAATAAAACAACAAACAAGTATTCTTGTTCTTGGTGAAAATTCAAAAATAAATATCGATATTTGCTTTTTATCATATTATTTGTTTTATCAACATATTATTTTATGTTAAATTTTCTTTTTAGTATTTGAATTGATACAGAAGATTTGGTATTTATATCTACAAACAAGAGGAAATTCATAATTAAAATTTAGAAATGGAATTGCATTTTCTTCTCTATGTAAATATTTACTTATATAAGTCTTTCACAATTTCCCATCACTGTAGTAGCATTCTAGTATGTCTTTTTTAATTTTTGGCATTTTTTGCTACGAATTAAGTCTTTATATGCAAACCGAGCTATCAGACTATGTTTTTTGTGTTCTGTTTTAAATATTTGTCTCTTAGATTGAAAATTTCTCGAAAATTTATAATTTAGACTCTAATGAGATACCAGACTACTTAATTGGCATGAAATTATCTCTTCTGCCAATCTAAAAGTTTAATTTAAATAGCTCCAAATATTTTATTACACAAATTTTAGATTGAAAAATTCAAGACAAACAATATCTCATATTCTTCTGGAATTCATGAGAATAGAAGTATTTTCAATATTTAAAGTTTAATTAAACTTATGAAAATTATTTACAAGAAAGATTCAATTGGCTTCGTTATTAAAAATCAATTTGTATTTTTTTATACCATAAAAAGATTTGAGCATTTATTCGAAGACAAAAAAATATACTTACTATAACTTATATAATACAGCTTTCAAATTGCAATTTCATTAAACGCAGAAAAAAATAGAAATATTTTAAATTTTTTACAAAGGATTCTATACTATGAGTTTATTATTCAAGTTATTAGAATGAGAAAAATATTTATTTCAAAAATTTATATTAAGCCGAAATCTACAGTATGATTCTACCAGTTAAAATTCACTGTCTTGGAAAAAAATACATTTCAAAATTTATTTTATATAAGATTTCTACTGTATATTTGCAATATTGTAGGTTTCTTGCAATGTAAAAAAAATACTTTCAAAAATTTAATCTCTTAACTTTGAATCTAAAAATTTATTTATTAATTTGTAATTCATCTAACAGTTTTTTTATAACTGGGATTTTTTCCATCAGCAGACGATTCCCTAATAAAATGAGTTCGGTCTTAGCTCTTGTTAATGCAACGTTTAATCTTTGTCTAGAATTCATTACCTCACAATCTACAATTGGATCGAACACAACTATAACAGATGGACTTTCACTTCCTTGAAATCTATCTACAGTTTCTACAATTACAGACTTGTCCACTAACTTTCTTAGTTCATGTACTTTGGTATTAAAATAGCACAGAACAACACAGTTTTTTATACTTTTAAAATATTTTATTGAATCTAAATTGGTCGAATCAATAAATTTCGAATACCCTGTATGTTTACCACCCATCGACATTTTATTAGAATAAAATAATGAATTTGATATTTTCATAATATTCTGACACATTCTATATTGAACGGTCAATTCAGTCACATTTTTATTTTGAAAATTTTCATCAAACGAATTATTTTCCGAAGAAAATAATTTACTGCTATTGCTAAATTCCATTTGATTAAAATCTATTTTGTTGCTATTCTTTACACACATATGGTTATTTACAATTGAATTATTCTTAAAATCATTTTTCTTGATATTCTTTAACGAAGAATTTCCATTATCGAATTCGATTTTGTTCAATTCTTTTCTTTCAGAAGTATTTGTTTGAAAATCCGAATTATCAGAAGTTAAAAAATCAAAATTTTCTAAACTGCTGCAATCCGAATTCTCAGAACTAACATTTTTTGGTTTATTTTTAACTTCAATTCTAGATTTGATTTTTTGAATTATCCTTTCATATCCATTAGATATAAAATATTCAAACAAACTTATTCCAAGTTCTTTGGATTTATATATCAAAGGAGTCAGTTGTAAATGATCGCCTACTAAAATAAACCTTTTACTCATATAAATAGGTATAAGTGTTAGAAGTAAATGTTGCTGTGATGCTTCGTCTATAATACAATAATCAAATGTTCTTTCAACAAAAATAGGATCTGTAAATCCATAGCAAGTACTTGCGACCAAATTAATTTTATCAAAATATTCTTTTATTTCATTTACACTTTTAAAATTATTCAAAGATTCTTTTTTCGATCTATAAATACTGACGCTTTTCAATTTTAAAATTACATTTTGAAGCGCAAGATTCGTATAACAAACCAGCAATACCTTCTTTTTATAATGACACAGAATTTCAATCAGCATTGCAATTATTGAAGATTTTCCGGTTCCGGGCATTCCATGTATTAAATGGAAATTATCACAGTTCAACGCTAAATGAATTGCCATTTTTTGTTGGTGATTTAGATTATTGAATTCCTTTTTAAAACATTCCGGTATCATGAATTTTTCTTTTATTTCTTCATTAGCGTGCATATTTTCGATGATGGAATTATTAAAACATAAAATATCTTTTATTTCTGTCGCATATTTCAGCAGAGAAAATCTTAAAAATTTGTAGAAAAAATGGTTTTTTCCAAGTGAAACGTTTAATTGTTTATAGGAATCCAAATCTATATTTTCTTTAACCCTAAGAACTAAATGTGTATCATTGATTTCAATTATGGTTCCATTACATAATTTTGTCTCAAATGAAGTACTTATTTCAACAAAATCTGATTTATATATATTTAATTCATAATTTTCTTTAAATTTTAATACAACGACTTCATTTTTTTGTGAAATATATGTTGTTTCATAATATAGTTGTTTTTTCTGATAAACTTCTTCTTGATTGATAGATTCCCACATCATTTGTAAAAATTGACTCCTCAGATCAGATTTATTGTAAAATTTTTCTACAATTTTACAATATTCTGTGTCGTTACATTTACAATCGGCCTTAAATATACCCTCAATTACAAAGGGTGAATTTGAAATCAACCGTTCATCGATATTTTTAGAATCATTTGCTGTCTCTTTCATTTCGATTTTATTTAAAAAAATATTATTTTCAAAATCCAGATAATTATTTTCCAATGAAATTTCTTTATGCAAATTAAAATCCATAATTTTGTCATAATTTAATATTGCGACTTTATTTCGTATCATTATGATATTTTTTATTTCTTCGTGATTCGCTTCAATCCTCTTTAATTCGTTATCGCATAAATAGTATAAAAAACTGTGATTTTGAGTTTTATAATATTTCTCATTCATCATCAAATGGTAAAGAATTGCTTGAACTCTATGTGTTAAATCTTTATATTTTCCTGTCTTCAATTCAACAGGAATTATGTGATTATCGTTTTTAATAATACAATCTACATTTCCTTTGAGAAAAAAATTTAAGGAAACCAATTTTTTTTCGACTTCAATAACTTTCAAATTTCTATTTCCCAGTTTTAATATAAGTTTTATGTTTTTAACAATTTCATTTAATATTTTTTTTTCATCGGAATTGCATAAATAAATATTTAAAACATTTTCTTTTATAGATTTTCTTGAATAATCCAAAATAAATTTCATTGTAAAATTATTTTTTGACATGCATTCCTCCATAGTACCATGTAGAATCACACCTATAACCATAGCTGGATGTGAATAATTAAATGAAATATCTGATACATTGTAGCTAAAAATTGGTGCATAAATGCATTTTATAGCCAAACAAAATTTTGTGACCGAAAGAATTTCATCTTCAACAATTAAATAGTAATTATTGTTATTTATGTAAACAATCTTTTGGACATCTTTTATTGAAATTTCCTTGTTTGAGAATTCATTGGGTGTGCTAAAGGAGGTTTGAGAATTTATTTTCTTTTTAGAATATTTTATATTTTCGATGTTTTTACAGCAGTAGCACTCAAAAACAATAATTTTCATGTTAATTTTGAAATCCAAATCAATCCAATCTCCAGAAATTACAAAAAGTATTTTTTCTCCAAAAAGTTTTACTGTTTCTTTGGTTCTAACAATTTTTTTAATTTGAATTTTAAAATATTCTTTTTTATCATCTGAAAACAGATCGCTGTTTATATCAAACAGATCATAATCAGTTTCTTCTTGCATTTGAATTTTATCGGTTATGTCGGTAGATTCAGATATATTTCTACCAGAAAATGATTGGTGTGTCGTATCAAAACAGTTTTTCATTTGTAATGTTGAAGAAACAGATTCAGAAATAGATCTACCAGAAAATGATTGATGTGTTGTATCCAAACCGTTTTCTAATTGTTGTGTTGACGAAGCAGATCTTGGAATATGAAGTATATGCTTCGAACAACTATTATTTTCTATTGAATGGGTCTTAGTATTATTGAGATCGAAAATATTTGTTAAAAACTTTACTTTTTTTGCTTCATTAAACCAAAAGTTCGTTCTCATTTCTGCTTTTTCATTTTTTTCTGGAATTTTTAGAATACTTGTAATCACTTTGTTTACAATTTTCTTTGTATTACTTTCGCTTGGTGGTGAACTTTCCCAAGAGATATTGTTAATTCTCTTCATAGAATAAAGGCCTATAAATTATTATTTTAAATGAAAATAATTTTTTATAAATTTGATCTGCAAACTCTTTAATTTTCTTAGTTGTTTTTAGGAAGAAAAATGAAAACATTCTTACGTTTTAAATGTTAATATTTTTATTTCGACTCCTATAAATATATCAGCAGTGTGATTTATTAAAAAATATAGTATATGATAAATCTTTTTATATAAGCGTTACAGTCAATATATTCGAAATTTTGATTACGTAGATTTTCAAAATACATGCTTAGTTAGTATTTTTTGAAAAAAGAAATTATTTATTAGTTATTTTTTAACTTTAAAAAATAGCATAAGCATGAATTTCTTAGAAAAAAAATGTGTTTAAGAAAAAGAATTGATAGCAAAAAAAGATAAAATAAAGCGTGCAAACGAGCTGAATAAGTAAGTAAAAGTTATTAAATAATGCAACGCTGGAAGAAGCACTTACACGCAAATTCCATACCTTCCTCTTCCTATTCAACAACAACACATCCACCACCAGACCAAGCATGCAGTAAAATGCAAATAATGGGCTTGGCTCCTTACCTTCGCCTAATACACCACCCCCCTCTTCGATTGGAGTCTTTCATGCGATTTATTGTACGAAACGACAAACCCCTGCACTATAGCTATTCTTGAAGGTAAAAGGCTAATGACATTGTAAATGACATTCTATTCCCTAACAGCAGACCTACAAGAATTGCTCCGAATTGTTATTTTTATAGTGCAGACAAGGTTTGAAAGAATGCCAAGAAATGGCTGGAAAGAGCTTCACAGAACTATAATGAGAAATTCAGCTGCGCAGTAACTTTTGAAGTGCATAAAAATTAGCACAAAGTGAGATAGGAAGGGTAGTAAAATCAGAAGAGAATGGAGAGCGACGTAGAATCGCCACTTGTCTCACTGATACATGCATCTTGACCGACACCACGGAGTACATAAACTTGAGAGATAAATTTTTAAGTACAATCAAAGAAATCTCGGATAAGGAAATTGGAAAAGTGGTGGTCCGAACTCGAAAGCTTCCAAGTGAATTGGTTGACAGTAAAGTTTTGGACCTTATTAATCGAATTATCGGTGAGTATGCTGATTCTTGTGTGCCGATGACGATAACTGCAGTGGCACGGATAATCAAGGCAGCCCAGGTATGCTATGACGAGGCAACACGCAAAGAAAAGCCTAGATTCGCTTGGAAGGAAAACATAGAAATTAAAATGTCTAAGTTAGTACTTTCCAAAGATCTCCTCGAGAAAGCTCGTAAGCAGGAAAAGCTCTCTAATTCGGAAACGAAGAGCCTTAATAAAATCATGCGAGAGTTTAATTTAAACTTGAGCAGCGTAACCGATCTTTCTGAGGCTTTAGTTAAGAAGAATGAGTCTTTGAATGTTTACGAGAAAAAAATTACGATGCATGAAAGTAGGAAGCAATTCCGAAAAGAGAATCGTATGTTTGAGCTCTTCCGAGGTCGATTTTATCGTGGGTTATCTGAGCGTGTGGAATCCGAGCATGTGGTTAGTCTGATGAAATTGTGAGTTTTTGGTCTACAATGTGGAACAAAAATGATGACGCAGTCACGTATGATGATTATTTGATTCCATTTGTATCAGATAATCATCCGACCACGTTTCATTCACTTGTTGAATTTGTAAATATCATTAATTGGTTTCCCAATTGGAAAGCTGCTGGAATTGATGGTATTTACAATTTTTTCATTAAGAAACTTACAACTCTTCACAAATATATTTATGATATTGTGAAAGTTATATGTTATGACGGAACACCTCAAGCTGATTGGTTTTACTGCGGGCTTACGTATTTGATACCGAAAGGAATTCCACGAAGAGGCTCTGACTACAGGCCAATCACTTGTATGTCCAACCTCTATAAGTTAACGACAAAGTGTGTAACGAAAGTCGTTCAGATTGAAGTGGGAAGGCGAGGGTTTCTTGCAAAGAACAAATTAGGGGCGGTAAGAGGTGTGCAGGGAGCGAAAGAGCAGGCTCTACTGAATATTGCCTTAAATAAAGAGTATGGAAATAATCTTAAGGCAACATGGATTGATGTTAAAAAAGCTTATGATTCAATAGATCATGCTTATTTAACTCAATGCATTGAAAACCTTAATTTACCTGATTGGATCCTGAAATTTATTAAGGTAATTATATCAAAATGGAAAATTGATATATCAGTAGGGCCTGAAAAATCATGAGCAAGAAGATTGATAGAGGGATTCTACAAGGAGATAGTTTGTCACCTTTGTTATTTGTGTTGTGTATGGATCCATTAAGCCGAAAGCTTAATGAAAAATACACAAAAGTGACAGTACAAACAGATGCAGAATCCCATTCTACCAATCTTCTCTTGTTTATTGATGATCTTAAGCTCCTTGCAAAAGACAGCTCCACATTGAGTGCTATGACAGGCGAGGCAAAGGCATTTTTAGAGGTGATTGGCTTAGAGATTAACAAAGAGAAGTCAGCCACAAATGATACGTGTTGTGAAGATACTGCTACTCTTCTAGAAGGTGTTAGTGTTTATAGATATTTAGGAATAATAGAAGATAGCAGAGGAATTCCAACACGTAGCTCATTTGAAGAAGTACAGAGCAAACTGATAGCAAGAGTTGAAAGACTTTGTCACACTAGATTAAATGCAAAAAATTTATTTTCTGCAATCAATCAACATGCGATATCGTTAATCAACTACCACATAGGAGTACTTCGACTTAAACCGGCTGACTTCTCTAAGTTATATGATACAGTGCGTGCGGTGTTGGTGAAGAATAAGATACATCTCCGCCCAGGATGTAAAGAGCGTTTATACCTTCCTAGAACAGAACTTGGAAGAGGCCTACATAGTGTTGAGTTGCGAAGCGAACATATGCTTCTGCAACTCTTGGATTGTCTGGAAAAAAGTAAAGAAATATCAACTAGACGAGCAGCAATCCTCAAGGTCGAGAATAATAATAAAACCCATCTTGCACTAATAAAAGGCTTCTTAAAAGTAAAGTACAGGTTGGTAGAAGAAGTCACTAAGAAAAGTTTAGAAGAAGCTCAACTTGCAAAACTATATAACGAAATAAAAAAACGAAAACTCCATTCAAAGTTATATAATGCAAGGAAAAATGAGCTTGTGAGTGTTAGTGACTCTTCAAGATGGCTAAAGAGAGGAAATATTAGGCCACGAAATGAAGCTGTGTTCTGCTATATCCAGGATAGAAATGTATTCTGGGGAGCAGATGGTGTGTGTCAACATTGCAGGAAGTCTGGTAAGACTGTGGATCATCTAGCAACTAGATGTGAAAAAATGCTAGGCCATGATTACACTAGACGGCAGAATAAAGTGGTACGATGTATACATTTACTATTTCTGAATAAATATAAGTTTAAGTCTTCGAAACGAATAAGGAGTCACTCAGTTCAAGAAATTCTTGATAATGAGTATGCAGAGATTAGAGTAGACACCTGAATAAAAACTGATGTTAAAATTCAGAATAACAGACCGGACATATTTATTTTAGATAAAAAGAAGAATAAGATAACACTCATTGAAGTAGGAATCACTTCCCAAGATTCACTTCAAATAGTTGAAACTGAAAAACTTAGGAAGTATGACCTGCTAGCCAATGAGTTGGGCCTTATTTATAAGTGTAGTGTTGAGATAATCCCTTATGTGATGACCTGGGACGGTATTGTGACAAAATACCATAAATCTCATCTTAAAAGACTAGAAATACCCATGAATGTAGAGGCATACATTCAGTCTATAGTACTTAAAAAGACAGTCGAAACTATTTCCTTTGATCGACGAAGAGGACTTGAGTCAGGACTAAATGCCGAAGAGAGCTGGGAGAGAGCGTCAATGGGTGTTATTATGAGATCAGAGATGCATGAGGAACCAATACCCCCTTTAAAAGAAGCGAAAACAGAGGAAGATGGTGCCAAAAATTTTAAAGCAAAATATAAAGCACCCCATTTCACAAGAGGAACTGACAAATAACATAAATGAAGCGACGGATTTGGAACAAGAGACAGTAGTGGTTAAAGAGGTAGAAGAAAATATATAAAAACAGTAAAAATATGTTAAACCAGCATTTTATTAAATAAAATATGATTCAAAATGATGTAAAATATAAATAAAAAATAGAATGAGGGAAATAAAAAACCCTTCAATATTAAAGAGCAATTAATTCCTTTACACATCAATTCGAAAATTCTTTTCTAGTATCAGAATGGACTATTTTAATACGTCCTTCTTGTAAAATAACTCGCGAAGATATTCTGCTGCGTGTCTTTCTGGTTTTATTTGCATGCATACTGCAACAAAATCGTATGAGTGAATATCAAGAACAGGTAACACCGACTCACTTTCGTTTTTTGATTTTTGTATTTTTCTAGGTTTATGAAATAAATCTGATGTGCTGCCAAAGATTTTTTGCTGCTATAATTTCAAGTAACTAGCTCGTTTTAAAGATTGAAAATGTTGCAAGGTTCATATGCCGACACCATATTATCAATTTATTGTGCCAAAAACCCAAATATCTTTTTATGATCAAACAAAAAATTGCTGTCACTCAACTTTAATTTTGAAAATGAAGCTTTTTAAATTATTTTTCGATGCACCTCAGAATAATTACTTTTGATTACCGGTAGCTCTCGATTTTTATATTCTAAATAAATATCTTCTTTAAGAAACTAAATTTCCGCGCTTATTTTATAAAAATTTTGATTGGAAACCTTGTATAATCACACATATTTGGTACATTTTTACATGGTTTTCTATTTCTCTTATATTTACAATTTGAATTTTTTTCTTATTTTCTGTATATAACAACCAAATAAAAAAAAAGCTCTTTTGGCTCTCTAAATATGTCTTGTGCCGATTCTTTCGTTTAAAATTTTTTTTGAGTCTCTATAATTTTATCAATTGCTACGTGATCTATAGAGGCTTTTACATTTTTTTTATAGTAAGTGAGGGATAAAATGAGTTATTTATACCCAATTATTAACCCCCAAATGAAAAATGATATGTTTCCTCAGAATGAATCACAGTCAACGACATATTTTACAGAAGAAAGTAGTGATTTTTTTACTAATGAAGATGATTTAGTTTATGATATAATATCCAAGCCTCATTTTATTTGTGAAATTGAGCCGGAAGAAGAAGAAGATTTTTTAGATCAAATTATAGATGAATAATATCATTCCTAAAAAATTTATTCAATTTAGATGTTTTGAATGTTTATTTTTTTTCATTCAATTTTGTATCTAAGTGTAAAATATTGTTTTATTAAATGTCTAAGTTATAAAAATATCTATAAAAAAATCATCGGTAAAATCATCCATATGAAGATAGAAAAATTAGATTAATAAATAAATATACTGTTTGTTTCATTCAAATCTAAGACAATAGCAAAAATTGTGTACATTAAACATATTATTTTAATATTATGCCTAGTAAATCTTTCATTTGTTTTAATGGCAATTATTTTTTAACGTTTAAATTGATTTCGAAAATTCTACTGCACTTATAAAAATAATTCCGAGTGTATCGCAATCGAATGATAGAAAGTTTTTTAAGTAGATATTCCAAAGTTTATAAATAAAAAAATCAGTATTTTGTTGAACAATACTTTTTTTAATTTTATTCTGCCACATTAAATAATAAAGCTCGCACTAAAATATTTTTGAAATTTTTCTAATAATGTGTTTTTGACTTCCCAATAATTAAAATCCTCAGATAAAAGTAAGTTATAATATGTTTTTAAAGAAGATAATGTTTTAATTCAGAATAAAATTTAATCTATTATAGCATATAAAAGTAAGGTTATGCCCATTTTAACATCAGATTTATTTATTTATTAAAGAAAATATGAGCGCGTGACACCAATGTTAGCGGAATCAAAATATATAAAATGCAATGGTAATAAACAAATGACGTTGAATCAATGATTATAAGTGAAGATACGGTATAAGACACAAGAAACATCTATAATCAAATTTCATGCATCCTTCACATTATACACAAAAAATGCATTCATTGCCAAATCAAACAGGTATATTACAAAGAATTGTACACTTAATGTCATATGTTTACGCAATAAATACCTCTTTTTTCGGTTGAAGTATCTACAATCGAACTATTTCGAAACAAGCCTCAACTTTTAATCGAGTTATTGGTGAATAAACCCGGTGATTGACACTAAAGCAATACTCGATGTCGAAAAATCGAACAGCAGCAATTATTTTGAGCTTTTTTTTGCAGTAAAGACAAAATTTGAAAAATTTAGAGCGAATTGTCTGAACAACACTATAGGATCTACAAAAAAATTGTCTGCATTATTTCTTTCGATATGTAGAAAAAGCGAAATAAGGCAAAAAGAGGCCAATGAGAAAAAGCAATTGAAACTGTCCTGAGATTGTCATTTTTCTCACTATGTCATATTACTCGACTGATATCTTATAGCAACTGGAGATAAGCATATGTATTTGAGTAAAAGTTACGACATCTCGGTGAGAAATCGTAAAATAGGACCAGATTTGAAGGCTTTTTGAAAAATTAACTAAAATATTCTCTTTGCCTTATGATGATGAATGGTTACATAAATGTAAATTATCATGTAGTTAGTTAATTAACGACACCGTGGCATTCCAATTCTTATATCTATACTATGACCGGGGAATGCATAAAAAAAGATTTTGATCTGAGAAGTAAAAAAACTTAAAAGGCAAAATTTTAAATTTTACTCCAAAAGATATATTTTTCAAATATCTCAGAGAAAAAAAATTTCCGGTTCTAAAACTAAAATTCAGTACAACTTTAACTTGATATAAACAAAAATGATTTTATTTAAGCTATAGTCAAGAAGAATAATTCTTTGAATGTCCGTAGAAAGAAAACTAAGCCGTTTGAAAGTGGAATAACTCTAAAAGAGAATCTAGGTCTTAATATATTTATCGCTCGGCTTTATTATTAGTTATATGATTCTGCCAAATCAAAGCATTTGAATGATCGAGTTTCAATTGAAGCCTTTTGATCAAAAATATAGAGCCATAAAAATAAAAAACACACATGATAAGTAGGTAATATTCTTGTAGCGGATACTTGTCCAACAATTTTTTTCATGCTTGATTAGTTTAAACATTTCCTAAGCCCAAGGCCGTGAAGGTAATGATTTTTATGATTCTTTATCTATTAAATCATTCTCTTACTAGATATGTTTGGGATTTGCTGGAAGTACTGGGCTTAAAAATAGCACATTTAACTTATTGATTGTACAATCAGCTTTTATATCCTATTCAAAAAAATGCTTAATAGTCTCTGATTACAGCCAAAGCCTATGTTTTTAACCGTTAAATTACCGGGAAAATGTGTAAAAATGGTCTTATAGCTTGCAGTAGAAAGGCAGGTGGTAAGCGTACAATCTAATGGAGTATTCAAATAACTACAAGAAACAAAGAAGCAAGATTTCTAAATATCGCGGTCAAATATTTGAAAAGATTTGAGGTCGAAATAGATCGATGACGAAAAATATATTTTCTAATGTTAATGTATATTTGATAAAAAAATTTAGATTCTGAATATTTCGTACCTGTATTTTGAAGTCTGTAAGGAAAATATATCGAAATAGAAAATTAATATATCTTTACGGCCTAAAAAATCAGCAAAAAAAATATTAGCAAAAAAATCGTTCTGAGAGATAGTACTTTTGCATTTGCTTTTTGTGTATGTAACTGTGGTCGCTCGCTCAGTGAGAATAAAAATAGAGACAGTATGCCGAATACAGGTTCCTATTTAGGAGTCTATTCGTTTCAAATTATTTTATGAAGCCGCTTGCGACATATGATGCTGCTCTAACCTCATTGACAACCGAAATCTAATGTATCGTGTCAAAATAGGCATCAAATTAAGAGGAACGATTTAGAAACTAATAAGTGGTATAAAGAAGCCATTAATTTCCTGTGAGATTTAGTGTTTACAAATAATTGGGAAGAAAAAAGGATTACAGGAGAAACCTAGCCTGTGGTTCATCTTTAGGGAAAAAGCAAAACTTTTCAAAAAGAATGGAAAATATTTTCACTACTAATTAAATCTAAAAATTATTTTACGAAATCGATTAAACATATTATTTTGTAAATCATGTATGACATGAACTTACTTGATATGAATCAGCTGATTTCTTTGGGTTAGATGGTGTGGTCTCTCTTATCAATAAAAAAACGTTTAATCTAAAATCAGGGTGCGAGATGCACTTATATCCTTCCGGGTCTAGACCTAAAAAGATTTTAATTGTTCGATTGCCAAATGAACGCATCCAATTGTAACTCTTAATTATGTGGAAAGTTATAAGGAAGTATTTACCAAAAAATGAGGCAATATTAAAGGTTGAAAATTGCAACAAAACACACATTGCGTAACAAAAAAGTTATCTAGGTAAATATAAGTTGAAAGGAAAAGCAGTAAAAAAGTTTATTGAAAACCCCTGCCTAGTTAAATTATTTAAAAGCGAGAAAAGTTCATTTCCTTTTATAATGCTACAGATAATGAGGCAGTAAATTTCATGATTTCTTAGAATAATTCAAGAAAGAAACCATAAAACCGCGTCAAGAAACATGTTTAACCCAGATTTAATGATGAGAATGTATTTCGAGGCACAAAAGAATGATCAAAATTTGAGAACTATAGAAAGCCGGGGATATGTTGCAACTATTATGGAAAAAATATTTGATAACGGTTATAATTGACACCACTACGAGGAAGACGGCTATATATTCTTTTTTTTGCCCCTAATTTTAGCGTCGTTATGTTCAAATTATCCTTAAAAATGACCTCGGAAATAAGTGTAGACGTGTGGATACAATTGGTGTCAAAATCATAACCAAGAACTGAATTAATGTATCTTGGACAAGAATAAAAAAACATAAGTTGATTCGTATCGAAATTGCTCAACAAATCTGATTTTTCCTTTGAAACAAAAATTTCCAAGACTCGTTTTGCACTTAAAAATATCTCGTATTTTTAATTGGATGTAGAGATCAATGCAAATATAATATCTGATATAGTTAATAAACTAAGATCATGTAATACATGTTAAAAAGCTCTTTTTGACAACACTATAGACACTTATTCGATAATACTCAAAAAACCAAAAAAACCTCTTTTTTGATCCATGAAGATGTTTTAGGCAAGAAGAAACGTCTATTTTACTTGAAAAGAGTGCTGAGATGTCCTATATGAAGCAGAAAGATACCAAAATCCAACCGGGATTTAAAATATATCAGACCGACCAAGAATTTGTTAAAAAAACAAGTCATAAAATGAATAAATCCTTAAATTGGTATAAAATAATTGGAGCAATCTCTTGACTTAAATTTAAGACATTCAAATAAAACATTGAAGTACATAAAAAAAGCAAGCAGAAAAAGGAGATGAAAATAATTTGTTTTTATTATATGGCTGTCTGTGCTCATATAATATTGTGAGGGTTATAAAGAAGGATATCGTATATTTTGTCAAAGAAAGTATGATAGCTAAAACAGCTTTGAAATATAAAATCCAAAGAAAAATGTAATTTAGAGAGATTTTATTGACAAATAATTTTTCATATAATAAATAGATAATCACCAATATTTTTTTTAAAAAAAAACAACAAAATACCCCATTACATCTATATTTAATCAATTTTACCTGAATAAACTACAAATAATATAAATTTTAAATTAAATTGCAAATATTTTATTTCGGGATATGATTATAATAATAAATCAAACTAAACAAGATAATAGCATCATATATAATAAGAGTGAACATCAGAATGTAGATAAACGTTAATATCTCCAAGAATAATATTCGTCATGTCTTTTAAATACAAAAGTAAATTCAAACAAATCCCTTTAGAAACTACCCGGAAAAACGTGCAAATAAATATTTATATCTGAGCTAATTCCACTAAAACAACAATTTCTGTCACATTTACTACACATAGAAGTTATTTAAAATACACATTGAAAGTTTTTATTTTAATTTTTATGTAAATGTCTGGGCTATTATTTGAAGCCATTTCAATAATCATGTCTCTAGCAACTTCGAATTAAATTTGGCTAAGGTGTAGTACAATTTCCTTTGATTTTTTAACGGTAAATTTACTTGAGATATTCAAAAGAAGACACATTTTTGAAGAAAATTTTTTATTAATTGTAAGGAATTATTTACTATATTTGGAAGAAAATATCACAATAAAGAATAAGATCTAATAATGATTAATGCTCTAAAGAAATTGTCATTGATTGGGATTAAAATTGAGTTATTATTTAAAGTAAAGAATTTAGGGCATACCATTTTTTCGGTTTTAATAAATTATGGTTTACTGAAAAAAATCTCAACACGAATTCGATTATTACATGGAATACAGCATTAAAAAAATACATTATAGGAATATTTTTATAGGTCTAATTCATATTCATCAATATGTGTTTTTATAAATTTATCAAATAAATTGTTTGTTTTGCGCAAATTTTTCTAATTTTTTACGTTAAAAATTGAATATTACAAGCAATAATGTTGGTATTCATATACAGATAGAGAATTTTTATATACAAAAAAATTTTAAAATATTTATGAAAAATCGACCGAGAAAAAATGTGTTAAAAATTACATTTTCAATGAATATATTAAATAATCTTAGAAATTACAAGGTGGCAAATTATTTCGGTAGAAATTAAATTTATATTTATTTTTTTTTCGAACGAACTTTTTTCCAGATAGCTAGATAAATATAATGGGTATACGATGATGTTAAGTGTTTAGATTTGCTTCTGTTGAAAAATTTCAAATATTAAGCGACAATTTTTTTTATTAAAAAAATAATAATTAAAATGGAAATTTGACTCAGTAATAGATTTTTATTTTTTAACGATTTTCTTTTTTTAGTCAAATATTTAATTTTAATAAATAAAAGCAAATTTTTTAAAAAAAAAAGAATTCTAGTTTGTACAATAATTAAAAATCTAAATAACTTCAAGTATTTAAAAAACATTTTATATTATGAAATTCTTTTTTACTTAATTATTGCTTTTGGCTTTTCTATACATTTCTTTTACTTTTTCTGCATATTCAATTTTTTCATTTCTTAATGATTTAGCTTTCTTCATTGCATTCAATTTAGATGCGTTTCGTATATTTTTTTTATCTGTTCTATTGTTTCTTTTGTCGTTTTTATTTTTATATTTCTTAAAAACCGGTGTAAAGGATTCAACTTCTTTAATATTTGCATTATAAGTAAATCCTTCTCGCACGGATTTAATACCAAATGCCTCGTAACATCCAGAACAGTTCTTAAATAATTCTCCATATATTTTAAACATTTCTATATTATAACTTTCCAAAAATATTTTAATTTCATTCAAATATATTACTTCAAATCCACTGTTCATCAACAAATCTATAAGATTCGACATTTTTTGATCGCATATTTTTATATCCCATTCCTTACACAAAAACATATAAATATTATTTATTTCGGTTTGATTCATTTTATTTTCATTAAAATACTCCAAAACAAGAGTTATATTCTTAGTAGTGACTTTATCTTCTTTACAGATTGATTCTAATTTCATTGGGGAATTATTTTATATTTTTTTAAAAAACCATCCATTTTAATGGAAAAAATCAAAGAACAAGACGCAGTTATTTTATATTTTTCTAAATCTTACCAGAAACAAATTATAATTGAAACAAATTCTCAAACGCAGACACATATCGGTGTCATATATCATAATGATCTAATAAACCAACCGTTCAATATTTCTTTACAACTGAAAAATACAACAGTACGAATATTAAAACCAAATATATCTTTATTTATTTCTACATTAAAAAGAAAAACACAAATACTGTTTGAAGCTGACATATCACTTATTATATATTTTTTAAATATAAAAAAATCTAGTTCAGTATTGGAATGTGGAACTGGAAGTGGTGCTTTAACATATTCTATAAGTCAACAAATTGGAGAAGAAGGAGTAATACATACATACGAAGTAGATTTAAATAGGTATGAACATATGCTTAAAGAAATAGAATATTTTCCATTTAAAAATATAAAAATTACTAACTGTGATATTATTACCTGTGATAAATTGCCAAATGTTGATTGCATATTTTTAGATATTCCAAATCCTTGGATAATTATAGAAAAATGTCACAAAGCTTTGTTTCAAACTGGTCGTATTTGTGTTTTTATTCCTTCTTTTGATCAAGCACAGAAAGTTATAGAAAAAGTAAAATTATATTTCAATGAAATAAAAATGTATGAAAATGTTAAAAGAGAATACACACCCTGTGTTATTGAAGTAGAAAATAATATAAAAAGAGGTTATGGTGCAGTAAATATGCAATACCAGCATACAGGTTATTTAATATTTGGAAGTAAATAATTTTTTTAACTTTAAAATTATATGTATTAATACGTTTTTAATTCACTGTTAGTTACTCAATATTTTATATCTTCTCAATTCAAAAAATATTTAATTTGTCTTTATTTAATAAAAGCCTGGATTTGTTTCTCATTTGATCATTTGGATTCCAGTATTCCCTTAATTAACGTTTGTATTTTGAAACGATTGTATTTTATCTCTAAAAATTCAATTTTATAATAAAAAAATTTGTGTTTATTTGCTGATGGTTTTTTTCTTTTGGTTTCTATGTGTAAAAATGGTACATTTTGTTTTTTTATTATTTAAGCTTTCCATTACTTTTATTGAACGAGCTATCAGCTAATTTCTTTATCTGAGATACTTCTCGACATTGATTTTGATTCAGTTATGTCTAATTTCACTCTCCATTCGAAATTGTTTCGACTGTCTTTTTGAATAAATTTCGATCTTTGATATACAAAAAAACAATATATAATGTATCATAACTTACTTTTTTATTTTCAAGCATTAAATAACCTAACTGGTCTATTTCAATTTATTACTTTTATATTAGCTTTAACTGCTAAATTTTGTTACTATCCTGTATTTTGGTTGAGTCTTTGAACCATGTATATTTTATAGCTTCAAAACGACTGGGATTTATTATAAAATATGATAAAGGTTTAATATTGGTGTAAGGTGTGATTCATTACCATTTTCCACATTTAAGTCGTGGTCTTCCATTTGATATTTCTTTATTTCATTACAGACAATAGAAAAGTTGCAAAAGCGTATACTTGCTTTGAAACTAGAACGGTGTACAAGTCTCGATCTAAAAATATATCATTAAAATAAAATTATTATTCAAACAGAAGACAAATTACAGATTTTTTTTAAGAAAAACTTTAAATTTAAAATTAGCTGAAATGTTTATTGTAAAAACTAGAAATAATAATTCAATTTATAAAACATTTCATTCTTCAGATTCAGACAAAGAATCATCACTAGTTTCTATATCTTCACATTCTGCTTCATTCTTTGATTTGATTTCATTATAAATAATAGACTTTCCTTCTATATTTTCTGTATATATTTCTACTAAACACACTGCCATATTAAAACAAGATGAGAATTCTGTGTCTACATTGTTCTTACATAGGAAATCATTTAAATATTCAGCTATGTCTTCGGTAACTTCATTTTTTTTAAATTTTTTAGAATTTAAAGATAAAAAAAATTGTAAAAGTACTTTTTCGACATCTAAGACACTCTCTTCTTTTATATAATTTTTTACTAACTTCATAACAGTCCATTTTCTTAGCGATACAGAAATTTTTTCTGCTAAAACGTTACTATTCATTTTGAAGGTGTCTTCATTTTTTAAAAAAATTTTATGATTTTATGATTTTGTGAAGGGATTATAGTAGTTAAATAGGCAGAAGAAAATATAAAAAGTGAAAAATATTCGTAACCCAGAAATTTATTGTTTTTAATTAGATTTCATGAGAAATTTATGGTAGTTAAATAGACAGAAGAAAATATAAAAAACGTGAAAAATATTTGGTTTAGCCATAAATTTTTAAATAAAATTCTTTATGATTTTATTCTCAAAGTACCCATAATGGCAAATAATGCTAAAAAACGCGAACTTATTTATGATTTACAAAAATATTTAAATAAGAATATTTTTGTTAAATTTATAGGTGGAAGAGAAATAATAGGTAGACTTACAAGTTATGATGATTCACAAAATTTAGTTTTAGAAGAACCAGATAAAAGAAATAATGAATGGTTTTATAATTCAAGAGTCGTTTGTCTAGGAAATTCAATTATTTCGATATCTCTTATATCACAATAATTATTTAATAAATATTTATTTCAACTAACTTTTCTTTTGTAAAAATAATGATCAGGATGATTATTTAGTAAATTTTATAGTTTGTTTTAATTCTGTAAATTTTTTTTATTTAAATCGTTTTACTCAATTTTTTAGTTAATATTTGTTTTTAGCAGTTAAATTTTTTAACAACATAATTGGGAAATAAACATTTATATTGACTTTTAAATATTAAAAAAAGAAAATTAAATTCTGTTTTTAATTGTCGCCTGAAATAAATAATTTGTTTCGCTGAAATAGATTCATTCATAAACCCCAAAAGAATATTTGGATTTTAAAATATTATATCTTTCTTTGTTATATTTACATCCAAAAACCATACTTATAATATATTTAAAAGCCATTTCATTTTTTGATTAAATTACTATCTCCTGTAAATACTTAATAATAGAAATTCAGTTTAAAATATTTTTTTCTTTAAAATTTTATTTTTCTTTCGGATTTGCTTTTAGTTTTCTTTGAAATCATAGGTTCTTTTTTTTCTTCTTTAGTAGATATTAAATCTTTAGTGATTTCCAGTGGTTTGATTTCCTCAACTTTTGGTTCTGATATTGAATCTGTTTCAAAGTCTGACATTCTAAGCTCATATTGTTCTTCACTTTCAGAATCATTTTGTTGTGTATCTGATATTGTTTCTTCATTATTCAGATCTTGGTTTTTATTATTTGTTTCCTCAAATATATTACTCGGAATAGTAAAATTGATATTCATTAGTTCTTCATAGCCTTCTAATGGTTGTCCCCATCCGGTTGGTTGAAAACCCCAAGAAGATCCGATTGGAATCTGAGCATTTACACCTGGTATTTTTATATCAGAATAAGATGGTGGTAGGCCATATTTTTGCATATTAAATATCCAAGGTGGCGGTAGTGTTTTATCAATTCCCAAAACATTCATTAAATTTTTACTGATTCGACCCGGAACATTTAATTTGATTTTCTTTTCCATTTCAATTCCTGGTCTAAACAATTCTCCAAATCTTAAATATTCAATTTCATTTGGATGTTTAAAAAAGCAATCATAAAGTTTTTGATACTCTACAAAACATTTTCCAGTTTTTGGATATAACTTTTCTCGCAATTTAGCTTTGAAACTCATATTATCTTCTTTGTTTCTAATACTTTTTCGCATATCAACTAAACCCGTTTCTAAAATATTTTGTGGAATCACATATTTCTTTTTATTTATACATTTTTTAACATTTAAAAATGACTTTTTATTTTTCCAGTATTTTGGAACTGGAACTGTGTTTTCTAATCCTTTTATATAATTTAGATATATCGGATCTTCATACGTTACATCTTCAAAGTCGAGAAGTAATGGATAGGGTACTATTGGTTTATAAAAATTGTATTTCATTTGTATTATTTTTTGTTTTCTTGCTTTTTTATTCTCTTTTTGTACTTTTTTTTGCTTAGATTCTACTTGTTTATTTAAAATTATATTTCTATTCTTTTCTATAATTTCTTTGTATTCTTGTTCTATATTAGTATCGATTTCTTTGTTATTCATACAGAGATACGTATGAACGGTGGGGAAGAATAAAAATATTTAAAGCTGTATGAAATATTTTTTGTAAAATTCAACGGAAATAAAATTTGAATTTTAAATAAAATGTGACACTCGAAAAGACATGAAATCTCTTTTACAAATAGACAACAAAATAGCAAGTATTGAGTGTTCTATGTGTTTACATAAGCAGATCGTGAAACTGCTTTTTCTTTCTTGATACGTTTTATCTTTGATGTATTAAAATATAATATACTATACATATACGTGAATTCTTCTAAATCAATAATTTTTAATTTTTTTTTCAATTGAGATAAATATTTCTTTGTTTGAGTACAGGCGAACTCAAAAAGTTTGTATAAATATTTATAATAATAATAAATGATACGAGAAATGTCTAAAAGGTTTTTTTCTTGAAATTAAATATTTAATATTTTCGTTTCATAAGTTCTATTGGCTTTAATAAAAAAATAATCTATTGTGTCGTCTAAATACTACTTGTTTTCCACCATGCAGGGAGCAGAGTTGGCTTGGTGTATCCTCTGCTTGTCGTAAGATGCAACTAAAAGGAACCAGTCCTCCAAAATGGCATATAATCTTGTACAACATAATATAGAACATTTATTTTATTACATAAATTACAAATTAATGAGATTAGAAAATTAAATCGGGCAATCTGCAATAATTGTTTAATTTTTTTGTGATTTAAGCTGCAAAAACAAAAAAAAAACTACCACCGATTCCAATAATATGTATTTTATAGTCTATACATAGGATAAATAGTTGATTTTTTCATAATATTTTATTAAACTTCTAGAAAATATGGTTGCGTACGCTTAATTCCGATATGCTTAATTTGAAACAGAGTTAATTATTTGAGAGTCTGGAAAAAATAGTTCTTAAAAAACCCAATATTAATTTTGCTAAATATAAATGTTTTAAGCTCTGCTGCGTATAAGAAAACATAACGCCACTAAATAAAACATATATTTGAAAAAAAAATACATTGAGGTTAAAAAAGTAAAAAAAATCTTATTACCGCTAGTTACTTAATTAAATTTTTGCTAAATCTTTCTATTTCTGATATAATTCTAAAAAAAAATGATATATGACAATATATTTTTAATAGAATAAGTTATATGTAAATACTCTTTATTGTTTTTAGTTTAATGAATAAAAAATTACAATGTTTAAAATTTCTTTGGTCTAAGTTTATAAAATTTTAATTACAAAGCTACGATATAACTGCTATCTATCTTCATAGAAGAATTATTATTTAATGGAAAAACGTAAGCGTGGGAGATTATAGCAATCAAGAAAAAATATAGTGTAATTCAAAGTTTTAAATATTTGAAGCAATCTATAGTAAAAGAATTCTTCGTCTATCTAGGTTTAGGCTTTCTAATGTTATAAAAATACAAACCCAATCACTGATAGCCTCTCTATGTAATAAAATTAAAAGCCGGATTTGATTTAATGGCTTAAAAATCAAAATGTAAAAGATGATTTTTTTAAACGTTGATTTATCAATGAACCCAAAGAAAAATTATTTCGGCAAATGCAAAGTATTTTGCCTATTTAAAAGCAAGTTCATCCCTGTAAAAAACCAAAAGTAAATTGCTTATATTCAGGTCATTTTTAAAATATTTGTGATATTTGTGAAGAGATAATAGAAAAATGAAGTTTTATAAGTAGAAATGGATTTTTACACAAAGAAAAATTTAAATACATAAAATGATTTACATAATCTTATATCTAAGAAACAACAGGAAGATTTTAGACTATTATTAGATTATAGCTCAAGTGAAAAGATAAAAAGCTTAATAAATCAACTTTGTTTGCATTGTTAAATGTAAATAATATTAAATAGTCGTAGAAGGGCATTTACTCCTTAAGATTCGACGGTGCTTTTCAAGCTATAGTATTTAAGTTGTACGATCAATTGAGCAGTAAATTTTTTAAACCCTAACTAAAAAATCGGTGTTACTTACTAATTATTTTAGCCTTACAGATACTACAAGTAACTTCTATATATTCTATTTGATTATTTACTGAGTTAAATAGGATTAATAGAAGTTTATAGTACGGAGAAAAGATTCAATTTTATTATTATGGTTTTTGAATAGTTTGTAGTTATAACTGGTAAAAATTTAAATTCTAAAAAGTGGTATGAAGATATTATATAACTTATCGAGCCAAAAAAATTATTTCTCCATAATTAAAGCGATCAAATAAAAAAACATGGCTTGGGAACTTTTTGAATCATTCTTTTAAAAATATTAAAATGTTAATTTTAAGTGATGAAAAAAATCTGCTCAAAGCAAACAAATATAAAAACAATGGAAAATTTAAGACCATAAAATAGGAATTTAATAATTTATAATTTATTACAGATAAAATAAAGTTATCCATACCAATTTTATTAAAAATAATGAAATTTTAAATTTAAGTTTTTATTTTAAATGCAAGCTATTTTTTAAATTTCAATTTGAACAAATGATACACCTAATCACCATATTTATAGCCATGATTTTATATTTATTTTAACAATGCCATATACATTTTCCATTTCAGTAAATCCTTTCAACTGATAATTTTCGTACTTCTTAAATTCTATTTGGGATAAATTAAGGTGAACAATTTCAGTATAAATATTTTCAGATATTAATATATTTATATCAGTGTTTAATTTAGCTAGCCTTGCGGATTTATTTAAGACTTGGCCATACCAATCAACATCTCCTTCAATATTTCTATCAAAAAAGCCTATATCCTTACAAATACCTATTCGTACTAAAAAATTGTCATTTAATTTATGTTCAGTTATTGAGTTTGGATTTCTTTTTAAAAAATCATCTTTCCACAATTTACTTGAAAAAAAATAATCCAAATTTACAGACCACATAATTGCATCCAATGAATTTCTAAAATAACATATACAAAGATCACCTTCATATTTTATCTGAATTGCGCCAAATCTGCCGTTAATATTCACTATATAACTCTGTATAAACCTACATAACGAATAAAATTCTAACGAAGCTGACTTAAAAAAACCCGGCACTTTATCCAAATAAGCATAGACTATTATAGGCTCTGCCGTAAATAAAACATCCTTAAATATTATAGGTGAAGATGATGTCTTCATAGCAATAAAAATATCATCTGGTTTATTCTTATCCAACGGATATGTATAAATAAGAAAATTATATATCATGGAAATATTTTCAGATAAATTTTTACAAAGATTTATCTGTTTCAATTCTTTTGAAAATATTATATTGCGCCAATGATCATTCAAAATTAAAATTTTATAATCAGTTACAGTTTCAAATCTCATATATTCTATTTTAGTATTATTTATCATTGTGTCATTCATAATATAGCAATATTCTTTATTGTATTTGATTTGATTATTTTTAGAAGACAGAGCTTTAAAAAACATGGAATCATAAAATATTACCATAAAATTTCCTTTTTTAGAAATTCTTACACAATTATTGACTACAAATATTATGACGATATTAAAATTGTAATCCAGACATTTTTTTATCAAAATATTTTCAATATGATTGTAAAAACACTTTGTGTTTATCATGAAATCTTTATCTAAGCAAATTTCAAAAAAATATTTTTCAAAATTATTTTCAATTAATTTTACAGTTTCGGAATTTCCTTGAAGAAATATAGAATATCTGTTGTTATTCTTTACGTATTCAAAGGAATGATTGATATGTTTATTTGAGGTTTCTTTTAATATACAATTTCTTTCATTCATATAGTAAGTTTCAAGCTTTGTTACATCTAAAACCTCATTGTTCGTGTTGTTTTGATTATATAAAATGTTGATTTTCTCTAGCCATTTCCAATCGTATGCATTTGGGTTTATAATATCGTTACGTGAAATATCAAGAATTTTTAGTTTTTTAAGATTTAAAATTTTAGATTCAATAAATGTTAATAAATTTCCAGATAAATCAAGATATTCTAAATTTGGAAAAAATGGAAATTCCGTTAAAAGATTGTTTCTCAAAATTAATTTACTAAGGTGCGGTGCTTCTATACTAAATACAGATGTGTTACAATTCTGCATGTTAAGATATTTTAGATTTGAAAAATTTCCTTTGAAATAGTCAATTTTTATACCTTCAAGAATTAGATGCTCCACAATATCTTCTCCGAAAGTTACATGAATATTTTTTATGAAAGTAAAAGAAAGATCTAAATATTTTGCTTTGGAAAAAAATCTTTTTACAGGATTCGATTTTAACGATATTTTATCAAATATACTGTCTCTTTGTTGGAAATATTCTATTAGATTGTTATCCAAGATAAGTGTTTTGGAATTTAAAAAAGGTATTTTCGACAATCGATTATTTGATAAATTTAGTTCTTCAAATTGAAAATCCGATAGAAATGTTGGTAAATTTTCTAATAAATTATGGCTAAGATTTAAATAATTAATTTTTCTAAATTCGGAAAAATCTCGCGGAATTTCTTTGATAAAATTTCCACTTAAATCAAGTACTTCAATGTTTTTAAAAGCATTTGGTAAAGGAAACACAAATTGTTTGACTGAAAAACATGTATTTTTTAGACACAAATATTTTTCGTCATAATTTTTCACCAAAAATCTATTACTATTACCAACTTTCACTATATCTTGATTTATATTAAAATATATTTTATCGATAGTTATTCTAACTTTAGTTTGTTCTGCAAGAAAACTATAAAGTTTTTCTACTTCGTCATAATTGAACATAATAAATTTAGAGTAAGCATACTTATTTCTCGATAATTCCGTATCCGTAAGAGAATTCTGTAATTTCCATTTTAAAAAATCTATTAACGGAAAATCATTATTTTTGTAAAAATATATTGATTCACCATAAACCATTGACAAGTAAGAATATTTATTTTGAAATGATTCAAGAATATCTTTTGTTGAAACACAGATTAAATGTGTAAATTTGTAATTTATCAGTGGATCAAGAGTATGTAATTTAACAACCATCGGAGAATTTAAACTATCTATAAATAACTTTTCCAAACAATATGAAAACATCTTATATTTTGTCTTAGAGTTACTTTCTTCAGTTATCGTTTCTTTTAGTCTAAGTAATTCTAAAACGTGTTTACACATGGGGGAAGAAAAAATATTGATTAAAACATAACATCCTTTATAATAAATTTGCAAATATATTTCTTTGATTGCATTGGTAATCAATATTATAAATTTTTAAAAATTCCATTTCATTTTTTTCGTTCTTTAATTATTGAAGATAAAATATTTTTTTTACCAAACAGATAATTAAAAATCTTTGAAATTTTTAGTTGCGCAAAATAAAATATTGAGAACAATTTAATAAAATTTTAAATTTAATTTGCAATGGTAAAGATTTAAAGTAGATTTTTTATAAATTAATATTAATATACTGTTAAGAATTGAATAATTTTGTTTTAAGGAAACTTAAAACAAAAAAGGATAAACGCCTATCAATTCTTATTAAAAAAATATTTTTTTTTGTTTTTAATTCAAGGATATTTTTTTTTAAATACGAGTTATTCTTAGAATCATTTTATATTTTTTTTTAAACAACTAAAACAATCCTATCTATGATAATTAATCTTTAAACAGGATTGAATCATACATAAAAAATATTTTATATTTTTTTTAAACAACTAAAACAATCCTATTTATGATAATTAATCTTTAAACAGGATTAAATCATACATAAAAAATATTTTATATTTTTTTTGAATTTAAATACATTTAAAAGTTTTAGTTGCTTTTTTTCTATATTTTAATCATAAATTTAATCTTTCTATATATTTTTATAAAAAATATTAAATTATCATTCAATCTTTAATTTTTTTATTTAAGCGTTTAGAATTGATTTTGATAAAATAAAACCGTTATTTTTAATTAGTAAATTTACACTTTTTAAAAAAATGTAGCAGAAGATTATTTCTAGTTTTTTTTTCTTTGATTTGTTTATTCTTTTATGTATTTGTAACTTTAAGATTTTTACTTGTTTTTAGATCATTAATTATTGCTTAAGTCTTTTATTTTGTTACTTTTCAGTTTCAAAAATAAATTTAAATTTTTTTATTAATTACACTTTGAATTTAAGAAAATATTAGATAATTAAGAATATATTATTGTTTAATTCTTTTATTTTTACATCTAATTTTTTTATTACGTAAGAAATTCTTAAGACGAACAGAAGTAATTTAAAATGGTATTTTTTTTACTATATTTTATCTGAATGAAAATAATCTATATCGTCTCCGATTTATAATACTCTTCAAAAACTTTAGAAATATTTTTTATGACTTTTTAATATTGTTTTTAGCCATATTTATTTTTTCAGTACAATTATAGAGTATTTGAACTCGAATTTATCTATCAGGAAGGTATATGTTTAATTTCTAAATATAAAATCGGTAGATTTTTTATAATAAATGATTTTTGAACAATCATATTGTTATTAAGGAATTCAATATTTAGTCTTTATAATGACAAAGGGATGAATGAACTACTTCAGTAGCCAAATATAAAGTTATGAAAACATCATTTACATAACCCCACAACTTTTTCATTTATTTATGTTATACCATTACTGTATTAAAGTATAAAATACATTAATTATTCTATTTGGAGTATGTTTTCGTCAGAAAAAATAAAATATTTATAATTTTCAAATTATTTTCTTCATGTATAAATTAACAATTTATGTTGAGTTTTTACCGGAATCAAAGAATATTAGATTACAATTAGAGGCAGAAAAATATTTTTATTTATAAGTTTTATCTCGGTATTATTAATAAAATAACTTTCAAATTTCATATACAATTATATTTAAAGAATCAATAAGTTAATTAAATAAATTAAAATTAGTGAATAGAATTTATAGGTAAATGAAACATATTTTTTTATAAAAATTTGCTTAAAAATACTTATAAAGATAAAATATCGCAAAATGTATTTGTTTGTTATATCATAGATTCGGAAAATCCTATGTTTTGAAATAACGATTTTTCAAATAAAACTTTTAATCTAATATTTTTGAATGGTAAAAGAGCATTATTTAGAAAAATTGTTTAAAAAAAACAGAAAAAAAATATTTAAAATATTTGAAGAGGAAGTGAAATACTATTTTGTTTGAAATATTTCTTTTATTCAAAAAAAAACAGAAAAAAAATATTTAAAATATTCGAAGAAGAAGTGAAATACTATTTTGTTTGAAATATTTCTCTTGTCAAATGAAGAAAAAACCTGGGATTTAACAAAAGAAAGATTAAACTTAATCTAAAAAGAAGCTTAAATTTATTCGTTGCTTATAAAACAAAGAAATATATACAAACAAATAGAAATTTGTAACCAAAAACTACGGAATATGCCATTTAATTACATGGTTTTTAACAATTTAATGAAAAATATTCGAATAATACAGCCATTTCTAAATCATCATATTAGTTTTAAAAGTTTGTAAAATTATGTGAAAAATATAAAGCCCTTTCTAAAAATTTCATGAGAAAACCATCAAAGAAAGTAGAAAAGAAACCTAAAATACATCTTAATATAAAATATTTATTAGATTTGGCAGTGAAAACACTGAACCATTCAAATTATTCAAGAAAATTAGTAAAAACCATTGTTTTATTAACACAAAAATATCAAATCCGATTATCAAAAATTATAAAACGAAATATATGTTTTGAATGTTTTCGAATACTTATTCCTTCAATTAATTCGAAATCAAGATTATCGAAAGAAAAGGATGGTATGAAATTGATTATTACTTGTGAATGTGGTATTTCAAAGAATTTTGTATTGAAAGGCGAAAAAGGACACAGAAATACAAACACTAAACGTTCTAGATATTTTCTTTGCAGTGAAGATCAGAATAGAGACATATATTCAATCCATAGTACTCAAAAAGACAGTTAAAACCATTTCTTTTGATCGACGAAGAGAATTTGAATCAAGGCCAAATACATATAAAAGTTAGAAATAAATATGCTTAATCTTGATAGAAGATTTAAGATATTATATCAAAGGATCATCAAATTATAAAACATCTTTGAAGAGGATGTGTTTGAAAACAGGATACATAAAGTAAATATGATTATTTTATAGACTAAAGCTGAAATCGAAGCATCGAGATAGAGCATTAAGAGTAAATTAGGGTGTGAATAAATAGAAGTAATGTATGAACAGGCTAAAAATAGTCACTGTGACACAAATTAAATCAGTATTAAAATTAAAATTATAAAATAGAAAATAGAAAACTGTTTAAAAAAAAGATATTTTTACATTTATTTTTTTCCAAAGATCAATAAATAAAAATTCATATTTTAAAGCATTTCATAGTTGAATCTCATATTATCTAGTAAATTGTGTATTCGGATTAAATTGTAAACCGTGGATTGAATCATCAAACCATCCATCAATTTTATATGAAATTTCTTCTAGTGGAATCTCTTCGGAAATATTATTTATATTAGTTCTTTTTGAAAAAGTTTCATCTTTTACTTCTTCGATTGTATCAAAAATATTTACAAAAGGTTGATTGTTGTTCATAAATACTGAGGGGTTGGTATTTTTAATATAAACATGGTTCAAGATATTTAGCATTATAAATTTCGTGACATTAAACATAAATTTTCTAGTGCTTTAATTTAAATATTTTTAAGATATTGAGATAGAAGAAGTATTTATTTGTACATGGGACTTTCAAATTTTTTAGTAAAATTTTTATGTTTAATTTTTTTATTAAAATGTACAGTTTTTTTATTAAATTATGAGGTAAATAAATATTTTTAATAATTTATTCTACCTATTTGACCACCATAGTTCCATTTCTTAAACCGACTCTTAGTTAATATTAGAAAATATTTAAAAGAACCATAAAAAATCTTCGTAATATTTCTTACTTACTTATTCCGGTTCCCTTGTACCTTTTGGTATTTAAGTTAGTAATATTAACGAGTCTTTATTTATTTCATTGTAGACAAGTTTTATAATACAATAGATGAGAAATCTATAAAAACTTAAAAATTATATAGAATTAAATATATCCTGCTATTCACCCATGAATGTAAAGGCATACATTCAGTCTATAGTACTTAAGAAGACAGTCGAAACAATTTCCTTTGATCGACGAAGAGGACTTGAGTCAGGACTAAATGCTGAAGAGAGCCGGGAGAGAGCGTCAATGGGTGTTATTATGAAATCAGAGATGCATGAGGAACCAACACCCTTTTTAAAAGAAGAGAAGAGAGAGGAAGATGGTGCAAAAAATTTTAAACCAAAAAATAAAGCACCCTTTATTTCACAAGGAGGAACCACTTTAGAGGAATCGATCAATAACATAAATAAAGAGCCGGATTTGGAAGAAGAGACAATAGTGGTTAAAGAGGTAGAAGAAAACATATAAAAATGGTAAAAATATTTAACCCAGAATTTTATTCCTGCTATTCAAAAATATTAATTTTTTTTGTTTAATTTTCTTCGTTTCAATTTTTTTTATTGTTTTACATTCTTCTTAGTTGTAAAAATATATGTTTAACTTATGCTTTTTCTTTTATAAAATTCTTATATTATTTTTGAAATTTGTTTATTGAAAATTATTCTTCTTAAAATTCGCGCCGCGTGATCTTCTATAAAATAATCTGAATTTTTTCTCATAATCTATACTTTACTGTACTGATAATTATTTTGACTTTTACTCGACATTAATCCCTTCTTATGTGATCAAACAAATTATTTTCGTTTTTATGATACATTTGATGTCAATCTTTATTCTGAATAATATTTGTAGCTCTATAAGATGTGACTTGTTTTTTTAGAACAGAATAAATGCAGGCTAAGTCAAACATATAATTCTATTACCGAATCTATAATTTAATTTAATTAATTATATTTTTCTTATAGCGTATATTCTACGAGTTCTTATAAAGAATTGATATATAGATTCGTTTTTTAAAATATTTTGTATTTGATTTATTTCAAACCGTTGGCCTTCTCCTTAAAGCTTTTAGACAGAAATCAGTTGTAATTTTATAAGCTCTAAATTTATATTAATTTAGGTAACCAACCAAAGTAATATATTGGTAAATCGTGTTATACAATATGTTAATTATTATTTAGACAACTATTTGATAATTATACAGAGCTTACAACACCTGTAATTTAGACTTTTTATTCAATTATTAATTAAATATATTATATTTTGTAATCTAAGTCACCATTCTAGCACACCAAATTACATATCTCAAATGTCTACTCCTTTATAAATTCATATAAAGCCTTCATGTATAATCCAATTGTTTAATCCTGAGTATAATATCAAACTATACCAAGTGTATTATTCTACTGTTTTAGTAAAATTAATGAATTAAATTTATTTTACTAATTTTACATTTTTAGTTTTCAAATTTTTAAATTTAGTTTTTAATTTTTTTGTATTACCTGTATAATTCAATTTTAGTAGATTAAAAACATGATTATTTAAAATTTAACACCAATTATAATGTATAATTTACCAATGATAGACAATTCATTGATTCTTTAATAATTTGAAAAAATTCAAAGGTATAATTTGCTTAATAAAAATGACTCTAAACACACAAATTATAAATATATTTTAACTACCTGAGGCTAAATTTAAAATTTATTTAAATGCTCTGTAAAATATAAATTTATCTTTCTTTATTTATTTCGACACCTTTTTTGCTTTATAAACTCTCTTGTTTTGTCTTCTACATACATTTTTTTATCTAATCTTTGTCTGCAGTGTATTTTTCATAAAATAAATGAATATTTTCGTCTTTATTGACATGCTCTTCTTCGTGTTTACATATTTTTAAAGAAAATAAAAGCTGCAATTTCAGGTTATCACAATTGATCAATTTATTAAAATATATATTGTTCATCTCAGGTTAAATTTGTGTGGTTTTAGACCCTCCTACCAAATAGAAATTTACTTCGCTAGGTAAAATACAATATAAAGTTATTTTGATTTATGTGAAGATATTATAGAAATAAGTTTTTGTGCCTATCTTCATACCTTAAATATTATTTCCAGTTTTAATTTTTAAATATTTCAAATTAAAGTTAAACTTGAAATTAAAATTTAAAGAAAAATACTAAAAAATGTTTTTTAAAATTAAAACGATTAAATAAATGTGAAAAATTATTCTGATTATAAAAATCGCATACTAAACCTTAATTAAAAGATATTTTTTATGTTTTGACAATTGTTTATCCCCGAAATAAATTATGAAAAGATCACTTATCGGAATATTACCACTGACCAAGGGAATTATTTCATATTTTTTTATCGTGAATGAATTTTTACTAACAATGAAAGGAGTATTTTCACAGGATAACAATATATTTTTAGTATAACTGATTTGGACTTTCATATTTTTGAATGGTAAAAAGTTAAAAAAAGCAAAAAATATCTCGGATTTCCTATTTTTATATAATTCGTTGGAAAATATCATGTAAAATGCACAGGCTTCTTCTTGTTTTTCCATGAAGAATGATTTTAATTTTTCGTATTCCATAATTGATTCGTGAAATAAAAATTTTGAATTTTTCATTTTATCAGTATCTATTGCAAGAAAAAATTTGTAAAAACATTCTTTGAAATTTTCAACAGAAATATTTTCATTAAAATTTATACAAATTGGAATTTCTCTGTCGATAAACAATGGAAAAAAATCTAAAAAAAATTTGGGAATGTTAATGGAATTAAAATAATTCTTTAAAAATATATTTTTTAAATCTATAAATTTTTGAAGATCAATTTGATGTTCAAGTAAGCCCGTACAACTATTTTTATATTCATAAGTTTCTGGTTGTATGTCTTTGAATAAAAAGGATAAATTTTTTTCCAATGTTTCGTTAATTTTAACACACTGAAAGAATTTTGCTTTAACGCAAAAAATATATTCTTCATTGGGATTTAAGCAATACATAAATTTGTTTTCAATTTGTTCTAAAATTATATTATTTAAAATATTTTTATAAAAAAATTCATCAAAAGTATTATTTTCAAATATACTATGAACAGAATCATTCGTTAATAAATTATTAATTAAATTTTGAGAAAATTTATTCTCAAAATATTCAGTAAAATATTCCTCGAAGTTGGTACAATCAATTTTAATATTCACCAAATAAATGTTCTCGATTGTGTAATTTGGGTTAATGATTTGTAAATTATTTAATTCTATTTTTTTATCAGAAATATTTTTTACCAAAATGAAGAAAAAATCGGTCAAGAATTTTAAAAATACCGGCTTTAAAATAACAGATGAAACAACTCTAATCAAAATTTCTTGTGAAAAAAAATCTTTTACCCCTAATTTGAGTAAATGCTCACCGAGATCTAAATATTTACATCTTAAACCAACACTATATATAGTAATTTTATCTTCATATGAACTATTCCGCTCTTTATTCTCTTTAAAAATATTTATTTTCTGTCCGTTCAAATCTAGATAAAGTTCTTCTGTAAAATTTGTTATTATTTTACATTTGATATTTATTTCTTCGAAACAATAAGAAGTTTTCGGACAATCCGTTTCTAAATAAACAAATTTTCTGTTTCTCTCAATATGAACTGTAAGATCAATTATCTGATAAAACCAAGAATTTTTATATTTAATTTTGAACTTATGAATTTTATAATTGCCTTCTTCGGGAAATTGAATCTGATATTTAAAAATGCCATTTTCCAATATTTTACTATACTTTACTTCTTTTGGTTCATAGTTTTTAATTGAATGATTATATTTCATAAAAATTATTTCAATATCCATTCTTAGTTCCACTGCAAGCGTTTCAAAACAGTTAAGAAATATTTCATTTTTTAAGGATTTCTTTAAACCATTAAACATGCTGTAATAATTTATTTCATTTAGATCAATCAAATTGGTTTCAATTTCTATATTTATTTTATTATCTATGAACTCTTCAACTAAAGTTAAATCAAATTTATTAATTTGAAAAATCGATTTAATTAAAGAATTCACTTGTGATTGATTATTATTAATCGTAGCAATATGATGACACTCTCTTAATATAATATTTAACAACCTAGATTCTTTTTTAAAATAGAAACAAAGTATATGAAATACGGTAATATTTTTTGATTTATCACCAATGGTTTTTTCTAAAATAAAATCCGTAAAAAAACTGTAATCAAGATGTTTTTGAAGAAAAATATTTAAAGAAAAATATTTGAAAAAAATTGCTTTTCTTATTTGTGTTTGATTAAACAACAAAACATCAGATAATTCATAAGATAGAATAGCTTTGGTTAATTCATATCCTTCATAATTAAAAGTATTTACAAAAAAATATAAGGTAGATAAATATTCTTTATAAAGATGTTCCTCAGCTAAATAAATCATTAAGATAATAATCATTCTTATTCTTCCATGAATACAATGAATTTGAGTCATAATTCGTTCCAGAAGATTAATAAGTTCAGTATAATTTGGCCTTAAAATAAGGCAATAGAATAAGAGTTCATCTATAAGTATTTTTAATTTTTCATCTTCTACTTTTAAGTTTTTTAATAATTCTTCTGCTCTAATAAAGTCATCAAAAATTACCAAGTCTATAAAATATTTAAGATTTTGTGTAATGTCCTTTCTATTTTCCTTAAAAATATATGTTCTCAAATCCAAAATACTTCTGCTTTCCCTAATTTTTTCTTTGTATGAACTTCTTATTTTATTTATTTCTTCATTTCGTATTTCAAATAATTCCTTAAAAATAAATTCAAAAAGCATATTTTCATCTAAAAATATATCCTTTTCAAAATCAATATAATATTCATCATTTTTTAAATTTTTTTTATGTGTCAGTTCAGAAAAATTCTCAAAATACAAATCTTTTTCTGGTTTTATTAATCTCAAGAATATTTTAACATTGTGATCATAAGCGTTACAATAAGTACAATTAAATTTACAAATTGAATCGTATAAAGATATAAATATTTTTTTATTTTTGTTTTCAGTTATTTCTCTCTGTAAAAGATCGTCAAACTCAACTATTTTTGATTTTATGCAAAATATTTTAGTTTTTAAAATATTTTTTTCTAATATATCCTTAAACTCTGATAAATTTGATTCCATTTCTATATATGCATTCATAGTAAAAAAGCTTTGGATTAATGTTTTTAAAGTCATTTATTCTATTTAAAATATATATATGGGTAAGACATGATATATATTTAAATTTCTCATTTAGTATTTTTGATATAAAACAAAAGAAAATTATAACTTGTGATTTGTAAGAAAATAATGAAAGATTTAAATATAATTTTAAAATCTATCCCATCTTTATTTGGCTCAATTATTTTTTATTATAAAATAGAGTTATGCTACGACTCACCTCGAATTTTTAACTGTTTCAAAAAGTGAAAGAACCTATAAAGTGCTACATTTTAAAAAGATTACTCTTATGAATCGTTCATAAGTCATACGAACCAATAATATTATACAGAAACAAGACATGAAACACCTTAAAGCATTTGATTGTTCAAAAAAATTTAAATATCTTTTCTATATTAAAGTATACTACAACAAATGTATTATAGAAGTATATTTTGACCCTTCTGAAATTTAATTTTCACTTAGGATTTAATTTAAATCCCTTATTCTAATTAATTTCTAATTGTTTTTGCAAATACATAAACAATTGTATCAGAAGCTTGATGCTTTTTTGATTTTTCTCAGTGTAATTTATTTATATCTTGCATAATAGTTGCTTACTTATTCCCGTTCTCTTTTACTTCTCGGTGTTGAGGATGCACAAATAAAAATTTTCCATTTGTTTCTTTTAATCGAAATAACTCGGGATTATAGGGGATTAGCCTATGGAACTAGCGAGGTTTATATCCCACCAAAATCTCAACAATGATTTTCAAACAATTTTAGATACTCATTGCCAAGCAGATAGTTTTTAATGTGGCTATACTTCTTCCACTTTAATAATAGTTGCATAGGACAACTATTGATTGAATAATCTTATGAAGTTTTATATCTGATTGAATTAAATGATTTTCAATGAAAATAACTAAAAGTTTATATAATTACAACATTTCTAATGCATAACGACGCGTTCAAATATTTTTTTTCGAAAAAAAACTCCACAGATCTTAAAACTATCGAAAAGTAAATTGATAGTTAAGAAAACAAATGGTAAATTTAATAAAGTTAAAAAACAAAAGCTACTAAAAATTTGAACCCAATAAGACAGAAACTAAAAATACTCCATGAAAACTATTCTGAGTTTTGATTAATCAATTGCTAAGCGGCTTAAAACGCAGATACGGGATCCCAAAAGATATACAGGTAAACAGAGCAAGCGAGAGTATACAATCCTAACTGAAAATATCGGAAACTATAGCTCAATAACGAAGTTAAATATGATCATTTTGTTGGAAAAAGTTACATCATTTTAAAACAGTGGCATAAGTTACTTTTGTTTATGACTTTCACACAATTCTAGGCTTTACCTCTAATTGCCCAACCACACTGCATCAGTATTTCTTAAGATACCTCTATCCCATAGCCTTCATCTACCAAGTGCGTATAACCTAATTAATAGGCGAGGCAGTTGCCCGGAGTTCGTTAATGTCCGTAGCATGGAGTGTGATCGAAAGCCGAAGCTCCCCTAGGCTCCCCAAAGACTATGCAGTATTCCCACTTACTTTACACTTTTTGAATCTAATAAACCTCTAGCTAAGATATATTTCAGAGACTTACATGGAGTCCACCTAGACAGTGCAATGTCTTATCAACAGGTATAACCTACACCTAGCTTTCCCGGGTTTAAATAGTTTTATTTTTATATCTCCATGGCGCCCAGTCTTCTAACCCGAATGAGTAAGACTAGGTTTCCATGCTCTTACATGAAAATTATCTACAAGTTCAGCCGCGGTCTGCAATCTAGTTACATAAAAAACCACAAAATATATCTCTAGAAAAAGTATCGCTTTCTATAGACTTTCTTCTCCTCATACAAATCCCACGGACAACCGAAATTTTAGTGGAGTTTTATTCCGACCGAAAAACCAAACAATGATCTTCACACCAGTTTCACATATTCATTGCCAAGCAGAAAGTTTTTAGTTTGGTTATTTTCACTCCACTCGTGAGGTTTAATATGATAGATATATCTTATTTTTGTTGAATGCAAAATTAAGTACGTTTCTACAGGTCCAGCGTTTAGTTATTTTCGGAACCTTCTAAAATGATTTCTAACCAATAAGAAGGTGTAAATTTTTATTAATTCTATATTAATATTGCTTAAGGGGGAATAATCACATTAAAAACTATCCGTTGAGTATGATTTGGGGAAATAATGTCAACATCATTCTTTTGGATTTTAGGTGAAATAAAAAACACATTACATTTTTGGTTACTCTATGTAAATTTATATATGGTGGAGAAGTCCAAAATAGCAAGACCATATTACAAATTTAGGTTGTAGGTTTTTAAACAACAAGATTAGAAGCCAGATTGAAATAGTTGGTAATGACATGTAAAAGCCTCACAACTAGCCTATCTCACTCTATTTAGAAGAATTTTGCGCATGGGAAATACAAAAAAATTAAATTCATTCGTTCATCCTCGGGATTACAACCCTGAACGAGCCTTAGCCCTCCCTAAGTAATGTCGCTCACTGGTCTCTTTCCTGTTGGGTTCGTTTAATTTTTTTGGGTTTCGTAACAAGATGGTTTAAAGGGTGGGCTGTTAGCCCTACGCCCAACTTCCAGCCTAAAGGCTTAGCCCGTTTGAGTCGCCTCTTACGACAAGAAGGGAAGACCTCATGCCGATTCTGGTCCCGGCAAAAAAATTAGATACTGTTTAAAAATTTAGACAATTAAAGTAACTGATATTACGTTGGTAAGCAATTAAAATGACTAGGTATACTAATTTAAGCTCACTGTGATATTTTATAGAGAAATATATATTTGGTTCGGAAGGTGTAAAAAATGCGAGAAGGCTCTTGGTCTTGGATATCTTAAGGTAAGTTTCGGCCTGTAATCACACTTAAAGTAACGCCCATTAACAAAAATCGGGCACCTGGAAAGCTGATTAAATTGGTTCTATACATTTTCTATGTGAAAACTTTAGGATTTGGGTATCTAAGAGACACAGTTCAAGCGTCGAATGGAGAGCAGTTATCTTTACAAATTCTAAGTATACGTTAAGGCCACGAAAAAAATATATAATATGCTTTTTGTTCAACATGGATATTCATTCAGATAGTAAAATAATTCTTTATAACCATAATTTGGCATTTCGTTTTTTTAATTTATGGTTCAATAAAAAGTTCAAATACAAAATTTATTGCAAGAATTTTGTTGGTCAAAAAACCTTACTGAATAGAAAATTTATCTATGATTTATGAAACTTTATTAAAGATTTTTTCTTGTATTTTATGCAAAGCTAGTTGCTTAAATTATTTTTTTTTCGATTTTACAAGTCATAGGTTTAAATTTAATTAATGTCCTGAATATATCCCGATGTATTATTTTACCTCTTCCATAGGAAATTAGATGCTTAAAAATTTAAATCGTTGCTTTATTCCTTCTTTCAGGTTAATGTTTACACGAAAAAATAGCATAGACTGGGTATGTATTCTCATTTTTTTTGATTACATTTTCTTATTTAATTCCTAGGTTTTATCGAACCAGTCCTTAACTATATTCTCTAGGTAAAAAATATGAATGATCTCGTACATATCTTTGAGTATTATCGACAGAAAATTAACCTTGGGCCTTAGTTAAATTGAAGCTTTCAAATAGTAAATTTATAGTCTAAAGGCACTGTACACTCAACTGAAACCTAAAAAATTTTTCTGACACCCCACCAAAAACAAATCATGGCTTATTAGTCTACGGCGTATAATTGTCTGGTTTTTTGTGCTTAACACTTTTGAGCGAGCCATGTGAAGTAATAACATTTCCTAAACAAAATATTATCAGCTTATTTTACAAAATGAAATTCACATTTTAGATTGCAGATTTTTACATAGGTCTTAAGTGTAGCCATTAGCTTCATTTCCAAATAAACGACTCTTAATTTTTTTTTAAGCTTGTATTTTTATTTACTAAAGCCTATGATAATGCTCCCGTTCTCTTCCTAATATTGTTCTTCAGTCTTTTTGGTCATTTTACATATTTTAAGCCTCGCTTCACATCATTATTAGATTGACAATAGTTCTGATATTTTCCTTCTACTTTTCAAAATATATTTCTATTACGAATGCTGCAAAAATTTTCTTCATAGCCGCCACATATTTTTTTTCAAGAGTCGACTCATTCAAACAATTTATAATACATACTATCTGGTCACTTTTATAGTTTGAAACGCTTAAATATATTATTCAATTCGTATCATTACACGCAATTCCCAAATTAATGTTTTCCAATTGGTTATTAGTGACTCTTCATCCTAATCTTAACTAGGAGAATCGTGTTATTGATCAAAATATTTTGTTAGTCTTCCCAAATTTGAGATACCATTCTTTTATACGAATTTCTTTAATTGTTTTCTTAAATTTAAGAGATGAAAAGGTTTATGTCGACTTGGATCTTAATGCAGTATCAAAATCTTACAACTTCTGTTTTATCCGCCTAAAACCACACCTTACATCCTGAACATAGATTTTACTTGTAACAACAATACCAAAAGAATTGTAGCAATAGACTATAAGACATCAGCTGGTTCTATTCGAAGAAATTCGAAATTATATTCGATTCTTTTCTTGTATTACATTTGAAGCTAAAAAATATCTTAAGTGTAGATATTTGTTTCCCCTATACTTCTTAAAATTAAATATGTTGAGTACCTAATACAATATTTTATTTTCTTCATATATTTATAAGAACTAAGTCATTCTATAAAGCACATTCGCACACCACATATTTTTTGCGACGTAGTTCATATCCCTATTTCTTAATAGTATTGGGAGTACACATGTGAATATATTAGAGTGAGCTTTTATTGAAAAAAATTGAATATACTAAAAAAATCTTAAAAATCGACACTTCACAATAACAAAAAAAGGAACAATTTTAATATTTTATGAAGCATATATTCTTAGGTTTTCTGAAGGAAACGCTTCTTTTAAATTTTTAATAAATTCTGTATTCATAAACGCCGCGTTAAAGGACATCTCAAGGAATACGTCATTTGATAAGCCGATATTTGTATAATATTTAATCGAAAATGGGACTGAACAGCGAATTAACGATAATTTTTTGAGTTTTTTTCAATTTTGAAATAAATTTCAAATCGGATTCAGAAATACAAAAATTTGAGAAATATATATATTTTATATTATAGTCCTCGCCATAATACCCATAAATGTAGAGGCATACATTCAGTCCATAGTACTTAAGAAAACAGTCGAAATGATGTTTAGTAAACTGATGTTAGTATATTTTTAATACGTCACTATATATATAGTGTAATAACAAACAGAAATAAATAAATAGTCCTCGCCATTGCAAAATAGATCAGATATATAAATTTGTTCCAAATCTAGGTTAGAAAATTTAATATTTTCCAAATTCAAGGAATTTTTGAAAACTTGAACATCTTCTTCTCCAATCACAAATTGAGTAAGACTTAATTTCTTTACTTGGGAATAATTATTTTTTGAAAATAAACATTGTAAGGAACCTGTATCACATTTAGCACATAAATAAAGTGATTCTTTTAGTTGAATATTCGAGAGCAATTTCATTTCGGACATTTCAATTTTTTCCTTGTGGAAAAAAATTTCTAAAAGTTCTAGATGTCTGATATTAATTTTCATAGAGTAAGGCCAGCTTAAATAACTTTTCGTGGAAATAATAAAACTAATTCGTTTTAAATTGGTCATTAAAGTACCAATCCGTAGAAATTTCTTAAAATGCATCACATTTAGCCCCAAATGTAAAATATTCAATAGATTTGTTGTTAAAATTCAAATTCTCTTTCAAGAAAATTTCCGAACAAAAAATTCTTAAATTTTTAAGCTCATATATATCTAAAATATCTTTCAAAAAACCACAATTTATTGTTGATTTATCAATTGCTATTTCACTAATATTCTTTTCTATAACATTACCTTTGACTTTAAATTCATTTAAATCCAACTCATAAAAAGTTATAGAGATGTTAAAAAAATCACTATTGCAACGAATATTACATCCTATTTGCCAGAAGTTATATTTTAAATCCAAAAATTTAAAACTTTTTATTTTTTCTTTGAAAATATTTTCATCAAAAAGAGATGAAAAAGATATATAGTTATAATTTTTGTATTTATTTAGGTCGAACTAGACATTTTTCTCGCATGATAATTCCTTTTTAGACCTTCCTCCTTTTTTTTGTGAATTCAAAACAATATCTTTAATTTTGTCAAGTGTGGTAAGTATTTCAAATTTAGCAATTAAATTTTCTTTATTTATAATGAAACAATCATAAAAGATAAATTCATCTATTTTATTTAGTGTTTTTGAAAATTTTAACTTTGTTATGATTGTAGATTCCAAAAAGACAATTTTCTTTAGATATATAAATGCTTGATTTGTATTAAGAGAGATGATAAATTGACTTGGAATTCTAAGGTTATGAAATACGATTTCATCAAGTCTTTTTTGTAAATTTTCTAAAATGAAACAACATATTTTTAAATTTTTCAATTTTACATCAAGCACATGAAGATATTTTATATCAAATGTATTTAGTACTAGGATGAACAGATTTTTACTTTTTACATGTTTTGCTATATTTTTCGAAATATTTTCAAAAAAATCATCTTTCAAAATCAATAGATAGCTTCTGTTGGGCGTATAGAATATTTCATATTTCTCTAACAGACAAATATTGTTTTCCCTAATAAAAACCCATGGATTAAAGTTGTTTTCGTGTTTAAAAAATTCAAAATATTCTTGAGATATTATTTTGAAGAATTCATGTGAAAATATTTCTTGTTTTGAAAAATGTAACGGTATTTTATCAACAACATTATCCTCTAATTCTGTAGATTGTGATAATGAGAAAAAAATCGAAATCAAAAATTTTCTTAATTTATCGTCATATTGTACTCTTAAATATTCTAAAAAGTATACAATTGTATAAAAACTTTCTATTGTCATTTTTTCATGTGCGAAATAGTATGACATTATTACTCTATAAAAAATTTTAAATTCGGATGTCGTTATATGGGGGCATAAATATATCTCTTGATTCGATTTTTCGGCGTTCAAGTTTTGAAATATATCAAATTTTAAACCAAAAATTTCGATATCTTCAATGATATACTTTTGATATTTTATACTGTTGTTGCTGGCTAAAAGATACTTTATATGCTCGATTTCTATTGTTTTGTCACGAACGTCTCTTTTGATTCTGCAAAAACAATCAGTTTTTGTTGCTGTAATATCTAAATTTAAAAAATGTTCTTGGATATCTTGAGCAACATAAACTATCACATCTCTCTCACTTGAGTTGCAAGCAAATATCAAAATAAGAGAATCCAAGATATAAAACATATTTTTTGATCCTAAAAAATATAAATTAAATTTCATGAGGTTGAAATATAATTTTTATTTATATTTTTTAAATCAATTAACCATTTAAGTATTTTCAAAAATAAATTCGTTTTAAATGACAATATTATAAAAAATAAGCCTGGAAATTTTATAATATTAGCCAAAATCTAAATAAATATTAAAAAGTAGAATAGTTTATACAAGAATTGGTTTTTTTTTAACTTTTTTATATTAAAAAAATTTAAGACAAAAAATTTCCTCCTTTATTTTGCTGTTCTTTTTCGCATCAAAATAGATCATTCAATATTCTTTTTATTTTTTCTTACAAATTTCTATAAATTTTAGATCGTTTTTTTATATTCCAAAATTAAATTTGCCAATTAATCACTTTTTAGAATATTTGTAAAATCTGAATGATATTCTTTAAAAAAGCTTAAAATTCAATTAATTTGTTAGATTGAAATTCATTTGAAGGATATATATTCACATTATTTAAGATAAAGAATAAATCAAGCAATATATTAAGACACGTAATTGTTATTTACTTTCAAATTTATTTCATTATTAAAATTTTTGAAGAAATAGACTCAAAACAGTAATTTTAAATAAAATCACTTTGGACATATCCCATCTATATTATTAATATATTTTGTTTTTATGTATGATTTATTTTTTTCATTTTTTTGTATAATTTAATTTATTCATCTTTTGTTCTATAGTTGGTTTTAACGGCACTATTTTCTACGATTATTTATCTTTTTGATGATTTTTAAACTTATCAGAAAATAGAGCAGAGTTACGTGTTTGTAATTTTAAATATTTTATTCATATTTCAACCAATTATTAATTTAATAATTTTTAATTTATTTAATACCAGAAAATTTTATTTATTTTAAGTTTGAAGAAAATAGAATCAATCATTTATATTTTAAACAAAACATGTATATGAGAGAAAATAAATACAAGTTGAACGACTTATTTAATTAATCAACATAACTATTTTAGGGTGGAGGGAGTATAACCACATGAAAACTTTCTGATTGGCAATGAGTATGTGAAACGGGTGTGAAGAAGATTTTTTGATGTTTTGATGAAAATAAAACCACAAACATCTTCGGTTGTTATATGGGATTTGTATGAGGAGAAGGTCTATGAAATGGCGAAAATTTTTACACAAATTTATTTGCAGTTTTTTATGTAACTAGATATCAGACCACTGCTGAAAATCTAATAAATTGCCATGTAAAAGCATAGAAGCATAGCCTTGCTCACTCAGGTTAGAACAATTGGCGCCTGGGATATATAAAAATAAAACCTTCTAACCCAGGAAAGCTAGGTGCAGGTTAGACTTGTTGGTATAGTATGGCATTGCACTGTCTAAGTGGACCTCATGAACATCTTCGAGATATATCTTAGCTAGGAATTATTAGGTTCGGAAAGTTTAGAGTAAGTGGGAATGCTGCATAGTCTTGGGAGAGCCCAGGGAGCTTCGATCACACACCATTTAACGGACATTATCTAACACCGGAAGACAGCATCCTCTATTAATTAGGTTCTGCACACCGTTTAGATGAAGGATTTAGGACCTAGGTATCGCAGAGAGTACTGATAGAGTGCATAAGTAGCAGTTATCTATGTTAAACCTAGAACTGCATCAATGTCATGGAAACAAATATAAAAATTGCCACTGTTTTAAAAAGATGTGATACTTTTGAATAAAATAACTATTTTAGAAGTATAATGTTTTAAATTTAATTAAAGTTATTTTTTTGTCATTTTTAAGTTTCAAGATAAGGAATAAATCAATTTGTTTATTAATATTTTGTAAAAACACACTTGAATTAATACTTTACACAAACATTATATGTGGTTTTTTAAAAAATTTTAATTGAATAAGTAAAATTGTGGTTTATATATTTATAAATGAACAATAGAATCAATCAAATCAAAAAAATAAAACCTGTTTGAATGAATTAGTAATTTATTTCAGTAGTTTCTCATGTTAAATCTGGACGAATAAGAAAGTTATAATTTCCTAATTTAAAAATCTTTACGACAATAATTCAAAACCCTCTTTATAAGAAATTACAAGGTTTAATAGATTCATTAGTATAAATAAATTAGTAATTGAAGTCTAAATTTAACAAATTTTAATTCTTATTTTAATTCATGTCTGTAATATTTAAATAAAATTTAATTTGCCTTTTAAATATTCTTCTAAGTAAATGTTATAAAAATTAATATTTTTTAATGTTTGTCTGATGTTGTAGTTATAAGTTATTCAAGAAATGAAACCAAAATTTTAAAAATTTGTATTAGATTAACTCAACTCATTTATACAATCATATCGGAAAAATTAAATGATTTAAAGAGCAAATTCCGATTTATCATAATACTTTGAAAGTATTATAATGCATCTACTTTGTATATTTTGGTTATTAAGTTTAAACTAGTATTTTTTTCAAATAACATGGATTAATTATAGAATACGCATATATAAATATATCTATCATTTAGATAGCTACTAATTTATTTTTTTTGTCCTTTATAATCATAATTTTTCTGCTTTAAAACATTTAAATGATAAAATTAATTCGTAATGAAATTTTTACCATCAAAATATTTTAAATAAAACTATTAAAAAATTTGTTTTAATTTCCTTTAAATAATAACCTAGTATCATACTTAGTTATATTAAAGAAAATATTATATTATTGGTTGATTATCAAAAATTGATACAGTCAAAGTTGATATTTGTATCTGTTAATAAGAATTATTAAATCTTTAATATAAACGTAAAAGTCAAAATATAATTCACAATTATTTTTATCACATTTTTTTAATATAAAATTATATTAAATGTTTTATATTTTGTTTCTTTTGTTAAATAAGCGTTGTATAAAGATCGAAATCTAAATTAAATCCAACAAATATTGCATTAATATATAATAATTAATACAATATTTTAAAATTTATATTTGCTTATCTTTAATTTTGATGAACTTACGCGCGTTAGAAAAAAATACCCCATATGAAAAAAGAAACAAAAGTAAAAACTATAAAAGCATCTAAATCTAATAAAAAATCAAAGCATACAAGTGATGATGTTACAGACAGTGATTATTCAAAGCTTTCCTGTCTTTCGTCGCCAAAAAACCATGAATTAAATAATGAATTCAAAATAAATGAACTCAAACACTATGATGATATAGAGATATGTAGTAATAATTGCAATACATTTTTTTACAAAAATGGAAATCCAGTCAAATTAACTGTACAAGAAATGCAGATTTCATGGCAATTTTTCGATTGGATGAATAAACGAGACAAAATTTATAATACCAACGTACCGATATCCTACCCAAAAAAAATAATGACTGAAAATGGTTTAATTCAAAAAAATATGGAACAGGCTAATTTTAGATCCAAAAAAAAATAAAATAGTAGTAATATCAATAAAATAAATTTTTTTTATAATAATTTTCAAATTCTAATGTAGATTTATTTTTGGAGTAAAATAGGTAAATTTAATAAATATTGGCACTTAATTTTTAGTAGATTTATGACATTTCAAATGATAGATAAATATTTTCCCGCCAAAATCCCCAAAGAAAAAACGAACACAAACTGCAAAAAAAATATTTTTTTATATTTTACCTCTAATATTATAAAATTTTCATATCCTGCAATACATTTTAAAATAAAATTTTTTAAGTTCTTTACGAAGTTTTTAATATTCAGTATATATTAATTTTATTTTAAAATATTTTTTTATTACCAAGCTTAAAATTAAATACATTTTTAACTGTGAAGATCAATAGAGATTACTCAAGTTTTTTTTGAAGTTCGAGTTTTCTCGCACAACTATTTTTTTTGTAAACAATATAAAATATTCTTTCAGCTATTTACAAAATCTTAAAAAAACTGATTGAATTAAAAGATAGTAAAAATGAAATTTTTCTAAAATCTATATAAAAGGAGAAATGTTTAATTGTAAATACGCATTAAATTGTCGAGATTATGCCTATAAGTAATTTAAAATAGTATAAAAAGTTAATATTAAACTAATATATTAATCGAGATGATTATATTCTCTTTTATAAATAAAGTTATTTAAAAATAGAATTACTAAAGCAATTCTGTTATATCCACAATAGAAATATATTCCGTAGAGCAGATGATATGTGTTAACACAGCAATAATTTCACGGTAAGCAGTATGTATTTAGCGACTTGAGGTGAGTAAATGCTCGGACATGGCTATACCAGACGGAAAATTGAAGTGGTTCGACCCCTACACTTGGTCCTGACAATATATTTAAGTTTAAGTTATCAAAACGAATTAAGAGTTACTCGGTTTAAGAAACTCTTGAAAATGAGTATACAGAGGTAAGAATATACCCAAGAATAAAAACCAGTGTCGTGATTCGGAATGATAGACCCTATATATTTATTCTGGATGAAAAAAATAGGCAAAACTCATTAAAGTAGGAATTATTCACAAGATTTCTTAAAATATTTGAAATTTAAAAAATGAGAAAGTATGAATTATTAGAAAATGAATGAATTCTTACTTATAAATGTAGTATAGAGACAATTTTTTATGTGATGACCTAAAACGGTAGTGTGAGAAAATAGAATAATTCATGCCTCAAAAGAACGTAAATGCTCATGGATGAGATAAATAAAGTAAGCCATAATAGCCAATAAAACACGCAAAACATTTTTTTTGATCGCTGAACAGGACTTATGTGGTACCAAATGCGGAAGAGAGCGGGGATAGAGTGTCAACGGATCTTATTAAGAGCCTAGAAGCATTAAGATCCAACACCTCCTTTTAAAGTAAACTAGTAACGATGAATATGATGATAAACATTTTAAAACAAAAAATAATACACCCTTTTATTCGGATGAAGGAACCACATTAGAGGAACCTAAGATAAGAATAAATGAAGATTCGGATATTGAAGCAAAAAAATTAGTGGTTAAATGGTTGGAGGAAATACATTGGAGTGTAAAGAAGGATTCTAACCCAGATTTTTATTAAATAGCCATATCAAAAAGGCATTATTAAATTAATTTAATTATCTAGATTTGTTTCTTGAAATAGCAAAAAGAACTAAATATTTACTACAATGTATCAAACAACACAACAAGTACTTTCACTATTTTTTTCCTCGAGAAAAACTCGAAAAATCTAAACAAAAATCGAATATTAAAAACAATTAATTGACCACAATAGTAAACTCTATGCATTGAAAAAATAATTAAATATGAGGAAAATTTTCTTTATTTTAAAATATCGCATATTTTAAAAAAGTGGCAAGTGTTATCTCTTTTTCATAAATGTAACGCAGTTCTGGGTTTAACATAAAAAACTACACCATATTACTCCATCGGTACCCCCTGGGATACCTACATCTCATAGTATTTCATCTAAAAAAAGCTGGATAAACTGATTAATAGGCGAGAAAGTTGCCGGAATTCATAAATGTCTGTTGCATAGTGTGTTATCACATCGAAGCCCACCATGGGCTCTCTCAAGACCGTGCGGCATTCCCACTTGCTCGAAACTTTCTGATCCCAATAAAAAAACCGTTAAAATATAGATCTGCGACTTACATGGATTCACCTAGACATTTCAATGTCATACCAACTGGTATAACCAGCTACCTGGCTTTGAAGGGTTACATTTTTATATTTCCCGTGGCTAAGTCCTCTAACCCGAATGAGCAGGGCTAGGTTCTATGCTTTACATGTAAATTACCCACAAGTATGGCTGCAGTCTGTAATCTAATTTCATGAAAAATTACAAAATAGTTTCGAAGAAATAGTTAGGCAATTTTGTAGACCTCGTCCTACTCATAGAAACTCCGATGAAAAACTGAAAGCGTAGTGTGGCTTTATTCACACCAAAAATGCAAACAATTTTCTGCCCACAAATTTTGCATACTCATTACCAACAGATAGTTTCTTAGTTCTTTGCTTTCCTCCATCTATCATAGAAAAGAATAATCATTTTAATGAATAACTATTTTATATTTAAATTTATTGTCAGTTGGACTATGGAAAATAAAATAAATGACATAAAACCACAAAAAATCACATTAGTGTGAAATGGAGTGACACTATATTGCAAAAAGGTAGTATATTCTGTTGCTATAAAATTCAAAAAAATATAAAATATAGGTCTATATGATAAGACATTGATTATTCCATGCATCATGATGTTCGACTTAATCTTCTTCAATTTGTACTATTGCTAAATATCGATCATCTTATACTTTACTTATGAACATTTTTTAACCGAAAATAACGCACAAAAACTATATTTGAGTCTGTAAGAGTCGTCTGTAAGAGATAGCCTTGAAATATTTTTTTGAATCTCAAACAAGGGTTTAAATTATTCATAAATGTCTTAAAGAGCATCTGAGAGTACTAAAACACGAAATTTTCTGCCTCATTTTCTTTACGCTAAAATTTATACGACTGGAAAGAGAAAATGAAAGCGAGTAAAAACTATATAGGGCACATAGAATCGAAACTTGTTCCATCATATCATGTTTTTTAAGAAAGTGCACTACATACATAAAAACAGACCGAAATTATTAAGTAAAATCAAAATCTTTTTTGTGAAAGGAATGTAAAGGAGGTGCTGTGCACCAAGAGGAACCTAAGTTAATCAATGACGGTAAACTTCGAAACCAAAGTAATCGAATATTCGCTTAAATAGCCATAATGATGTTTGAAGCATAGCGACGTCGCATAAATCATACAACTTTTGCAAACAGCTATGATAATGAAACGTTTAAGAGCCTAGATCAGTATAAAAGAAATAAATAGAAATTTAAATTTTTTATTATTACTTCAAAAACATCGCCTATATAAGATACACATACTGGATAAACCCATTTATTTAAACAACCGGCTCTTAAAGAACCGTTCTTGATTTTAACTTAAAACCAAACAAAAAAACAATCTATAAAAGCATTGGTTTGGAATAATATACCGTTTGTAAAGGTCAAAACATTTAATAAGGGAAAGTAAAAAGCCATTCAGAAACGATTCATATTTTTGAGCCATCCTGATCGATTTTCCCGTGATTTATCCGAGATTTTGAATCTAAACTAAGGTCAATCGTGATTAGATTGCGAGTTTTATCCACAAAGCGGAGAACAAAAATGAAGTTCCCCATACGTAATAAATATACATTATTTTATGCTACGAGGATTTCTCGAGTCATGTATCCCTAATTCGGATGAATTTTAAATACCTTTATGGTTTTTTACTAGGAATGAATTATTATTGATATCTGTTTTTACCGAATTATAAAGCTTAAATTTTTCACAAATATTTTATGAGATTATCAAGGCTATTTTTTGAAGGAGAGATACAAATTGTTTGCTTTTGCTGTGTTTAGTTTCTAAATTCTAATGTATGATCTGTAACATTCCGATTACAGACATCCGACTTATACATTTTTAGAACTATACTTGTTATATATATAACTAGTATATTCAAGCGATATTGATAACTCAAGGAACCAATTAAGTGAAAAAAGGGCCTTGTAAGTAAGGTCAAAACAGGCTTTGATAATGTTGCCAAAATAAGCTGTCAAAAAAATAAAATCACATTTTGGATGCCTCAAAAATAACAATATTTCGATGTAAGTTGTTTATATGATCAAACGCCTGAATAAATTTTTTGGTTTTTTGATTAAACTTGAAATTTATAAAATCAATCATATAAAAATGAAACTTTACGTAAAAGAAGAAACTTATAAAATAATGAGTAATTTCGACGATTTTTTTTTAATTTTTCGGTTTTTTTGGATATTAACTCATTAAATTTAAACTAGAATAAGAAATATTGACCGGTATAGATATAAGCGAAATCGAAATATATACACATAAACTCTTTTTCATAATTATTCAAAATATTCTTGTAGAAAAAAATGAATGCTGGCTTTAATGACGCTCGAACAAAAACAGTGAAAACCTAGAACTAATAATATTCTTTTGAAGAATTACTTATGTTTTAGATGTTTTGGGGCCCTAAATATACTTAAGAATATTAAGTGCAACATAGATATTTCGATTTGTGATACTTTTGATTAAGTAATAGACAATCCTATATTAAAAATAAAAAAAACCGCCGCTTTATATAATCCCAATTTACCTAATTTCTATAATTAATGAATATGTGATACCATTGTTCCGGTATCATGCAATACTAATTTGACATGAACCGAATGATTCCCTGAGTTAGATGAGAAGTTCGTGAAGGATGTAGAAAAATGAAATTTATTAAAAACCTAGTTTAAGTAGCCTTTTTATGTCTCGATAAAACTTATTCGAGAATTTTTTGAATGTTAAATTTCGAAGAAAACTTATACCGAACTCTTGGATTATCCAAAAAACACGGAGAGATACCAACAAGGAGAGCAGCCATCCTTAAAGTCAAAAATGATGAACAGTATACCTTGCCCCCATAAAAAACACTTACTAAATTATATATAAGATGGAAAAAGAGAGAAAATGAATTGCACCGAATGTCTAAATTGATTATTTAAATAACAATATAAGAGCTTAAAAAACGATCAGTGTCATATAATGCCAGAAATAATGATTAACTAGGTTTTAAATATTCTTTAAAATAGCTTAAAAAAGAGGGGATCGAGCTATGTGATAAATTGGTCTTATTTAGCATTCAGAATAGAACACTATTACGTGGTACAAAAGGAAAAAGTCAACCGTGGGATTCTGGAAAGTAGATAGAGTATTTTGCAACCATATGTAAAAATGCTTGCTAATAACCATATTAGATCCAATAATAAAATTTTAGGTGGCTATTTTTGCCAGAAAGTATAAATTTAAGTTTTCCGAATCGATTAAGGGTCTTTTGTAGAGTAATTTCGGAAAGGGGATATTTGGAAATAAGAATAAACACTTAAAAAAAAATATTTATGAATTTAAAATAATTTATGATATATATTTATTTAGACAAGAAACCTAATATGATAGCTTCCTTTTGAATCCAAATTATATCTTAGGATTCTCTTTTGATTTTTAAATCTAAAGAATCAAGGAACCAATATATGTAGATAACGAGCCAAGATTTATTTGTAATAGAGGCTCGAGATGATCTCTTATCTTATAACGTTAAATTATATTGTGACAAATAACATGAGATGGTTCTGAATAAGTTAAAATAACAGTAAGAATAGAAAAGCTTATTTTGCCTATTTACTTAAAAAGACTATTAAAAGAAGTGCTGCTGATGAATAAAGAAATTTAAGTAAAATGTTAGTGTCAATAATAGCAGGAAAAAAACATATGAAAATGTAAATCGAATTGCGGAAACGCACGGATAACCTATATATATACGACATGCATATATCAGCGCTAAAAAGATTTTATTCAACTAAACATATAAATTTATATATTAGACTGTAGATAAATGTATCGAAAATAAAGTATATATTCAAATACGATAAGAGAGTCGCAAGCATGTTGTGAGTCAAATAAAAGATAGAAAGCGGTATAATCAAAACAAAATAATCACGAGAAAATAATTGACAAAGAATAAATCTTATGAATACCTTGATTATAGAATATTCTAATATGATGTTTTTAATATTTGTTTTTTTGATGTAGCTTGATTTATAAGCAATATTTTATAGCTCAATTAGCTAACAGCATAATAATTCTGATCGTTAATTTTTGTATAACTAAATTGCGACGTACAACTAACATCGTTTTAACAAAATGAAGGATATCTTAAAGGTTATTTTAAAGAAATCATGTAACTAACTATTTTCATAGAGTAGATAAAGCTAATTTTGTCCTTTTTTTAGTATGCTATGCGAATTCTCTAAATAATTTATAAGGCATCTTTAATCCTTTATTTCAAGTATTTTCAAAAAATAAGAAAATTTTTAACAACTAATCAATATATATAGATCATTTTTTAATCCTAGAACTTATTTTAGAGATTAAGATTTTGCCACTTTGTTGTTATCGAAGAAAAATATTTTGAATATTGCGAAATATATCTAGGGAGAAAACATTTGAATCAAATAAAAAACCAACCTATATTGTTCTTAAAACTTCCCTGAGCATCACAAATTGTAAACAATTTTAATCAGTGTTGAAACATCGTTAAAACTAATTTATGAACTGCTTTAGAAATAAATTTATATGTTACTGATTGAACAGTATAGAAAGATATAAAAGAAATTTTATGATATGATAAGAAAATTATTAACTTATTTGTAATAACTTGATCCCTGTATCAATATGAGAATTTTTTTTTAAAAGAACGTTTGAACTTGTTTATATTTAGTTCATATTTATATTTTTTATCGGTTATTGGCAAGAGTGTAATGTTTTATTCTATCGAAAATACTTATATTGGAATGAATTATATGGAAAACGAAGGAGGTATTATTTTCGAATTTCAATTAAAAAATAATACATTCTAAAATCATTTAAATCGGTCTTTCTTTTACAAAACAAATATCTGAAATGTATTTTAAGAAACGATCAAATAAAGTATTATACACCAAATACCATAAAGATTTTCGAGTCGGAAAATTTATTTTAGAATTATCTAAAATTGATGGAAAAAGGACTATCTTTCCACTGGAAAATATTTTTTAGGCCAGCTAACTCATAGTTTTCTTCTTAAGTTTGCAAGGTATGCTACAGATGATGATGCCTTCATAAATACTTTATCTTTTTTGAATTCATAAATATTTTAACCGTTTTGGGAATTTTAGGATTTAAAAGAACTAGCAAAAATAATACATTTTTTAAATATTTATTAGTGAATAGCATTGTGAATGAGAACTTTGATTTTATAAAATTTAAATATTTCTGAATTCTAATGAATATGATTATGATATGTTTAATATGAATTTATAATATCTATATAATGTCTTTCTTAAATTTTTGTGCATTGAAAAAACAATTAAATTTACATTTTTGTCGCTTAAAAGCAATAACTTGGTTCGTGATTTCAAAATTATTCAAAACTACCAAGTTTTATTCGGTATAAAGATAGGTTTTGCAAATCAAGTATTATATTCTTGGAGCCTAATATAATTATACATCTTGAAAAACTTTTGAGAGCAGACTGGGGTAAAAATTGTTTTTACTTCTTAGTAAATATTGTATATAGATATATTTTGTTAGTATTTACTAAAGAAGAACCAAGCAAAAAAATATTTAATTTGATCAATTTAATTAAACCAATTCACCTAAAAAAAATTATTGTAACAGATATGCAGAAGAATAAAACAGGTGTAAAGAATTTATTACTTTTTGGTTACCTTCAGATCACAGAATATTTAAAATTAGTTGCAATTCAAATATCGAGGAAATATGTATGATTCTACAGCATAGTGAAAATATAAAAATATTGGTAATAAAAAGCAAAGATGCTTGCTTTGATATTTTATTTGAACTTAATGAATTTGCGAAAAACCATAAAAATATGTATTTAAAATACAAATGTATTAATTTAATAATGATATGTCAAAAAAATTATCTCCTGCAAAATTTGTCAGAAAATTTAATTTCTTACATCAAAAAATTTAATGAATCATTTTTAAATTGTGATTCTTGCTCAATGAGATCATTCGTTCTTTACAGAAAAATAAGAACAAGATTAGACAAAAACAATTTTCAGCTTGATAAATATAAAAAAAAAATTTCTGTTCAAATGCTAAAGAAGTTTATGTCACTACACCGCAAAATATGTCAATTCAAACCATTCATTCTAAAATGATAAAATATGTTTTTCATATGCAAAGATTACAAGAAATTTTTCTCGAAAATATTATTTTTACAAAAATATTAATACAATATATTTTAGAATCTAAGGATTTAATCTCTATAAAAATATAATTCATCTATTCCTTCGGAGTTATGCCATAAATATAAAATTGTTAATTATACTCTCCGAGATATAACGTTCAAAAATACAATTCTAATTTTAAATATGGATTTTATAAAGTTCATTTCATTGTTTCAAAATCTTATCTTTTTAAAAATATATGTTAAAACTATTGACCTGGTGTTCAAAAAAATGAGTGTCACCTGCACATCTAAAATATATAAAACTCTTAAACATAAATCTAAATCAAAGTTGGAATATTTAGAAATTACAATCAATGAAGACATCACTACATCTTTGCCGATATTGTTTGCTTGGTCGCATTTTTTTGATATTTCTAATTTAAAAATTCTGGTTTTACAATATGTTAAACTCCATGAGAATGACGTATCTGTGATATCAAATTTAAAGAGTTTAAAAGAACTTCATATGTGTTTTTATCAACAGGAAAATGAAATTTTCTAAAAAAGGCTGACTAAAATATTAGAAAATAAAATGATAGCACTCTTGGAATTGATTTTAGAACTATTAATCTAACTATATTTGAATATTCAAATAACTTTAAAAATCTTGAATTGGTTTTTATTCGTTTTAAAAATATTGAAGCACACGATTCTACTTTATTTCATAAAATGAAATTTATTTGTCCCACAATATAATTCTTTTCTGCAAAAACCATTCATTAGTTTCGCTCAAGATAATTAACTTTTTTGAAGAACATAATTTTACTTTTTTAGAAAACTGATTAAGGCTTTTATGGTTATAAAAACATGTTATGTTCTTATATATACTACTGCAAGAATTTCAATGAAGTATTATCTTAAATATTACAACTATATATTCTGATATTCATACATTATTTATATATATCTCTGTTTAATTTTGAATTATTAATTTTTTACAAATTTTTAAATATCAGTATAGTTATATTAAAGATTGGGCTACTATCAAAAAATCATTAAAAAATTAATTAATGTGTGGAAAAACATCATCATTATTCTTCAATAAATATAAGATCACTTAAACCAAGTTGATATCATTTTATAAGAATATTTATGAATAATTTGCACATTCCATATCCGAGTGCCAGAATCCATGAATCATGATCAATTTTTATGACAAAATTGAAATAATAAGGTAAACGTTTTATATGGATGAAGCTACTTTGAAATATATTGACCCTTTGGTCTAATTTATAATCCTAAAACAACTAAATATAAACAACTAAGATACCCGATAATGAACAACTTAATTCAAAACTATAATACTGTCAATAATAGGATTAGAATTGAGTAAATCAGATATAAAATTTCATGATGCTTAAACCGCCAAAGCATAAAATTGTTTCATAAATGCTCTTCTATGATTAGTTATGATCCTAAATTTAATTCTTGTATTTAAATTTAGTTATTTATAACTTACTTCATGTTTCTTATTCGAAGCAGAATAGATTTGAATATTGGTAATTACCGTTTACCTCGTATAACAAAACATATTATTTTTGATTCTTCTTTTGTGTTTATCACTTTTTGAATTCATTTTTTGTTTTCTGCCACTTTGGAAATATTATTAAATTTTATTTCATATTTTTTTGTCATTTTATACATTCCTTCAATATTGTATGTATCTGTACTTACTGGAATATTTATTGGGTTTAATTTTTTAATCTGACAATAAAATATCAATTACTTATTCAATCAATATTTTTTTAAAGTTCTATTCTCTTTTATTTATAAAAACATAACAAAATGCGTTGTATTAATATATATTTTCGATTTAATTTGTACATTTTAGTCTGATACGAACTCGGTCATTTTTTGTCATTCATTTTTGTAGCAAACTAAAATTTCAAATTTGACATTGGTGAATTATAAAACTAAATCCATAATAACACTGAGATCATTTTCAAATTGTTTTGTTTTTAAACTTTTAGGTATGGCGATATCAATTAGAAATTAGGATGAGGTTCCAAGTTTCTGAAAAATATCCTTTAAAATATTAAGATAAAATTTTTAATTTACATTGTAAAAAATTTCTATATCAAATTTTGTTTGGTATTGACTTTTTGGTGATATTTTCACAAAGCGTTAGAAAAATAATAGGACAATTCTTACTTTTAAATGCCAATCGTAAATCTATTAGAAGTAAATCTTATATTATTTCCCTATTTTTCTATCCAGTATATTATTATTAAAATTATTTGTGCAATGCCATTACATTTCATTAAGAAATAAAGTCTCTTTTGCTATCAACTGCCACCATTCAAGACGGAGAGCCTTTTTTTTGATTTATCTATAGCAAGGCTCTGAAATTTTATTGCATCGTCTGGCTATTAACTTTCAAGAACTTGGAATTTGTCAATTATAGGATCTCTTAGGTGCCCTGTTTTATAACTCGACTGTCTAAGATTCGTTCAAGATGACTTAGCCATTAGATTCTATTTTTTTGACTTTGATAACCATACCAGTGTTCATTTAAAACCTTTAAAGTCTTATATAGTTACAAATTTGCGACTCTTTTACTATTTCCTGTTGGTTATATATTATATTTAAGATTTTATGTTCTCATATGCATAGCATCGCTTAATTGAATTTAGTGAATATCCATGTTCATTGTTGTACATCATTTTAAGTCTAGTATCAATACATATATGATTTTTCTTTTTTTACACAAGAATGGAGATTTAAAATTCCTACAAGCCAAATTATGTGTTTTTTTGCTTTGTTTTTTTTAAACACTGTTTTCTATTGGTTCCCGCTATCTATGAACACATAAAACATAGTATATTCCAATAAAACTACAATTCATGTATGTAATCACAGATTTTTCGTTATTTATCTTCAATATATTTTGTTTCTAGCTCGAATTTTATGTTTATCAATAAGCTTAATAATTAATTGCTAAACTATACAAAAGTACTACCGAGAAGTATTAGTTTGGCTCGCAAAATTTCTATCGACTTTTATCGCATCCCTTAAATAAATTATATATAACATGGTATAAAATCCCGTATACAGGACTAACAAACACGCATAATCCTTCATTAAGAATGACACTCAAAGCCTTTTCTCTTTAAATGTATATAATCTACTAGTGTTTTACGTTATTTTATTTTTAGTTCCTTAATAATATTTTGGCACAGAAATAACTTTTCTCATTGCTTTTTACGAATATACAAGATATATTTAATTCTATATTTTTGAAATTCTTCGTGCCCATTTTCATATTCTCTATTATGCGCAACATTCCGAAAAACCGCTTTTTGCATACTCGAATACTCCTTGAATTTTAGCATCAATACCTAGATTTCTACTTATTGATGTGCAAAATTTGTAAATAACTAGGGATAAACATATATATTTACAAAAACATCGAGCAATAATTTGCAAAAAACATTCTTGTCAAATTATCTAATCTTTTAAATTACAAGCAGCTTTCTGTTTGAGAAGTCTAGTAATAATATATAAAATTTTATCGAGTAAAAAAACACGGCCAGTAGATTATTTGGCTTAATAATACCCTTATCTTCGTTCTGATTGTAGGAATAATCGTCACAAGTCAATCAATAGTAGTGGCGGGCTTAGAATCGAGACAATCAGATAATATATAATTCAAAAGACCTCGGAATGACATAAACATATGTTTCTTTTTTTCTAAATTGTCTTGAAATTTTACGAGAATAGGTTTTTTTGTTCCATTTAGACGTCAAAAGACACGTTTTTATCATCAAGAGTCTCATACAATCCTATTTTTGTTTGATTTTTAAACATTCCCATATATAATTTTCTTAAGCCTATATTTTGAAAGGAATGAGGTACATATATCGACATGCCTTTTTAAGAAGATATGAAAGGCGCTTTTTAGAAGTTCCACTTTTATATTTTCTTTCCAAGTAAATTTAGACCACTAGTTGCGTATTGCTTAGATAATGTATCCATATTATTTATATAATACATGCGGCGTCATAATCATATAGAAGACATCAGAATCTGATTTTCTTTGACGAATAGATTGATTTAGTCGAGAAGTTTGTCATGTGTTAATTTACATGAAGGCTATCGAGTTCGAAATGCCACTTTTTGTGTTTTATATATTGAAATTTTTTAAATTTCAAAAATAGTAATCTCCTATTGCTATGTACTGAATGTTGTTGAGCTAAAATGATGTCACGGTGGAAATAAATGGCTCTACATCGTAATATTTTCCTAAAGCTCCATTTCTTTTTACACTTCAGTCTGCGTTACGTTTTTTAGCACATTGATAGTAACAATACAGGCAAAATAATTATTGTGGGTTAAGAAGCTTTGGAATTTCCCTTTTTCATATATTTCTATACCTTATATGAATTGTGAAAGAAAAAAGTGAATTAATTTTTGCATGTCAGTTTTTACTGACTTAAATTTTGTGTGTAGTATAAATATTGCTTTCCTTCGGTAATAGCTTCAGCAAAGTTTTTTGAAATGCAATACAAGTGTTTTCTGTCAGAAGATTCGGTTGGGAGGAGATGGAATATATTGAATAAGACGAGGTCATATTCAAACATATAAATGTATTCGAGTTTGCGTAGGTTTTTACGGACTTCTTGTTTTTATCGAGAATCGATAGACAAAAGGAAATCTCTTATCGGGTCTGCATATCTTTTATGATACTTTTTACTTTTCTTAGTTTAGTCTTTGTTGTTTAAATTTTGTTAATCTGTTTATTTTTCGCCAACTTTTTTTCTTATCTTTATATACCGAAGTAGCTAAAATGATTAATGGAACATGAACATTGGAGATTCAATAGCATCAATTTAAATTATTAATTTATAACAATGTGTTCAAAGAAGTTTAGATGCTAGAAATCTGGTCTTTGGTTTATTTTTGTTAAAATAATTATGAATTATTTAACGACTATCCCTCATAATGGTTGAAGATGAAATTGAAATAAATCTCTTTCATATAATAAAAACCAATAGTAATGTTGATATACAGATTTATAAAGCCATAGAATTTGTTAAACTGTTTCAAACAACATTTCCTTCAAAAATAGCACCATATTTTTTAAAACATTCATTTAATTATTTATCGTTGCACAAAAAAATGTTAAATTATTTAAATTTAGAAACCAAGACGCGTTTTTTACCAGGAATGTTTTCATTTTATTTTAAAATTCTAAAAAATATTAAAAAAGAAAAAGAACACTTTATAATATATGATTGTATGTCGATATATTTAAAAAATGTGTTAAACGAAAAAATTTCTGAAGAATCTAAGAAACGTATTTTTGAATTTTTTTATTTTAATAAAATTAAAAATTATAAAAATAAAACCGAACTTTTAAAATTAGTTTTTGAAAAAATTTCAGAAAAAGATAAATTAAAATTTATGTGTATAAATGTACTGAATTATATAGAAATGAACGAAGAAAATTATTTAAGTTTGAATTTGTTTATTAAAAATGAAATTTTTGATATTTATAATGAGTTTATTTTTAAGATAAAAAGCAAATCAAATTTGAAATCAGAAGCAGAATCTAATTTTAAACATCTAACACTTAAAACCCTTAAAGTTAATTCTTTATTTACTGATTCGATTAAAAAGAATAATATAAAAGATACTTTAGATGATTTTGCAGTAGAAAACCAGAAAGAAAATAATGAAATTAGTTTTCAAATTAAAAATATTGCATTTCAACTTGAAATACCATTAAAAACCATTGATTCTTTATTAAAAATACAAAAATTTGAATACGATGATCGGATATATGATATTATAAATGAAATATATTCTAAAAATTATTACAAAAGAAAAATCATTGAGTCGATTCTTAAAAATATGCATTTATATTTTTATAGAAACATAAAAAATCCGTTTATACAATTTTTACCAGTTAATGAATTTACGATTCAAAAATTAACTTCAAATTATTCATTAGAAAATATAGAAAAGTATCTTGAAAAGTGTAATAAAACAAATATGGATTATCACATGGATTCCTATAATTTACTTTTAAAATATCTAAATGATACTACCGATCTAAATTATATTTTTAATTCTAATTTTAATAAAATATTTTCTGTAAAAAAATTGATTGAAAAAAACTATGAAAAAATTTTAAATGAAATATTTTTAAGTTTATCCAGTCAATCGGAAAAAAACAGAAACTTTAATAGAAATGAACTTCAATTTATGGTTATTTTTAGAAATCTAATAGAAATAAGACCATCTAATAGAATAAATGAAATTATTAAAAAATTTATTCCGGAATTTCATAAGAATATTAATTCTGAAGTTTGTTTGTTTCAATTTGGCTTACTAAAGGTTGTTTTACGTAAAAGAATTTTGAATCGTAAAACTCTAAAATTTATATTCAAAGAATTTATTTTTTGTGAAAGCAATGAAGTAGATATTAATTCGGATCTATTTGATATTTACGGGCTGATTTTAGATGATTATTATTTAATGGATTTCTATTTAGAAGAGCAAAGATGTAAAAATTGTTCGGGTGTTGAGTGCAATAACAAAGGCTGTAAACCCGAAAAAATATTAGAAAAGATACTACTTGAACCAGATTCTTTGCCTAAAAAGAAAACACAAGAGAATGTTAATATAATTGAAATGCACCAAACAGAAATATACAACGAATTCAAAATGAAATTAATCAAATTTGAGCATAATAAGTCTAAAAATTCCAACGAAATAGCCGTTAATAAATATTGTATTTTTGGTTTTGATAAGAAAAATGTATCTAATTTATTATCTTTTCTTTCTCCTCGAATTGAAATACAACAAATTAATGATTTGGATAAAGACAATGTTTATGTTCTTATTTCAAAGATATGGGATATATTGATTCTCAAGTCTATAAAAGAGTCGGATACAAGCATTTTACTTCTTTTTATTAAAATGATAAAATATTCAAAAGATTTTCTCGGAAAAAGAATGCAGACCAGTAAAATATTAAAAAATATTATTGACGATCATAAAAATTTTAATTTACTGGAAAAATCAAGATTTAAAATTTTCTTGTTCTTCCTTTTGGAAATAATCAGAAATATTTCTTTATACAGAGAATATTTTTTCTATATTTTTAATATATTATTAGATTTATTTGATTACTTTCCAAATATGGTTAAATTTGTACTCATTGCCTTATTTGCTAAAAATCCTTTTCATTTTAAGTTTCTATACCTTTGTTGCTTTGCAAGAAACAATTTTACCAAATATGGAATACAACGATCCAATTTTGATCTAAATAACAAATTTTATATTTATGTACTTGTAAGAGATATAAATTGTTTCATAAAATAAATTTTAGAATGTAATGGTTTCTACAAACAAATTTATATTTTATTCTTATTTTGTGTTAATTCCTTTGATTTATTAATAGTATTTTATTTTTTTAACTATAATTACGTAAAGTTTATCTTCTATTTTTTTTATATTCAGATTTATAAATATCAATTTCTACAAATCTCTTCAAATCATTTCTAGTATTTGAAATGCTTAAAATTAAAACAGAATTATTTACTTTTAATTAGCCTAATATATTTTTTCAATTATTATGAAGCATGTGTCTAAAATTTTTAATATAGTAAAATCAAATTTTTATGAAAATGTCAATGAGTAGAAAAAAAATTGACAGCGATAATATAAAAAATGAAGAAATAAAGGCTGTAAACAACTAGGAAATTAGTTTAAAAGAGACAAAAACGTGTGATAGAGATGTAGTGACTATATCCGAGCGCTTCCACCAAAACCAACCATCTATAACAAAACCCACTCCCCATCGAGCACTACGTTATATGTTACTACAGTCAGCCTGATCGATTCCGCACCCCCTTCTTCCTGTCTCGATTCGTCTGCTTGTATACCAGCCAACACAATGGAAAACCTCAATGCACCTGCAATTCCAGAAGGAAATCGACTGATGGTATTGCATTCAATACTTGACTCTGTCACAGCCGTAGAGCAGGAATGGCTAGATCTGCTACTTCAGCAGTGCAAAAATGGTTTGTGAGAATGCCTATAAATGGCTAGTCTGCAATTCTTAGGTACTATAATAGGAAATTTGGTCGAACTGTTGATATCGATGTCTTAAAAAAATAGAAACAAAATGAGGCAGAAGGAGAAATAAGCCTAGAAAAGAAAAGAGAGCGATGTAGAATCGTCACTTGTCTATACGAGCCATGTTCCTTAACGACACTACACTCTATATGAACCCGAGAGAAAAATTCTTGTGTAAAATCATAAAAATTCTCGGAGAAGGAAATCGGAGATGTAGCGATCCGAACTAGAAAACTGCCAAGTGAATTTGTTGAAAGTAAAGTTTTGGAACTCAAAAATCGGATCACAGGTAAATATGCTGAATTTTCTGTACCTAAGAATGTATGTGATGCAGCTCGAATCATCCAGGCGGCCCATGTATGCTATGACGAGCCAAAACGTAAAGAGAAGCCAAGATTCACTTGGAAGGAAAATATAGAAAGTAAAATTTCTAAGTTGTCACTTTCCAAGATCTCCTTGAGAAGGCTTATAAACAAGAAAACTCTTCACTTTAGAAACGAAAAGTCTCAGAAAAATTATGCTTGAGTATAATTTAGACTTAAGCAAAATAAATGATCTTCTGAGGCTTTGGTTGAGAAGAATGAGGCTTTGAATGTGTACGAGAAAAAAATTACGATGCATGAAAGTAGGAGGAAATTCCGAAAAGAGAATCGTATGTTTGAGATTTTCAGAGTTCGATTTTATCTAGGATTAACCGAGCGCGTTGAATCCGAGCATGTAGTTTATCGTGACGAAATTTTAGAATTTTGGTCTATATTGTGGAACAAAAATGATAAAGTAGTTACATATGATGAGTATTTGATACCTTTTGTCAGATACGCAACAGATAATGTTTCCATCACTTGAAGAGTTTATAGATATCATCAATTGGCTGCCTAACTGGAAAGCCGCTGGAATTGATGTTTTTATAACTTTTACATTAAGAAACTTACGAGCTTTCATAAATATCTTTACGATATTGTGAAAGTCATATGTTTAGAAGGAACGGCACAAGCCGACTGGTACTATTGTAAACTTACTTATCTGATACCATAAAGGTACACTAAAGACTAGTTATGATACAGACCAATAACCTGTATAAACTGAAGTCAAACATGTGTTACTAAAGTGGTACAGATTGAAGTGAAAACAAGTATTCTTTCAGATAATTCGTTGGGAGCAGTTAGAGGAGTGCAAAGAGCAAAAGAACAGGCCTTATCGAATGATCATGAATAAAGAGTACGGAAACAATCTTAAAGAAACATGGATATATGTCGAAAAGACTTATGATCCAACAGATCCTGCTTATTTTACTCAATGCATTGAGAACCTATATTTACCGTATTGAATCCTAAAATTTATTAAAATAATTATATCAAAATAGAAACTTGATATATCATTAGAGCCTGAAAAAACTATGTGCAAAAAGATCGATAGAGAGATTTACAATAAGATAGTCTGTCACCATTATTGTTTGTATTGTGTATAGATCCACTGAGCTGAAAGCTTAATGAAAAATACACAAAAGTGACAGTACAAACAGATGCAGAATCTCATTCTACCAATCATCTCTTGTTTATAATGATATTAAGCTCCTTGCCGAAGATGGCCAAACATTAGAAGAAATGACGGAGGTGGTTAAAAAGTTTATGAATAATATAGGATTGGAAATTAACAAAGAGAACTCAGCCACTAATGATCCATGTCGTGAATATACTGCTAATATTCTGAAAAGAATAGGTGTTTATAAATACCTTGGAATTATAGAAGATAGCAGAGTAATTCCAACAAGTAATCGCTTGAGGAAGTACAGACTAAACTTTTAGCACGAGTAGAAAGACTTTTTTGCACGAGATTAAATGCAAGAAATTTATTTCAAGCCATTCATCAACATGCAATTTCTTTACTAAACTATCATATAGGTGTACTCCGACTAGAACCGGCTGACTTTTCTAAGTTAGATGATGCGGTGCGTGCAGTGTTAGTAAAGAACAAAATACATCTACGCCCAGGATGCAAAGAACGTCTATACCTTCCACGTAAAGAACTTGGAAGAGGTTTAGATAGTGTCGAGTTCAAAAGCGAACAATGTTTTTGCAACTCTTGGATTGTCTGTAAAAACATAAATATACATCGACCAGAAGAGCAGCAATCCTAAAGGTTGTGAATAGTAATAAAACTCACCTTTCACTAATTAAAAAGTTTTTAAAAATAAAATACGGGTTGGAAGAGGAAGTCACAAAAAAGAAATTGGAAGAAGCTGAACTAGCTAACCTATATAATGAAATCAAAAACCGAAAACTACATTCAAAGTTATATAGCGCTAGAAATAACGAGCTGGTAATTGTAAATGACTCTTCAAGATGGTGAAAGAAAGGAAGTTTAAAACCACTTGATGGAGCAGTGGTCTGTTATATCCAGCATAGAAATGTATTCCGGGGTGCAGAAGGTATGTGTCAACACTGCAACCAGTCTAGGAAAACAGTAGATCACCTAGCAACGAGATGTGAAAAAATGCTTGGTTATGACTATACTAGACTACACAATAAAGTGATACGATGTATACATTTATTCTTGCTGAATAAATATAAGTTTAAGTCTTCGAAACGAATTAGAAGCCACTCAGTTCAAGAAATTCTTGATAACGAATATGCAGAGATAAGAGTGGACACCAGAATAAAAACTGATGTCAAGATTCGGTGTAACAGACCAGATATATTTATTTTAGACAAGAGACATAATAGGATAACCCTCATTGAAGTAGGAATCACATCCCAAGACTCTCTTCAAATAGTTGAAACAGAGAAGCTTAGGAAGTATGACCTATTAGCAAATGAGTTAGGTCTTATTTATAAATGCAGCGTAGAGATAATTCCTTATGTGATGACCTGGGACGGTATTGTGACAAAATACCATAAGACGTATGTTAAGAGACTGCAAATACCCATGAATCATGAGGCATATATACAATCCATAGTACTCAAGAAGACAGTCAAAACAATTTCTTTTGATCGACGAAGAGGACTTGAGTCAGGTCCAAATGCCGAGGAGAGCTGGGAGAGAGCATTATTAAGTGTTATTTTAGGAGCCGAAATGCATAAACAACCAATACCCCCTTTAAAGCAAGTAGACAACAAGGAAGATGATGTTAAAACGGAAAATACAAAAAATATTTTACCCCTTATTTTGTATGGTTTAACCACAGCAAAGGAACCAACAACTAATACAAATGAATAATTGGAAGTTGAAGGATGAGATAGAAATTGTTGAAATGATGGAAAGAATTATTTAAAAGAGAAAAATTTGTTAGCCCAGAATTTTATTAAATGAATTATTAAGATGTCAGAATTTTTTTTTCTAAAAATCATTTTCAATATTTTATATTAAACATTTATTATAGACAAAATATGATAACCTTCATTAAAGTATGACTTACTTCTCAAAATTAACTTCAAATATTCAAAACGGAAGAAGTTAGAATGTAATACTTGTTAGAAAGGATTCTGGTACTATTAATTGTAGTGTGGACATAATTTCTTATTTGATAACCAGATATGGTATTGTGATTGAATAAGATAATTCACACCTTATTTATGTATTTAGTATCTCGCTTCTTTCCTACAGATGGAACACAATCCAACGATGAACCATAGCTTCGCCAAGTTCTAGGCGTTCCAAAGACGATTTTCCTTGATTGGCTAGGTTGTCAGTCTCACACAAACTTTCCGAAAGGTAGATAAAGAGTGCACCAACCGGTGTTATTCACACCTTAAAAAAAACTAAAATTTCCATGAATATATAGACATAGATTCGGTTAATAGTGCTGCAAAACGACTGTCAAACCAATTTCTATTTTTAATAATATGGACTTGAGATCGGGCTAAATACCGAAGAGAACGTCATATGGTGTTTTAGAAGAGGCTGAGATGCAAAAACAATCAAAACTATATTTGTGGCAAGCTATCTATCATGAAAACTGCGTGTTTAGGTTGGATACCTGAATGGTGCGCTCGGTATCTACCTTAATAGAAAGCGTGTAGTGGTCTGACCACCCAATCAACAAAAAAAAATTCTGGAACGCTTATAACTTGGCTAAGCTTTTATTCATCTTAGGATCATATTCTTTTTGTAGGAAGAAGAAATCATTTATAAAAAAAATAATCATGATGGTGTCGTTAAACATGTCAAAACGAAAAGATAACACACCCATTATTTATGATGGAGAAACCACACCAGGGAAACCGATTATTAGTATAAACGAAGATTTAGATACTACAAGAAGAAATTAAAACCGTTAAAGTGGTATCTAAAAAAATGTTTCGGAAAATATTTAAATCTTGAATTTTATTGTATAAAAGCATAATTTGTTTCGAAAAATCTCCAGATCAAGCTTTTTTTCTATTTAATTGAAGTTTGGCTGTAAAGCTATTTTACTTTAAATAAGCCAAATAGTTTTAAGAAAGTAATTTATTTTAGATTATTTCCATGAAAAAAAATAGAAAAAGGGAGTGTTCTATCCAAAAAAAATAAATTGTAAACTTGGGTTTATTTCATTACCACAGAGAGCTTAAAAGAGAAGCAGACTTGATTTCAGCGTAAGCTTTTATTGCACACTTCATTTATAGAGTAAATAATGTAAGTAATAATTTAAGAATAAGTTTTTATTTTTACTTGAATCTCAAATTTTCCTTTTAAAATACATCAAAGCAGTATAAATGCCTCTATTGAGAGAGTTTTCTGTATATTTTTGTTCATATTCAATGCTTGTATTCTTTATCAACGGCTCATGTGATTTATTGATTTCCGAGAGCTCTTTTATAAAAGCTTCCTCATCAGATTCTATAAAGACAAAATTTGAATATTTTTGTAATCTTTCTTGTCTTCTTCGTTCAATTTCATCGTCCATACAAAAATTAAAGAAATATTAAGGGGAACGAAAATAAAAACGCTACAACTTAAAAATATAAATGAAGCATTCTTCTATCGAATGAATCTGTTGATTGAAAAAGAGGCACAATTTATTGTAATAATTATAAGATTGAATTGTAAATTTTAAAAATGTAGGATGTGTTAAATAAAAGAAGTACTTAAAAAATTAAATGTAAATTTTTATTTAATAAAATTCTGGGTTAACAAATTTTTCTCTTTTCTAAATAATTCTTTCCACCATTTCAACCACTTCTATCTCTTCCTCAAACTCCAACTCTTCATTTGTATTTGTTATTGGTTCCTTTGCTGTGGTTATGCCATCCAAAATAAGGGGTAAAATATTTTTTGTATTTTCCGTTTTAACATCATCTTCCTTGTTGTCTACTTGCTTTAAAGGGGGTATTGGTTGTTTATGCATTTCGGCTCCTAAAATAACACTTAATAATGCTCTCTCCCAGCTCTCCTCGGCATTTGGACCAGACTCAAGTCCTCTTCGTCGATCAAAAGAAATTGTTTTGACTGTCTTCTTGAGTACTATGGATTGTATATATGCCTCTACATTCATGGGTATTTGCAGTCTCTTAACATACGTCTTATGGTATTTTGTCACAATACCGTCCCAGGTCATCACATAAGGAATTATCTCTATATTGCATTTATAAATAAGACCTAACTCATTTGCTAATAGGTCATACTTCCTAAGCTTCTCTGTTTCAACTATTTGAAGAGAGTCTTGGGATGTGATTCCTACTTCAATGAGGGTTATCCTATTATGTCTCTTGTCTAAAATAAATATATCTGGTCTGTTACACCGAATCTTGACATCAGTTTTTATTCTGGTGTCCACTCTTATCTCTGCATATTCGTTATCAAGAATTTCTTGAACTGAGTGGCTTCTAATTCGTTTCGAAGACTTAAACTTATATTTATTCAGCAAGAATAAATGTATACATCGTATCACTTTATTGTGTAGTCTAGTATAGTCATAACCAAGCATTTTTTCACATCTCGTTGCTAGGTGATCTACTGTTTTCCTAGACTGGTTGCAGTGTTGACACATACCTTCTGCACCCCGGAATACATTTCTATGCTGGATATAACAGACCACTGCTCCATCAAGTGGTTTTAAACTTCCTTTCTTTCACCATCTTGAAGAGTCATTTACAATTACCAGCTCGTTATTTCTAGCGCTATATAACTTTGAATGTAGTTTTCGGTTTTTGATTTCATTATATAGGTTAGCTAGTTCAGCTTCTTCCAATTTCTTTTTTGTGACTTCCTCTTCCAACCCGTATTTTTTTTTTAAAAAGTTTTTAATTAGTGAAAGGTGGGTTTTATTACTATTCACAACCTTTAGGATTGCTGCTCTTCTGGTCGATGTATATTTATGTTTTTACAGACAATCCAAGAGTTGCAAAAACATTGTTCGCTTTTGAACTCGACACTATCTAAACCTCTTCCAAGTTCTTTACGTGGAAGGTATAGACGTTCTTTGCATCCTGGGCGTAGATGTATTTTGTTCTTTACTAACACTGCACGCACCGCATCATCTAACTTAGAGAAGTCAGCCGGTTCAAGTCGGAGTACACCTATATGATAGTTTAGTAAAGAAATTGCATGTTGATTAATGGCTTGAAATAAATTTCTTGCATTTAATCTCGTGCGACAAAGTCTTTCTACTCGTGCTATAAGTTTGGTCTGTACTTCCTCAAGCGATTACTTGTTGGAATTACTCTGCTATCTTCTATAATTCCAAGGTATTTATAAACACCTATTCTTTTCAGAATATTAGCAGTATATTCACGACATGGATCATTAGTGGCTGAGTTCTCTTTGTTAATTTCCAATCCTATATTATTCATAAACTTTTTAACCACCTCCGTCATTTCTTCTAATGTTTGGCCATCTTCGGCAAGGAGCTTAATATCATTATAAACAAGAGATGATTGGTAGAATGAGATTCTGCATCTGTTTGTACTGTCACTTTTGTGTATTTTTCATTAAGCTTTCAGCTCAGTGGATCTATACACAATACAAACAATAATGGTGACAGACTATCTTATTGTAAATCTCTCTATCGATCTTTTTGCACATAGTTTTTTCAGGCTCTAATGATATATCAAGTTTCTATTTTGATATAATTATTTTAATAAATTTTAGGATTCAATACGGTAAATTAAGGTTTTCAATGCATTGAGTCAAATAAGCATGATCTATTGAATCATAAGCTTTTTTGACATCAATCCATGTTGCCTTAAGATTGTTTCCGTACTCTTTATTAATGGCAATATTCAATAGGGCCTGTTCTTTCGCTCCTTGCACTCCTCTAACCGCTCCCAACTGATTATCTGAAAGTAATCCTCGTCTTTCCACCTCAACCTGAACCACTTTAGTGACACATTTTGTAGTCAGTTTATACAGGTTTGACATACAAGTTATTGGTCTGTAATCAGAGCCAGTCTTTGGTGTACCTTTAGGTATCAGATAAGTAAGTCCACAATAATACCAATCGGCTTGAGGCGTTCCTTCTAAACATATGGCTTTCACAATATCGTAAAGATATTTATGAAGGCTCGTAAGTTTCTTGATGTAAAAGTTATAAATACCATCAATTCCAGCGGCTTTCCAGTTAGGCAGCCAATTGAGGATATCTATAAACTCTTCAAGTAAAGGAAACGTGGTCTGGTGCGTATCTGACACGAAAGGTATCAAATACTCATCATATGTAACTACTTTATCATTTTTATTCCACATTGTAGACCAAAATTCTGAAATTTCGTCACGATAAACCACATGCTCGGATTCAACGCGCTCAGATAACCCTCGATAGAATCGACCTCGGAATAACTCAAACATACGATTCTCTTTTCGAAATTTTCTCCTACTTTCATACATCGTAATTTTTTTCTCGTAAACATTCAAAGCCTCATTCTTCTTAACCAAAGCCTCAGAGAGATCATTTATTTTGCTTAAGTCTAAATTAAACTCTCGCATAATTTTTCTGAGACTTTTCGTTTCCGAAGTAGAGAGCTTTTCCTGCTTGCGAGCCTTCTCGAGGAGATCTTTGGAAAGTACTAACTTAGAAATTTTACTTTCTATGTTTTCCTTCCAAGCAGATCTAGGCTTCTCCTTACGCGTTTCCTCGTCATAGCATACCTGAGCCGCCTGGATGATTCGAGCTGCATCACTAACATTCTTAGGCACATGAGATTCAGCATATTCACCTGTGATCCGATTTATGAGTTCCAAAACTTTACTATCAACCAATTCACTTGGAAGTTTTCTAGTTCGGACCACTACATCTCCGATTTCCTTCTCCGAGAGTTCCTTGATTTTGCACAAGAACTTTTCTCTCAGGTTCATATAGAGTGTAGTGTCAGTTAAAGAACATGGCTCGGCGAGACAAGTGGCGATTCTACGTCGCTCTCCATTCTCTTCTTGCCTTATTTCTCTTTCTGCCTCATTATGTGTTAATTTTTTTAACACATCGATATCAACAGTTCGACCAAATTTCCCATTATAGTACCTAAGAATTGCAGACCAGCCATTTCTAGGCATTCTCTCAAACCTTTTTTGCACTGCTGAAATAGCAGATCTAGGCCATTCCTGCTCTACGGCTGTGACAGAGTCAAGTATTGAATGCAATACCATCAGTCGATTTACTTCTGGAATGACAGGGGCATTGAGGTTTTCCATTGTGTTGGCTGGTCTACGCGCAGACGAATCGGGACAGGAAGAAGGGAGTGCGGAATCGAGCAGGTTGATTGGAGTAGCCTGAAGCGTATTGCTCGATGGGGAGTGGGTGTTATTATAGATGGTCGGTTGTGGTGGAAGCGTCTCGGATATAGTTACTACATCTCTATCACACGTTTTCATCTCTTTAAAACTAATTTCCGAGTTGTTTACAGCATTTATTTCATCATTTTTTATATTTTCGCTGTCAACTTTTTTTCTTCTACCCATATTAAATGTAATAACTATAATCTTTAAAAAAATTTAAATACAATTTAAAAGTTTTTTTCAAAGATTAGACCAATACATTAACCTTTTATTTAAAAATATTTTTGATTTTAAAAATGCATTTCATTGTGATTTTTATATTTGAATTCTAGATTAATTACATGAGTTAACCAAATAAAAAATTCTTTAAATTATGTAATCGTTATTTATTCTACTTCTGTTTTTTTAGAAATATTTTTGGATTGGAGAATTCGGAAAAACATAGAATCATATCACTAAATTATAGACCGAAATGGAATCAAGAAGTCTCTTGAATCAAAATATTGATCAAATATGAAATATATGAATTTAATCAGTAGATAGTTTCTAAAATATTTGATATTTTTAAATAAAATTTAACTTAAATATAGTTTAGTAACCATTTAATTATTGTTTTTAATTTATTTAATAATTTTTCAACTGTATAAATAAAAATTTTACAACTTAGATTTAAAATTTCAACAATGTATGTAAAAGCTTTGATTAAAGATTTTATAAACAATTTTATGCAAAATTTATTCATTTAACTTAAAAATATTTGGTTTTACGTTTACTACGTAACGAAATAGACTTATCTCACTCTTGAGACAGAAATAAATTTTTAGGTTCGAAAAGAAATATCTCTGACCTGTGTAAATTAGACAAAAATTCTATGATAGTTTGGTGATTCTGCGTAAAAGATACACAAATTCGACAATACTAGAATAACAATGATATGACCAGTGTTTCTTTATATATAACATGACTACATTAATTTATTTCATTATAGGCAATTAAAGCAGGCATCTTAATAATTCTTGAAAATATATACGCTGATATAATATTAGATATCCGAATAAAAACCGAATGTTTTTTTGAATTATAGACATAATGTATTATGGTATAAAATAAAATTATATTATACTTATCAGAATTAAAATTACCACAAGGCTCACTTAGATTCTTTGAAGTGAAAAAATATGGAAGTCTAATCTTTGATTAAATTTATTGTTGAGATAATTCCTCATATTATAACTTTATGGGATAGTGTGTCAAAATAGTTTGAAATAAAGCTATTAGCCCATCCGATATCATATTATAGTGATATACACCGTGATTATATGTAAAAAACAGATAAATAATTTTATGATTCTCGAAGCTGATTATAATTAAGCTTAAATGCTAATTGCAGCTAGAAAAGAGCAAACGGGTGTTATAAAGGAGCGGGTATGTTTAACCGGCTTATATTCGCATTAAAAATACCAGAGAAAGAGATAAAAGCCGTATACAAGTAGAAGCTTAATTTTCGACCTCTTAATCTTAATCTAAAAAAATATAAATAAAAAACCGAATTAAAATATAAAAAACATGTTGCATTGAGATGAACGAGTAGAATAGAACACGAGGCTCAGTAAAAATAATACAAGACAGTATATAAAGCAATATAATAAGTTGGCATTAAATATATTTTATTTTTATCTTAAGATGAATTGACTCAAAAACCAAGTAATAAGAATATGTTTTGTGCAATAAAAAACGCATGGTATTCTCTATTAGAATGTAAAATCTCTTCGTAAGAGTACTCATAATATTTTGTCCAAGTGTTTGAGCCACTGCAATCGACACCATAGAAACTAGATTTTTTATGCATTTTAACATACAATTAAATTTATATTTGTGATCTATATCGTGTAATTTCTACTAACATAGTATTTTTTCAATATATATTTCATAATTTAATTAATAGATGTTTTAATTTGTAACAATAAAAATGGTTAGAGCTTAAAATAAATATTGTAGCAGATTTATGCACATAATAGTAAATTTAATATAAATTTTATAGCGAACAGTTTTAGAGAACTAGAAGTAGAGCCATAACAATCTACTCCAAATAACTAAAAAAAACAAAAGTGTACATTAAAATTTTAGAAATAGCAAATATAATTTATATTGTAAGTTAATCTAAATAAATATTTACGAAATTCTAATTATTTTATAACATGAAATTTCTGTATAAAAGCTATGTTTTTTTGATAGATCGCTCCTTTTCTGCGATAGAACATAATCCAACGATGAATAATAGCTGCCCAAGTTCTAGGCGTTTCAAAAACAATTTTCTTTTGATATGTTAGATTGTCACCTCACGCAAAATTTGAACGAAAGATAAAAAGTAAACCAACCGGTGATTGAACCCGGGCCTTCGGAAGTAAATCCCGAAATCCTCAATACTAGATTATCGGCAAAATATATGTTTGCTTATTTATAAAGCTAGCATGCCCTAGAATGTATACAAAATATAGTTAAGACTCGTTTTTACACTACGAAAAAATATATGCATTGGTTTTGAGATATTTATCAAACATTTAAAATTTATTTATTTTTAAGATATGAATAAATTAGAATTTAAGATGCATTTTAATATATTATTGAATTATTTGTTCCAAATTAAATAACTAAACACTTACTTAAGCATCTAAGTATTCCAATAAACACAGAACTTACAAATTTAACTAAAAATAAGTTTTACTGAGATTAAAAGGGATAGAAGACCTATAATTGAGTCTAACAAAAAAAAATTGGATACAAATAATATTATAATTCTAAGTCTTTATTTATTAGAGCTAGTTTAATTATACGTTCAGAATAGATATCATTTTTTCAATCAGGTATAAAATCATAAAGATAGATGTACATATTTTCATTGCATAAATCTTTGGAAATATTTTATAATTCAAAACGATTTATTTACTTGTTACTTGATAAATGTAACTTGGGACTATACTAAATCTTAAGGGGTATTTTAAGGGGTATAGAAACTAAAAGGCAAACCCAAAAACTAAATTCAAATCTGTATTAAATTACAGTTTCTAATAAAAAAATTAAAATACTGAGCTTCACATGTAACGATTATCTATTTTAAACATTTCGAATGGGCTTCAGTAAGAAGACGAAACAGAATTAATAATTTATGATACTAAAGATAATTCAATTTATCCTGATAGTAAAATATTAGAAATAATATTGCAATTTAATATTACTTGTTGGATAGGATTGATAAATTTATTTTAAAAGTTTACTACTTAAATTATTTTTACATTTTTTTTAATTCTAGAAAGTTGTTGTTTGTGTTTTATGTTTTAATCTGTTGTATGTTTTTAATCTGTTTGAACATAAAATAATAAATTAAATTCGAGAATTCTATTATTCACCAGTATTATTAAATTTAAGAAAGTTTTTTTGGTTTTTTTTTTAAATTCGATTTTCAACGCATAGTGTATGTATGAATTTAAACTTAAATATAATTTCAGTATTTAAATACGAAAACTGAATTTGGAATTGTCATAAACTTATTATTTTCATTCGTTTCATTTATCTTGAACTAGTTAAGCAACAAATACAATCTAAATTTAATTAAAAAATAATATTGAATTTCGAGAATGAATATTTATTATGTATTTAAAGCTCTTATAACCAAAAACAGTCTTTATTAACATTAAAATATCTATCGCGTTTTAATTATTTATATTTCTAAATAAAAATTGAATTATATAATGTTAAATAAACGTATTTATAAACTAAAAATTAAAATTTGTTATATTGCAAACAAAAAATAGATCTATTGTTTTAAATTCTAATTAAATTTTTTAATTAACAAAAATATTATAAAAGAGTATTGATTAAATTAAATTGCTATATTTTGCATTTTAATTGCAATAATTTTTATTTTATAGAAGTAAAATGTTTTATATGTTTTGATGTATACACTTTTTTTCATCAATTATAAGATATGATACGTGCATTTCACACATCAACTACATCATTACATGTATTACAATCTATTGGTTATTCTTTTATCAAAAAAAATATAAGCAATACAAAAAAGGACAATATGGGGGAAATAAATGTTTCAGACGGAAGAAAGGAAATTTCTATTAATATTAAAGAATATCGAAAAGTTTCCGATTTAACGAAATATGTTGCAATGAAAATGAATATTTCAGAATTTTGGCTGGAATATAATGGTTTGAGACTTAAAGAAAATTCCCCCATAAGCGAAATAAAATTTGACCAAACAACTAAAATAAGTGTTATATACAAAAAATTACATTGCTTTTTCAAACAATGTTATAATAAGGCAGGGAAAATAAATTCCGATTGCAATTACTGCAGTAAAAACTATTGTGCGAAGCACAGGATACCCGAATCTCATGCCTGTATTGAAATCGAATCATGTAAAAAGGCAGCGAATAGTCGCAATGAAGCAAAATTGCTAAAAGAAAAGCTTACAAGAAATAAAATCTAAACAGCTATTTTTTAATGTTATTATCTTTTTTTTAAAAAAAATATTACAGTTACCTAAAAAATTAAAAATATATTTCTTACTTTTTGAAACACATATAAATGTTTATAAATTTAACAGTTTCAAATGTTTATTTCAATTATAATACATTATAAATACTTTTTTGTGTAATAATCATTCTTGAATTGTAATTCGTAGTTTTTCTTTTTCAATCTTGATATCTCTTTGAGTGCTTGGAGATATTTTATTGATGTTTCGGCGCTTTTGTCTTTAAATTCTTTACATTTTTGACATATGGTTTTTTTTTGGAAGGATTCTAATCTTTTATGAAAATAGTTTTCCATATCTAAATTTTTTTTATTGCATTCATCAGCCAAACTCCGTGCCATATCTTTATATTTTTGCTTCTTTTGATACATAATTTTTTCTATATCTGAAGCATTTGATTCATTTAAAAATGTAGAAAACAAATTCGAATCATCATCTGACATTCTTTAATTGGGGTTGCATTCAACAAGTCAAAAGTATTACTAATATGTTAAAATTAAATTTATTTGTGGTTATTACTCCTCGAAGGAAGAAATAAATTATCAAAGTGCATCCTAATTCGGTTTTTATAAATTAAAAATTAGGATTCGAAAGAGATTTTTTATTTGTTACAGTTTTGAATTTTCCATAAATTAAAATGTACAAAATTTTTTAAACAAAGTTATTTTTATCTGTTTATTTTGTTTGTTTTAGTATCTTCCTTTTCCCATTTTACTTTACTCGCCTTTTATATTGGATTCCTTTTCTATATTTGGAAACAATTCTTTAATTTTGGTCATTATATACCAACTTTGGGTCGAAAAATTTTTATATATGGTTGTTTTATACATTTACCTGTTTTATTCTATACCCAATGAAGATAAATAGTGTTCTTGACTTTACTTAATTTTTACAGCACAGCTTTTAATATCTTTATATAGAAGAGTATTTTTTCACTAAGATTTTCATAAAAAAAATCGTTTATATTTTATTTTACCACTTAAAGCACTTTATTCCTTTCGCTAATTTGAAATTTCTTTGATATTAATCTTCCGTTACTTTAATTTGGATATTACATCTAAATAAGGAGTTATGCGTTATTTGTTTGACGACATCTTTCTGATTGGTTGGCTGTCTTTTAGAAAGATTGGTAGCTTGTATATTTGCTTCTTTCATATCACTCATTGATGAACCTAGTCAACACTCTTCTGTATTCGCTTATACCTCGTTTCTTTCTGTCCAATAATTATATTATTCCGTCTGTCCTTTTCTGAACAAGCGAGAAATTATACTTTTACCTATATGCATGAGTATTTGAAGCCTTGTAAGGTAATTCGGGTTATTTTTTCAAAATAATTCCCCGGGTTACCTTGTAAAAGAATATCACAACACTGGAATTCAAAACAGATTGCCCCATTGTCCAATAGGTCAAATTTATTTGATGTTTCAGCCTTACATATTGAAGCAAATCTTAAGAAGTGATTCATAATTAAATGAGGGGTGTTTTATTGATGATATTATATTAAATATATCAAGGTTAATTTCACTAATTTTGGGATTTTTTTTGATTCGATTTTCTACGCTCATTCCCGTATACTTTCATTAGAGAATTTCTCGAGCAAAGTGATACCTAAAAAAACGAGGGATTTAACTATGTAATACTTTTAAAAAAAATTTATAAAGAATATTTATGATTATTATGTCAAATATATTTCCAAATAAAATTTATATTTCTGTCTTTTAAATTATCTCACCAAAAATATATGCTGCAAAATTTTTTATTTCATTTCTCATAAAAACCTGGAAATATTACTGATCGCATGCAAAAGAAAGAATAAAATCTATCATATTTATTTAATTGTTATGAGAAACAAATTGGAAATTTCATAAAAGAAGAAATCGATGAAACTGTAAAATATGAAACTTACTATGCTAGATACCGCAGCACTATCATTTTGCAATTCATTTCTAAATTTTGACTGAAAACTTAGTTACATATTTCATTCTTTTTTTGCCTCTCAATCTCGAGAATATACAAATGAAATTTCTCATCTGTTTCTTTGAATCCATTGTAGCTCGAGATTATAGAGGATTAGGCTACATATTGGGTGTTGTTTATATCCCATCACAATCTAGCAATGATATATACACAAAATGGAAACATTCATCGCTGAGCAGATAGTTTTTAACGTCTTTATTCCCCCTCCGCCTCTTTAACTAAAACCGATGGATGTAATTCTTCGAATTATATAAGAATTGTGATTCATCTTTTATGAAACAAATAAATAATTATTTTTCAAAAAAACCTTTAATATCTATAGACTCGTAATAAATTGACTGATACTTTTTTCACAATTCAGACATATGACTTTATGATTAGAAAGGCAGTTATTTATTTTAGGTTATCTTAGAAAAGGTTATAAGAATGATTTATCTAAATGCGATAAAAAAATTTCACTTAATCGGGTAGATAAATAAGAAATAGAACTCGTAAAATAAATATAATTATTTTAATATCAAATTTTGGCCTAAAACATTTACATAGAATAAGCATTTTTCTAATTTTACACTAGAAATATTGTACAAATTATTGAAATATCTGCAAAAAATACCAAAAATTTAAACTCATGTTAAAAATTTACCAGGTAATTGGTTGCCAAATTTTTTGAATGACAGGATCACTATGATCCAAATGTATTGATTATTCATCTTCTGAAAGCTAGTAAATATATAAATACATTAACCACATGAAATAGTGTGCTATCACAAGAAAATATAACTGGACGTAATTATGCTACGATTTAATTACCGAAAACAAAATTTTTATGTAGGAACCTTGCTAATATCTCAGTTGAAATAAGAGTAGACAAAATATTGTTATAATTTTGATCATTACACCTAAAAATATCCCGAAATGGCTAAATTGACCCAATAAGATATATTAAGCTATTTGAAACTCTATCTATAAAACTTTTGTTGAATAATTTTTTCGAGAAACATATAATATATGAAATAGAGAATCCTTTGACAAAAACAACTAATACGGATGAAATTAGTATCTATTTCCTTATGAGTCTAAAATATTAAATTTAAAAGTCGATAAATATAATTTTATTAAATGCCTCTGATCAGGATACTGAACATAAATAATAGACGCTTATTTACAAAAAATTCGCACATAATTTCAGTCATATTTTTTTATTTTTTGATTTATAAATATAATTGGTTTCCACATGTGGAGGAAGGTTAACCCCATATAAAACTTTCTGCTTGGCAATGAATGTGTGAAACTGGCGTGAGATCATTGTATGGATTTTTGGTGGTAATAAAATCACACTAAATCTTCGGTTGTTCCATGGGAGTTGTTATGAGGAGAAGAGGTCTAAGAAAAGGAGAAACTTTTTCTACAAATTTATTTGTTGTCTTTTATGTAGCCAGATTGCTGACCGCAGCTGAAAATGTAGGTAATTGCAATATAAAAGCATGAAAACCTAAACGCGCTCACTCGGGTTAGAAGACTCATCGCCTGGGAAATATAAAAACTAAAACCATGTAAATCCGAGAAAACTAAGTAGCAGATTATAGCTGTTGGTACTACATTACACTGTCTAGGTGATCTTAAGTAAATCTCTGAAATATATCTTAGCTAGAAGTTTATTGGGTTCAGGAAGTGTCAAGTAAGTGGGAATGCTGCATAGTCTTGGGAGAGCCCTGGATTGATTCCGGCCTTCGATCACACTCCATGCAACTGGAATTAACGAACTCCGGGCTACTGCTTCGCCTATTAATTAGGTTCTACACACTTGGTAGATGAAAGGCTTTGGGACGTAGGTATCGCAGGGGGTACTTATGCAGTTTTGGGTAGCAATTGTTTATGTTAAACCTAGAACTGTGTTAATGTCATGAAAATAAATATAACATTTGCCACTTTTTCAAAAAATCTGATACTATTTAATAAATTTACTTGGTTTCCACTATATTTTAAAGTTTTATAATCCAAGGTTATATGGAGGATTGAAACCGCATTAAAAACTATCTGCCTGGCAAAAAATGTCTCCAGTTTGTGCGAAAAGCATTGTTGTATTGTAGAGAGTTATAAATCACAGCGGATCTATAGGCCACTTCTCTACAATCTTCGTGTTACGACATATTAAAAGAAACAAATATAAAACTTCCATATGTTTATCCCCGACACCGAGGCAAAAGACGAATACAATAAGAATGAAATAAGTAGTTAATAATATAAGGTGAATCATATTTAATCTCTAGAAGATTATGAACTATTATAAATATCATTATGATATTCTAAAAGTCATCTGTTATGAAGCATTACTAGACGCTTATTTATATAAATGATAAATTAACACATATTGTTTTAAAGTAAACAAAATAAAGGTCTTTAAAAACATAAAATCATCCTCATGTCAAATTTATCTAAATTAACGACTATATGAGGCAAAAGTTGTTTTTATTTAAGTATTAAGACAAGAGCGACATGATAAGAACTTTTAATTGATGAAAGTATGTACGTAACTGAAATCCAAATCAAACAAAAAAGTTCTTAAACATACTTACCAAAAATTTATTTCAGTTGAAGTTAACTATCTAAAAAATCTTATGATGCAGAAATTCATATATGACTGAATTCAGAAACCGCCAAAGTTTCGTTATTATAGGAAAATATTTAGTAACTGGGGTGTCGCACTCAAAAATTCACATATCATCAAATTAAAAAAAAAATTCTGAAAAATAAAACCAAAAAAATATCTTGCAAGCGATTTTTTGTGACTTCTGGTATCTGTTGTGTCTAGGAACTTTTAATCCAATATTTAAGAGATTATTAAATCATAAAATAATGTCAAAACAAGTATAATAGAAAAATCAGGTATCATTATTTATCATATAAGGTTACTTCTAAAAGCTGATTCGGCTCTGCTTTCTGTAAATAGAATAAAAAGACTTTTATTATGATATTCAGAGAATAGATAGAAAATAATTACCTACTAGTGATGTCTTTTGAAAAATGAATTTCTATATTTTGAATTTCCCTAAGAAGTTATAGAACATAAACAGAAAACTTAATCGATAGCACATTTAAAGCGAATGATATTTTAACTAGGTATAAATTTAGAATAAGAGTCAAATTTGATCAAAGAAATGCTCTCTTATAATTCATAAAGATAAATGCCCTAATCAATGCAATAGGGAAGGATATGGGGTTTTAAGTTATATATGCTATAAATTATTAGTGATATGTTATTTTTTTATTAAAAAATGGTAGTTCTCTTATACCGATACAATTATTTTCAATATTAAGAGAAAAAGCTCGAGCCATGCATGTATAACGATAAGTTTTAGATGTAAAGTTAAATTTTAATTCAATAAATTTATGTAGAGAAATAAGAGGAAATAGGCTTTATCGCAACTGCGATCCACAGTGGGAAACAAATAATAAACGGCAACCCTTGGCTAAAAAATTCATTTTTTAAAACAACTTAGGCTTTGATTTTATTGTCCAAAAAATAATAATAAATCTGAAAAGCCTCGCAAAAAACCATGCTAGAAATCATATATGCCAAGTAATATTCAAAATAGAAAAACCTGTGATTTTGAAATTCTTATATGTACTAGAAAATAAAATTTATAAACGAAAAAAGTATTTTATATTTTATATCATTGATAAAAAGTTTAAAAGGACAATAGGTTTTTTGAGGATTAAAGAACTGTTGTTTAACTCAATAAAATTTATAATATTTTTTAGAAATTTGGGTTGTATAATTATAATAACGACAGTTTCAAGTTGGTTTATTCATTAAATTATTTTTTTTAAAGTATTTTAAATTTATTTCTTTAAATGAATAAAACAGATTTTAACAAATTTAATAAGTTGATTTTTAAAATCAAAAGTAACCATAGATTAAAAATAATCGTATGATTCATTTCTATTAATTTTTAAAAACTTTTAACTTGAAGGATTTAAGAATATTTTTAAAAAAGCAACCGATGATGATTGACCTAGGTTTATTACAAAAAATCACGCAAAAATACTATTAAAAACTGCTTTTAAAATTTTAAATTTACCATTTGATAAATTTCATATGTGATATCTTGATTACTTTTTATTAGGTACCAGAGTATGTTCATTAAAATCTCTATGCAAGAGCCAATTAGCCGCTGAATTTATATATATATAATTATACAATTTCTTAGTGTTTTTTTGGATTGAACAGGCCAGTAAAATCGCTTCTAAATTCAAAGACTACAAAAATCAAAGTATATAAGAATTTTTTATGGAGAATATGCGAAATATGAATTTTTTTTATCAGAAAATTAATTGCAAGAAATTACGGTAAGTAACTTATTTTTGTGTGATTTAAAATGTTGTTTCGCTTGTCTAAATTAAATGCTTATTAAAAATACAAAATAAAATTCATGTAACTTATGACAGAAAAACATACTAAATAACGTTAGTAACAACATAATAGAAAAAATAAATATTATTACTATAAGTTTTTCCTTATTTTTTTTGCATACTCAATATATTGATTATCTTCGATTTATTTTATTACAACTTAAAAATATAATGCGTACAAGAAAAAAAAGAGTGATTTTTTCGAATCTAATGAATAATCAATTAGTCTTTTAAAAATAATTAAAATTTTAGTACTTTTTTTACAAATAAGGTAATATTTTTAATTTATCACTAAAATCATAAAATATTTGAACATTAAATTATGCATGTAGCTAGAGAAACTTTGAAATTTAAATAATTTTGTAACATTCGGTATAAATAAACTTAGGTATTTTTAAGGAGTTAAAACTCTATTCACTGAAAATATATATTTAATTGATAAATATTTGATTATAATACTTTAACTTTGATAGAAAGGTTAAATATGTAATTATTAACAACAGAAGCTTAAACTTAGCAAAATGATACTTAATTATTGTCCTACTTGCCTTTTTAATACAATAGAAATATATGCGCTAAATAAACTTTCTTTAATTACCTTTTTCTTAATGTAGGATTTTAAATCTGAAAATATGACAAAGGAAATCTAAGATACAAAAACTTATTTTTAAATTCTACTTTATCTTATTTATAAACTATTTTCCTTAAAATGATAAAAAAAAATAACTTACTTGATTTTTAATATATTTCTAAATTGGTATATTTATAGAATTATAGGGTTTTTCGATCAATATAATAATCCTTGCAATCAATATAATAATTTTTCGATCAATATAATAATCCTGGCAATCAAATAATAATCCTTGCAATCAATATAATAATTATTTTAAAAAAATAGAAATTTATAAAAAAATTAAAAAAATAGAAATTTATAAAATAAAAATTTAAAAAATAAAATTATAAATAGTACTTGAGATTTATTATTACTCAAGAATCATTTGTCTTACCTCAGCCTTTTGCAAATATCCTAACATTTTACGGTAAAAAGAACTACAATGTTCTCCCGTGATTTCATTAAATTTTTCATAAATTAATATTCTCAACTGAGGCTCAGTACGAGCACCACCTCGAATTGCTTTATTTTTCCAGACTGAGAATACATTCTCAATTGGATTAAGAAATGGAGAGTAAGGTGGAAGATATTTTATTCGATACGAAGCAATTTCCTCATCATCATTCAATCCACGATAGTGATGAATTCTCGCATTGTCCATTACAAATATTGGAGTCAAAATTCCTTGCCTTTGACAACTTTCATTAATCTCCTTAATAAATAACTTGAAATCCTCACCATTTACGGCCCTCTCATGAATCTTATAGTATATCATACCATATTTGTTAATTGCTGCGACTACTGAAATATTTCTACTTCGAGCTGCTGTTACAGATAGGTATGCAGATTCAGCTCTCATGTTAAGACCTCTACTGGGGCGTGTGACTACTGCAAACCCAACTTCATCTAAAAAGACAAAGTTTTTGTCATCGTTATCAACCTCCAACTCACGAAAACTAGTTGCGTAATTGGTTCTTAGCTCAATTGTCGAAAGTTTATTTCTACGCTCAGGCACTAATGTTACACGCTTTAGAGTGTAATGGAACTCCCTTAGTGCGCGATCAATTGTACTAGTTGACACATCAATATTAAATGTACATTTGACCCATTCTGCCAACTCATACAGGGTTTTTGTACATTCCGAATCAACATAGGTTTGTAGGCTCTCTTTTAATCCAAAGTTAACTTTGAGCGCCTATCACCACCTCTTTTATCGACAAATACCAAGCCAGTTTTTAAATATCGTCTAACGATACTATTAACCGTCTGGTAATTTATTCGATACATCGAGGCAATTGCGGACATAGAATAGCCTTCTAATGTCTTTTCAATTATGCGTTCCCGATCATTAATAGAAACTTTTTGTTTCCTCAGAGTTGGAATGGTGGATAGTAAGAGATTTTCATCATGCGATCCAGATGTTTCTACAAGACACTTCAAAACATTGTCATTTTCGCACTCTATATATTCCGGTGTTTCACCTACATGAAAATCATATTTGTTCTCGTTGGTATTTTTACCTGAAAAAGAATTTGACATGGGAGTTAATTTTATAATGAATGAATTATTTTTTAAATTTTTATTTTATAAATTTCTATTTTTTTAATTTTTTTATATTTTTATTTAATAAAATTCTGGGTTAACAAATTTTTCTTTTTAAATAATTCTTTCCACCATTTCAACCACTTCTATCTCTTCCTCCAACTCCAACTCTTCAGTTGTATTAGTTGTTGGTTCTTTTGCTGTGGTTATGCCATCCAAAATAAGGGGTAAAATATTTTTTGTATTTTCCGTTTTAACATCATCTTCCTCGTTGTCTACTTGCTTTAAAGGGGGTATTGGTTGTTTATGCATCTCAGCTCCTAAGATAACACTTAATGATGCTCTCTCCCAGCTCTCCTCGGCATTTGGACCAGACTCAAGTCCTCTTCGTCGATCAAAAGAAATTGTTTCGACTGTCTTCTTGAGTACTATGGATTGTATATATGCCTCTACATTCATGGGTATTTGCAGTCTCTTAACATACGTCTTATGGTATTTTGTCACAATACCGTCCCATGTTATCACATAAGGAATTATCTCTATACTACATTTATAAATAAGGCCCAGCTCATTTGCTAATAGGTCATACTTCTTAAGTTTCTCTGTTTCAACTATTTGAAGTGAGTCTTGGGAGGTGATTCCTACTTCAATGAGGGTAATCTTATTTTGTCTCTTGTCTAAAACGAATATATCTGGCCTATTATTTCGAATTTTGACATCAGTTTTTATTCTGGTGTCCACTCTTATCTCTGCATACTCATTATCAAGAATTTCTTGAACTGAGTGGCTTCTGATTCGTTTTGAAGACTTGAATTTATATTTATTCAGCAAGAGTAAATGTATACATCGTACCACTTCATTATGTCGTCTAGTATAGTCATGACCAAGCATTTTTTCACATCTCGTTGCTAAGTGATCAACAGTTTTCCTAGACTGGTTGCAGTGTTGACACATACCTTCTGCACCCCAGAATACATTTCTATCCTGGATATAACAGAACACTGCTTCATCACGTGGTCTTACACTTCCTTTCTTTAACCATCTTGAGGAGTCATTTACACTTACCAGCTCGTTATTTTTAGCGCTATATAACTTTGAATGTAGTTTTCGGTTTTTGATTTCGTTATATAGGTTAGCTAGTTCAGCTTCTTCCAATTTCTTTTTTGTGACTTCCTCTTCCAACCCGTATTTTATTTTTAAAAACTTTTTAATTAGTGAAAGGTGAGTTTTATTACTATTCACAACCTTTAGGATTGCTGCTCTTCTGGTCGATGTATATTTATGTTTTTACAGACAATCCAAGAGTTGCAAAAACATTGTTCGCTTTTGAACTCGACACTATCTAAACCTCTTCCAAGTTCTTTACGTGGAAGGTATAGACGTTCTTTGCATCCTGGGCGTAGATGTATTTTGTTCTTTACTAACACTGCACGCACCGCATCATCTAACTTAGAAAAGTCAGCCGGTTCTAGTCGGAGTACACCTATATGATAGTTTAGTAAAGAAATTGCATGTTGATGAATGGCTTGAAATAAATTTCTTGCATTTAATCTCGTGCAAAAAAGTCTTTCTACTCGTGCTAAAAGTTTAGTCTGTACTTCCTCAAGCGATTACTTGTTGGAATTACTCTGCTATCTTCTATAATTCCAAGGTATTTATAAACACCTATTCCTTCAAGAAGAGTAGCAGTATCTTCACAACATGGATCATTAGTGGCTGACTTCTCTTTGTTAATTTCCAATCCTATATTATTCATAAACTTTTTAACCTCCTCAGTCATTTCTTCCAATGTTTGTCCATCTTCGGCAAGGAGCTTAAGATCATCAATAAACAAGAGATGATTAGTCGCGTGGGATTCTGCATCTGTTTGTACTGTCACTTTTGTGTATTTTTCATTAAGCTTTCAGCTCAGTGGATCTATACACAATACAAACAATAATGGTGACAGACTATCTTATTGTAAATCTCTCTATCGATCTTTTTGCACATAGTTTTTTCAGGCTCTAATGATATATCAAGTTTCTATTTTGATATAATTATTTTAATAAATTTTAGGATTCAATACGGTAAATTAAGGTTTTCAATGCATTGAGTCAAATAAGCATGATCTATTGAATCATAAGCTTTTTTGACATCAATCCATGTTGCCTTAAGATTGTTTCCGTACTCTTTATTAATGGCAATATTCAATAGGGCCTGTTCTTTCGCTCCTTGCACTCCTCTTACTGCTCCCAACTGATTTTCTGAAAGTAATCCTCGTCTTTCCACCTCAATCTGTACGACTTTAGTAACACATTTTGTAGTTAGTTTATACAGATTTGACATACAGGTTATTGGTCTGTAATCAGAGCCAGTCTTTGGTGTACCTTTAGGTATCAGATAAGTAAGTCCACAATAATACCAATCGGCTTGAGGCGTTCCTTCTAAACATATGGCTTTCACAATATCGTAAAGATATTTATGAAGGCTCGTAAGTTTCTTGATGTAAAAGTTATAAATACCATCAATTCCAGCGGCTTTCCAGTTAGGCAGCCAATTGATGATATCTATAAACTCTTCAAGTAAAGGAAACGTGGTCTGGTGCGTATCTGACACGAAAGGTATCAAATACTCATCATATGTAACTACTTTATCATTTTTATTCCACATTGTAGACCAAAATTCTGAAATTTCGTCACGATAAACCACATGCTCGGATTCAACGCGCTCAGATAACCCTCGATAGAATCGACCTCGGAATAACTCAAACATACGATTCTCTTTTCGAAATTTTCTCCTACTTTCATACATCGTAATTTTTTTCTCGTAAACATTCAAAGCCTCATTCTTCTTAACCAAAGCCTCAGAGAGATCATTTATTTTGCTTAAGTCTAAATTAAACTCTCGCATAATTTTTCTGAGACTTTTCGTTTCCGAAGTAGAGAGCTTTTCCTGCTTGCGAGCCTTCTCGAGGAGATCTTTGGAAAGTACTAACTTAGAAATTTTACATTCTATGTTTTCCTTCCAAGCGGATCTAGGTTTCTCCTTACGTGTTTCCTCGTCATAACATACCTGGGCCGCCTGGATGATTCGAGCTGCATCACTAACATTCTTAGGCACATGAGATTCAGCATATTCACCTGTGATCCGATTTATGAGTTCCAAAACTTTACTATCAACCAATTCACTTGGAAGTTTTCTAGTTCGGACCACTACATCTCCGATTTCCTTCTCCGAGAGTTCCTTGATTTTACACAAGAACTTTTCTCTCAGGTTCATATAGAGTGTAGTGTCAGTTAAAGAACATGGCTCGGCGAGACAAGTGGCGATTCTACGTCGCTCTCCATTCTCTTCTTGCCTTATTTCTCTTTCTGCCTCATTATGTGTTAATTTTTTTAACACATCGATATCAACAGTTCGACCAAATTTCCCATTATAGTACCTAAGAATTGCAGACCAGCCATTTCTAGGCATTCTCTCAAACCTTTTTTGCACTGCTGAAATAGCAGATCTAGGCCATTCCTGCTCTACGGCTGTGACAGAGTCAAGTATTGAATGCAATACCATCAGTCGATTTACTTCTGGAATGACAGGGGCATTGAGGTTTTCCATTGTGTTGGCTGGTCTACGCGCAGACGAATCGGGACAGGAAGAAGGGAGTGCGGAATCGAGCAGGTTGATTGGAGTAGCCTGAAGCGTATTGCTCGATGGGGAGTGGGTGTTATTATAGATGGTCGGTTGTGGTGGAAGCGTCTCGGATATAGTTACTACATCTCTATCACACGTTTTCATCTCTTTAAAACTAATTTCCGAGTTGTTTACAGCATTTATTTCATCATTTTTTATATTTTCGCTGTCAACTTTTTTTCTTCTACCCATTTTTTTGCATTTTTTTATAAATTTCTATTTTTTTAAAATAATTATTATATTGATAGCAAAGGATTATTATATTGATTGCAAGGATTATTATATTGATCGAAAAATTATTATATTGATTGCAAGGATTATTATATTGATCGAAAAACCCTATATATTCAAAAGAGGATTTAAAATCTTATTAGCAATTTATAAAGACGGTAAAATTTTTGGATTTTTTATAAAAATTAAATTTCTTTTTAAAGAAGTTTCTGCGATAACATATTTTGCATTTATTTTAAAATTTACAACTAAAACCTCCCAAATTTATGAAAAAAAAGCAATTAAGAAAAAAGAAAGTTATTGTTAAATAACACCAATAATGGAAAATCTATTTGAAGGTTTTCCCAAAAGAGTTAATTTGTAAGTTATTTAAAAAAAATGATTTTTATACCATGAAATATAGATTAATTTTTTATCTTATTTTTACTTGTAGTTTTCTTTATTTAACAGTAGCTTATTCAAATAAGTTATATAAGGATTACAATAAAAATATTTTAGAGGCGATTCTAGATTTATTTTATTTGGCAAAAGAAGAATCATCAAGACTAAAAGGGAAAATAATGCTTATAGGTATGCTCGCTGCATATGTAGCCACAAAAATTTTTGTTTTATTATCGGAAATATCGGTAATTGCCAAGAATAATTTATTAAGCCCTGCAACGGTTTTCAAATTTATGAGAATGATAAATATAGGTACGTTTGATATTTTTATATCTGAAATATTTTGTTGTTTTCGTATTTTACTACATGATCATAACAAAACACTTAAAATCAACCCTGATGAATCTACAGATTTTTATAATCTTGTTTCTTATTATTATGAAGTTCTTTTACTTTCAAACGTAAGCACATTTCTTCTAAATGAGACTATCGAGTGTTTATTTGTTTTTATTGCAGTTTTAATATATTTCGTGGGAATGCACAAACGAAAACAATTAAAGTTAACCAGCAATTTCCATAAAATATTGTTTATCGGTCTATAAATTCTACTATTAACATTTTTGATATTTATTTGCAATTTTGTAATGCAAACCATTCCGGTTCTAATTAAATGGTATGGTTGAGATAGATTAAGCACCCATGAAATAATTTTACCTTCAGTATTTTTCGGTTTAATTTATAGGTTTCTCAATATAGTTTTCGAAAAAAGGTTTATTCTTACAAAAAGGGAAACACGTATGGAACAAAACATCGAGCTGCTGAATATCGGTTTGAATTAAATTAATTTTTCTTTATTTAAAAAAATTAGTATTTTGAAATTTTCATTTTTAATGTGATTAAGGAATTTATGAAGTATTTTTAGTCCTTTAATATTTTCTAACCTTAAATTCCGCTAATAAGAATCAATTTTAAATTTTCAATTACAAAATCATAATCAAAATTATTAGTTCATAGAGTCTATACATCTCCATTTATATTTTACTATTTATTCTTTGGTCAATTCTATATTACATTTTTTTCTACATATTTATATTTAAACAATGTTTTGATTTCGATCATCAACCAAAAATTGTTTTTTTTCTCGTTACATCAAACACTACTATGAAATATCTTTAGTTATAGCTTTTACAATAAGTATCTATACATTTTGCAGTTTTTTGCATTCTATCTCGATTTAAAATTTCAATTTGACTCTAAAAAACGCCTTTTGAAGGAATGTAAATTTTCTATAAATATTTATATCTTAAGAACTGTTCCAGAGACAACAGATGATATAATGAGTCTAAAAAACAATAAGGTGCCAAGTGAAGATAAGTTCACAGCCGAACTTTTAAAATATGGAGGAGATTTCATAATAAACAATTTTCATAACTTAATCAAAGAAATATGGGTCCAGGAAAAGATACCTAGTGAAAGGAATGTGGGTCTGATAGTCCTTATTCATAAAGAAAGATTTAAAACCGGTGCTCTAATTATACGGGAATATATCTTGGGGATATTAAATACAAAATTCCCCAAAAATAATTTCAAAAAGATTAGAGCCATACGCAGAAAGCGCTCTTGGGGATTATCAATATGGGTTCCAAAGAGACCGATCAACAATCAATCAAATCTTTGCTATAAGAATTAGACTTGAAAAATGCTATAAACAAAAAATCACAATACATCATCTTTTTTTAGGCCACAAGCAAGCATATGACGACAGCATTGATCGGGAATTTTGGAATAAAATCCTGAGAACTTTACACCTTCTATGAAAATTCTTATTTCAATCAAAATGACACTCATGCAAACAAAAGTAAAGGTATTATTAACAGGTAATGTATTCAATCGCATTAGTATTAATATAGAACTAAGACAGGGTGATACATTTTTTTGGGTACTGTTCAATCTAACACTGGTGGGAATAATCCGAAAGTTGCCAAAGAACACTGATTGTACAATATTTAATAGAATCACACAATATATAGCAAATACAGGTCATCTGGCCATCGAGGAAAGAAATCCAGAAGTTATGGAATCAACTTTAAAAATATTAGACGCTGAATCAGGAAAATATTTTCTGATAATAAATGAAACCAAAACAAAATATATGGTCAAATCCTCAATCCATGAATACCAGAGGAAATCTTTAAAAAATTTATATATACTTGAAAGAGTATCGAGCTTCAAATACCTGGGTATCTCTTCTGAACGAGGAAAAGAATGCTCTTGAGATTAGAGAAAAATAAGCAGGCAACAAGACCTATTTGCTCTCTAACGCTTATGAAGTCAAATCTGTTGAATCAAAATTTGAAAGGGCAAATATATAGGTTATTATTAGACCTGTTGTATTTTAGGCTTCAGAAACACTGGTTATGACAAAAAGAGACGAGGCCCTGCTAGTCATATGAGAAAGAAAGATATTTAGAAGAGTATATAACCCAATATTTAAATAACAATACAGGATTTGAAAAAATCTAGAAATATAGGAGCTCTATATAGAAACAAATCATGTCACTATTATGAAACAGAGAAGACTTAGATAGTTAGGGCACGTAGAAAGAATGCAGACGGAAAGAGCTAATAGCAAAATCCTTTGATCTGCATCTGAGGATAAGAGAAGACGAGGTAGACCCAGAAAAATATGGCTAGATGAGGCGGAAAAGAATCTATGAGGGATCAATGTATTACAACGGGGAACCCAATGCACAATAGAGAAGAATGGAGGAGAATCGTTAAGAAGGCTCGAGCTCTCCAACCGCTGTAGCGCAGAGGAGTTATTTAGTTGGCTATATATACTAACTAAAATTTCCAAACTACATTTATATCTGATAGTTTCATAAAATCTGGTCAATATACATGTATAAATGAGATATTACCTTTCTTAAAAAATACATAGACATCTCTAAAGAAATATATACATAGAATTATTTTTAATTTATTAATATATTGCGAAGCTAAAATAAAGCAGCAAAATTATAAATTAAGTTTTCTTTTTATAAATTTAAAATCTATTGTTATTAAAATTCTTATGAATCACAAAACGTTTTCGAAGTTAAAATTCCGAGTAGGAACCAATAATACATTATATTCAATTAATGATGATACTTTATTAAAAAATTAGAAATCACTGCCAAACTAGGTGGTGTAAACCTTTATTTATTAATGAGTATTTCCCCCTTTTTTCGCAATGTTTTTTGAATGAAATCCACGAGCTTTTAGTCTTATATTATTAAGATTGCTCTATCTATCAAAATAAAAATTGTAGCAAATTAATCTGATATTTTTCCTTGAATATTTTTTTCCATATTGAATTATTGGTGTATTCTATTCTAATTATAAAGAATCATGCTCAGTAAAATTCAAATGAGAGTGTTAAGTCAACTATTATAGTAGTTCACTTCATACCTATTTTTTTAAAAAAATTTATTGTATTTCATGTTATAAGCTATGGTGCATTTCGTGTAAAGAATCAAATATTAAATTCTTAATTAAAATTTTTAAAAAGTTCACAAACATTTTCAGATACAATTCGTGTGTAGATAAAATTTATAACGATGTATATTTATTCTAGGTCTTTAAAATCCTTTATATCATATACAGTCGCATACTGAAATATTTATCCTGTCTTTTTTCATACCAATACTATTTTCAGGTTATATCTTTTTCCGAAACGAAGTGAATTATCTAACTATCTTGCTTATTATTGTTGTAAACTCATTCTGAGCAACGATATTAAACCCTCCTAAATAATTATTTCTTTTACTCCAAAAGAAGGAGTGAAAATGAACCTAAACAAAAGACCTTCGATTAATAAAAACCATTCATTCAATAATTCTAAAACGCCGGCACACAGCAATTATCAATTTAAAATCAACAGACATCGCCCAATATTATGGTTTTAAATTCATATTTTGAATAATGATTTATATATTTGCTATTTAAACTCTGATCATTTTGTTTTATATGTTCGAATGGCTCAAAATTAAGCCTCAGAATCAAAACTCATGGATCAAAAACCGATACATTTTTTCTTCGATGTATTTTCTTCTCGGTTATTGCATCCTCTCAGCGATCTTTTTGGGGAAAAAAGTTTATAATTTTTCTCCTTTATTCCCTTAAATTATGAATTTGGTAAATTTAAAGGAAAATAGTTGGACAAAATCTTACGTTTTAGCTTATATGAGCTCCCTTTTTTTGTAATTTTAGATGGTTTTGTAGCACCAAACCTTAACATGTTCCAGTTTTAAACACATTTTTAAATAAAATTTATATTTTAAAAACGAAAAACTCAAGTTTATTTTTTTCATTATGTATTAATCTCACGACAAAGGCAATCTATCCTCGGAATATTATAAAAAAACCATGCCAGGTATTTAGCTAAAAAAATGCGACCTTTGATCTATTTTGTTTAATTATTGTAATTTATAAGTCTAAAAATATTTCTATTCGAATCAAATTTTGATTTCGTTAATTAGATTTTACACAATCGCAAAATATGATGTCAAAAATTATTCTTCAAATTATATATGGTATGAATATTAAATGATATAGGAGAATAACCACATTAAAAATTATCTACTTAGGAATGAATAGATGAAAATGGTATGAAATTATTGTTTGGATTTTTGTGGGGAAAAAGCCAGACTTTTTGCTCAGTTGTTCTATTAGAGTTTGTTGGGGAAAATAAGGTCTACCAAATAGCAAAACTTTTTCTACAAATATATTTTCTAGTTTTTCATGTGACTAGATCGCAGAGAGCGGATGAACTTGTAGGTAATTTTCATGTAAAAGCATGGAAATCTAGCCTTTCTCACTGAAATTAGAAGACTTGCGCCCGGGAGATAAAAAAAACCCTTTAAAGCCCGGAAAGCCAAGTAGCAAGTTATGCCTATAGGTATGGTATTGCACTGTCTAAGTGAACTCATATAAGTTGCCGAGATATATCTTAGCAAGAATTTTATGAAGTTGTGAAAGTTTAGAACAAAAGGGAAAGCTGCATAGTCTTGGAGGGGGCCCATTGGGGCATCGGCCTTCGATCACACTCCATGTAATGGACATTAACGAACTCCGGGTAACTTTCTCGCCTATTAATAGGTTATACACATCTTTTAGATGAAAGTCTCTGGAATGTAGTATCGTAAAGAGTACCGATTGAGTTTTTGAGCAACTCGTATTTATATTAAACCTAGAACTGGGTTATGTCATGAGAATATTATAAAAAGGGCCACTGTTTTCATAAGATTCTATTTTTTCAATTAAAGTTATTAGAATATTAAAAAATTATTAGAAATTTATGCATTTTTTTTAACAGATTTTTTTGTTGTTTTCTAAAAAAAGACAAATAAATTTCAATTATAAAAAAAGGATACAATTTTTCTGGGCTTCCGCTCTCTAATTTTTCCAATAATTAAATAAAAATTTTATAGCAATTTAAGAAGTAATAAGAAGATATAAATACCTATAAAAAATGATAAAATATTTCACAACATCTTTATGATCCATAAGTGAATCATTTTGAATATCTTGTACACCCAAAACCTCTTATTAAAATATTTTTTTTTACAAAAGAAAAACAGCATTCCTTCAGACCCTTTCTTTATGTACGATAAAACTTCCCAAAATGAAATTCTAGAAATATTTGAACTCCAGGGAGAAGTAGAAAATATAGAATTAATAAATTGTCATTTTAACAGAGACAAGATACAACTTGTATTTGATAATTTCACACTAAATGGATATTTAGATAGTTCTAAATGCTTTACAGTTGTTAAAAGAACTAAAAGTGAAACCGGTGTAGAACATAAATCTGTTGGTGTTTGTAGAAATGTTTATGTATTTTCCCAACCTCCTAAGTTTAAGATTGAAAACTAAAAAAACTAAAAAAAACTTCAATCACGAAATCAATTAAAAACAAGGTATTAATAGAAACAAAATATTTATAATAAAAATATTATTTATTTAATAAAATTTTGTGTTAAAAATATTTTTAATTAATAAAACATTGGCAAACCAAAATATTTTCAAAACAAAAGTTTTAGAAAAAATCAAAATATTATTTAATTTTTTTTTTTTTAATTAATCATCTACCTTTAAAAAGATATGAAAAAATATAATCAGTTGAAAAATATTTATGTTCTTTTATCTTACCAGTATATTTTTTGTCAACAAAACAGTGTGTATAATCATCTGCCTCTGTCATAGTTGCTCCGCCATTTTGTAATACTCTGATATAACTTTCTTTTTTGGGATCATCACAATATAATTTTACCTTCCATTTATAAAAAGCCGGTTTTCCTTCATATAGTACCTTTTCTCTCCATTTTTTTACAGACGCAATTATTTTTTTATCATTTTCATCAAAATTTTCATCCAAACTCCATTCGTATTTTTCAAAATTAAATGATTCACTGTTATCATAATCATCTATAAAATTTGGTTTTAATATCCATCCACCTTGTGCCAAGCAAGATAAAAACTTTTCAGAAGTACTAACAGATCCCATAATCAAATGTGTACATTTCTCATATCTATCTCCATCGATATAGTCTATATTAAAATCATTTAACATTTTAATTGCTTTTTCTTTCAAATAGAATGCTAATCCTGTAAATTGAAATATTTTATTTTTCTTAGTTTCAATATAAATTACATTTTTAATATTTTCTCTTTCTTTTAGCAATTTAAACACATTCAAAGTAGGTCTTGAAACCAAATATCTGTCTTCTTTAATAAATCTAAGAGAATACAGACACTGATCAATCCAATCAAATGAAATTACTTTGTATGGCCTAAACGAATCTTTCTTAAATTCTTTTTTATTCTTAACAATAAAATGTGTACAACTACTATCAATCCTACTTTTAATTCTTCCTCCCATCGCTTTGATTTTATTGTACAAAATAATTCTATTATTCTGCAATCCTTTATCTACCACACAAACAGTTTCATCCAATATTTTGTACTTTTCAAAATTATAAATACAATAAAAATCAGGTAAAAGTAATATATTTTGCTCAACACAGTCAAAAATATATTGATAATAAATATTTTTATTTTCATATTTTTTAATATTACTATATTTAGTAGTAATTATATAATCTACTTCATTATCAATACTTGATACTCTTGTTCCTTCATTTTCTATAATTAATCTTTTCAATTTGTTGAAAATAATTGAAGGTAAAGTAGATTCAAGATAAAAAATTTTATTTTCAAAAATATTTTCTGTTTTAATATCTAAAACTGTATAATTATTGCTTTTACCAAATAAAGAAAAATCATTTTTAAAAACATTTTCAGGATCAATAATAGGTATTTTATATTTTTTTGCAAATTCATTTTTTTCACCTTCACAATCTACAGAAGAAATTAAAAAATCAGTTGAAATATTTAAATTCGGAGAATAGAAAGCAGAATAAGCTTTATAATAATTTTTGAATATATCGTTAGTTACATTACTCGTAGTAAAACATGTACCTAAAAATGGTAATAAATAATATTTTTTTATATTCTGAGAAGTGTCATACAACCATTCTACATCTATAACTGGTATTTCCCATTTTAATGCTTGTATATACTTTTCTGTAAATAATGCTTTGTAAGTAACTAAGTACGTTGTAGACGTAGAAAGTGTATTTTCTAATATAAAATTTTTTGGTAAAATCGAATTTATTATTTCTATTTCTATATTTGATATTCCAGTAGTTGTTATATAAATATTTTGTTTTTGTGTAGATATTATTTCATATTTGGGATCCATTTCTATTTTCAAGGGTTTTGTTTCTTATAAAACAACTTATCACAGAATAAAAAACTATTGAAAAATATTTGGAAAAAATATTGGGAAAAACTTGAAAAATAAATATTTTTATAGAAAATTTACAAGTGGAGATGATTTGTATAAAATCTCACTTCAAAAATTTCAATGAACAAAAGAATGAAAAAATTATTTTTTACCAACTAAATTTTACTACAGATTTTCATTTTTCAAACATTTCAATGAACAAAAGAATGAAAAAATTATTTTTTACCAACTAAATTTTACTACAGATTTTCATTTTTCAAACATTTCAATGAACAAAAGAATGAAAAAATTATTTTTTACGAACTAAATTTTAATACAGACCTTCATTTTAGTAACCAAGCTATATTATATTTTAGAATTCTAAAATTATTCCTAGCGACCGTATTTTTTTAATTCGTTTGCTCAATTTTTTTATTACTTTTTTTTGTTTTTAAGAATAGAAATATCATTTTTAAATTCACTTTTCTCTAAAAAAAAAATATGAAATAAATAATTTCTTATTTTATCGTTGATATTCAGTTGTAAATTTTCTAAAATAAAACCTTTAAAAGATAATTGTGTTGACAATCCAGCCAACAAAAATACAAATTTAAGAAAAAATATTAAACGATAGGAAGATAGTCAATTATCCATGGGTTTTAAATTTACTATAATGTAGAGGTAATTAAAACAACGAAGATTTTGCAAAAATAATTTTATTTTCTTTTTTAGAATATTGTTGTAGTTCAAAAAGGGACTGATCCTCTGGCTGGGGTTGAGCGTAGGGCTAACAGCCTACTTTTTAAAACCACCTTGTTACAAATCCGAAAAAGACCGGTAGGTGGTATTACTGAGGGAGGCTAAGGCTCGTGCAGGGCTGTAGTGCCGAGGATGAATGAATACTTAAAAAAGATAGCAAGCGTTTAGTAAAAAAATAACAAAATTATTGAACCTTAAAGTGTTAAGAAATGATAAAAATCAAAGTATTGACTCAAAATATAGGAAAAGATAAAGCAAAATATCAAAAAAAATAAGAAAATTCCACAGTATTAAATAAAATGCTTTATTATCCTACAATAAATTTATTTCGTTCTAAATACTAATCGTTCGAAATAAAATGGTTTAAAAATAGTAACGAGTAGAAAAATAATATAAAAATACTAAAAAAAAATATAAAATATTAATTTAATAAACAGAAAATAAACTTTTTTTTATCCGTAATTTTTTTCTTGAAAATATTTTTTAAGAAAAATATTTAAAAAATCACAGAGATAAACAGAATATTCAAAAATTACATCTTGTGTTTCATAATCCATACAATCCTTAACAAGAAACTTTTGAATGGCAAATATCATTCTAAGTAAATGTTCTGGTCCATAGCAATTGGAAGGTAAATTTACATTTTTTTCTTTTTCAAAATATTGAATGTACTGTTCTATTTCACATTCATATAATATAAAAGGATTTATTAACTTATCAAAATACCATGTAAATCCCTTAACAACTTCAAGAATTTCATCTTCGGAAATTGAAGGTTTATTTGCTACAATAAATTTTGAAAATTCTTTTAATATTTTAGAAATCGGAAATTTTGATGGTAAAACAATCATTTTTTTATCTTTTACCGATTTATAATCGTTTTTTAAAATTTCAAATAAATCTACTGGAATATGAATATCTTCTACGTAGGCTCTTAAAGGAAAAAGTTTGAATTTTTTATAATTTTCTATACTTGAACGGTGAATACTGTGTTCTGGTATTTCTTCTTCACAAATAATATTGTGTCGAAGAGAATATATTATGTATTTTTTTATGTTCATATCTGGTTTTTCTTCGGATGGCTTTGGAACTTCTATTATTTTTATAATACGACCTTCAATCCATTCATCTCTTGATTTTGTTATTATGTAGTTGTTAATATATATTTTCTTTTGTTGAGTTTCAACTTGCTGCTTCACTTTCATTCAAGGGGAAATAAATTTGATTCTTGTTCGTACAAATAAATAAAGAAGAGGTAAAAAAATGTAATGTTTTTTGCTTAAATAATGTGCCAAGGTAGTATTTTTTTATATTTTTTTACAAGTAATTATACACTTGATTTTATACGTGATGATTTTTAAAAACCGTTTCCGTTAAAAAAAAATAATAATTAGTTTTTTTTAAATTTTTCAAAATTTTTTTATATTGAAATTTCGTGTAAATAACCACTTTTATAAACGAAAATAGTAAATATTACTTTTTTATTAATTTATTATACTTCTTCTTTAGAATGTATTTATAGTTTACTTTTTGTCAATTCTAAATATTTCTTTCTGATGTATAAAATATGTTATTTTTAGAATAAATTTTAAACTTATAGTTTAATTTTTGCGGATATTAAATATTTCTTAATGGTGTATAAAATATGTTTAAAAAGAATTTAATTTTTTATTGCTTTCTATGATTTCTACATTCGAATGTGGAATACATATATTCAAAAGAAATATATTTTAATAAAAAGCATATCTATATTAAAAAACCATGAATATTTGAAAAATATAAGTCTAAGAGGAATAGTAAAAAGACTTAAAAGTATCTGATCAAAAATTCTTATTGTAATGTTATTAATTAAATTAATAATATAAATTATTCAAAGTAGTTTTTCTATATTAAATAAATTAAAATCTCTGATTAAATTAAATATTTTATAAACATAAATTCTAAATATTAGAATACTTAATTATATATGTTGTCTAGAGAATTAATAAAGAGTTACTTATAATTAGATATGAATATAAATATGGTGAGTATGGCTTGATAGGATTATTTTGTTTTATAGAAGCAGTATTTGTATGATTCTCGAAAAATGTACTAAGGTTTAATCTACTAGTTTTTATTTTGTGTATTAAATTTGTTAGAAGGATTATTTTTATTGCTCTTGAGAGATTAAAAACGTTTGACTTACTATTTTAGAAATTTAATTTCTAAGAAGAATATTTTTTTATGATTCTTGTGGAAAGAAAAAAAGTATAATTTATAAAATTATGGTTTTGCGAATAAGATTCATGTACAACGTGTGTACTTATGTAATTATTAAATCATTAAAAATATAATTAAATTATAAAACCACTAAAAAAAACAAAAACTATTTTATAAGAATAGTATTTATAGGAATAGTATTGTTAGGATGGGTAGAAAGAAAAATGTTAGCAGCGAAATATCGAATAATACCAAAATAAAGGCTGCAAACGACGCTGATGAGGTGAAAAAGAGTGATAGTGAGATACAAAAATGTAAGCTACACCCACCGGCGATTCCCCTACCTTCCTCCTCCTACACAACAATAACACCTCCACCACCAAGCCAAACATGCAGTAAAATGCAAAATAGTGGGCTTGACACCTTACCTTCGCCTAATGCACCAGTTCCCTCTTCGGTTGAAGTCTCTGCGTGCGAGCCATCGTACGACATGACAAGCCCCTGTACTCTAGCTATTCCGGAAGGTAACAGGCTAATGGCATTGCGGACGATATTCGATTCCGTAACAGCCGACCCGAAGGAATGGCCTCGAATTGTTTTTTTTGCAGTACAGACAAGGTTTGAAAGAATGCCAAGAAATGGCTGGACAGAGCTTCACAGGTACTATAATGAGAAATTCGGCTGCACTGAAACTCTCGAAGTGTTAAAAAAATTGGCACAAAGTGAGATGGGAAAGGATGTAAAATCAGAAGAGAATGGAGAGCGACGTAGAATCGCCACTTGTCTCGCTGATACATGCACCTTGACCGACACCACGGAGTACATAAACCTGAGAGATAAATTCTTGAGTAAAATCAAAGAAATCTCTGAGAACGAAATTGGAAAAGTGGTGGTCCGAACTAGAAAACATCCAAATGAATTGGTTGATAGTAAAGTTCTGAATCTCATAAATCGAGTAGCCGGTGAATATGCAGGAGCTCATGTACCTGAGTCAATTACGGAAGCCGCGTATATCATGCAAGCTGCGCAGGTATGCTATGACGAGGCAACACGTAAAGAGAAGCCTAGATCCGCTTGGAAGGAAAACATAGAAAATAAAATTTCTAAGTTAGTACTTTCCAAAGATCTCCTCGAGAAAGCTCGTAAGCAGGAAAAGCTCTCCACTTCGGAAACGAAGAGCCTTAAGAAAATCATGCGAGAGTTTAATTTAAACTTGAGCAGCGTAACTGATCTTTCTGAGGCTTTAGTTAAGAAGAATGAGTCTTTGAATGTTTACGAGAAAAAAATTACGATGCATGAAAGTAGGAAGCAATTCCGAAAAGAGAATCGTATGTTTGAGCTTTTCCGAGGTCGATTTTATCGTGGGTTATCCGAGCGTGTGGAATCCGAGCATGTGGTTAGCCGTGATGAAATTGTGAGTTTTTGGTCTACAATGTGGAACAAAAATGATGACACAGTCACGTACGATGATTATTTGATTCCATTTGTATCAGATAATCATCCGACCACGTTTCCTTCACTTGATGAATTTGTGAATATCATTAATTGGCTCCCTAATTGGAAAGCTGCTGGAATTGATGGTATTTACAATTTTTTCATTAAGAAACTTACAACTCTTCACAAATATCTTTATGATATTGTGAAAGTTATATGTTTAGAAGGAACACCTCAAGCTGATTGGTTTTACTGCGGGCTTACGTATTTGATACCGAAAGGAATTCCACGAAGAGGCTCTGACTACAGGCCAATCACTTGTATGTCCAACCTCTATAAGTTAACGACAAAGTGTGTAACGAAAGTCGTTCAACTTGAAGTGGAAAGGCGAGGGTTGCTTGCAGAGAACCAACTAGGGGCGGTAAGAGGTGTGCAGGGAGCGAAAGAGCAGGCTCTACTGAATATTGCCTTAAATAAAGAGTATGGAAATAATCTTAAGGCAACATGGATTGATGTTAAAAAAGCTTATGATTCAATAGATCATGCTTATTTAACTCAATGCATTGAAAACCTTAATTTACCTGATTGGATCCTGAAAGTTATTAAGGTAATTATATCAAAATGGAAAATTGATATATCAGTAGGGCCTGAAAAAATCATGAGCAAGAAGATTGATAGAGGGATTCTACAGGGAGATAGTCTGTCACCTTTGTTATTTGTGTTGTGTATGGATCCATTAAGCCGAAAGCTTAATGAAAAATACACAAAAGTGACAGTACAAACAGATGCAGAATCCCATTCTACTAATCATCTCTTGTTTATTGATGATCTTAAGCTCCTTGCAAAAGACAGCTCCACATTGAGTGCTATGACAGGCGAGGCAAAGGAATTTTTAGAGGTGATTGGCTTAGAGATTAACAAAGAGAAGTCAGCCACAAATGATACGTGTTGTGAAGATACTGCTACTCTTCTAGAAGGTGTTAGTGTTTACAAATATTTAGGAATAATAGAAGATAGCAGAGGAATCCCAACACGTAGCTCATTTGAAGAAGTACAGAGCAAACTTATATCAAGAGTTGAAAGACTTTGTCACACTAGATTAAATGCAAAAAATTTATTTTCTGCAATCAATCAACATGCGATATCGTTAATCAACTACCACATAGGAGTACTTCGACTTGAACCGGCTGACTTCTCTAAGTTAGATGATGCAGTGCGTGCGGTGTTGGTTAAAAATAAGATACATCTCCGCCCAGGATGTAAAGAGCGGTTGTATCTTCCTAGAACAGAACTTGGAAGAGGCCTACATAGTGTTGAGTTGCGAAGCGAACATATGCTTCTGCAACTCTTGGATTGTCTGGAAAAAAGTAAAGAAATATCAACTAGACGAGCAGCAATCCTCAAGGTGGAGAATAATAATAAAACCCATCTTGCACTAATAAAAGGCTTCTTAAAAGTAAAGTACAGGTTGGTAGAAGAAGTCACTAAGAAAAGTTTAGAAGAAGCTCAACTTGCAAAACTATATAACGAAATAGAAAAACGAAAACTCCATTCAAAGTTATATAATGCAAGAAAAAATGAGCTTGTGAGTGTTAGTGACTCTTCAAGATGGCTAAAGAGAGGAAATATTAGGCCACGAAATGAAGCTGTGTTCTGCTATATCCAGGATAGAAATGTATTCTGGGGAGCAGATGGTGTGTGTCAACATTGCGGGAAGTCTGGTAAGACTGTGGATCATCTAGCAACTAGATGTGAAAAAATGCTAGGCCATGATTACACTAGACGGCATAATGAAGTGGTTAGATGCCTACACCTTCTCCTTCTAAATAGATATAAGTTTAAGTCTTCAAAACGAATAAGGAGCCACTCAGTTCAAGAAATTCTTGATAATGAGTATGCAGAGATAAGAGTGGACACCAGAATTAAAACTGATGTTAAAATTCGGAATAACAGACCGGACATATTTATTTTAGATAAGAAGAAGAATAAGATAACACTCATTGAAGTAGGAATCACTTCCCAAGATTCACTTCAAATAGTTGAAACTGAAAAACTTAGGAAGTATGACCTGCTAGCCAATGAGTTGGGCCTTATTTATAAGTGTAGTGTTGAGATAATCCCTTATGTGATGACCTGGGACGGTATTGTGACAAAATACCATAAATCTCATCTTAAAAGACTAGAAATACCCATGAATGTAGAAGCATACATTCAGTCTATAGTACTTAAAAAGACAGTCGAAACTATTTCCTTTGATCGACGAAGAGGACTTGAGTCAGGACTAAATGCCGAAGAGAGCTGGGAGAGAGCGTCAATGGGTGTTATTATGAGATCAGAGATGCATGAGGAACCAATACCCCCTTTAAAAGAAGCGAAAACAGAGGAAGATGGTGCCAAAAATTTTAAACCAAAATATAAAGCCCCCTTTATTTTACAAGGAGGAACCACTTTAGAGGAACCGACCAATAACATAAATGAAGAGTCGGATTTGGAAGAAGTGACAAAAGTGGTCAAAGAGGTAGAAGAAAACATGTAAAAATGGTAAAAAATATTTTAACCCAGAATTTTATTAAATAAAAATAGGAATAGTATTTAAAAGAATAATATTTATATTCATTTAAATTTTCTTCTTTCAACTATTGATAAAAAATAAACAAAATATGCGATATAAATGATTTATATCTGGCAAAGTAAATATTTAATGAAATTTAGAAATCTTAGATATATATCTATAATATTAAAATATATATTCTAAATTTAATCTCTTATATAACGGATATACAAGATATATTATAGTTTATAGTAAAGCACCTGATGAAAATTATAAAATTTTCATATGTATGTGTAATATTACAGATAACTTGGCACAATTTATTCTGGTTTAGTTAATCTTTTAAGGTTTTTATAATAGAAAAAAAAAGTATCGGATATTGCAAAAACAATAAAATATAAATATAAACCTACATATCTTTTGCCAAATTGAAATATTAGCAGACAATAAGTTTGTAAATCGAAGAAGTATATCGAATAAACATTTAATTTTATAGATTATAACCAAATAGAGTAGCATTTACAACAATAATGTATGATAATGGATATTAAAAAAGTATTTATAACGAATTATTTGGTAAGATACTTTGGCTGCAAGTAAATCGGGATTTAAGATCGAAATCTAGTAATATTAATCGTACATTTTTGTAAATAAATTATCACATCTGCTGTTTTGTTAAAAATTTCTGGAATATACGTATATTTCTTAAATTTTTTTTAAAAATATATTTGTTAATTATAAATTAAATACCATATATCAAGTACTATTTATGGATTTTAAACTATAATTAGAACAAAAAAAATACACATATATAGTATATATTAGTACCTACATCTAATTACTACTTTATAACCCAAGGTTCTGATATTTTAAGTTATATCAAAATAATCTGAAATATATTGCTTTTTATTTATAAAAACTATTCGTTAAAGTAAATTTATTCTTAAATGTGTAAAAAATACAATGCATTCAAATTTAATTTATGCGTGAATATTAAGGAATATTAACTAAATTAAAAACTAAATGACAAATATAAGAAAGGGGCAAATATTATGGAATGTATACAACAAATTATTGATACAATCTATAATTGTTTTAACACAAAAACACTGCAGGTGTTACATGAACATTTTATAGAAAATATATTTTAATTTTTCGAACCTAAAGTAATTTATAACTAATGATTAGATAAATCAGCATTGTTCTTATATTTGATTCGGCTCAAAATAGATTAATTATTCCGAAGTTATTTTAAATTTAAATACAAAAGATAGGAATTAAAATATAGGAACCTGATTTTATGTTGGAAAATTATATATTTTAATAATTGTAATTTAATGAAATATTACTTACATATAAATTTCTCAGTACAAACGAATCACAGCGAATTATTTTAATTTGTTCAAAATATTTAATTTAAATAGTAAATGAAAGTATTCTATAAATCCTAGAACAATTTAATTTACTACTATTTCAAACTAAACAAAATAATGAGAAAACCCAGGATGTATTTATGTTTAATTTCTGAGAAACTTAAATGGCTCATATTTTTAGAATTATTTGTTATATCATTGTCTCAAAACTTTATAATAAATTCTTTTGAATCAAAATTTGAAAGTAATTATAATTTATTTAAAGATTTATTTGAATTTTTGAATTCGAAAGATATTTATTTTTATGAAATTTTTAATTCATCTTGTACTACAAGTCTAATAGAAAATATCGAAGCACTTGAACTTTCTAAAGATACGAACATGTTTTATTTATATTTGAAATTAAAAAACGAAATACGGTGTTTTATAAACAAACGAACATATTTGCTTAATTTTATATTTTATGAAAGTATATCATTACGAAATGATAAAATAAAGACAAGTAAAAATCAGAATTTAATGATTTTTAATAAGAAAAAACCGCTTTTATTGTTATATAGAACCGCATTAAATATTTTGTTAAATTTTATGAAGATTTTTAAGAAAATTGAAAACATATTTATTGCGTCAGAAATTGAATTAGTTCTTGCACCGTTTCTACTTAATGAAAAAGACTTTAGAAATCTCAATTTTTTCATTTTGAGACAGATAAGGAGTAGTTCTAGTATTTTCGATTTTTTCATTTTGAAAAAAAGTAAGTTCTTTGCTATAAACATCGGGAAACAACAGATAAAGCAACCTATTAATCACAATATGCCTTCGAGTGTATTATATATTCTAAATGAAACAAAATATAGATTTCATGAAGAAATTGAACAAAGATTTACACCAAATCATATTTTGAATGAAAAATTACTAAATATAGAAGTTTATGTAAATACTTATACGATAGTTGAAATAAATGCAAAAAATAAAGAATCTTATATCCATGAATCACATAAAAAATATGAATTTCTTAATTATATCAAAAAAACTGCTAAAAATATTCATGAAAATCATAATTCTAACGAATTTATTTTCATACTTTTTGGATCAAATGCAGTACATTTGAAAATAGATATTAAGGAAAAACATTTAACAAAAAATAAAATGTATTATACAGCCAGAATAACATTTATTGAATCGATTTTATTCGAAGAATATTTTTTTGAATTTGATGAAATCTATTCAAAAATTGGTGACATTAAAAGTAAAATTAGTACAACATTTGAAGAATTTCAACCAGAAAGGGTATCAAACCTTGAATCTTTGCTTTATAGAATTACATTTTATAAATTTTGGCATTTATATCAATCTGTTGAGTAACATAGATTTCACTCGAAATATTAACTGAAAATTGTCAATAGATATTTAATTTTTTGTTTAACTGTAGAGATTAATTTCGAATTAGAAAAAAAACTTCTAGCTTTATACTTACCATCTTAGTCTATTCCTTACTTACCTCTCGGTGTCGAGAATAAACAAACGAATGTTTTCTATTTGTACATTTTAATCAGTTGTAACTCGGGATCATAGGGTATTTTACTATAGATCCAGTGTGATTTATATTCCACCAGAACGTCAACAATGATTTCCATACAATTTTACACATTCATTACCAAACCAAAAGTTTTTAATGGGGTTATCCTACCTCCACCTTTTCTGTTTATATTATTTATAATTAAAGCTAGCATTTCAAAAAATTTACTCTATATAAAAGTAATTATATGGTTATTTTCTAAGCAATTTAGAACAAATACTATCTTCTTTATCTGATATTAACTCGCAATTTTAATAAGTTTCCACATACTTAATTTTTCTTTTATAATTTATTTCTCCAAAATGTCTATACATTTTAATTTACCAGATTTAAATAATAGACTAATTTAAAGAATTTTACGGGTCAAGATAAATAATTTCGCTACGTAAACATATTTTCAATTTCATTACTACTTATATTCTGCTGAATATACAAATTTTCTACAAAAAATCAATATTATGATGTAGATGCCTTTTATAAAATTATCTCTTTCATTTGCAAAATTTGATTTAATAATTTCATTTTAGAATTAAAATAAATATTGAAGGATCAATTAAAACTTTAGTTGGAATTAGTTATCATTTTAGGATTACTAGTTAAAATATAAGCAGAAAAGGATTCTTAGTTTCTTGAACAAATACATTCAATTATTTAAACAACTGAAATATCATAGTAAAATTCCTAAGAAATGTTTTAAAATCATGATATTTAAAGATTCAAAACTCAAGTTTTATTTTCGCAATATACATGTTTCTTTTAGTAGGAACCATTTGAAATTACGAAAAAATGCGTTATAATCTGACAAAATATTTTGAAATAGTGATAATTTCGTGAGTGAACTACTTAATTTATAACTTTGTTTTTCTATTTTTGGTAATAAATAAAATGTTTTGCTTTAATAGATCGGCTTATATATTTTTATCTTGTTATACTCAAATAGAACCAAAAACTAGTAAGAACATCAGATTCGAAATGTTTATTTGCAATTTAATTGGTCATTTATTTTTTTGATTCTTTTACTAGCCAATTCAAACCAGACCCTTGGTTTTTCAATGATAGTGAATAAAAAACTAGGAACCAACGCTGCTTTATTATTTAAAGTCTGTGGATCGATACTTTGTCATTATTATAGTAAAAACGACTTATCCAATTTTTTATTTCAATATAAAAAATTTTATATTGAATAGGCTCAATATTGGTTTCAAGCATGTGAATCTACATTCTTAGAATAATTAGGTCTTTGTGTTTCTTCTTTATTCAGCAAATTTACTTTCTTAAATCTTCATAAATGATCTAACCATTTTTCAGTGATATTATATATTTTTTAATACCACCGAACGAAAATTTTAAATCTTATCATTTGAAATCTCCATATTTATGTTATTTCCCTATGTTTCCACCATTTTAGTTCTTAATATTTAGTTTAATGGCCTGATTCTGGACTTATAACACTATTAATATTCTAGTCATTTCTAACTGAAATCATATTTTTGTGTATTTATTCATTCATCCTTGGCACTACAGCCCTGTGCAAGCCTTGGCCTCCCTTAGTAATATCACCCACCCATCCTTTTCCACTGGGTTTTTTTAATTAGTGGGTTTCACAACAGGTAGTTTTAAAGGGTGGGTTGTTAGCCCTACGCCCAACCCCAACATGTAGGATCAGTCCCTTTCAGTCGCCTCTTGCGACAAACAGAGAATACTCCAAGCCAATTCTGCTCCCGGCATGTTGGGGAATTTTTGTGTATCAGTTTATATTATTTTCGAGTAACTATCTTAGGTGTTTGGCAGAGACAAGGCTCTGCGAAGCAGGAAGTATGTTTACGGAAATATTTTAGTGCTGGTCTAATAACGATTCTATATATTCGATGTTTAAGAATAAGAATCAAGCTAATAAGATTTTACTCGACAAAACGCAGACGTTCAAATTATTTTCCTTCAATTGTTTTTTTTTCTTCTTTAATTTCAATTGTATATTGTCATGTTTAGTCTGAACTGTTCCTAAGTATCCAAACTAAATACTTTTCTGAATTTTAATAAAATTTTTATAAAGCACTTCTAAATATCGCTGAGAGTCAGCCATTTATATGCGCTCTGTGTCACTTTCAGATGCTCACACTTTAGCTTTCACAAGATGTTATAAACAACATTTGATATCTTAATCTATAATATTGTAAGATGAATGAAGCATTGGCTTTAATAATCTTTTGGCAATTAAATATTTGAAGAATTAATTATTTCTTTTTACTCTGATAATATGAAAATATCCGTTATAATTTGAACATGATATATAAATTATTAATCTTTACGAATTACGCATATCTCAATTATTCTTCAGGTGGATTTATAAATAAATTTCTATAGTATTCTATTTCAAAGCTTATTTTATAATATCCGTACTTGTAAATTTTAAGGTTCAACAAACTCTTCAATAATATAAGGTTTCGCATTTCATTTAAAATAATTAATTCTTTCCTTGATTAGTTTCCTAATGACGGATTTGCTTAGAAACAAAATATATTCCTTATATGTTTGTCAATCTTATGAGCGTTCATGTTAATAAAATAGCAAAATAATTAGTTTAAATTCTTATTAAAGTACTCAGAAAAATAAACCGTTATTCAAAATTAGAAACTTTTTGGTAAAATTTATTGAAAAAAATTAGGAATTCTGTGCTTCGAAAAACAAAATTTAAAGAACAAAGTGAATGTTTAATTCAAATCCAAGGTATATTTTGATAGGTAAATATCCCCTTTAATTTTCTTAACAGCTTCTTGAACAAAAATTGCACCTAAAAGACAATCATTGGCTACAGAGGATTCTTTTGTCCCACAATTTTCTTTACACGTTTCTTCTTGATCCAAAAAATAGAATGAAAAACACTTACTGCATATAAAAACACAATTATTTAAAGCAACTTCTGGTTTCAGATCAATAAAAACGGTTAGCGAATAATCGTTGTATCTAACGTTTTGGTGATTGACGATATCACAGATTATATTTTCATTTATTTCTGTAATTTTTATGGGTGAAAGTTTTTCAAAAGAATCAAATGCATATTTATTGTATCCAATCTTCTTTACACCCAATAAAACGAAATTTTTTATTATTTCACCTGCAATAAATCTATTTTGATTTTCTTGATCTAAAATCAATACCGTAAAATTTAATAACTTTTTTTGTGTTTCAAATCCGAATATTCTTATTTGTCTATCATATAATTCTACCTCTTCTTTTGATATTTCTTTTTCCATGGATACCAATAAAATGATTGGTTTTTTTCAAGAAGTATTTTAATTTTTTTTTAGAATCGGAGCGAATAAATTTTCAAAAAAAATAAATGGCTTAAAGAAACAAAATGAATGGCTTTTAATATGGTATACCCAACACAATATATAATAAAAAAAGAGTTTTAAATTTATTTTTGACGAAAAATTTAAGTTAAAAATATTAAGATATAAAAAGGAATGAGATCTCCTTATACAAACAAAAATTAAATTCAAACAACAAAAAAAGATATACAGCGAATTAGGTAAGCTAACTAGTGTATATTTTAGCGTAATAATATACGAGGATTTTTGAAAAACAGATTTGATTGCATTTTGTCTAAAATCAAGGTAAACGCAATTAGCATCTGGATCTACTGTAACTTTGGTTTATATTTGTACAATATGATTTTATTCAAATACTTTGCATCTTAAAACTATCTATGTTGATCTTTCGGTTTATATCAATGAAAAAACGACATAAAGTAGGTTAGAAATAAAGTAAAAACAAAACTAAGATTAAAAATAATTAATCCCTAATTTCGATTCTGGCGGTAAATGAATATACAGTCACATTTAACTCTGAATCCAAACAAAACAAAGAATGACTTTTTTCGCAAAAAGTCAACTTGTTATAAATTCGAATATGACATGATATATATGTAAAAAAAATTTCTACTTATAATTTCTAAATATTTTGAATGATGTTATAAGCATGCGATTGAATTTACAGATGTAATTATTCGATTAATAATTTTTAACAAAAAAAATATTATGTTATTGAACGAATTATAGTTCGTGTCGATATAGGCAAAATGAATATGGGATGAAAAGCTACACATAAAATTTCTATATAAACTTCATCGAAACGAGAGAAATAAATATACATAAAAAAGGCTAGCATTATGAAATTTCTACTTTTTAGTAGAATAACTGAAGTAAAAGTAACGTTCAAATACAAAAATGGATTGAGTACCAGGTATTTTGCATCGAACCAATAAGATGGATATATAGACCAATAAATCAATGCAAATATGTATATAATTAAATAAAATTCTAAATATATCTCTAAAGAAATATTAAAGAACCCAAAGAAACGAATTCTTACGAATAAAAATGATATTTGTAGAAGAACAAATATTTCTAATGACACAAGCGTTAAAATATAATTGAAAAAATATATGAAAAAAATTATTTGTATAATTTGGCAATAAAACTTTATTTAAAAGTATCACATCTTTTTTAAAACAGTGGCAAGTGTTATATTTGTTTTCATGAAATTAACGCAGTTCTAGGTTTAACATAAATAACTGCTACCCCAAACTCCATCGGTAACTCCTGCGATACCTATGTCTCAAAGCCTTTCATCTATTAGATGTGTAGAACCCAATTAATAGGCGAGGCAGTTGCCCGGAGTTCGTTAATTTCCGTTGCATGGAGTGTTATCGAAGGCCGAAGCCCCCCCTGGGCTCCCCGAGACTATGCAGCATTCCCACTTACTCTACACTTTCTGAACCCAATAAACTTCTGGCTAAGGTATATTTCAGAGACTTACATGGGTCCACCTAGACAGTGCAATGTCATACCAACAGTTATAACCTGCTACTTAGCTCTCCCGGCTTTAAATGGTTTTTATTTTTATATCTCCCAGGCGCTAAGTCTTCTATTCCGAGTGAGCAAGGCTAGGTTTCCATGCTTTTACATGGCAATTACCTACATGTTTAGCCGCGGTCTGCAATCTGGTTACATAAAAAACTACAAATAAATTTGTAGAAAAAGTTTCTCCATTTCTTAGACCTCTCCTCCTCATAACAACTCCCATGGAACAACCGAAGATGTAGTATGGCTTTATTCCCACCAAAAATCCAAACAATGATCTCACACCAGTTTCACACACTCATTGCCAAGCAGAAAGTTTTTTATGTAGTTATCCTACCTCCACAATTTGTATAATTTTAAAATAATATATTTTTAATAAAATATTAAGAAACCACAATATTAAATTTATAATTTGGTTTTTTAGTTATATTAAAGCCCTTCGTATGCACAGAGTGGCACGTATATGAACTCACCCTTGAGCTCGGATATGTGACACTCCTTCTTCTTATTGCAAAAAAAAGAAGCCTATATAGTATTTTTAAGATTCATATAGAAAAATATTTGCACAAAATTATCTAAATATCTAAGGATATTTAGTTAAATATTTTTAATTACAAAATTTTGTTTAATAATAGCTTGGTCTTTTCTTTCTTTATATTATGTTTCCCCCGTTTTGTTAGTACAACGAGTAATATTTAGGTTTCTATTCATAGTTTGACTTAAGCATAATTTTCGGCTTTTATTCATAATTAAAAATTTTAATAATAGTGGTTCTGTACACCTGCGTTCTTATTGTTATATATATGTAATAGATATGGTATTAAATCTGTGATACTAATCTCTTTGCAAGGTCTATAATAATGCCATATTCTCAAATCGAATAAAAAATTTGAATATAAATAATTACTTTTCTCGATCAGAATAAATAATTTTAATTATATCTTTGAATACCATCATCATCGGTACTACCGCACTGAAATAGCTTTAGCCGCATTGGGTAATACCACTCACCTGTCTCTTTCAAGTGGGCTCGTTTACTTGAGTAAGTTTCGGAACAATATGGTTTTAAAAAGTGGGTTGTTAGCTCTACGCCCAATCCAAACCTGAAAAGCAAGTGCCTTTTAGTCGCCTCTTACAACAAGCAACGAATCTCCCAAGCTAATTATACTCCTAAATGGTGGAGCTTGTACATTAAGATATAGAACATAATTAAGAAATCAAATATTAGAAAAAAATAGGTGAATAAGATAGAGAGAAATTTAGTAAATGCTTAATATTGGAGGATCTAACTCTCCAAACAAACTCTTAAAATTTTTTTTTAATATGTATAATATATAACATAAAAATTAAAGAAATTTTTAATAGAAGAAATTTCAGAAAGAAAAATTCTTATAATTTAATTTAAATACATAATTAAAAGAAATCGATTTTATTAGTTTCAATTTATGATTTCAAAAATATCTTGGTACCCAACCACAATATTTATTTTAATTAATTATATTTTAATTATGTTTAGAGCCCAGATATAAACAGAGATTTGCTGCTTTGGACTCTAGTTAGAGTTCAATCGGTGAATCTCACCCTTTTTAAAAAAATCTTCCTTTGTAACATAAATAATTATTAAAATGTTTCTTATTCCCAAAAATATTTTTATTAATATTTTCGAAAGTTAGGAAGATACATTTATATTCTTTAAATATTTAAAATATTTCAGATAAATAGTTTGCTATTAGTAAATACATTTGAATTACTATATTAATTCAGATTTTATTAAATTAAATGAGAAGCTTTACAAATATAGTAATATATAGCTAATACGACACGGTTGAGTATAGTGTTATCCCAGTTCTATATCAGCGCATATAAATGCAAAAATAATCACTATAAATTATAAATTACTTTATTTGCAAGTATTTATGAAATTTTATTTTTGAACGTTAAGAATATAATTTAACACTGCAATAGTCTTGCAGCATTGCTTAAAAAGGCATCTTTTGAACATTAGGATTAAATTATGACCTGATATATTTGATGAGAATTATTTTGAAGTTTATAAAATAATATTGTCATGTGTCGCTCTGACAATTTCGAGTAATTATAGAAAACTTGGTAATTGATATTTCATAAAAGACTGTACTAATTAGAATAATTGTTTTTATATTGCTGTTGCTGTATAAAAAATGTAAATAAAGGTTCCTGAAAGAAATCAGAATCCATAATTAAAATGATTATTCTTTTATTATACTATAAAAAAGAGTTGAACTACCTCTGTGGTCAATTTTTGAAAAAATAGGCAAAAAACGGACACCTCATTTTTTACTAAATAGTTTTTTTAAATTATTTGTGTAATTTGCTCAAATACATTTCAGAAAAATCACACTCTACGAGCAAACTAATTGCCTGAACCGTACTCGGGCAAATCCCATAGGTGATTAAATAATAAAATATTTATTTGCTCAAAATAATTACCTTGTATGCATAATTTAGAAATGAAAATGAGTATCTTCAGTATTTATATTCCAGAGTTCAGCTTGAAACCCGAGAAGTGATTCAGGTGTTTTAAATAAACAGATTACACTTATAAAATGTCTAATATAGCTTAAAATCTTATATGGGTCAATGTATATTTAAGAACCTAGTTAATGTTACAATTCAACTCGATTATATTATTTTTGAAACCTAAATGAGAAACATAGAATAATTCTATATAGAATTAATACTTCTCTTTTAGGAATTTTTGAATTCAGCGAACAGTTTGTTTCGAAAAAAAATATTGAAATAATAGACAAAACATCATGGTGAACTCTAAATTATGGAAGGATTATGATGAAATTATTCAGGAACAAATATTTTTTTAATGATGAGCGTCTTTTTATACATTGAAGTAATCTTAGAAAGTCTATGTATTGTAAGTAGCAACAAAATTTCTATAGAATTTTTTCTGGATTAGAAAATTTTCTTTAGAGTCGCTTTCTATATAAACCAATGAACAGAGATAGAATGTATTATAATTTTTACCTGCCAACAATACATATATACGCTTTAAACAATAAAATTAACATTATAAGAAAAAAAACAAAAATATTGAAAATTTCTACTTCAGGATAAAATATTACCAGATTTTTATTGTTAATAAGAAAATTTGTTTACACTAAAAAACTTAAGAAAGAATTGAAATTATAATAAACCATTATAATTAATAAATTATAGAGATTAACACGGTTGGAATTCAATGAATTACAACACATTCGAGCTAATCTTTGCTTTATTTCATTTCTTAATAAATTTAACAAATACTTTGTACTAAAACGTAAAAATATCAAAACCTTTATTTCACCGTTTTCGACGTAATACCTTGAATTAAAAATTTATAAAACCATAAATTGCAAAAGTTGAGTTACTAGATACGTAATCCAATCTGATTTTCATCTCTAGCAACTCAATTAAAAACGAGGGCTGTAATTTAACAAAATTATTTTGTTTCTTTTAATATTGTGGTTTTGCTAAATAAATTTTTTCATGAAACTTATCTACCAGAGGGTTGCTTAATTTTTTTTTCTACTTCCATTATAATAATTCCCCTATTTAATCTTTTATTTTTCTTACGATTTAACTAATTTCTATATTTTAAGTGGATGCCTTGAGCCTTGGCGTTTGATCAATACTTTTGAATTCAATAATTCAACGCCTTCATTTTACATATTCTTCTTCATTAAAGTCTGTACACAAGAGAGATATAGGTTGTTCGTGTCAATTATATCTATGTATGGCATTCGCAGATAAATGCCCTTTCACTGCTCAAATTGGTATTTTATCACAAAGTTGGCCTCTTATTCTGGTAAAATATATGATTTGAATATTTTTTTATGCCATAAATTGTTATATACATCATTATCTAGTATTAGGTGTTTTATTGGAACACTTTAAGGTATTTTTAACTATATATATCAGATTGTTCTAAAATTTTTGTACAAAACATCCTATGTATAAAAAACCTTAAAATATTGGCTTTTACGTCGTAATACTATATATTTGGTTTTGTAATTGGAAGTGGATTCGTAGATAATTCCGATGTCAAAAAAAGTTTTCATATTCAGTTTTTATTTAGTGTGATTTATATTGGTCTATAATCTAGTTCGAAACTTTGGTTTCAATCTTGATTTTTTTAATATTTCTATACATTGGTTTTTTAAATTTTGAACCAAAGTAACCGTTAATTCGTTTTGAAGCCATCTATTTTTATTTATTTTGATTAAAGCAAATTTTAAAACCGAATCACTCATTAAGAGTATATTAACAATATGAGAAGAATTTTCTAACCTGTTTTCTAAATAAACTGGTAATTTTTAGTATTTTCACAATGTTATAAATATTTTACCGCACCCTAAGAGAAATCAATTCTATCTTGAGCATATAAAAGAATACATCATTCAAAGGTTATATTCAAATTATTTGATAGTTTGGAATAATCCCTCAATAGCTCTTTGTTTCTATTTTACATAATTTTGTGTAATTTTATAATTTTCTTTTTGCAATAAATGGTTTCTATTATATTTTATATATTTTTAATTTTAAACTTTTTTAGAAAACATTTTACATGATGGAAGCCTTTGACTTGCAAGATATTTATAGAGCATTTTCCATTTTTAAAACTGATGCTCCTCTATTTATATTGATTGTTCTATATAAAACCAAGATTTTTATGAACATATGTTTATTTCATAAAGCCTCACAGCGATGGTTACGCTTAAGTTTCTTTTTTTACTGGATATGACCTCTACGAATACACTATTTTAAGATGAACCTAGTTTCTTATCAATATTTTAGCTAATGAATCATTTAATTCAAATAAATCTGAAGAAATAGTCGAATATTCCTATATAAAATTGTAATTACAATACTTCTTTTAATTAATTTAATAAGATAATTTTTGTGCGTTTAATATAGTTGTTGAGGGAGGAAACAATATTAAAATCATCTGTTTGGCCCAAGTTTTTGTATATATGATGAAAATTAACGGTTATTTTTTTCATGAATATAAACCACTTCGGATATATGAGTTAATCCCCTTTGTCGAATTATAACAGGTTTAAAGAAACACATGAAAAAAAAGACTGTCTCAAAGATCAATGTATTGGCTTCAAAAACAGACACCAGACCTAGAAAATAAAACCAAGAGATTTCCTGAGCAATTTGAAGGACCTGAAATGTCCAAATAATATGACATCTTAAAAGCGGCTTACCAAGCAGATAAATAGACCCGAAAAATGCTAGAATATTGACTCGCGACGCAATATGTTTGCATTTTATCTATATATTCACAAAACTGAATGTTAGAAAAGAATAAAATATACAAGAAAAATAATTATTATCTGCAGTATAGGCTAAATTAAAATATAAATTTACAATTAAGGTTCTATGAGAAATCTTTTGTAGGTTATCTTTTGTTGTAAAGTGTTTATATATCAATTAAATATAAAAAAAGAAGAATTTCTTTTGTAGAAGAAGTACTGTCTTAGTTTACCTTAGTTTATACGTAAAACAATTTTTGAACCGAAGGATATTACTTCGTTATAATCAGAACAAAACCAAATCTTTTAACTCTGATGATTATAAGATTGAAAAGAGAGACGAAGGTTTTCGCTATATATAAAGCTGTATTTGCCAACATTCCTTTTTTTTTATATTTTTCGTTAGGAATCTAGCTTAACAGACTCATGCACCGGTCAATTATAAGACTAATGGTTTATACTAATATAAGATTCGACTCTTGTTATTTTATTTTACGAATTTTAAGGTTCTCTTGAAACCTAAATTTCACATTTAGTTTATTTTTTTACAATAAAAACATAATTGATCAAGAAGTTTTTACTTTAATTTAATTCAACATCGACTATAAGTCACAACTTTTTTTACAATACAACTGTTATAAATTGTTTGAAAATATTTTAATTAAATAATGTTTATTAGAACTCTTATTTGATCTCCCCACGCCTCATACCATTTCTTAACCATTTCAATTAGCTCATTCGTCTTCCAACTTCAAATTATATGAAATTTGTCGAAAAAGTATAAAAGGTGACAATTTGGTATTGGTTTTTATTCAGAATCACGTTAGCATGCATTTTAAGATGTGATCTAAGGTTCTAATAAAAAGATTGAAGAAAAGTAGCTTTTTTATATGTGAACATTGAAACATCATAAAAATTTATGTGAACAGAGTCAGTTTTATACTCAAAAATCTATGGCTTGATTTTAAGTAAAATACTAAACAAGAACCCAATTTACGCTATTTTGGAATTCACAATGTCAAAAATCTACGATCAGAGAGATATCTGAAGTATGTGATTTCAGATTTTCCGGAATTTATACTCTAATGGCCTCATTTTGGGTTGTAAACAACATTTATCTTTTATACTCAACCATATGATAAGAATTACTATGTTTAGAAAAACTATTATAACATATACTTCAAAATAAACTAAACATTAGATTATCCAAACCGCTTCCCTATCCATAAATGGTAGGTTTTTTTGATGTAAAAATATAAGAATTTTTTAATAATCTATATTTTAAATATATCATTTATTTTAGTTTAAAATAGAATGACTTGCATTTGTTTAGCATTCTTTATTTCAAGCCAAGCTATGCCTCTTTTTATATGTATTTTCAATGGGATTTAGGAAAAATACAACACGTAATTTCAATTTCTATATTTTACTTCAAAACAATCTAGACTTATGTCGCTTCATTGCCTCGGAGTATTCTAAATGCATATCTACAATAGTATGTGATTCACGGCTTTGTTATAATTAGTTTTACAATCAACGGTTGCTAGCATAGTTATATTTATTAATATACTTTGATAATTTGCTGTAAAAACCAAAAATCACAATAATTTTGTCGAAATATTTATCTATTTATTTTATGTACACAATTTATTAGTCAATAAACATTGTTATGCGGAATAAGAAAGTATTTAACTTCTCATCTATTCTCTCTTTGTCTTATATATTTTCCAACATATTGGTACTAGATATTTAGTGCATCGATAGGAGCGATTGATGTAAAGACTTATTGCAGTAGCCTTGGAAATATGAAGGTTCACCAAGACATATTCTTAGATTTGTTATTATAGTAGAAAAAGCTGTCAAACATTTTGCCAGTGATCAGGTTATAGAAAGAAGCATGGTTCAAATTCTTATTGTTAACTCTTGAAAAAAGGAATTTCTAAAAGCATAGCTCTTCTGAGACTCTTGTCAAAACAAATTCATGGATTTAGTTGATTATGTTCGTTTAAAATTTTTTTAATGATCAGAATTTAAATTTTTTATGAACGATAAAAATTTTGAAACCATCGTATAATATAATAATATTAACCTTTATTTCTCTTGTAGCACGTCTGATTGAATAAGACGGTGCCTTTTTATATCAAAATCGGCCTATGGAAAAGTATATTTGTATATTTGGTCAATTTTGTGTAAATATAGAGGAGTCGTTTTTCCATTTAGCTATATTTTAGATATTTACAAATTTTTAATAAAGATAGCGCAATACTGTTTATCTAAACATTCTTTATTGTCTAATTGAACTATTTTTCTGTTGCAATATTTTTTACGGTAAAATTTTACACAACTCTTTGATATTTATAATTAAAAACATTCAAATAGATACTCACATAATTCTAATTATCTTTTTAAAATAATTGTGTTATTATATTTTATATTAAACATGAATGGAGTCGATCTTAATGATAAAGAATATTATTAGATGTTATGGACTGATAAATGACTAGGATTCAGGTAATAAAATTTCTGGATTCAGAATCAATAAAATAAATACTTTTAAAGGCACCTCTAACTTTCGATAGGATGAAAGAAAATTTTATTCGAAATCAAATAAAGCTACGAATATTGAATTAAATGGTAAGTATTCTTTCGGAATACACATGAATTTTGATATTAAGGCGCGAGAATGCCTTTATTGTTTGTAGCTAAAAGATGAATTTAGATCAAGGAAAAAAACCCAACACAACATTTCTAGACAATCTGAAACTAGAGCGATAATCCTATAAATTTTTATAAAAAAAGAATTCAAGCGATAAAATAAAAACTATTAAAAGGTTTTTTAGGAATATTTGTTTCACTATATATCCAAAACTCCAATCTAAAAAGACAATTTATGTGTCTTTTCACTCTTTGTGAGAAAATTTGAAAACATGCAATCGGAATTTCTAAGCAATATAATAGATAGTATTGCCGATATTTAAAATATATGACATATTATAATTAATTTAGATAGCTAAAAAATATAATAACGTTTTTCGAGTAAGATTTGTATAATAAGACTCGCTTCAAATTGCCAAAATGCAAAGATGCTCAGTTACAAGGAAACAACTCCGGCTTTTTTTTATAGATTTAACTCAAAATTGTTTCTTAAATGGCACTCTATAAGTGCGATGTTGCTATACATATTTACCTAAATTTTGAAGATTTTGGTAAAGTTTTGAAATAAAAAATAAGATCGCCTTTGAGTTTCAAAACTATAAATTATATTTTTTTCAATCTCCAAAGAACAATTTCAAGATCAAATACAATAAAAATTGCAAAAGGCAAAAGCTTTTCGATCAAATTACTTGAAAACACTAAAAATTTCTACATAATATCTCTTAAGAACAAAATTTTTAGCAAATAAATACATAAAATTGACTTAAATTTTCAAACAATATTCATATATCTCATACATATATCTAAATATTAAAGAGAGATAGAAAACAAATAAAGAAATAATGAAAAAGGCGCCAAATAATTGCACATTTAATTGATACAAAATTAAAAAGTTTTTATTTAATCCGTCTGTAAACCTAAATTTTTTTTTATATCCATATTTAACAAAAAAATCATTTAAAATTTTTATAAAATATTTTTTAAAATTATTCCCTATGATGATTCTATTGATTTGTATATTAGTCTTTACATTAATAGTTCTGTACATTTTGAATCGTAAAACAAAAAAAGTAATTGTATTTATCGGACCAAGATCTACTGGTAAGACAGTAGTTCTACATCAAATATTAGAAAATAAAACATATAATACAGTACCAACACTTGAAACATATACTTCTTCATATATTACAGATACAATACCAAATTTACATACAAGTGATGTTCTTACAAAGTATAACATTTGTAATGAAAAAGCAAAATATTTTTTCTTTTTCAGTAATGAAAACCAACTTAAAGAAATTTTAAACGAAGATAGAATTTATAAATTTTTAATTTATTTTGTATTTAAAGGAAAAAAAGACGAATTGGTAAATTATGATGAAATAAAAAAGAAAATTTCAAAAAAAAGATTTATATGTCTTGAAAACGATGGTAAAAATCTTCTAAAATTTTTTTAAATAGATTTATGTGATTAGAAAAATTAAAAAAATAAAAAAATATTAAAAAACTATTTTAGTCTAAAATTGTTGCGAATATTTGTAAAAAAAAATGTTAAATAATTTATTCTTTATTTTTTTCTAAAATCTCCTCTTGAAATTTTATTAAATTGTAGAATTCACTTGCACTGCTGTTTTCTTTAAATTTGATAGCATATATAGAGCAAGAATAATTTGTTTCTGATTTTTCATCCGTATTTTCTATGGCTTCATAGACAATAAAAGACACGGAATTTTCTTTTAAATCTGCTTTCAGATCATATGTAATGTAAAAATTCAAAAATGTAAGTTTCAATCCTTCTCGTACAAAAAGAATTCGTTTTTTATTTTCAGTTTCAGTTATAATCATATGCCCTCGTCCAATATCACTCCAAACATTATTTATAAACTTATACAATCTCGATTCTTTTTGAAAAATACAATCGGGTATCTCATCAAATCCACTTGTATCTACATTTTTAGGTGTTGGCTTATTAACCGTTGATTCTAAAAATGCAGAAGGTTCTTTTTTTTGTACTTCAGATTCATTAGAAACAAAAATGCTTTCTTTTTGTTTGTATTCTGTTAATATCTCTTCTGGTTTCTTTTCAAAAATATTGTTTTTAATTTCATTGTCATTTTTCTTCTCTGTCATTGTGTTCGGGGTGAAAATCAAATTTTTTTTGTCTTTTTATTTTAATTTGAAACGTCGTTACAAATTTTAGAAAAGGATTTAAAAATACGAAAAAAAAATGAATTTAAAATTGTTAGAATAATAAAATAAAAAGTACATTTAGTTATTCTAAATTATTACATAATTTTTCTGAAAACTAAGAGAACTTGAGTCACTACCAAATTGCGTAGAGGGTCGAAATAGAGCCTCAATTAGTGTCATGAAGGGATCGTAAACATATGGGAAACCAATTTTTGTTAGTAGCTCGCTCCTTCCCTACAGATGGAACACAATCCAACGATGAATTATAGGTTCGCCAAGTTATAAGCGTTCCAAAGACAATTTTCTTTTGATAGGTTAGGTTGTCAGCCTCAAGAAAACTCTCCGAAAGAAAAATAAAGAGTGCACAACTGGGGTCGAACAGGTCTTTCGGAATTAATTTCCGATATCCTCACCACTAAACCATTGGGCTGATTAAATTTATTAGTCATTTAATTATAAAATTTTAATTTGTTTCATTCATTTACACTTGAATTTTTTTAATCTTTCAAAATTAAAATTTATTTCCTCTTCTGTTCTGTTCTCTAATAAATACCTCCCTCTTTTAACTTTAAATTTTTATTTCTTCTAATCATTTTGCCATAAATCTCTCTGGATGTTCTTATTCATATCTTTATTCATATCCTTATCTAAATCAATATATTCATTTCTCATTTTTTTTTTAATTCCCCATTGATCTCCAATTCTATTTGCTTAAAGTTTTTTTTGTCAGTTTCTTAATAATTATTTGTCCGTTCCATAAACTTTAAATCGTAATTTATTTAATACACACATCTTTCAGTTATATTCAAGACATATTTATATTTTTATAAGGTATACCGCACATTCAATCCATTAGGTATATAAATTCCTAATTATTTTGATCAAATCATTTTTTATTTAAATCAGAATTATTCTATGATTTTATACGAACTAAATTTTTACTATTAAGTAAATTAATATATTAGGAAAAATAAAGATAACCAATTTTTTATTGCTGATATGGTTGTTATATAGAGCGCTTATAAAGAGTTTTTTTGTATATATTTGTCTGTGTTTAAGCTAATATAAAAGAAATATATTTCAATTAATAATTTTATTTGTAACATCATTGGTTTCTAGAAGTAAACCCTTAAATTTAGTATATATAGCCTTAATATTTCAATTAATAATTTAATTTGTAACATCATTGGTTTCTAGAAGCAAACCCTTAAATTTAGTATATATAGCCTTAATATTTTATTTAATGCACAAAAAAAGCAATAAAAATATTAAAAAAAGGTAATTTACATTTAATCTTATTGTTAGAATAAAGAAGAGAAGAGAAAAAAGAATTTTAAAATGTACAATTTAATATTTATTAATATATAAATTTTAATTGTTTTACTGAAGTAATATGTATTACAAAGAAAAAGAATTAAAAAGCCAAAATCTTAAATAATAAAGCATTCTCTTTAAAATACACTGTTTGATATCTCATTAAACTACTAAATTTAATAATATAAAGATCTAATAAGTGTTTCTTAAAAAAATATATAATTAAAAGTCAGTTTTTATTCTAATAGTAATATAAGCTCTATTCACTATTTAAGTAGATTGAACTTCAAACATTTTATTTTCTTCATTTTAAGATTTGAAAATAAAATCTTCTAAGAATAAAAAAGATATTTTATAACTATAAGGCTTTTGATGTATATAACTGTAAATATAAAGAGGAAGATTTATTTATCTAACTATAAGGCTTTTGATGTATATAACTGTAAATATAAAGAGGAAGATTTATTTATCTAACTATAAGGCTTTTGATGTATATAACTGTAAATATAAAGAGGAAGATTTATTTTATAACTATAAGGCTTTTGATGTATATAACTGTAAATATAAAGAGGAAGATTTATTTACCATTAAAAGAATTTATTATAAAGCCTTTTCCCTCCATTCTATTCTTATATCTAGTATTCTTATACTATCTACTATTCTTATACTATCTACTATTCTTATACTATCTACTATTCTTTTCCATCCACTCTATTCTTATACATTTAGTTCAAACACACATAAATTTATACTTACTACTCCATACAACCATCTGTCTTAACATTTCATTCATACAAATCTTTATTAAATTCAAATAATGACTTAAATAAAAGAATATTTCCATCCAAGTCATAAACACAACTAACCTCAGAAACAGAATGCATTCCCAACAAAGGTGCACCTATATCCACACCTCTTATACCCAACCCAAATGCCAACATAGGTCCTATAGTAGATCCTCCTACCATATTATTTTTAAGAACAAATTCCTGATACTTAATTTTGTTTTTTAAAAATAATCTTTTCATTACAGCTGAACTCATTATATCTGTAGCATATCTATTACTGTATTTAATAACTACTCCTTCTCCTAATAATACACTATGGTTCTTTTCAGATTTATCTGTGTAATTAGGGTGTCTACAGTGTGCTACGTCTGTACTTACTATTATTGAATTTGTATACACTTTTTGTAAATTTATTTTTAAAATACAAATTATATTTTTTATTGTTTTAATAAAAAAATCAGATCTTGCCCCTGTAACTGTAGTAGAACCTATTTCTTCATTATCAAAGACAGCCACAATATTCAAGGAAGTATTAGATGTATTGGATGTGATAGTATTAGATGTATTAGATGTATTGGAAACATCAGATGTGATAGTATTAGATGCATTAGAAACATCAGAAGTATTAGATGTATCAGATGTATCAGATGTATCAGTTATATCAGAAGTATCAGATATATCAGTTATGGCTTTTATAGCACAAAAAGTGCTAAACAGATTGTCTTGTCGTGCAGAGAATATAAAATTATTTGAGACACCACCTGTCTGTGGTATACTTAAGTCAAATAAGGATAAGTCATGTGAAAGAATTTCTTCTTTAAGATTATATTTTTTAGAGATGTAATTTAATATTGAAGAGTTGTTTTGATTTGTACTTTGTCTTATATTATTTTCCACTTTACTGTCTTCTAAAGTACTATTCTGTCTCGATAATGAATTATCTTGTTTGGATTTTAGATCGGTTATTGCATTCAGGTGTGTTTCTTTGTCGTATTGAAATCCATTTTTATAAATTCCTGTATTGTCGAGGTGTATTGCGAGACTAGGAATATAAAAAAAGGCTCATTTATATTAATAAGGGTTTTTTTCATATCTTGTGTAATTACTAGACCTGCTACACCTAAGGGTCTGTCAAACCATGTGTGCCATAAACCACCACCGTATGGTTGTAGGGAAGAAAGAAATATATTTGATTCGGTGTATTGATGGTTGGGTTTTAGTTTAAGAACAGGACTATCGTTATGTGTAGCTACTATTTTTATGGAAGTTGGTGTTTTGGGGGGAACAATGAATGCTATAAGAAGAGTTAAATGTTGTATTAAAAAGTATTTACCTGGTTGTAAATCAGTGGGAAGTGATTTTAGTTCTTTAAAGTTGTGGGTGAGAAGTATTTTTTTTATGTTTTGTGTTGCATGGTAAGGTGTTGGTGAGTCTTTAAGAAAATTTAGGTATTCTTTGGTATTCATGGGTAGTTTGAAAATATTTTTGTTTTATTATAAATTGATTTTTAAATTGCTTTTTAAATTGTGAAAATAAAAAAAAAATGATGGTTAGAAATAAAAACGTTGACAGTGAAAGTTTTTTAAAAGTAAGAAATTTATTCTACACTGATAGGGTGAATAACGGGGAATTGGCCACAAAAAACTATCTTTTCATTGAATATGAAATGAAAAAAAAATGATTTATTTTAAGCTTTGGTTTGAAATAAATTTTGAATATTTACGCTAATAACAAGAGAAGTTGGAGTATAAAGTTATAGTTAAAAAATAATTGAATATTTTTTAAGATTTTGAGGACAATTTTATTACGGGTTATCTGTAAGTTTGGGGTCCGAAAGGCTGTTAATTGTGATGAAATTGTAAGTTTTTGGTTGATAGTGTAGAAAAAAGAATCAAATAGTCTCGTATTAGGATTCATGAACTTCCGTAGGATACTTCTCAAACCACTTTTCCTCTGCTTTATAAAACCAAAATATAATTATTTAGATAAAAATTGAAAAGCTGCTGAAATTGATGGTATTTAAATTTTCTTTTATCAATAAACTTACTATTTTTCGATTATATCTCTATGTTATTACGAAATTTATACGTATATCAAGAGTACTTCGAATGATTGATCCTACCTAAGCTTGCATATTTTGACAGAATTGCAAATAAAATTTCAAATTATATACTAATGAATTTTATAAGAAACTTTTGCGAAAAACTACAAAATTTGTAACAAATTTGTTTAAATAGTACTAAAGATGAGAATTGCTGGCTAAAGATCGATTGGATGTATTAAAAAGTGAAAACCCAGAAGCAAGGTTTATCAGACGCTGCTTATGGCCAATATGATAATTTCATACGGCGAAATTGATTAATTTCCACTAAATCTATCAATAAAAATACCATGCCTATTTTTAAAGAAATATTTAATAGGTTAAACTTTTCTGCAATATTCCTGGTTTTGATTATCATAAAAAAGCAAGATATTTAACTATATTTCGGTAGGGCTTAATAAATTGAGAGAAAAAAAAATGAACGTTAATTCTATAGAAGGATGGTTTTCAATTCTCTTAATTCTTTAGTTCATGAGGTAATAGCCAAAAAAAATCAAGTAAAATATTAAAATACATGAACACATAAGTTTAAATATCGTTAAAGACATCTAATTTACTAATAAACTCAAGATCATTGTAGTATATAATTTAATTTTTGCGTCTAGGTCAGGTGGAGTAAAAGAATATTACAAATGCTGGTCTTAAAATAAATAGAGATAGCTTAGTCCCGAAGGAAGTATCATGAGTGATAACACTACATTTATAGTAAATTTTATTCCTAAATATCTGAAAAGTCTGTGACATGAAATGATTTGAAGAAGTAAAAGCCAAAATTATATCTATAGTGAAGGAAATGACTTTACTAAATTGAATGAAAATATTATTTATGTAAATAATGAAAATCTCAATTGTATTTATCTATTTTCATGCTGAATTCCTCACCTTTTGCACCAAAATAATTCCCCTAGTATGATGTAGTGGCATTTATTTTGTAATATAAGCTATTATTTATACCAGAATCTAATTTGCGGCTTATGTACTTAGATTTTATTTCTAATAAGTCTTCGTAGCACTTATTTGAAATCGAACATATAATTTTGCAGTACTTGGATTGTCTAAAAGAAAAAGTTTTCTACCAGACGAGCAGCCAGGCTAAAGTCCGAAAATGGCAATAAACATATCTTTCTACAATTAAAGGCTTTATCGAATTAATGTATAGTTTAGAAAGAGAAATTTTATTTTAACAAACCTAAATTTGTAAATTTATTCTACAACAATATAGAAAATTACATTTAATTTAATATAATTCTTGAAATAATCAGTGGATGGGATAAGAAATTTCATTGAAACGCTTGGGAAATAGCATTAAACCACTCGATGAGGCATTCTTCTGTCACAAATGATAAAAAAATGCACTAACTGGCATGAAGGTGTTGTGAATACTGTAGTCAGTTTAGTAAAAGAGCAAGGTATTCAACAACATTTTTTGAAAAATACTTGTCCAGGATTTTATTGCCGGCATAATGAGCGGATCTATGCTCAGTTTACACCTCCAACATACATATAGATAAACCTCTAAAACAAAGTAGGAGTCACTTAGATTAAGAAGCTATCATAAATGAACACTTAGAAACAAAAAGTATTTCGGATAAAAACATTTTAAAATTTCCATATATAGTCTGAACATATTTACTTTGGATAAAAATCAAATAAGAAAACATCTTTTGAAGGATTGATCATGCCATGGATTTACCAAAAATTGTGGAAACATAAAATCCAAAGAAATAGTACTTATTACCCGATAAGATAGTTCTTATTTTTTGCGATAGAAATAATTTCATATGTGAAAACTCGGAGGGAAATTGTTATTAAACAACATTAAATATCCCAAGAAGCCCCGATTCTCATTCGGTTTATAGCTTAATTTCTGTTATATTCAACAAAATTGGTCTAAACAATTCTTTTTAATCAAAAAAAGGATCGTTTGAAGACAAAATAGCCAATCTAGCCTAAAAATTACATTCAGGTGTGCAATACGCAGAACGGAAATATTAATATATATTATCACTATAAATAAACACTATTGAGTAGAAGGTTTTTAGCAAAAAAAATTAGAACAAAATTGAAGAATTTCGAAGGGATATACACTGATTGAAATCAAAGAATTCACTCAATTTACATAATGAGACAATTATAAGTGACTAATCAAATGAAACAAAAAAACCTATATCGACGAAAGCAAAAATATTGAGAAGCGGAACACAGTATTAAATAAATCTTGTTCCTTTATATAATTACATTCAATACAGATTGACTAATTTTTTATTTAACTAATATATTTCGAAACCTTAAAAAATTTAATGAGGTACGAAAACATACTAAAATATTACTTTTATCATTTTGTTTGAGAATAATAAACTGTTTAAAAGCTCAAATTCCTTTAAACTAACCAAAATGGTTAAAATTATTTCTTTTTTAATTCCAAATAAAATTTTTTTAATAGCTTTTAAAGTAAATAAACAATTTAGACCCCTTTTATGGATAAAAATACTAAAGATAATGAAAAAGAAAAAAAATTGAAACCTAAAAATCAATCAGAAAGCTTAGTTGAAAATAAGAACACAATTATTTTTAATAAAGATAATACCGAAATAATATTAGATAAGGAAAAAGGTTTACACAAAGATGGGCATAAGAAACAATATAATGATATATCAGATACATTTGAAACAACCGAATTAATCCCTAATAACAAAGTAAATACAAATTATAACCAATCTGCCAATGTGCCAGAAGCATCAGATTTATTGTGTAAAGAAAAATTAATTCTAAATAACAAACCTTTTGACAATTAATCAGACAATTTAGAAGCAAATATTTTCCAAAATAGATATAAAAATAAATATAAAATATTATTTGATATAGAAAATATTAAAAAAATACTATTTTTGGAAAATGATAAATATTTTTTTTGTAATGATTACACTGTATTTTATAAAATAGATCAAAATTTAATGAAATATGAGTTTGTAAATAAAATATTTACAATTTATTTTGATAACAAAAATATATTTGTTATAACAGAAACATGTAAAATCATAGTTTTTAATGTAGAAGAAGAGAGAGTACTCTGTATTGAAAGCGGTATTGGAAAAAAATTACATTTATCAAAAAGGTTTCATAGAAAAATATATTTTGTCTTTGATGATGGCACATTGTATTCGGTTACGTTTGATGATATTAAAATGGTAAAAATTCAATTTGAAAATCGTAAAATTCAAAACAACACTTTCTATTTAGACTCTAGGAATGGTGAAAATGATAGTTCGGATTCTACTGATAAAAGTGATATATCCTTTGAATACGAATTAGAAAGTGACAATTCTATATTAGGAAAAAATATATTTGTTAAAAACGTATTTGTAAATAATAATATTTATATTTCGGATTTGTTTGGAAATGTTTATATTTTAGAAAATGAGATTACATTTTTATACTCACATTTTTCAGATGTTCAATGTATGAAAGGTAACGATAAGATTCTATTGACATATTCTGAAAATTTTCTAGTTTCTATTTATGATATAGAAAACAATAAAATAATGTATAAAAATAAATTTGATGTCCCAATTTTTATAATCAACTTAGAATATTATGTCAAAGAATATACTATCTGTAATTTTTCTGATCAGGAAATACAAAAAGATCTGCCAAAATATAATTTTATAAAGTTTAATAAAAATTATTTTTGTATTGTTACCAAAGAAAATGTATTAGTGACAGGTGAAATAGCTTAAAATGTGTTCAACCAAAAAAACTTCCGAATCCCATAAAATTAATTTAGATTATATTAAATCAATCTTTGAAAACTTTTATTGTTTATTTACTTATTACTTTCTAGATTGTTTTGGTATTTTTTTCTATTCCTATTTAAAATATTTGAATTTTTGTCGATCAAATATTATTTTATTTATTCATATCTCTTCTCTAAATCTGTATTTATGATACTTTCTTCATAATTTAAAAAAATGGAATTCGAAGAACAACATCTTTATTTGCTTACTCGATCTTTCTCACATGCATATATTACGAATAGATATTTTTCGTAAATATTTGTTCTTATGTTAGATCCTCAAAAATTACTTTACAATTAATCCAACAATAGTCATTTCGTTTGATAAAATAAAAATTATTAAGGTGTTTCTTAATACTATAAATTAGATCCACGCTCTTATTCTGGTCAATACGATGAGGTTTCTTGGTATTCATTTTTCAAAATTGGTTATCAAAGCATTCTGTGTAATTCAAGCAAGAAATTTCGACTTTATTTTTATTATAATACTCGGTTTGTTATTGGTCATCCATCTCCCTAATTTCTTTGATTTAAGCCAAGGGTCTTCAAACTACGGCCCGTGGCTTCATATTTCTGGCCCGCCACAATTTTTTGATGAGTATATTTTTTTCAAATAAGGAAATAAAATAAAAAATATAAATAAATCATACAATAAGAATTGCAATTATAGGTAATTTAGTCATGAATTTATAATACAAAAAATATTCATGGAGTTTTCTGTGTTTTTTTTAAAACTAGCAATTTTTTTAAAATTATTTTATACTAAAAAATCAAAATGAAACAACGAAAAATATACGGCATAATTTATTATTAATGAGAATGACCTAGTTGAGATTCTTAAGTATAAGTTGTTGAAATTGTGAGTTAAATTTACCAATAGAAATTACCAAAAATGGCTTCAAGGACTTATCTGTTAATTTAGATCTTTAAATATTTTTTGTATATTTCGGAGTAGAAAATGGTTATTCATGTAGTTAGGTAGTTTCAAGCGAATTAAATCACCAAAGCACTCATATAAACGTGATTGAATTGTTTGACTGAAAAACTCCTATAAAATTTCAGAAATTTATTTGAACATTTTTCATATAAATAAGATCAATGTACATGTTTATTTTTAGGAATATCGTTATTCAACTTTAAAAATTTGATTTAAAAATATTAATAATTTACATTTAAGAAATGGTTTAAGTACCTTGGGTGTAATCCAAATGGTTTTTTGGCCTGCAAGACTTTTTATAGAAATCAATATGACCCGCGAGTCAAAAAGTTTGGTGACCCCTGATTTAAACTATCATGAAAGATCTTGAAAATCTATAAATCTTTAAATAGGTGTTTTCATATTTAATTTCTCCTATAAAACAAGAAAATCTGATTTGTAAATTAAAGTATTTTATTAATTCTCAGTAAATTGTCCATTCCTTTTCCAGATACTCTTTCTCAAATATCCAAAAACGTGTGAATTTGATTCGCTATAAAAATCTATATTTATAATAGCTAGTTAAACAAATTTGGGTTAAAAATAATATAATTTAATATATAAATCAGTAAAACCACACAAATATTTATACTTTAAGAATAATGCTGATTGTAAAGATATAAAATACATTCAGACAATAGTTTATTAAATATTACTGTTTTAAATAAGAAAGAGACTTGATTATTTGCAAATATCAAACAAAACAAGCATTTTATAATATTTTTACTGGAAGAAATTAAAAAATTTATTTATTTAATTTTGGAAATATTTGCTTGTAAAGAGACATAAAAACAGTACTTTCTCCTTTAAATGATTTAGGAAAATATGCCTTGAACATACCATGAGTTCCAATTGGTTTTTTAATAATTCCTTTCATATTATTCCGTGTATGTATATCAATATTTCTAAAATATAAAACTTCATTTTTTGAAGAAAACATTCTTTTAACGGTAACAGACTTTTTATTTACCTTGATAGAATATCCCTTTAACGTAACTTCTTCAACAATATTTCTATCACCAAACCAAAACACGGTGCTCGTTGCTAATATATTATTAGAAGAATCCATAATTAGTACCTTTGGAACGTTAAAACAAAGAGGTGCTATAAAAGTCATAACACCACTTTTTGTTTCAGATAATTTCTTATGAATTTTATCTGAAGAATTATTGGTTAAAATCGGTGTAGCTTCTATAATTTTATATCCGAAATCAAAAAATAATTTATCAAAATCTTTTATGAGATTGTTGGATTCAAATGAAACATTAAAAATTGACAACGAATCTTCGTATTCGAGAATATTGAAAAAAACAACAGATTTAAAATTAAATTCAATATTTGAAATTTTTCTTAATTTCATTTTTACAATTTGATGATTTCCGAAACCAGATTCTAAATTTTTTGAATATTTTTCGAAGCCTTTGTAGTTTTTAAGAAAAATTAAATTTTCATAATAATCGGGATATTCTTTTGAAATCAAATTACACGTTGATAAATTCTTGATTCCGCGATATCCTGAATATTTTTCAATTAAATCAATTTTATCTTCTAATATAGAACCACTGGCTTCTGTTTCTGATAATTCATATTTGTTTGAATTCTCTTCTTCCGTGATCGTAGATTCATATGATTCTTCAATATCTAAATCTTCTTCATTATAATTTTCTTTTATATTTTGTCTTTCAATATTAAGATTGTGTTTTTCTAAATCATCTGTTTCTGCAAGAATATTTATATTATAATTTTGACTGCAAATATTCTTAATTTCTGAATTTGAAAATCTTTTATCTCCAATAATATATTCTTCAATAATAAATTCTAATTCTCCGTTACATATCAATTTATCACTCAATATACCTTGATTCATATATCCTTCAACTTCTAGAATTTGATTTATATTATCGTATAAAAACATCTTAGGTACAAAATAAGGCCTGTTTTCGCATATTCTTGTTCCAAAAGTCTTAATTGTTGGAAGCTGTGCCAAAAAATCATCTTTATAAAGTATTTTGGCTTTTGGAATATATTTTTCAACATTTTTTTGTATGAAATATTTGTTTTCTTTATTTAGATATAAAAAGAGAAACGAGGGTAGATTTTTCATCAACATAGTAAATCTATCTAAGTTATCTATTTCTTTCTCAATAACAAAAACAATAAGATCAGAACATCTGGAAATATAAGTTGCTTCTCGATCAGTAAAATTATTTGAATTAAAAAATAAATAATTTTCATTTTTTCTACAAGAAAATGAAATACAATCTCCATTAAATGAATAATTATTGTTTGTAAAACTTTCATCGGTAATGTATTTTTGTTGAAATTTTTTATTTTTTTCAAAATAGCGCTCTACCATTTCAACAATAATTCCATCCAATTCAATTTTGTTAGATAATGCAACAAATGAAACAACTTTATAAAAACCCGGGTATTCTAAAAATTCTTTTATTTCCTTGGTTTTCTTTTGTCCAAATTTCGTTGTCATAATTATTTTTTTAAAGGGTCAAAATAATAACAAAAATATTTATCAATTTATGGATTTTAACGAATAATATGAAAACGTTATTCATTAATAAACTAAAAATATACTTGTAATAGTTAATCCTATAATCGGATTCAAAACATGAAAATCTGCATTTCTATTTGATAAATTGTAATTATTTTCCAAAAATGGCCAATATTAAATTTTTTTATGATATTGGCTTGGTAAGTAGCTTAGCCTCAAATGTATATCAGTTAGTTTTTTTTTTTCTTATATGATATAGGTGTTATCAGTGTGTTTTCGCTCCCATTTTGTAAGTATGACGCTACATTGTCAAAGGTTTTATTTTTCGATTTTTAACTCTATATATAGACGTGTTCGAATATATATTTTAAAAGGTCTCTGAAAATTTAATAAAGTGTCCTCTTTTTTCAGCTCGGTTTATGCATTCAGGTGGGCTTTAAGAGCATATCTGCTATCTACATCTATTTATTATTATTTATAGTGTAAAGCTGTTAAAAGAAATATTTGTTTTAATTTTTATGGTGTTGGTTTCAAATTATTTTAAATAAACTCAATGAAGGCATAATTACTCAATGATTTAACGCAGTTCTAGGTTTCATAGAAATATATGCACCCTCATATTCTATGGATACTCATATCCTAAAGATTTTTATCTAAAGTTATGCGAAACACATTTAGGAAGCGAACAGTTTTCTTCTTCTGTTAATTATGTTGCCTAGAATTTGATCTTAAGCCAGAGCCATTTTTACTCTCCTCTAAAATCAGCAGGCAACTACTTAATCCACACTTTTTGGAAAGATAAAATCAACCAAGATATATACCAACGACTTATATGAAGTTTACAGATACTGCAATGTCATACCAACATGTATAACTTTCTACTTAAATTTTAAAGAGTTTTAAAGGGTATGTTTTATGTATTGTCAACCTCTAAATTTTCTAAATAGTTGGGAAATACTAGGTGTTCCGCTTGCCATAGCGCTTACCTTTCGATCCAAGATGTTTAACATTTGATACATATAAGAATACAACTAACTTTTTTTAAAAAAATCATCACTTTTAGTCATTCTCCTCCTTATACAAATTGCTATAGCACAACCGAAAATCCAACAATTATCTAATAGACCAATTTCATATAATCATTACGAACCAGATAGTTTTTTATGTTTTTATTCTCATTTCACTCAATAATTCAAGTTTAAAGTATTAAATAATAAATAATAAATAATAAATTATATATTTTGAATTTAGTTTTCGATATAATTTGATTCTTGGATTTTTCTTTTGATATTTAGTTTCTTAATGAGTTTCGATTAAGAAAACTGATGTTTTAATCAAAATATATTTTTAAGTCTAAATTAATATTAAAAAAATTAATGCTCATTATATTTGCTTAGGGTTATGTTTTGGCTTGATTTGTGAGTAAAGCTTAAAAAATTTGTTTAATATTAAGTTATTTTTTTTGTTTTCATTGCTTCATTTTATCTCTTTCAAGTATTATTTGACTCGTCATTAATATTGAATTTTTTTCATATTTTGAGTTTATGAATAGATTTTATAATTTTATCCACACTTGACAGCCATTAAGTCTGATTTTTGTTGGCTTAGTATCCTCCTATACGCTCATAATATTAAAGATAAACGAGCTATATACATATTTCACACCTTTTATGGACCCAAATAATACACTTTCAAAGTTCAATAGATATAAGTTTTGAATCTAAACATGTTTTTCGATAAAAAAAAGGTATTTAGACTGTTTTTCAAGTACTGCCTAAAGAATATATACAGTCATTTTTATAGGTTTATTGAGCTTCTTATATTAGATTTTAGTGTATTATGTTACAATGTAATCCTAGCTTAACAATATTGAATTATCTCTACCCTGCATTTATAAACAAAACCCAATTCAGAGATAAAAATTCGTACCTTCTTGATTTTTCGTTCATAACATTTCTAGCGAATCTTTTGAAGTAACTTAAACCTCAATAAGCGGTATCTCCCATAATTTACTATATAAAATAAATATATCCGGTAAATTTTTTATTGTTTGACATGGTTTTGATTCCAGTATACACATATATTTCTATATACAATTTTTTTAATTTCTCATGAACAAGGTATTCGTGATTCCTTTTAAAGAATTAAATTTATATTTATTCGAAGGTGGGAATAAAATCATCGAAACACCTATTATAGCATTTGGTGTGGTAATTTTAAGCACTTAATATACCCATAAGCTCAACCAATAACGACATTTTGAGTTTTATTAATTTTGAAACATTTCTTCTGCCCCAGAATTGGGTTTCGATTCTGAATATACAAGCAGACCACCTTGTCACATAGTTTGATGTTACTTATTTTCTTTCTGAGGAAATTATCAAAACTAACTAGCACATTAATTTTTTATTTATATATCATGGGATTTGATTTTCTATTTTTTTGAACAAAATTGTTGGTTGACTGAGTCCTTTTAAAATTCCAGGAATGATTTTTTGGAGCTTATATTTAACTTGTATAAATATTTTTATTGGTTAAAGATGTGTTATAATATCACTAGCTTTTAAGTCCATAGAAACGAATTAAACTTTACATTTGAAAAATTTAAACTCTACGTGTACCATTATGTTTTAAAAATAATTCCAGCGAAAATTTTGCAATGTTTTCAAAAGAGCTTTTCTAATCTCATCTGATGTGTTTTACATGTTATGTTTAGCCTTTTATAACTGTATATTTGGCCGAACTTGTGCAATATTTTTCTAAGACATAAAGATTTTTTTAATTTGCATCTTTTTTCACTTCTGATCTACTTTTCTTTAATCTTCAGAGATCTTCACCTCGATATTTTTTGTTTGCACTGTTTAGATTTCTATCTATCTTTTTATGTTCGCCTTCTTTCTCGTTTGCATTTATTCGTATGAAGTATTTTCTTTATCGAAAAAGAAAGTCTTAGGGGATATCCTGTATTGGTTGATTTATCGGTTATATGATTCACAGTTATTTTTATCGAAAATATTTTGGGTTTTAAGGTATAGAATTACATTTGGGATTTAGCAATATTGCTTTATGTAATTATTATAGAACATATAAATAAATTACTCAGTGAAAGGCATAAAGCATTAATCCTATCCTGCAATTGTTTATGTATTTGTAAAAATGCTTAAAAAGTAGCTAAAAATAGTGATTTAAATATAATGATTTTTTATAATTAAGATTGAATCTGAAAATGTAAAACGATATATTTATAAAGCTTTTCGTACAATTTACAATTTCGGAAAGTATGTTTTTCAATAGTTAGTGCGAATATAGTTCTAAGCCAATCAAAGGTTATTAAGCGTTTCATGTTTTGCTTCTTCATACTATGATTGGCTGCTGTGTAAGTGTTTTAAAAAAATCAAAAAATATCACATTTTTTATTACAAAAATACTATTTATTCCATTCTTTTCGAACCAAATAGACATTTTGATTAGAGTCGTCATCACAGTCAAGACATTTCTAAATTTATAATAAACAATTTTTTTTTAATGTGCCACACTTCTTTATATATTTTAATTTGTTCGCAGAGAATCTAAAAGTTGGAAATTCATGTATTATCAATGATAATCAAACTTTAAAAACCTATTTTCAGCTCAAGTATAACTAAATTCATGTAAAACCTATATTCTAACAGATATATACCTTGTTTTTTTTTGAAAATATTATTGTACAAAAACTCATATACTTGATGAAAGTTCCACTTTTCCCCCTCTTAATTGGCTATATGATGTATTTGTTTTGTTACCCTCTTCATTTTCTTATTATTTTATAAAATTTGAGTTGAGTCAACGTAACCCGTTAAATAATAGAATTTATTGAAATTATATCATCTAAAAATCCAAACATTCAATAAAAATAAGCGCTTTTATAGAATTTTACATATATTAAACGTTTAGCAAAGATAAATACGTTATTGAATGTACTTAGTGAGTCTTTTTTGCGTGGAAACCATAAAAAAGATTTCATATAAATGCATCCTTTGCACCAAATTGTTATTTTAACATAAACAGATCATATGACTACAATTTCTTCACATATTTCCCAATTTCTCTCTTTGTAAGTATAATATGTTAGATTTTTTTAGTGAAGCTGTGATTCAGATATGAGTAAAATTCGTGGCTAATAAAATCGATTGGTTCAATATATACATTTTATTTGTATGTCAATGAACATAATAAACTTCTGATATAAAATACAAGAATATTTTAAGTAATTTGCGAGGCTTTTAGCAAGAAAAATTGCAAACCAACCTTTGAAAATTCTATGTAATAAAGTTATTGCAAGGAATATGATAAATATCAATTGAACGATGCCGCTTCTGACAATAAATCATCTGCCATTTCGATTTAGATCAGCGCTTTAAATTTTTGATATCAAGGAAATGTAGCTTAAAATACCCATGATATATATCGCTGGACTCCTGCAATTATTTATACTTGCTAAAAGTTTAAAAATTTACACATTTGTGAGCCTATATACTTTCATAAAAAATTCAAGACGAATATTTGTTGCTATTCATCTACTTTCCATGCAAATCAAATGAAAATAACCAGCAATCGCTTCTATACAGGAACCTGAAATTCCAATAAAAGGATTGTTTCCGGTGAAGACTTGAAAAAAAGCTAAATATTTTAAAGAGCAAAAACAATAAGAACATACTTTATCAATTGAACACAATGAATTGAATATGATTGAAGGTCAGTTGCTAATATTGACAGTTTAAATTTGTGTTTCATTTGAAAATTTGAAATAAATTATCGGGATTTGGCGTTTTTGATTAAGAGTTGCGAAGGTTAAAACGGCAATATGGGATAAGAGGAAAATTTGTAAGTGGGCTCACCACTCCCAGTGAAGTCACAAAATTTATTGAGTTGATACTTCGATGCTTAGTGATGATAATTGAGGAGTACTGCAATTCAGAAGTCAACCAAGAATATAATTAGAAAAAAATAACATCCTAAGGTCGTACTTTATTTAAAAGTATCACATCTTTTTAAAATAGTGGCAAGTGTTATATTTCTTTTTATGACATTAACGCAGTTCTAGGTTTAACATAAATAACTGCTACCCCAACACTCCATCAGTAACCCCTGCGATACCTACGTCCCAAACCCTTTCATCTACCAGGTGTGTAGAACCTAAATAATAGGCGAGGAAGTTGCCCGGAGTTCGTTAATGCCCGTTGCATGGAGTGTGATCGATGGCCGAGATTCTTTTGTCTCCCCCAAGACTGTAGCATTTCCACTTACTCTACAATTTCGGAACTCAATAAATTTATAGCTAAGATATATTTCAGAGACTTATATGGGGCCCATCTATACGGTGCAATGTCATAAAAACAGGTATAACCTGCTACCTAGCTTTCCTGGCTTTAAATGATTTTTTGTTTTGTATCTCCCAGGTGCTAAGTCTTCTAAACCGAGTGAGCAAGGCTAGGTTTCCATGCTTTTACATGGCAATTACCTACATGTTCAGCTACGGTCTCAATCTAGTTTCATAAAAAACTACAAATAAATTTGTAGAAAAAGTTTCTCCATTTCGTAGACCTTATCTTCTCATAACAAATCCCATGGAACAACCGAAGGTGTAGTGTGGTTTTATTCCCACCAAAAATTTAAATAATGATCCTTATATCAGTTTCACACACTCATTACCAAGCAGAAAGTTTTTTATGTGGTTATCCTCCCTCCACTTTAAATATAAAATTAAAATATTATATTTTTGTGATATAAATAATATCACATACATACTTAGGAAATGCTATTTAAATAAAAAGTAATAAAAAGAAAATAGCAAAGAAACATTCTTTTGGAAAATACGTTAATGTAACTTCGAAAGTAAAGCAAACTTGTGAAAAAAACATTAGAAGCATTTGAACGAATTATAAATTAAAATACTATATAACAAGGTATAAATTACTATCATAATTATCATTGGATTATTTTTTAAAGTAGTTAAATAATTAGACTACTTTTTACTTTTTAAAATATAATTAATAGCAAAGATATTAAAAATAAAATAAAAAATTTACTAAATATTTTTTACCATATACGGTCCTTCTAGAAAATATCCAAATTTTTCATAGTATTTTCTGGTCCCTACACCTGCTATTATAGCTATTTTAGAAGAAAGATGTTCTTCTTTAGATATTCTTTCTGCTTCTAAAAGTAGTTTGGCTCCATAACCTTTATGCTGGTATTTAGTACCATCTTTATGACTAACGGGAATAGATGATCCATACACATGCAATTCTCTAATCATAGAAGCATTATCATTTAAAAAATTATGTTTAATATTTTTTCCAACAACCTCTGGTCTAAAAGTATCGGTAGATAATTTTCTAAGTCTTAACATTCCAATAAGTGAGTCATTTTCCATGTTTTCATATGACAGAAAAGTCTCCCAACCATTATTTGCCACATAATCTCTTCTAACCAAAGTAACATGTGTCTTTTGCTGTGAAGGTTTTTGAAAGTCAATTTTTATATTTCTACTGTTTTTTATCCCGACTTCTTTAACACCAACTTCTCTAGTTCGAATATCTCTGCATCGCATATTGTAATCTTTAAGTCTTGCAAGAACCATTTCTCTGATATTACCTTTTTCTACACCCGAACTAACCAAGGGCATTGGAATATCTCTTTGAACACGATAAATACGCGTCCAAGGTGGTACAATATCAAATATTTGAACTAGAAAGTTTATGAGATCATCTGGTGAATAATTTTGGTATTTTTTATTTCTCCATAATTCATAAAGCCCAGTACCTTTGATTACAAGTGTCGGATATATTTTTAACCCATCAGATCTAAAATCAGGATTCTCAAAATATTCAATAAACTGTGCCATATCTCTATAAATATCTACATCAGGAAGATTTGGCATCATATGTGCAACTATTTTATAACCTGTATCTTTACAAAGTGAAAGTGTATCTTTTACTGCTTTTATTGTGTGTCCTCGATTTGTATTAAATGCCACATCCTCATAAACACTTTGAATTCCTATTTCAATTCTCGTACATCCATATTCCAACATTTTACTTAAATGCGTTCGTTGACAAAAATCTGGTCTCGTTTCTATTGTAATTCCCACACATTTTATTTTACTATTTTGTGAAAAAATTATACTTTCTTTAAGAGATGAAGATTTATGACCAGAAAGAGCATCATGAAGAGACATTATAAAATAATTTTTATACGAATCAGGAAGAGACATAAATGTACCACCCATTATAATATATTCCACTTTATCCACAGAATGCCCCAAAGATTGTAATTGTAAGAGTCTTGAACGGGCCTGTTGGAATGGATCGTATCTATGTCTGATCGCTCTCATAGATGTAGGCTCATATCCCGTATAAGATTGTGTAGAATATTCAAATTCAGAATCTGGACCACCCGGACAGTAGATACACACATTTCCTGTTAAAGCTATATGTGGACATCTATGTGGCTTACACATAACAGCTACAACAGCAACACCGGAAGCTGTTCGAATAGGCTTTGCTTTCAGAAGAGAAATAAGTTGAGACTCGTGTGAAGGAATACAAGATAATATTTCTGTTAAACGCGGCTGTTGAGATAAACCGTATTTCTTTGAAATTTCCGTTGTTAATGAACTCAAATTCGTTTTTTTATTTTCTTTATGAAATTTCACCAGCAAATTTGCAATTTCGTTGCATGCAACCAAATAATCAGCCATTTTATGGGTGATCAATCTATCTTTTTTATACCAATTTTTTACCTTTATAAAACTTTATAAAGATTTTATTTCTAAAAGACCAAGAAAAAAATTTTGTTAGAAAAATAAAATGAAAGTTTGCAATAAGATTAATAAAATGTATATAAATCCGTTCCACTCTAATATCGATTAATTTAATAATATTCATCTAGAATATAAATATCAAAACATATATCATTCTCTACACTTATTGAATGATAAATATTTTTTTAAAATATATCGAAGTGATATTTTTGTATTAAAAGAAAATATTTAGAGAAATGAGATGCTAATAAATCAAATTATGCCATGTTATAGTGATAATGTGAGATAAATATTTTTCATACAAATATAAACTAAAATAAAATTTTATATTTTTATTTATTTATTTACTTTGCTGATCTTCTTTTTTCGTCTTAGAAATAACAGTTAAGTATTTTTATTCGGATTTATTTATTTACTTTACATATCTTTTACTTGGTTCTTACACACACTAAAAAAATAATTTTGAAATATTTAAGGATTCATATTTACGAATTCTTTATTCTTTTAAATTTAAAAGGGGAGTAAAAAACATACAAACAAATACAAATCAATCACTTTATAAATGTTTAAATTTAGAAACCTTAGAAACAAAATACAAATTCAACACTTAATTTTACATTTTTTTATTTTTATAATTTATAAACCTTAGAAACAAAATACAAATTCAACACTTAATTTTACATTTTTTTATGTTTTTAACTTTAGAAAACTTAGAAACAAAATACCACATAAATAAATTTTTTTTACATTTTTTATTATTTTTTTATTATTTTTTTACATTTTATAAGCATAAAAAACAAAAATAAAATTACCCTTTAAATATGAGTTTTTCATTTACAGATCCTAGCAACATTTCTCTTCTGTTGTCTCTTACAAAAAACTATTATGGTGACAAAATAAAAGAATTGGAAACACAGATAAAAACTATGTACGATTCTATTTGTATAAAGTTAGGAACTAAAGAGGTAGAAACCGGTCTTGCACCACCTGCGTGTTGGGATTTGAATGCAGACAGGACACGATCTCAGGAGGAACAGACTCTACAGGTAGCACGTGTCTGTAAAATAATACCTGATACTGAAAAGAAATATATGATTTCTATACGACAAATGGCCAAATTTATTGTTGGAAAATCTAAAAAATTAAGTGAAAATCAAATTAAAGAGGATATGCGAGTAGGAGTGGATAAAACCAAATATCAGATAATTCTTCCTTTACCTCGTAAAATAGATCCTTCCGTTACAATGATGCAGGTAGAAGACCGACCCGATGTCACTTATAATGATATTGGAGGGTGTGAGGCTGAAATTGAAAAAATAAGAGAAGTCGTGGAAATGCCACTTTTGGAACCAGAAAGGTTTATAAAACTTGGTATTGATCCACCCAAAGGGGTTCTTCTTTATGGACCTCCAGGAACAGGAAAAACACTTTTAGCACGTGCAGTTGCTAATCGTACAGATGCTACTTTTATACGAGTTATCGGTTCAGAATTGGTACAGAAATATGTCGGTGAAGGAGCAAGAATGGTTAGAGAAATATTTGAAATGGCCAAATCTAAAAAGGCTTGTATAATATTTTTTGATGAGGTGGATGCATTTGCTTGTACCCGTTTTGAAGATTCAGGAGAAAATGAAGTTCAACGTACGATGCTTGAACTTATAAATCAGTTGGATGGATTTGATTCTCGAGGTAATATAAAAGTATTAATGGCTACTAACAGACCTGATACATTAGATCCGGCTCTTCTTAGGCCAGGGAGATTGGATAGGAAAGTAGAATTTTCCTTGCCAGATTTAAATGGAAGATCTAAAATTTTAATGATTCATGCTAAGACAATGAGTGTAGAGAAAAATATAAGATATGAACTGATAGCTCGTCTTTGTGTAAATGCTACAGGTGCAGAGTTGTATAGTGTATGTACTGAAGCAGGTATGTTTGCTATTCGTGCAGGCAGAAAAGTAGCAACGGAAGAAGATTTTATTAATGCTGTTCATAAAGTTATCGGTTTATATGGTAAATTTTCGTCTACGCCACGTTATCTTACTTACAATTAAAAATATTGTTCTGGGTTCTTTTTATATAAATTTTGACTTTTCAATTTAAATTTTTTTGAGTTTTTTTAAAAAAACTTTAAACGACTCTTATGTGATAACCTGGGATGATATTGTGACAAAATACCATAAAATATATCTTAAGAAGCTTAAAATACAAGAATAAGTCGAGATGCGTTCGATAAATAATACTTGAAAGAGATTCTTCGAAGCTTATAATACAAGATTAGGTGGAGATACGTTCGATAAATAGTGATTCAAAGATATCTTGTTTTAATTAGCGAAATACATGTGGTCAGAACCAAATACTGGCGAAAACATTTTAAGGGTATTATTAGAGGGAAATATAAGTATCCTTGAGTTGTGACAACCTATAAATAAAACTTATAGAGGCCAACCAAGAATAAATTATTAAAGAAATGCTAGAATTGATAGCATGAGTGTGGATAAAATGACAGAAATCAAATCATTGCCTTAAAATCTAGAAAAGGACTAATGCAACGAAATATCTAAACAAATATGGAGGGGGAAATAGAATATAGACCACAAATATTGTATTCCAACCTAATTTATTTGATTCCACTGTTAAATATGTAAATAATAAGCTACCAAATAAACAAAATAATAGATTTAAAACACTCAAAAAAACCAGAAAAGGTTTTATTATACCCATTAAAACATTTATATAGATTTTCTTTCTGCTTTCTAAAGAGTAAATTTTTATTTCTGAAAATAATTTTCATTTATTTTTCTTTATTATTTAAGAATTATAGATGTTTCTCAGGTTCCTACTAATTAGTTTACAAGTGTAAAAATATAAGTTTAATTCAAAAATCCATTTTATTGTTTCTAAATAATGTATTAAGCAACAAATCTGATAATATTGCAATTATATAATATTTAAATATAAACTAAAATATAATCTAAAGTTGCAGGTATTTTACTAATATTTAATTTTTGAGAGTTAATATCTTATAAACATATTTAATACAGTAAATTATATAACCTTATAATACTTAGACAATAAAAAACCGGTAAAATAATCTTCAAATATCTTTCAAAAAAACAACACTTAATTATCTTCATAAGAAAAGAAAGGTTTAAATATTTCTTTAAATCGACAGAGAGTTAAGAACGAACCAAAAAGAGTTTTTTAAATCGTATTGTATTAATTTATTTACAAGGCAAATATTTTTTTTACAGAACACCTGTTTTTTAACTAAAAAAGTAGAATGAAAGTATATCGTTCCAAAAGAAAAGTAGAAATAAAATTTAGAAGAGATTCATCATTTGTAATCTATTTATTTTATCAAACAAAGATCTTAAGATACAAAAATTTCAAACGTAAACATTTTTTTAAAAAATCAAAATATACACAAACATACTTACAATAAATATGTTTAAAAACAATAAAAAAAGTTCATTTTCCACCAAATATCAAATTTCTAAGCACTTTCACTACATTTAAATATGTATTTATACAAAATTCCAATGCTAAGTATATATAAATTAGATTAATAGTAAATAAAGTAAAACAAAAAGAATTCAGTATATTGTCACTCAATTAATTAGAAGAAGAGACAGTAGTGGTTAAAAAGGTAGAAGAAAATACATAAAAATGGTAAAAATATTTTAACCCGGAATTTTATTAAATAAAATTGGTACTCTAATAAGAAATATAACTTAATATATAATATTTTTTTTCCTAAAAACACTATTTTTAATAAATTTTACTCTTATATCAAGATTAATATGATATAATCGAGTACTAAGCCATTTGCAATCATTTTGAATTTAAATACTTGTATCGATACACTGTAAAACGACTAAAAAAAAATAAAGAATTAAATCGAGTTAGAAAAAAAGTATTTAATTACATTATACATATGAATCAGACATATAACGATTCTATAACTTTCAATATATAGAATTACTATAAGAATTGCAAAATGATTTCCTCAAATAAATCATAAAACAAAAATTATACCTCTAAATTTTTAAAACAATAGCAAAGGTTAACATCTGACTCGTTTATATATAAAACTTAAAACTATTAGTCAAGTATTATCAATTCTTAAAGATTTTAAGAAATAAAATGTATGATGAAGCAATACAACAATACACATATTATTTAATATATTTTTTTACAACTAAAATAAGATTCAATGAATTATCCTATAAATAAAATAGAATATTTAAGAATTTGATATAACAAAATACCTTAAATAACCAAATCAGATAAAAAGATATTTCAAATATATTTACGATAATATAAAATATATCATATAAAAGATATTAAATGAAATATTTAATGATATATTTAATGATATATTAAATGAAATATTAAATGAAATATTAATTACTTGGAAATACTATAAAAATTCTATTTCTTAATCATAAACCAATCATCAGTCACTATATTCATGAAATCCCAAACAAAAAACACCAAGAAAAATAATAAAACCAAATATTAAAGACAAATACATAATAAACCTCTAACAACTTAGAATATAGATATAAGATATAAAAAGATACAATAAAATAAGCTATAGATAAGATATAAAAAGATATAAAAAGATATAAACAGATATAAACAGATATAATAAAATAAGATATAAATCTATCACCATAATATTTATAAACTAACACATCATATAAACTAAAAACTTAAATTATTTATAATTTTTTATAATAGTAATACAAGACTAATACAAGATATAAGACATATTAAATACTTAAAAACTAACCACCTATAGAAACCTATAACAGAGTATAAAAAACATACAAATATTAAAAGATATACTTTATACTTCTAATATATTTACACACATATGTTTATAAAAAGAATTATTTAACAAACAAACACAGTAATTTTTTAAAACTAAAAAAGAATGAAAAAACCAGAAAGTAAATAGAACCTTCTTATAACCTATTATAATCCTTATAAACCTATTATAAACCTCTTAGACCCTATTAGACCCTATTATTAACCTCTTAATTAAAACTTATTATAACCTCTTATAAACCTATTATCCCTATTATTAACCCTTATAATTAAACCCTTGTAATTATAAACCTATTTTAAACCACTTATAAACCTATTAGCCCTATTATTAACCCTTATAATTAACCCTTATAATTAAAACCTTGTAATTAAAACCTGTTATAAACCCTTATTAGACCCTATTATAGACCCTTATTATTAACCCTTATAATTAAAACCTCTTATAAACCCTTATAATTAAACCATTATTGTTAAAACCCTTTAATAAATTAATTTATCTCATATAAATTACCAGGTTAAATAACACCCTATTATTCACCTGTAATATAAATACTTTCTTACTAACACATCTTAATAACAACACTATTACCATTACTGATACTGCTATTGTTACTATTACTGTTATTTATCCCTAATTCCTTACCTTTAATATATCAAATACTTACCTTTAATACATTACCCTTACTATTCCCTACCTTTAATACATTACCCTTACTATCCCCTATATGAATTACCCTTACTATCCCCTATATGAATTACCCTTACTATCCCCTACTACTTTAATATATTACCCTTACTTCCTCTATAATACTCATTACTTCCTCCCACTCTACCCTTACTATCTCTACACACATCCTTTTGCTTAAAATATTACCCTTACTTCCTCTATAATACTCATTACTTCCTCCCACTCTACCCTTACTATCTCTACACACATCCTTTTGCTTAAAATATTACCCTTACTTCCTCTATAATACTCATTACTTCCTCCCACTCTACACCTATCTCTCTACACACATCCTTTTGCTTAAAATATCCAAACCTTAAAAACTCAATAACCCCTTCATAAAAACACCCCCCCTTAACACACATACCTCTTAATACATTCTTAGTAATACTTATATTTCTATAATTAACACCCCCCTTTACATTACTACATAACCCATTTAAAATATTATAAAATTTTTCATTTAAAACTGTTATTTTAATAAATGAATCATTAGTAAATAACACCCCTATATTACCACTACCACTTACTCTTATTTCTTCATTTATTGTTATTTCACTTCTTTTTATTAAAAAAGTACCATTTTTACTTAATAGGTTGTATGGAGAGTAAGTGTAACAATATAAAGTACTATCATCAAAGCAAACCATACCAACCTCATTATCATACTTGGTAGTGGTGTTAGTAGTGGTGTTGTTGGTAGGAGGAAAGTGTTGTTTATTATGGTTAGTGTTGGTATTAAGAGGGTGTTGTTTATCTATACTCTTACTAACACCCTGTTGTTTATTAGATAGATAGTTAACAGGGTGTTGTTCATTAGTACTTATATTTAAAGGGTGTTGTTTAAATGATAGATTGTTAACACCCTGTTGTTTACTAGATAGATTGTTAACACCGTGTTGTTCATTAGTACTTATATTTAAAGGGTGTTGTTTATCTATACTGTTACTAACACCGTGTTGTTTACTCGATAGATTGTTAACACCCTGTTGTTCATTAGTACTTATATTTAAAGGGTGTTGTTTAAATGATAGATTGTTAACACCCTGTTGTTTATTAGATAGATTGTTAACACCCTGTTGTTCATAAGTACTTATATTTAAAGGGTGTTGTTTAAATGATAGATAGTTAACAGGGTGTTGTTTATCTATACTGTTACTAACACCCTTATAACCATACTCCTTATTACTAACACCCTCCAACATATTCCTACTACTACCCCCTAACACCCTATTATTAACACCCCCTAACATACCAATTCTCATTACATATATAACACCCATTACCCCCACTGCCTCACTAACACCCAACAAATACATCTTAACAGGTCTACTCTGATAATAAAACATACTAACACCTCTACACACATCACCAACAACAACATAATTCTTAAAACAACACACACTACTACACATAACATGCATATCATGAAAAGCTATAGCACTAACACCTTCAATAGGACTTACTTCATATACAAACACTTTAGTACCAATACATACTACAATCTTATATCTTAACACATCACAACATATAACAGGTCCTTTAGTATTCTCTATAGCTATAACACCTAATCTTAAAGTTGTTAAAGGTTTATTTATCTGTGGTATAACACTCTTTATTTTTAATATTATTAATCTACCTTTACATATGTTATCTTCTCCTTTTATATAAGAAGTACATATTATTATATAAGGTAATACTTCTTGAGTGTTATTTAATAACATATACTTTACCATACAAATATATTCATTTAACTGTAATTTATAAGAATCTATAAGGGTATTACACCTATAGAGATCAAGGGAATAAGAGTAAGTCAAGGGGAGGGTATTATTGTTGGTATTATTTTTGTTGTTGATGGGTGTGGGGAGTGTGTTAGTATTTATATTAGTATTACTATTATTTATATTAGTATTACTAGTATTTATATTAGTATTATTATTACTATCTAATATACTATTTATATTACTATCCCTATTACTAATATCTATATCCACATTACTAATATCCACATTACTAATATCCACATTACTAATATCCCTATTACTAATATCTACATCACCTTTAATGTCACTCCCCCTAAATCGTGTCTCTTCTACTCTTGCTATTATAATACATTCTTCTTTCTCACAGTATGTTATACCTTTTGATTTTCTTTTTATTTTAAATTCTTCATATAAATTATCGCTTATAAAATAATTAATTTTAGATTCAAATAAAATACCTTTGGATATGTAAATGTAGAGGGTGTTAGTAAGTGGAGTGGTATTGAGATTAAAGGTTTTATTGTTGTAGGGGTTAGTGTTGTAGGTGTTAGGTTGTTAGTGTTGTTAGTAGGGGGTGTGGTATTAAGATTAAAGGTTTTATTGTTGTAGGGGTTAGTGTAGGTGTGGGTGTTGTAGGGGTGTTGGTTATGTATACTGTTGTTAACACCCTGTTGTTCTTTAGTACTGTTGTTAACACCCTGTTGTTTATTAGATATATGGTTAACACCCTGTTGGTTATGTAGTAGTGTTGTTAACACCCTGTTGTTTATTGGATATATGGTTAAGACCCTGTTGTTTATTAGATATATGGTTAACACCCTGTTGGTTATTAGATATATGGTTAACACCCTGTTGGTTATTGGATATATGGTTAACACCCTGTTGTTTATTAGTAGTGTTATTAACAACCTCCAATCCACTATCTATATTACTAACACCCTCTAATCCACTATCTATATCACTAACACCCTCTAATCCACTATCTATATCACTAACACCCTCTAATACATCCATATCACCCTCTTCCTTACTCCCTATACATACAATACTATCTACTTGTACACTCTTATGTATAAATACTCCTAAATTATTTATCTTAACTATTAACATATCATTACCTTTAATAAATATAATATCTTTACATATAGAAAATACAGTGTTAGTGTTATTTATAGTAAATAATATAAAACTATATAATTTAAGAAGGGTGTTATTTCTATATTCATATATACTTAATAACCCATTATAATGTTTTAAAAGTATTACTGTACGAGACATGTTAGTAACAGAAGATATTTCAAGAATGGTTAAAGGGGTTGTTATGTTGTTATTAAGATGGGTATTATTAGATAGATTGTTAACAGGGTGTAAGGTATTAGATATATTGTTAACACCCTTTATTTCAGTATCATTATAATTAACACCCTGTTGTTCATTGGTACTTATGTTAACACCCTTTATATTATTATCCTTATAATTAACACCCTGTTGTTCATTGGTACTTATGTTAACACCCTCTAACATATCCTTATTACTAACACCCTCTACACCATCATCTCCTAATGTGTTGTGTATAACAATACTAATATCACTTATATTACCTTTATATAATAAAAGGTACCCTTTTAAATTATATATTAATAAATAACACCCTTTTATTATTACTAATAAATTATTAGTTATTGAAAAACAATTAACACCCTTAAAAGTATTAATAATAGTAAAGGTGTTATAATTACTAGTAGTGTTATTAAAGGGGTGATAATTATAAGTAGTGTTATTAAAGGGGTGTAAGGTATTATAATTGTTACTAACACCTTCATTAATATCTCTATCACTAACACTTTCTAATACAACACTAGTATCATTAACACCCTCTAATCCCTCCTTATCATTAACACCCTCTAACCTATTCTTATCATTAACACCCTCTAACATAGTAGTATTACTAACACCCTCTAACCTACTACTATCCCTAACACCCTCTAACCTAATACTATCACCCCCACTACTCATATTATGCTTTATTCTTAGTAAATATAACACATTATCACTAAGTATATAAATAACACCTTTAAATATATTACCTTCTTTAACACTAACCCTTATATCTTCAATTCTTTTCATATCCTTATTAATAACACATATACCTTCTACACTTATTTGTATATAATAACACCCTTCTCTTTTAAATACAAGTGTTTCTTCTTCATCTCTTATTTCACTTTCTACTTCTATAAGTGTGTTATTCCATTCAACTAATACACTTTCTCTTTCATTACTTAAAAGGTAATAATAAGGTATGTTATTATAAGAGGGAGAGATAGTGTTGTTAGTGTTAAAGGGGTGTTGTTGTATTTCTATGGTTATCACCCTGTTGTTTATTAGTACTGGTATTAAAGGGGTGTTGTGTGGTATTGTTAGTGTTAGAGGGGTGTTGTTTACTATTGTTAGTGTTAAAGGGGTGTTGTTCATTAGGGGTATAAATATTACTGTTGTTAACACCCTGTTGTACATCATTGTAGTTAACACCCTTATAATCATTATTCTTATTACTAACACCCTCTAATTCATCTATCCTATTACTAACACCCTCTAATTCATTATTCCTATTACTAACACCCTCTAATTCACTATTCCTATTACTAACACCCTTATAATCATCAATCCTATTACTAACACCCTTATAATCATCTATCCTTTTATTATCACCCTTATAATCATCTATTCTTATTACTAACACCCTCTACACTACCTTTATCATTAACACCCTTATAATCATATACATTGTTATTAACACCCCCTACTACCCTATCACATACAAATACCTTATTAAATCCTTTTACTTTAACACTTCTATTTACTACAAATTCTAATCTATTAAATACCTTTATAACCTTTTTATTTTCACTTGAAAATATCATTTCCATATTTAAAATACCACCTGTCATAACACTACTTGTTATACAACCAAATGTTTCATATACTTTAACAAGAGAAATACTTATTAATATATTTGTATTGTTGTTTATGCATTTATTTAGGGTTAGGTCAGGGTTAGGGTTATTGGGAGTATTACTATTAATATTGTTGTTTTATTACTGTTAGTATTACCAGTATTAGGGGTATTGTTGTTTATGCATTTATTTAGGGTTAGGGTAGGGTTAGGGTTATTAGTATCTATATTATTACTATCTATGAGAGCAGTATTATTATCAGTAATAGTATTAGTATCACATCTATCACTATTACTACCACTGTTATTACTATTGTTAAACTCACCACCACCATTACCACCCTTCATCTCATAGTACTTAAGTATATCACTTACATTATTAATATTAACACCTCTTCTTCTATTAATACCATATAAATACATATTAGACCTGTTAGATCCTATAATAATATAATTATTATTATTACTAATACAAGTAGGAAAATAACACCCTTTTATTTTATTAGTAATTATATCTTTTATAGTGTTATATTCTTTATTTATAGTAAATATAAGGGTAATACCAGGTATAAATATTAAAAGGGTGTTATTTATAAAAGTAGAGACAGAGTTATAAATAACCGTATCAGTAAGTGGGGTGTTATTAGTATTGTTGTTAGTAGTCTTATTATAAGGGTTATTAGTAGTATTAGTGTAAGGGATGTTATCATAAGTACTATCCTCACTATTATCTAACACCCCTTTATCATAAGTAATGTTATTATTGCCTAACACCCCTTTATCATAAGTACTATCCTCACTATTATATAACACCCCTTTATCATAAGTACCATCATTACTACTATCTAACACCCCTTTAACAAACCCTCCATCCATCTCTCTATATAACACCCCTTTATCATAAGTACCATCATTACTACTATCTAACACCCCTTTACCTAACCCTCCATCCATCTCTCTATCTAACACCCCTTTACCTAACCCTCTATCCTCACTATTATCTAACACCCCTTTATCATAAGTACCATCATTACTACTATCTAAAACCCCTTTACCTAACCCTCCATCCATCTCTCTATCTAACACCCCTTTATCTAACCCTCTACTATACTGATTAATATTTACTGTTCTAACACCCCCTTTACATATAAATACTACACTATTATTTCCTATACAAGATAACACCTCATTACTATACAATAATTTAAAAGTATAAAGTGGTAAAGTATGAGTAGATAATATAATAAAGGTATTATAATTATAAGAAGTAATTAATATTTTATTATTGTATAGAAATGCCAGTGTAGGATGTAAAGAATAAGAAATAAATGTTATATCTGTTATATTATAAAGAGTAGGTGATATTTGTAAGTACTTAAAGGTAAGAGAGGAGTGTAGTAGTGTATTGCTAGTGTTAGGGGTGTAAGGGGTGTTAGTATAGGGGTTATTATTGTTGTTATCAGTATTGTTGCTATCAGTAGTATTATTATTGTTAATATTGTTATTAATATAGGGGTTATTATTAAGATTATTAGTATAAGGGTTATTACTACTATTACTAGTATAACCCTTACAACTATAACCCTTACAACTATAACCCTTACAACTCCCCTTACTACATCCTTGCTCTTTTTGGTTGTAGAGTGGGAATAAAGAGAAATGTGTTGGTGAAATATGAATAATACCAATATCTTTAGAAAGTCTAAAGAAAGAAGGGTGTTGTACATTTATATCATATTCTTCTTTTTCAAAATATCTTAATGAAGTAGTGATATAGCAATTTGACAGGTGGTCGTAAGTAAGGGTTGATATTTTTGCATTTTTAAAAAGTATTATTATGTTGTGATGTACTTCATCAGTGTTAGGTGTATTTGTATTGGTTGTATTAGTTGTGTTGTTGGTTGTGTTGGTTGTATTAGTTGTATTAGTTGTGTTGTTAGTTGTACTAGTTGTGTTGTTAGTATTATCAGTTATATCGGTTATATCAGTTATATCCGTTATATTATTTGCATTATTACTTATATTATTTGTATTATTACTTATATTATTTGTATTATTTGTATCAGTTGTATCATTTACATCCTTATTATCACCTATATCATTTACATCCTTATTATCACCTATATCATTTACATCCCCATTATTAGTTATATCCTTACCTATATTATTAGCTATATCCTTACTTATATCACATTTATTATTTATTGGTTTGGTGCAGTGAATACAGGGATATTTTTCTATTTGAAGTATTTTTTCGTAAAAAGTGTCTTTTTTTAAGAGAAAGAGTGTATGGTTAGTTTTAAAGGAGTATAGGTGTGTTGTGTTATTGGTAACTGTAAGTAGAAGGTCTGTGTGTGGTTGTAGTTTTCCTAAAAGTATGTGGTCACATGTTTTTGTTATGGGTTTTTTTGATATGAAGTAGTTCATTTTAGGAGAGAAAGGGTTCTTTTTTTAAATAAGAATTAAGCGTATAAGGGAGGGGAGAGAAAAGGGAATTTATGATTTATGGAAATTATGGGTATAAGGGAGAGGAGAGGGGAGAGAAAAGGGAATTTATGATTTATGGAAATTAAGGGTATAAGGGAGAGGAGAGAATTTTATGATTTATGGAAATTAAGGATAGAAGGGAGAATTTATAGTTAGAATAGAAAATAGAAATTAATGGTAGAAGGGAGAGAGAAGAGAATTTATGATTTAGTAATAGAAAATAATAATTCTTATTGTTTTATTTATTTTATTGTTATTTAGGGATTTATAACATGGAAAAGTAGATGATTCTTATTGTTTTATTTATTTTTTTATTGTTCTGAGTTTATTTATCTTAGAATGATAAATGTCTTTTAAAAGGTCTAGGTTTTACAATAATATTCAAAAGAACTATGTCTTAAATGGTGTGTGGAAGGTGATTGATATTTTTTGTTGTAAGTCTAGGTTTTACAATAATATTCAAAAGAACTATGTCTTAAATGGTGTGTAGAAAATGATTGATATTTTTTGTTGTAAGTAGTGTGATAGCCGGTTGGAACTTACTTTGGTGTCTCATAAGACTAATTGTATTCTTACTTACTATCACTTTCTGAATCCAATAAACTTCTAGCTAATTTATATTATGGCGACTTACATGGAGTATACTTAAGTGTTTATATGCAATAGAAAAGGTTTGGATTCTATTTGGAGATAGTGAATTTTATAGGGTTTTTCTGTATTTCCATTGTTAAGTTTTCTAACTCGAGTAAACAAAGTTGGGTTTCGATGCTTTCTTATAGAAATTACTTACAATTTTATTTTTAGATTTAAATATGGTTAAATAACTTATTTTAAATCTAAAAATAAAATTTGCTTTCTATTGAATACTTTACAGTTAATTATTTTTTTTATTTCAGTTTCTTTTCGTAAAGCGGATATTTCAGAACAGAATTTTAAGAAATAATTAACTGTAAATTAAAAGAGATGTATAAAATAAAATTTAAAATTCAATTTATTATTAATAGTGGGAAAAGTAGATAACCACATAAAAAACTTTTTGCTTGGCAATGGGTGTGTGAAACTGGTGTGAGATCATTGTTTGGATTTTTGGTGGGAATAAAACCACATTACATCTTCAGTTGTTCCATGGGAGTTGTTATGAAGAGGAGAAGGTTTTAGGAATAACGAAACTTTTCTTAAAAATTTATTTGTAGTTTTTTATGTAATTAGATCATAGACCGCAGCTGAAATTGTAGGTTTTGCCATGTAAAAGCATGGAAACCTAGCCTTGCTCACTCGGGTTAGATGACTTAGCGCCCGGGAGATATAAAAATAAACTTATTTAAAGCCAGGAAAGGTAAGTAGCGGGTTATACCTGTTGTTATGACATTGCACCATATAGATAGGCCCCATGTAAATCTCTGAAATATATCTTAGCTAGCAGTTTATTGGGTTCTGAAAGTCTAGAGTAAGTGGTAATGCTACAGTCTTGGGGGAGACAAAAGAATCTCGGCCTTCGATAACACTCCATGCAACTAACATTAACGAACATCGGGCAACTGCTTAGCCTATTATTAGGTTCTAAACACCTGGTAGATGAAAAGCTTTGAGACATAGGTATCACAGGGGTTTCTGATGGAGTTTGGGGTAGCAGTTATTTATGTTAAACCTAGAACTGCGTTAATGTCATGAAAACAAATATAACACTTGCCACTATTTTAAAAAGATGGGATACTTTTAAATAAATTATTTTTTTACCAAAGGATACAGTCTTATATATTCTTAGTTATTAAAAATTAAAATTTAAAATAATTTTACTTAAATAATAATTTTAGATTTGAATTAAAAAAATTATAAATTGTTTGACCTTTTTCACTACCAAAAATACAAATAAGTTTTTCTAAATTTGAACTAATAAATTCTTTTAAATTTTTAAAGTTTGAAATAACCTTTCTATAATTAAAGTAATCAATTCCAGGAATACTTAAAATTATTTCTTGTAAAATAGGATTAATATAATTTATCTTTGATTTTTCTACACTGGGATTTTTATATCTCTTCTGTAGATTTCGAATTGATTGAATTGAGAATAAATGTGAATTCGACCAAATAATTCTTATTTTTTTAAAATGTAAAATTATTAAAATTAATTTAGATAATATACTATTTTTAAAAGATTCTTCTTTAAAGTTAAAATAATCGGATAAACAAGGGCGTCTTCCATTATCAAATTCTAATAAAAGATAATTGAAGGTATAACTATGTTCCATCATTTTCAGTTGTAAATATAATCTTCCACTGTTTAATGAAGAAATTAAATCTAAAATATTTTTTCTTTCTAAACATATTGAAGATCCTAATAAATAATCACCTATCTCCAAAGCCATTACATCTATTTTATTCCCAGATTTATAAAGAAAATATGGCAAACCAGATCTCATTTCTCTAAAGTCTATATACACTTTATATTCTCTTATCTCTTCTTCACTATCTTCTAAATCTATAGCAATTTCTTTTGATAGATCTAATGACATGGTAGAATAATTTTCGATCAGTTTTACAAAACAGTCTTTTTCATTTCTTATTTCCATTAAATACTTTTGTTCTTCGAGAGAGTCTTTATACATTAACAAATAAACACAGACATTTTTTTCTGTTTTATTTGCCCAAGTTTCAATCTTTCTAATACAACCCAAATCATTTTCAATAAAAAATACAAAATCATAATTTATTTCACAGAGAAGAAAATCATAAAAAGTTAGAACTGTAATAAAATTAGTTTCTTGTTTATTTTCTGGTTTTAAAAAATTAAAAATTGTATTTTCGGTTTTGGTTTTTATTTCTGTATTTATTTTTAAACCGAAATTTTTGATTTTGTCAATCAAACATTCTGAAATAAATGTATTTGGTGTTAGGATTACTATTTTCTTAGAAGATAATTCAATTATTAACTCAATCAGTTTATTGATTTTTAAATTGCTTGAAAATTTGCATTTAAAATTATTTTTGCATTTCGATTCCTGTTTAAAATGAGTTTCTTTAATTCTTTTACTTTTTTGATTATGGGAAATCTGTAAATATGTTTGAGAATCCGAATTAGTAGGTTCATATTCCTTTTTATTATTTGATTCATTGGGTTTACATTTTATGGATTTGTTATTCTCTTCTATTTCCAAATAATATTCTATGGATTTGTTATTCTCTTCTATTTCTGAACAATATTCTATGGATTTACTATTCTCTTCTATTTCTAAACAATATTCCGATGATCTTTCTAATAACGCATGAGATATTGGATGATTTATCCAAGTAGAATTATTTTTTAGTTCAATTTGTTCTTCAAAAATGGCTTTTAAATATTGATAGAAATATTTAAAATCTACATTGAAGAGAAGAAAATACAGTTCTTTCATATTTTTTAAGTCTGCGATGAGTCTTTTAATTTGTAATTTTGATTCAAATTTTTTTGAAATAATTTTTAAAATTTTGTTGAAACCATATAATAAAATATTCTCGTAATCAAAATCTATTTCTTTACAATATGTTTTGAGTTCTTTGAATAAACACTGAATTACTTCAATTAACATCATCTGAATCTCTTCATGTTTCGAAGGTAATTTAAATTTAATCTCATTCAATTCAATTTCCTTTGCAAGAGATTTTTTAATTGTTTTATGAAATCTTGGATAAATAAATACTTTTTTTATTCTAAGAACTTTTAATATTTGTTGAATTCCAGAAAATCTACTCATTATTACATGTGGGAATACTGTAAATGCTTTTATAAGACCTTCGCTATTTCTTTCTCTAAAAAGATAAATTATAAATTCCTCAGTAGAATTCTCTTTTAAAGTTTCTGCGTTATTAATAAGAAAGCAACTTATTTTAGTTGTTTCAATAACTTCATTTAAAATATCTGTAACTAAAATCCTAGAAGATACATAAAATACTCCTCCGGTTTTGTATAATGCTTTTCTTTTATCAATTGTCATTGGATTTTCATTCAGATTATGTAAATATTTATTTTTAAAAGAAAAAAAATATTTTTCTTCATTTAATGACAAATTAAGTAGAATAACCAAAGAAGATGAATTTAAATACATTTTTATATTTTGTAAAATAATATCTTCTATTCCCAACCCTCTGGCCATTATAAGTAGATAATTTTTTCCATTTGCTTCTTTTAAAATTTCTTTTTCATATTCTAAAAGCATCAAAATGGGTGATGAAATTCATATGTAGTTTAAAAAATATAAATTGTAGGTTAGACAAAATATTCCGATGAATTCCCTCATGCTAATGTTTTAATGGTTTAAAAACTAAAGTGTGAGTTTTTTCAGGAGAAATCTTCAAATTCAAATAAGAATAAAAAGAAGATATCAGAATAGAAATTCATATCACAATAAAAAAAAAGTAAAAAAATAAAATTGAAGCGTAAATTAGTAGTAAAGAGGCTACACATATTTATTTTTGATAAGAGTTTAAAACAAGAAAATATTTATTAAGCTAAGAATTACATTTTAAGCTTCAAATCAAATATTCAAAACAGAACACTTAGGCATTATGACTTGCTAGCCAATGAGTTGGGTCTTATTTATAATTGTAATACCGAGCTAATCCTTTAGGTGATAGCCCGGGAAGATATTTCGGATAAATATCATGAGTCTTACATAAAAAGATTTTAAATACTCATAAATATAGAGGCATATATTCAGTCGATAGTACGAAAGAAGACAGACAAAACAAATTACTTAATCGACAAAGAAGACCTCAGTCGGACTAAATGACTAATAAAGTTTTCAGAGCGCATCATGGGTTTTATACAATAGCCAATGACAAAGAACTAATTTTTGTTTACTTCTCGCTAGAAATTAAGAATATGGTGACAAATAGGTAAAAATCAAAAATTCTATATTTTAGAGATTAAACACGATGGAAAAGCCATACCCAAAGGAACAAACAATCAATATAAATGAAAATTCAAATCTAGAAGAAGTAATTAAAGAGGTGGAGCGAAATGTATAAAAAAATAAAAAACAAATACATTTAGAATTTAATTAACTTAAAAAGGAGAATATTTATAACTATCATAACATAACTAAAAATAATTTTAAAACAAAGAAAAAATAGAGACTAATTATCCTATATATACCAATTTTATTCTAAATTTATTACTTCTGTGTCCGATAAATAATATTTCTTTAGTTTACCAAATTAAAAAATACTCTTCCATAACTTTTTAATATTCTTTTACAACCAACTTTTAAAATATATTACAGCACAATAAAAGTGCCATTTTTTCTTTATATTCTTAAGTCGAAATGTGCATCTTTACGTAATTTGCATAGTTAGAAATTAAACTTAATAATTTATAATGTTTTAGATGGTAACCGATAATAAACATAATAAGGAGGATGATTTTTGAGATGATTATGAAATATGTAAGATATGGAAAAATTGTAAAAAATTATAAAGAGATATTTTTAGAAACCAGAATTTTTTTCAAAGAACTTATAATCTTTTTATATGTTAGATTATGTTTTAGATATTTGCGGATAAACTTTTACAAAAGATAAGTTAAATTGATCTAAAAACATTTGAAGCACGTTTCAAACTTTGAATATGCTCAATACTTGTCGAACATATTAAGTATAAGTAATGTTTGACCCAAATCTAAAATTTTTACAAAATAATGTTTAATTAATTTTTATACCGCGATAAAAAAATTAATTTTTTTGATTTCTAATCACAAGCAAATTAAATTCAATCTATATTTAATTTTATCAAAGTTATATTTAATTAATATAACCAATAATATTGAAATTTCCCCTTTTACCATATTTAGATTTTTAGTTGATTTTAAGGAGAAAAATATAATTTATAAGAAAATGATCCCTACTGACTAGAAATGTTATCCTTTACAAACGATAAAAATAGTTATTTGAAAAAATATACCAGACAACTTGATTTGGGTTGTAAATTGAACAAGTGCTGTCGAATATTTTGTAAAAGAAATATGTCAAGATCTTGTATGCAAAATATAGGAAAAATGTTGGCCAAATATGGATCGGTTTTTTATTGTGAAAATATATGTCTTATTCTTCAGGGTAACGAGTTTTCCAATGATTATATTTCAGTTGGCTGTAGACCATTGGATTTCTTTTTTTATTTAACGCATATTTTGTTTGATGAAGACTTTATAAAAGTAAAAAATAAAGGATGTACATCTCAAAAGTCGGAAAATTGTGATACATTTATAAATAAGAAATTAAATCATGAATTTTGCGAATATTTTAACAGTGCTAAATTTGGAGAAGAAGATATTGTATTAATCGAAGGACTATTATATTTGCTACTCAAAAAATATGAATTTACATTAGAACAGACACTCGGCTTAGTGATAATTAGAATATTTAATGTCGTTTCTCGTCATTATACGCTTAAAAATGTATATGTTCAGCTTTTTACAAATACATTTCTCAATATACAAAGATTATCAAAAGAAATATCGAAAGATGATGGTAATGAATGCTGTTGTTTTGAGGATATGAATAAAGATTCTATATCATCAAATATTTCAAATGAATCAAACATTCATTCCAATGAAACATTAAAATCGGTTGCAGAAAAGGAATCAATTAATACGATATCAAGCGTAACAAAAATTTCTGCTTGTAAATCCCCAGATAATTATAATAGCAAACTAGCAAATATAAACTTAAAAAATATATTAAGCGCTGAGAGTAATCATACAAGTAGGTATTCTTTGAATAGCGCATATACATCAAATGATACAGGATTACTCCGAGAATGTATATTTAAATCGAAAATAACAAAAAAGGATTTCATAAATCTTGTAAATTCTGTTTCCCTGTGTATAAACTCAATGGCACATGTAAATATTAGAGAATCTGCGTGTTTAGAAAATCTTTTCAATATTTTTAATATTCTCTATACAATTAATGATCAAGAAAAAATTTTAAACTATAAAAAATTTTATTCCGAAGAATATTGTAAATCCCAAAATTTCAAGGAAGAATTTAGATCTTATAAAGCAAATTTTAAATCGATGTTAAAATATACCTTTATACTTCCATTGAGAATGAAAGCAGAATTCATTAAATCAGAAAACAGTGATATGATGAAGTCGTGTCTGCAAGATATGTTTTTTAGAGCACTTTTTGAAGGCGAAACAAAACCGTATTTGTTTATTACGGTCGGAAGATCTACAATATATAGAGATACAATGAATATTTTAAAGAATTTAGATGATAGTGAAATGAAAAAACAACTAAAAATAACTTTTGACAACGAAGAAGGTGTGGATTCTGGAGGAATCCGAAAAGAGTATTTTCAATTGTTAAGTGAGGAAATAACAAATGATCACGGTCTATTTAAAATCAAAAATAATTATTTATGGTTTAAAATCACAGATAGAGCTTCTGATAATCTTAGGGAATATGAAACGATAGGAAAACTAATCGGGATAGCCTTGTATAACGATGTAGTGTTAAATATACCTTTCCCAAGTGTGTTTTTCAAAAAACTGTTGTCTAAAAGAACGAATACATCTGATTTACAGCAGATATGTCCAGATATTTTTCAATCACTTTATAATCTTAAAAAATGTCAAAAGGAAGAATTAAAAGAATTAGAACAAACTTTCGAAATAGCTTATTCCACAAATGATATTGAAATAACACATTTTCTTGTGGAAAATGGAAATAAAGTAATGGTAGATTGTGAAAATGTCAACGAATTTATCGAAAAATATGCAGATTTTATCCTGAATGAATCTATATCAGCTGAATTTGAATCTCTTAAGAAGGGATTTTTTTCAATTGTGAAACATTCAACCGTGAGTTATCTTCATTCAAAAGAATTAGAAAAAATTATAGTAGGCACAACATTTATAGATGTTGAAGCAATTCATAAACATGCTTTAAATACAGGTTTTGATGAAAATTCATCGACTCTACAAAATTTTTGGGAAATATTTACCGAATTTGATTCTGAGAATCGAAAAAAGTTGCTTCAATTTATAACCGGAAATGATAGAATACCGGTCTCTGGGCCAGAATCACTAAAATTAGTTATAATGAAAAATGGTTGTGATACCGATCGGCTTCCTTCATCACAAACATGTTTTAATACACTTTTGTTGCCGGAATATTCTTCCAAAGAAAAATTAAAAAGCAAATTATTGAGTGCTATTCACATGACCAAAGGCTTCTTTTTATTATAAAAATAAATAAAAATATTTTTTTCAATTTTTACTTTCTATTCAACCTTGAAATTTATAATTAGATTTAAACATTCTCGGTTCGGTTATTTGCAATGCCATCTAAAAGCCGAATATTTATGTATTTGTTCGATTTTTATCAATACAAAAAAAAACCATATATATATGAAAGGCAGCCTCGACCTTAAAAGAAATGCAAAAGATCACCTAAATGCAACTTAACAACAAACTTTAAAATTATAGGACAAAAATCATTAGAAATATTCTAAATTCGACTTTAAAAGACAAAATTTTTTATTAGAATAGATTTTTTTTCTTAACAGCGACATTATGTTAGCTCCTGATACATTTGAGTAATAAAATGTCTCATAAACCCGCAAAAAAAAATGTTTGTTACTTTGAATCGATTATTTTTTAGGCTGGGTTTGCAATTATGTATTTGGTTCTGATCTGGAGGAATATAAGAGGTACTAATCTGAATATATTGGCTTATTTAATATAAAATGATATCGGACAAGTATTTACGCTATACAAACAAATTGCAAAAATACAATTAACTGTGTAATATAGTTCATATATTTTTACAATGTATAGAAAAGTATATGAAATCTAGAAAACATATCATATCATGCACCTATATTTAAATGCTAAAAATAAATTATAGCTATAAAATGTAACAATCACCTTCGAAGATAAAATTCTAATTGTAAAGAATTTGTTTTGCTGGTAAAATATTATGAATTTAATCTCATAAATAATACAAATGTAAAACAAAAATTATTAAAGGTTTTAAGTTCAAAAGCCTGATATAATATTTCTGGATATTATGTCTCTTTTAGTACGCATTTGTAACTCATTAAAATAAAAAATATTAAGCTTAGTCAGAACTCAGAAATAAAAGTGTCGATATAGAAAAAAAACGGTGCTAATCAAAGAAAAAATAGTTATTTTAGGAGAAATATTTATTCCCGAGGATAAGCTCAACTTTAAGATTCCCCAAAAATATCCTATTACTGTTTATTTCTCAGATTATATATATTTTCAAAATTTATTTACAGCATTCAAGGATAAATACTGTTCCAATAAAAAATCTATTTTTTATGACTTCTTTCTGTTTTTTTGAATATTTTTTTTTACATTACTTTAGGTATCTCACCTTGGCTCTCCCATCGCAATAAATATTAAAAACATAATGCAAAAAAATAAGATCTACGAACCATATTTCTGGTTTTCGTGGAAAATTTGAATTTTTTCAGTAATAGAAACAAAGAATTAAAGAATTGATGACAGATTTAATTTGATTGGATTATATTATAACGTTTGTGAATTTATCAAACACAAATATTATTTCTAAAGTTTATATACTGTTTGATTGAAATATACTGCAGTAAAAAGGTTAATAAGTACAATTCTAGTTTGATTTTTCAACATTAAAATTTGGAACTTTATTCCAAGCAAAAAAGCAACCTTACGAAGTCAATTCCTGTATTATAAATACTCATCATATTTTTTTACAATAAAAAAACTTTTCTTCGTCAGTAATTCGACTATTTTTCATATTTTTTTAATATCTGACGTATGAGCTACTGCCTAAAATTAACTTTGTGTAAACCGAGACAATTAAGCTAGTAAAATAAAAATTTTACATAAATTTTAGATAGCGATTTCCTTATACCGAATAAATTTGCTCTATAAATTTCTCGGATCGACATTGGTTTCAGATCCAATCTTCTAAAGAATTTATTTTTATTTTATATTTTACATCAAACTATTCTAAATTTTAGATTTTCAATTATATGATCTACTCGGTTAAACTAACCATAATTCGCAAATTCGGACAATCAATGGGAATTTCTTTAAATATGGAATTAGGTGTTTTTATTTTTGATTTTTCAGCCAATTTTATGTTTAATTTAAAACGCCTGATATATAATTGGTCCACTTTTAGGCTTTGGGAACTTTTTTCAGTCCTATTATATCTGGAAATCAAGATTCATCAAATAAGGTAATTTTCGCTTAAAAAATTATTCTCAATGACTCTAAGTTCTGGTCGGTGTGTGGGTTGTTTATAAAACACGACTTCTTGAGGGTATTCAATGATGCATTTAGCATCTCACATATGTGTTTGGTCGCGGATCTAATCCTCTTCATGGAGTAAAATATATATTTAAAAATCATTTTTTTAAAGAAAAAAAATTTGTGAGAATTTATGGTCTTATTCCCACAAGAAAATAGAGTATTTTTAGTTGATAATATGATATTTGTTACGATACTGTTCTGTGTTATCAAAATAGAAGCGGAGAGAGTAAGGCTGTACAAAAATTGTCCTCTTGGCGATGAGTGTGTACAACTCATGTGAAAACGATTGCCGCCATTGTGTTAATTATAATCACCTTGAATTTATAGAAAAATCTTTAATAATCCCGAGTTAGAACAGATTTAAAGTAACAAATGGAAAACTTTTATTTGTTCATTTCAAGATAAAGAGGTAAACGATTAAGTATGTAAGTTTAAAAATAAATATTATTTATTTTGAAGTTCGTTACAGAACAGTATTATTTATAACTGTCGTATCTCCAAATTTTTTTCTCCTATCGATGAAAAAAGGGACAAACTTTTAAATATTCAATTATTTAATGATTTATGAAATCCATTTTTCCTGTATAATAGAAATATTTTTATCTTTTAATTTCTTAAAGATTATCAAGTATTCTACGAATGTAAATTATTTTTTTACAATCATTTAAGATAAAATATTTAAAAGGTTTGAAGAATTATAAAAATGTAACTTCTTAAAAAAAAATTCGACTCAAATAAATGTACGTACATGGTTTATTGAACGTTTAAATAAAGTCGATTGTGTCCTGACGTCCTTAGAAGTCACATTTATACTTCAAGCTTTATTTTTTGAAGTATTTAAAGTCATAACGATTACATTAAAAATTCTACACTATATATCAGTCGAAGTATAAAGTACAATGAATCGAAGATCATTTAATTAGCCAATGTATTACAAATGTGAAGATTGCAAAATTTAAATTTATACCAAGCGTAAATTTTAAGACTCACAAGAAATTCATAACTGTACAAAAATTTATCATTAAGCTATAAATTTATGGGTTAAAACTTTGTTCAAACCTGTATGCATTTTCTTCTACCTTTTTACAACCATCTTTTCTTCTCTTAAATCAGAATCTTCATTTATGTTTATTGTCAGTTCCTCTAATGTAATACTAAACCTGAAATAAGTAGTTGATGATTCTTTGGCTTAAAGTGTTTTACACTATCTTCCTCGTTACCAGCTTGTTTTAATTCAAGTGTTAGTTCCCCGTGAATCCCAACTGTCTTAATAACACATATTTCAAGCTCTTTCCCAGCTCTCCTCGGCATTTGATTCAAACTTAAGTCCTCTTTATCGATCAAAGGATACAAAAATTTAAAACCTTGATTTATTTTTAATAGTACTGTGTTAATAAAGTCCAATCTATTTTAAAATATTGATCCTGAATAAATTTATCTATAATGAACTAAAAATGAATATAATAAAATATAACAATTATAAAAAACCCGCTAAACAATAAAAAACGATAAAAATGCTAGAATAGATGGCTCTAGCCAAATACGAAACGAATTGAACGCCTCGGTCGACCATCTTAGATAGAATATAAAGTAATTGGTTATGAAGATAGAGGGAAAGATTTATGAAGTTTAAAACTTTGCTCTATAATAGAATGCGATATTTCCAAATAGACTCGGCAAATTTTTTGTGGAAAGAATGTAAATATGAGGCTAGACCGTTATATTAGATAGAGTAAATATATTATATAGAGAATCAGCTACTTCAAAAACATTAGAATGACTTTGCAACGTAACTTAAGAGATCAAAGTATAATAATGATAATCACTCGTTCATATTCAAAGATTTAAATACAAACGTTTTTCGATATTCATAAATTTATTGAAATTAAAAGATTGCATATGATTCAAGCAACAAATAAATATATATCGATCTATTGTGTTCAAAAGCAAGATAAAATGTAGGAATTAATCATGTTTTGATTATATTATTATACAGGGAAATTTTTTAACATTTAAATTTTTTTATAATGTTGAATATTTTCAAAAAAAGAAACAATCATATGACTATATCTAATAAATATAATAAAAGCATCTGCTAAATTTGACAACAAATAATGCAAAATTTAGACTAATAAACACTTTACATGAAATTGATGCTATAAAATATTCTAGATATATTTTCAAATATAAAGCTTTTTTTCCTTAGTTTTTTATTTTTTAATATTCTGATTTAACTATCGATATATTAAAAAACAGAAGGACATTACATTGTAATATAATGTGTAGAATTGCTTTAGAAACATGAGTATGCATGATAAAATCATAAATATTAGATTAAACAGCAAAATATAGTTATAAACACACATTCTCAGAAATTTTAAGAACATATATCAGAAGCACTGTCTTTGAATAAGTAGTTGTAACAATCTAAATTCTTCATAAGAACAAGATTTGCATTAAATTAGCCACCAAATCAATTTATGAAAAAATTTACAAGGAACTTTTCAATAATAAAATTGTGAATTTATGATTCACTCTTAGATCATTTTCTACTCTAAGACTAAAAAGAGTTCAATAAAAGAATAAATATTAAGAAAAAGCCTTATGAATATAGGTTTTTATTTGTAATAAAGTGATAGATGTACAACATAGCCGAAAAATAAATATAATATATTGATCTTTTGCATATTTATTAACATTTAAAATTTTTAGTGTGAAGCTTACATATTACATATTTCCTTACACTGTTTATAGAACAATTTATCTTTATATTTGAAAGAGAATAGATAAGTCAGAAATTGACTTTAATGCTTTAACGAACAAAGTTGGAATAAGAATTCAATATTCATACAGAGAAGAGCTTTTTTTCGTATTTGATGATTATTCGAAGGAGATGAAATTTTTATAAATATGAGATTTTTTTCGTAATATCATGCACAATTTTAAATTTTTAACAAGGCTTAGAACTATGTTGAATATTAAACAACTTATTTTAAAATAGGAATGTCTTGCAGATAAAATTAAGTTGTTAATTTTATATTTATTCTGTTCCTGGATTTAACGTTTTCTATGACTTAAAACTGGAAAAATTAATATTAGGAGTCAGCACGAAAACAGATAGGTTTAATTTGATATCACTTAATACCGGAGAAAAATTTAATACTAAGATTGAAAATGAAAGTGATGAGTTTTATTTTATATGAATTTTATCTGTTCTAAGATATAGAAGTAAAAATTTAAATTGTTTTTAAAAATCATAAGCTGCAAAAACATATCGATAGGAATGAATTTCTTGATGTAAAGTTTAAATTCATTCATTTAAAAAATGTTTTACTAAATATAAGACGTTTAGCTAAGAAATTTTTGAACGAAAATACGATGTGCAAATATAATTCAAAATAACCAAAAGAATTTTTTTTAATCAAAAAGGTAATGAACTTAAAGAAAAATCAGATAAAAATTCAAATTCCTTAGACTTTGTTCTGTTAAATAGAATATAAACTTTATAAGAAACTATTAATCAATTTATTTAAAAATTTATTGAACAATTTTGAAATTTTTTAAAGATTTTTTTAAGTGTTATTTGTCTTTACTTACTCACTCAATAGGTTACCGCTCATTAAGAGCCCTAGCGTGATTTATTATAAACCTCCCCCTGTCAAGATAAAGCGCCTCGCGTTTAAATTCGTCTACAACAAGGCTCAAGATATTTTTATACATCATCTAGCTATCTAGCTTTGGGGTGAACAGAGAGTCTTCGACCGTCGCGATTAGACACATACATCCTTTTAAATACTCGGCATATCTAAGGTAACTTAGCCTGGTTAGTTTTCTTTACCATGAATAAATTATCTGATTTATCTTCCTCTTTCATATATGCTTCATATTTATTTTTTATCTGATTATTCGCTGTAATTTTATTTTTATAAAATACATGTTTCAAATTTTGATCTATAATTGATTTAACACTTTCTTTATGACTTTTACATATTTTAAAAGCGAGTATAGACTGCACTTGCCTCTCTGGTTTTATATTACATTCGAAAGTGCCATTTCTATATTTTAAGCTGTATTTAGTCTTGACAAAACTCCTCTTCGTCGATCAAAAAAATTGTTCCGACTTTTTAGAAAGTGAAGTATTAAAAAATCAAAATAAAAATAAACGATTCCTCAAAAGTTTATTTGTTGATCGAGGTTTCTATTTTAAAATCGAGTAATATAACGACGAAGAATTACCTAAAAGTTTTAATTGGCTGTAAAAATTAAAAAAACCAATGATATTGTTTGATTAAGAATATGAATCTTGTGATATGTTGATAAATTTTACAGAACCAATACTAGTGTGCAGAGGTAGAACATGATAAGTCTAGAAATATTTAATTTGTTCAAAAAAATACTCATTAACCATTGTTAAACAACATTTCTGAATTTCTTACATCTTTTGAATACCATTATAGATCAATTTTTCTACTTTTATTTAATTTTAATCTTATTTCGAAAAAATCGTTTTTTTTAGATCTTCATTAGTAGTTCTTTCTTAAATTCTTTTACAAGTATCCAAACAATTGTATAATAGAATAATTTTTTTAAAGACCATTATTTTTACAATATATTTATATCTTCAATAATAATTAAATGAAAGAATTGTGCTTAAATTTATAAAGGAATTTTATACTTAATTAAATTAAACGATTTTCCATAAATGTTACTTTTAAGTTATAGATTATTCCATAAATGTTACTATGAAGTTATAGATTATTCCATTGAATAATAAAAAAATCATGATATTAGAAAAAAAAATATAGACAAAGGAATACTTGATACAGTTTAATAATACCGAAAAGTCAAGAGAAGAGGTGCAAATAAATGATAAAATTATTTAAAAAAAAAGAAAATAAAGAATCTATAGCTAATATAAATTTAAAGACTTATAAAACAAGAAAGGAAAAATATTTTATGTATAAAATATTCAGAAATTTTATTAGGAAATTGCTAAGCTATAGCTATAAATGCAGGTATGAAATAGTAAAAAATATACTTTAAAAAATCAGATGAGATTATAAAAGCCTTAATTACAGATTCAAAAATTATATCAAAGAACCTAGGTTAAGAGAATTATTTAAATATTAGGTTTATTTTTTTGTTGAATGTACAATAAATAGAGTCTACAGACCTATGGCTATTAGTGATCATAAAACCCAAAAAAATCTAAACGAAATGCAGTTAATAGAGAAATAAATTATTTGATTCTGGATATTTATGTATTATGTTTGTTATTACTTTATTCTACCACATTACAGTTTTGATTCACCTGTTCTTTAAATTTGAATTTTTTAGTCTCTGTACCTGTTTTGAATTCCATTATTTATCCACACTTTAAGTTTATTAATACTGTAATTTCTAAACATTCGAAAATAGAATAAAATTAAAAAAATGAGTTTTCAAACAAAATGTTACTAAATGAAATTTCGCAAAACATGCCGTAAATATTATGAGATTCTTATTTAAATCCAAAATTTTATATGTTCTAAAAATTTTAATGGAAAAGTTAAATACTTCTAAGAATATAGAGAACATTTATATAAAAGAATTTTATTATCGGAGAGGCAAAAGGTAACAGATTAAAATCTAAACATTTTAAAGTGATATAAAATTTTGACTAATAAAGAAAAAAATTTATGAATTAATTATATTTTCAAATGTATCGTAGATATATTAAAAAACTTATCTTTATTCTAAAAAAACAGAATCACTTTAGAGGAACTGAGATAAATATAAATGAAAAGTCTGATTTGGAAGAAGAAACATCTGTGGTAGAGGTAGAAGCAAATGCATAAAAATTGCAAACCATTTTAACCCAGAATTTTATTAAATAGAAATTCTAAAAAAATAGTATTTTAAAAAATTTGAAGGGAATAAATAAAAAATTCAGCTTTTAAAAAAACTAAGTTTCTGTTAATTGATAAAAAACAATATAATGAAATATACTTTAGAAATTACAATAACATTTATACTTATAAACCATCTTATTATTTAATTAAATTTTTATTATTTGCAAATTCTAAAAGTAGAAATTAATTTGGTTTAAAAAACCGGAATAATAAAACAAATGGAAAAATATCTTTGCTAATGCAGTTATATAAGAATCTACAACTATAAATTCCGAAATTATTATTGTGTTAAAGTAGAAAAATAATGTATAACTTAATGTTATTAAAATATAGATTCTGTAATAATAATTTAGAATCAAGAAGAAAAAAATCTTGCTTAATTTTAAGTATAAAATGTAGAGTAATATTAGTTTGTCCTAGAAGTATTAAAAACCACAAGGAATGTCTTTTTAAAATACAGGTTTAAATATATCAGTAAAAGGATTAACAAAATATTACTAAACTCGAATACTAAAAAACTGGTATAAAAAAGAGTAATTTTAAAGTTATATTTTCAAAATTTAGTGCAGAATAAAAGAAATAGCTATAACTTATGTTCATATACAAGAAATATAGAAATGAAACCAAATATAATTTTTAGAAGGTTCATTTTTTACTCGATATATAAATATGATATAATATTTTGAAAATAATTTTATGAAGTAGAATTATGAAACTATAAATAATGAAATAATATTGGTTTAAGAAAAATCAACGATAGAACTAAAATTATATAAATTTTAAATCATATTTTAAATCCTTAGAAATATAGTAAGTTTCCAAGGAGTAAATATTAGTTTTTTTTAGACAGTAATGTATTTTGGAAGTATAGAGTTATTAAAACTATGAATAATATGCAGATCTTCAATTTGTATTTTTCAGAGAATTTTTATGTACTAAAAACCATATTTATTACTGAACAGGTACCTTTTAAGATTTTTGAATTTATAAACCAAAAATACCACTTGTAAAGCATTTTTTAAAATTTGATTCTTCGTTCTAAACAAGAAATTTCATTTTTCTAATATTTATAATATATCAATATCATTCTAAATAAATTTGATTAAAAAAAGATCTTTTGATATATTTGACATGATAAAATACTTTTTTAATTTATAAAAAAATTCTTAACCGTTGTATGTTCGAAGGAAAAACCTGGAAATAGAAAAACAATTTTTTTAAATAGAACATCTTCTTGGAGTTAAATATTAACGAATGTGATATTTATATACACAAAGAAAAATTTGATGTTTAGTATTTTTTCTTTTTTAGATATATGATTCGTTAGTAGAGAATGGGTAAGAAAAGAAATTTGAAATAATTTAACATATTTAGAATTCTTTATATTAGAAGTAAGTTGATTGATTTTATTTTTTATGGGTGTTATATTCTCTAAATATTTTTGAAAAGATTGATTTGGTGTTAAAATTACTGTGAAAATTATTTTTTTCGTATATAAAGGATGTTATTTATAGAACTGTTTACCCCAAATCATATGAGAATTAAAATGTCAATAGAAAACACTAAGAATGAGACAAATCAACCAGAAATTACAATTGCATGTAACCGTAGAAATCAAGTTGATCTAATCAAATTGATCTACAAACGTACTTTCGAATCATTAACTTAGTTGTTAATTCACGTGATTTAGATCAATGATCAAATCGATATGGTGTTCTAGTTACTTTGACATGTTCAAGTAACAAATTGGTGTTACATATGGTTACTGCTCTGATGCAGATTTTGGAGGTTTTCCGTTGTTACTTTGGTTTCTTGTGCTGCTTTATTCATCGGGATTAAGTTATGGACTCAACGAGTCAATTGTGTGTGATTTGGATGTGACGTGTAATGGTATATTTGTGCAACAGGTTGATTCTGCCTGACGAGGATGCTTGTCTCTGGGATTAAGCCATGCAAGTCTGGTGAAGCGAAAGTGGAACTGCGAACGGCTCAGTAGAACGGTGATTATTTAATCGTGTAGGAAGGATAACCGCGGGAAACTGTGGCTAATAACACGAGTAAGACGCCGACCCATCAGTTTTATCGTACGGTAAGGGCGTACGATGGCTTTAACGGGTACGGGGGATCAGGGTTTGATTCCGGAGAGGGAGCCTGAGAAACGGCTACCAGGTCTAAGGACAGCAGCAGGCGCGAAACTTGCCCAATTGGAGAGAGGCAGTTATGAGACGTATATTTTGTAACCGGGGTAGAATACCGGTGATTGACTGGAGGGCAAGTCTGGTGCCAGCAGCCGCGGTAATTCCAGCTCCAGGAGTGTCATAGTGCATTGCTGCATTTAAAAGGTCCGTAGTCAGTGTTGACAGGGATGCTAGAAGACACTTTCTTCATGGAGTGTATTGGCATTCTAGGTTAGCATGTAGGAGCGGAAGAGGGCGACTGTATTGCGTAGCGAGAGGTGAAAGTTGACGACCTACGTAGGACAAACCGAAGCGAAAGCTGTCGTCCAGTACGTTTCCGGTGATCAAGGACGTAAGCCGGAGGAGCAAAGGTGATTAGAGACCCCTGTAGTTCCGGCCGTAAACTATGCCAACTGGGTGTTACGTAGTGGTACCCACGAGAAATCAAGTATATGGGCTATGGGGATAGTACGATCGCAAGATTGAAACTTGAAGAAATTGACGGAAGGACACCACCAGGAGTGGAGTGTGCGGCTTAATTTGACTCAACGCGGGACAACTTACCAGGGCCAGTTGTATGACGAATCTTTGATGAGTACGACTAAGTGGTGCATGGCCGTTCACAACATGTGAGGTGACTTTTAGGTTTATTGCTGTAATGTGTGAGACCCTCAGCTACGGCGACTGGGGACTATAAGTTTCAGGAAGGAGGGGGCTATAACAGGTCTGTGATGCCCTTAGATGTTCTGGGCTGCTCGCGCACTACAATGTTATTTCTAGGTATATTGTAAAGATAAAGGATAACTCGGTTGGGATTGCGTTCTGTAATGGACGCATGAACCAGGAATTCCTAGTAGTCGCGTGTCACTAACGGGCGACGACTGCGTCCCTGTTCTTTGTACACACCGCCCGTCGTTATCTAAGATGGTGCTATGTTCGAAGAGGGTTTTCCTTCTGAGGACGTAGGATTAGATTGGATACAAGTCGTAACAAGGTTGCTGTAGGAGAACCTGCAGCAGGATCAGTGCTAGTACTTTTATTGTGTAGTTTTTTCATATTAAACTCATACAAGGGATCACTTGGCTCCGTATCCGAGGAAGGCCGGAATAGTTTCCGAGAACTAAGGCCGAACGGCATTGTAAATGCCTGACTACCCCCTGGACTTAAGCATATTATTAAGGGGAGGAACAAAAACTAACTAGGATTTCTGTAGTAGCGGCGAGCGAACAAGAAATAGCCCCGAATGTAAGCCTCCGGGCATTGTTAAGATCGTCGTAACGAATTACCGGGACAGGTAAGCCATAGAGGGTGATAGCCCCGTAGTGACGAGTAATGGGCAGAGTAGGGTTGCTTGGTAATGCAGCCTGAAGAGGTGGTGGGTTCCATCTAAGGCTAAATATGAGCGGAGACCGATAGCGTAATAGTACAGCGATGGAAAGGTGAAAAGCTAAAAAGTGCAAAGACGTGAAATTGTATTGAGTATCCTGATAACAGGACCCGTCTTGAAACACGGACCAAGGAGTGCATCTGCATAGCAAGTTAAAGGGGGGTTTCCTTTAAGCGTAGCGAAAGCAGATATAGCTGTTCGGATGCGACCCGAAGGGCTGTGAACTACACCTGGCCAGGTTGAAGCCATTCGAAAAGATGGTGGAGGACCTAAACTTGTTCTGACGCGCAAATCGATGGTTTGAGCTGGGTGTAGGGGCGAAAGACCAATCGAACAGCCGGGTAGCTGGTTCCCATCGAAATGTCTCTCAGGACAGCAGACACAAGTTACTTAGTATTATGCGGTAGAGGAACGGCGGGATGAAAGGGGAGCAATCTCCACATACCGACGAACTGCGAACGTGTACGTGTTATTCTTGTACTAAAGAATAGCGATTATATATGTGTCTAGTGGGCGCGTTCTGGTAAGCAGGACGTGCGAAGAGGGATCAACCTGACGTACTGATAAGGGGCCTAATCTGGTTTTTCTTAAGGCCGTAGATGAATTGTGACAGTAGGGCGGTGGCCATGGAGGTTGGCATCCGGTAAGAAACGTGTTGCAACGTACCTACCGAATTCATGTGCGCCGAAAATGGACGGTACAAGGCCAGACCCGATGCAGTACTTATAGGTAGATGGGCGTGGTGTATGTGCAGAAGGTTTACCGTGAGGTAAAGTGGAGCATACACTAGTGCTGATCTTGGTGGTAGTAGTTACAATTCGTGTGTGAATCGCGAAGGCTTCAGGAGAAGGGTTCTTCTAAGATTTCATAAGGAGAAGGTTAGCCGGTCCTGAGATCTCGACAGGGAATCGGGTTGATATTCCCGAGCCATCTAGGTATTTGGCAACAGTAAATATGGTGTTTACGTCTTAGGCACGACAACAAGGAGGTACCCATTCCTTGTAGCAGTACTGTATGTAGCGTGTTGTACAGAGCAATACAGGCATATGCGATTGTCTTAGCTGGGATCCGTGAAAAAATACCTTTATGACCTAGATGACCGTACCGACCGCAGCAGGGCTCCGTACGGTGTATACCGGAAGCGATAGGACAAACGTTAGTTAGGGAATTCGGCAAATTAGATCCGTAACCTCGGGAAAAGGATTAGCTCTAAGGAATTAGAACTTTTAGTTACGGGGAATCCGACTGTTTAATAAAAACATAGCTTTGTGGTGGTGTAGTACGTGGACACAAAGTGAATTCTGCCCAGTGCCCAGCTGTTAAGACAGGTCGGGCTGTATACGCAGGGGTAAACGGCGGGAGTAACTATGACTCTCTTAAGGTAGCCAAATGCCTCGTCACCTAATTAGTGACGCGCACGAAAGGAGCAACGAGATTCCCACTGTCCCGACTAACAACCTGCGAACCCACGAGCCAAGGGAACGGTCTTGGCTATGCAGCGGGGAAAGAAGACCCTGTTGAGCTTGACTCTAGTGTGACGCCGGGGTCTTGTGCAGCTGTAGCAAGGTGGGGCAACTGAAAGACCACTAGCTGTGCAAGCGACCCGTATTTGTCAGATGGGGAGTTTGACTGGGGCGGTACATCTGCTAGACTACAACGCAGATGGCCTAAGGGTGGCTAACTTCGGAGAGAAACCGAGGGTGTAGTCCAAGGGCAAAAGCCACCCTGACGTATTACTACACGGTAATACGAGGGGAAACCCAGGCCTAGCGATCCCATTGCTTACAGAGCATCTAGCAATGGGTGACGTAAAAGTTACCACAGGGATAACTGGCTTGTGGCAGCCGAGCGACCATAGCGACGCTGCTTTTTGATTCTTCGATGTCGGCTCTTCCTATCATGGTGCAGCAGAAGGCACCTAGTGTTGGATTGTTCACCCACTAACAGGGAACGTGAGCTGGGTTTAGACCGTCGCGAGACAGGTTAGTTTTACACTACTGCTACGGTACTAAGGGAGCAGATGCTAGTACGAAAGGAACGAATCTGCAGGACCTCTTGTCGTGCCTATATCTGGTAAGGTACGGGCTAAGCAACGTCCTGGTACGGAAGAGCTGAAGGCCTCTAAGCTTCAACGTGGCCCTACTGTACTATCTAGCATGAAGACGACGTGCTTGGTGCTGCAGCTGTAATCCACAAGATCGCGAGTGGATGAGGCTAGCAAGCACTCATGACGAGAGATGATCACCACCTCCACGTGGTTCTCGTTGGGTAACGCCAAGAGTGATCAAACAAAAAAATGTAAAGAATTTAAAACTAAAAAAAAAGTAAACAAAAAAATGATTTCAAAAAAAATTCAAATCGGATAAATACAACGAAAGAAACATTTTAGCACCTTACCAAAAAGGATCTAAGCAAAAAAACGCAAATGCTTTTTTAACATTAGGCATGTGGCATTTAAATAAATTCCACTAATTATCACTTATAAAAAGACACATACCAGATATGTTTTAAAATATCACTTTTTAAAGATTTGAGTCTTTATCTATTCTGGATATCTCATTACCAATTTGATTTTTAAATATATTTATCCCTTTAATGGGTAAAAGAAAAATATCGGGAGCGGTTGAAAATCGCAAAAAATCAAAATGTGAGAATACGGGTGTGAAGAGTAGGAATTTCGACGACTTTGTTTCCAGCTCATCGAGGACTAGCCACCCTCGAGTTGTGAGCCCAATCGACTGTTTTTTTTCGGCATCTTCGAAACAGAAGGAGTGTGCGGCAGCCACGCACAAGGAGAGTAAAAAGTGTACAGATAATAGGGATGTAAGGAGTTTTTTTGGGACAAGCATGCCAAAGCACACACAGGATGTGCCGCTGACCAGCCAGCGAAGTTTCCCGGAGGAGAAAGAGGCACAGACTTTGTCTGTTCTTTATGCACTTGCTTCTGAGAAAATAACACTCCTTGAAAAAAGAGTGGAAAAATTAGAAGAAGAGGAAAAGAGATATAAAGAATCTCTTATGTTGGCAAAGACCAACTCGATTGCTTTAAAGGTACTCTTTAAAGAAGTTGAGAAGCTACGTAAAGTAGCTAAAAGGTCGCGTAGGTGCCGTACTCACAAGTGCATGATAACGGCAGTAGCACCTGCTTCCTCGGTTAGGCTAGAGGCAGGAGCCAGAGACCCTCAGGCTGATCCAGCAGCCAGCGAGTTAGTCTGCAACGCTGCAGAACTAACAGAGAAACCACCCGAGCAGAATTTGGTGGTAAATGAGGCGAAATCTCAGTCTTTCGGGCCAACCTTGGCCGCACGATCTGCAAAGGTAAAAGCTCGGTCTTTGGATAAACAGGTCGTGTTAAGGACTGGCAGTTCTACTGATCTGACTGCAAATGCTGGTGACCCTCTTGCCGCTGGAGTCTGCCCAGCGGAAGTGCAGATCTGCAACGCAGCAGAATCTCAAGGCTTACAAATTCAACGTGCAATGAATGTAAGCCATCAAGGGGCGAGGCCTGTTGAATGTGGTACGGGCAATACCACACTGCCTCCGATAGCAACTCCTCGTTCTATCGAAAAAAAGTTACCTGAAAAGACTTCCGTAAGTGCTTCAGGAAAAGGTCTTATGGATAAAAAAAAGGAATTATCCAAGAGTAAAGCAACTGGTAACCCAGCCAGTAAACCGAGAGCCGTCAAATTGCGGACTGCCAAAAAGCCTTCCTTCGATCGTACTAAGGCACCTTCGAAGCAGAGTAGAGGGAAACTTAACTTAAACAGAGCACAGTGTGAGGATGTTGTGCAAGGCAAATCACCATTTGTCTTGAATAGGTTTGTGCTTCTTTACTTAGTTGGAGTTAAAGTAAACAAACCCGCTTATTTAAGAGCAGTCTTAGAGAACGGGGGCGTTAAATCTTACTACGTCAAGCACGTAGGCTTCACTAAGGAAGGCCTGTTAGAGTTGCTTGTGAATGCTAACAGTGTGGATAAAGTTAAAGCCATTTTTACAGGCTTTAAAGATGTTAAGACGTTTGATAACTATCTTAACAGAGGCAGTCTCGAAGAGATTGGAGAGCGGTTATCTGACCTTAAGCGCAGACTCTCATGGGTCGAGCGATTTAAAGATAACCCGCCGGTTAGGAGGTTCCTTAGCATTCTGAAGCATACTTCAGCTCAGAATGCCTCTCAAGAAGCCTCGAAAATCTTCTACGGACTAGAAGATATGGTACTTGAGGAGCCAAAGAGCTCCTCTAGCCTATAGTCAGGACTGTCGGAACTGTTGACACCTGCCAACAGATAAAGCCGTGCAAAGCAGGTCCCGCGGTATACTCTGTCTGGGGGGTACCGCATAGGCATCGTAGTGTTTTTGCTGAAACACTAGAGGCGAGAGGTTCCAAAGGTACGTATGTCAAGCGAGTTATACAGCGAGATGGACGTAGACGACTTGATGTGACTGTTGAGAGTGGGATAGACCCGGAAACAGTGCAAGCTGTGAGTAGGAAACATCTTGGGTACTGCAAAACCCATACACTAGGGAGAAAAAAGTCTGTCAGAATTTGCACGGAATCGTATAGTAATCTTAGATTACTTACGCTAAATGTAAATTCCTTTGGATCAAAACGAGAGGAGGTTCTAATGCTGACCGGTAAACTCCACCCAGACATTCTATGTCTCCAAGAGACATTACGCTACACAGGGAATTCTCGGAACGTTATTCCGGGATACGAGGTGATTGAAAGCTTTGCCAACAAGGAGGAAAAAGATGGTAGAGGACTGATTTTAGCTGTGCGTCGTAAGTTAGATCTTACGCTATCTTCAGTTGAAGTACATCCTAACTTCTTGGCTGGCATTGTGTGTGGCAAAAAAGCGTCTGGTGGCTGGTTTAAATTGCTTGTTGTTAACGTGTACATTCCTCCGAAATGTTCACTATACGGCAACAGAGCGGAAACGCTCGAAGCTCTGGGATCTTTTCTTGTTAGCGAAAACAAGAAAAACGGTTTGGATGATATTCTAGTCATGGGCGATTGGAATATGACTCCAGAAGAGGCTGCTAGGTTCCTGGCTGTCAACAACCTCTATTGCACGAATAAATGGTTATTCGAAGCACCGCGAGCTACACGTGCAGCAGCACACGGTGCCAATAGATGCATTGACTACTGCCTGTTTCTGAAAAGAGAGTGGGCGGAGGTAGTTAAAGTGCACAGGAAATGGGATATATCGGATCACCTTCCTGTAACTGTTGACGTTAGGGTGGACACGCTCACACGAGCTGTACGCAAGAAAAAGCTCTTCTTACGCAAGTTTGTTGAGCGGTCACTTGCCGAAAAGCTTATAAGCTGTCCGACCTGGAACAGTTTCGGTCACAATACGGATCATGGGATTTATGTGGCAGAAACTGTTAAAGAAGTAGCAAAAAAGTTGGGTCTTGAAGGTACTTTTTCAGATGGAAATAGTTTATTTTTGCCTCGGAAGCTTAAAAAGACTATTGACGATAGACGGAGAGTTGCTTTCGAAATGAGAGCCGGCCGAGCTCATCCGAACGCCTATGCTGTCCTCAAACGAAAGTGCGAGGAAATGAAGCTTCTATATAGGCGGCAGCTGAGAATAAAGTGGGCACAAAAAGGTATTGCGGCGGCAACAAACCGGTGCATGAGAGATGTGTGGCAGTGGACCAGAAGGTCTGCTGGAATGCCCAAATTCTCGGCTGCCAATCGCACGGTTTTGGATGAAAAAGGCCAAATTGCTTCGGATGAGCAGACAGTGTTGCAGGTCTGGTACAACCACTTTCGTTCCTTAGCAACAATGAATAATGAGTTACATAGCAAAGACACTCAATCTGATTGTCTTATCGAGGATAACAACGCTCATTATAATGATTTGATTGCTTGGCAAGAGGTTATTTCAGCGCTGCACGAGTCAGCAAACAACAAAGCATGTGGTTTAGATGAGGTACCAGTAGAAGCGTACAAAGCTCTACTAATGGATACTCATGGCGTAAGTCTGATGGCACAGCACATTTTACATGTGCTGAACGAGGCCTGGACAAATAGAATACCTGACAGCTGGAGAGTGTCAGTCATAGTACCGGTACCGAAGAAAGGTGATTTACGAAAGCCTGGAAACTACCGTGGAATTTGTCTGATAAACACTCTTCTTAAACTGCTGTGTAAGGTTGTGGAACGCCGAATGCGTTTGTATGCTGAGAATAATAGCCTCTTGTGCCGGGAACAAGCTGGTTTTCGTACTCGAGAGGAATGTGTTGCTCAGGTGGCAACTCTTTTAGAAATTCAAAGGAGAAGATTTATTCGAGGTAGAGAGACTGTTTGCCTATTTATCGATTTCGAAAAGGCTTACGATAGAGTTCCTCATGATCTAATCCTTTTGAAACTAAAAGAGCAAGGCTTTTCTGGAAAACTCCTAAGATTCCTTAGAGATCTGTACACTGATCTACAGGTTGGTGTCAAAGTAGGCGATAAAACAACAAGCCTATTCCCATATAATATCGGCCTCCGCCAAGGCTGTCCGCTATCACCTCTATTATTCGATCTTTATATCGATGACATTTTTAGAGGTGTTAATGGTATAGCATGCGAGGGTCTTAATTATAGGGTTCCGGGTCTGTTGTTTGCCGATGACACTGTCCTGCTCGGTGATGATGTGGCTGCCGTACAACTCAGTATGGATAAAGTGATGAGGTGGTGTGAGACCTGGGGAATGCGTATTAATATAGATAAGTGTGGGTTGTTACTTCCCCCGGTTCTTACAGTTAACGTAATGATAGGTAAATCAGCAGTCCTGTTTGTCAAACCTAAAAATACCTAGGCATTGTGTTGGCCCGCACGTTTTCTCTAAAAGAATTGATTCTTGGGAGAAAAAAGGCTGTGTTTCCGGTCCGAAAAAATGCTATGCCATTCCTCTGCAGATCAGAAGTTCCGCTTTATTTTAAACTTCTGATTATAAAAGCATGCATTATACCCATTGTAATGTATGGGAGCGAATTGTGGGGAATGAGCAAGGTCAGAATAGTATCTGTAGGTTGCGGCGTTACACGCTCTTTGGCAGCAGCTTTTGGATGTCGAGAGAATTTTGCCCAGCTGGCAGCTTTCAGAGAGTGTGACATCCAGCCTTTATATGAAAAGGCAGCTATGTCACGTGTAAGAGGCTTTTTGAAATGGCAAGAAAGCAGAACGATCATCCGGGACTTGCTCAATGGTAAGTTTACAGCGAGGAAGAGGACGTGGGTTACTCAAACCCGAATCTGGATGAAAGCTTATACTGGAAGTCCTTTATCGGGTTTGAGTAACAAAAAGAATAGTCTCTTTATTAAAGAGGCTATTGTTAAAAGACAAGACCGAGCCGATAAGTCAGTTATAGGTGGCTTACGTAGGCTGTGGGGTCTTAATAGTGGTTATAAGTGGATCTACGCAGAGCTAAACAACAGGGTGTTAGCTAGCAGTATTAGGATGCTGCGTAGATTCAGAATAGGACTGGTTAAATTTAGTCCGCAACTGGCAGCTTTAGGAAGATTACCGAATAGGTATAGGGAACGCTGTCCATGTTGCGAGGAACCAGTCCGAGAAACTTTGTGCCACCTAGTGTTCATGTGTAAGAGGTGGCAAGTGGAGCGGTTGATGTTTACAGCTCAGGTTACGAGAAAAGTTGTAAAATGTTTGAAATCTTCTGATGCTGTAGGGAATTTAGGATTAAAGGTGTTAGGAGTGCTCTTGGAAGGGGAGTGGCAAGCTGCTGGGCTGCAGCAAAATCGAGTTGGCATGGCTTTGGTGAAGTTTATTGGAGCAGTAATGCCTCAAAGAAGACAGATCCTTAATGGTTTGCAATAAGACCAGGTTGTGTTAACTTAAAATGTGTATGTGTGGGATAAAGGGAGACGTGTGACCTTCTAGAACCGAAGTCCGATTGCGGATATGGTGGCTATACATAGCCGGGTCGGTTTATAAGGAATTTTGTGTGTTGTAGATTTGGCTGATCTTAAGGAAAATAAACCGAATTTTATTTATTTATTTTATTTATTTATTTATTTATTTATTTATATTTATCCCTTTATATATAAGTAAACTATTTTCAAAAGACAGCATCGAGATTTTTAATTGAGAAAAAATCAGTATTTTTATTTATCATTTCTTTTCCTTTGCTTCAAAGTTTTCAAAATTTTTAAATCTAAGACTTGTACTGTTATAGTTTTCTTACCTGTATATATTCTAGAACCGAAGTCTAAATGTGGATATGGTGGCTGTACACAGCCGGGTCGGTTTTATTGGATTTTTGTTTTTGAGTGTGGTTCATGGTATGGAAACGAATAGCTTAGTTTCCCTTTAAAAACAATACAACGAGTAGTGCTGAAAACTTTTTATCAATAAAGCCGAATTTTATTTATTTATTTAAAAAAAAATTTTAAATATATACAATCACAGAATTACTGTATTCATGTTTAGAATATAAAAATGACCAAAGATCACAAAGTTTTAATCATTTGAATCATAAATTCAAAAAAAAGAATATATTTGTCAATCTTTGATAATATATAAATAAGAAAAATAATAAATATATTCACATACATTGCTTTAAAAAATAATGTATGTATACATTATAGAAAGAATTTCTTAACTAGCATCTCTTTGTTCAAATAAATGATAGATATATGCGCAAAAATACTTTAAAGGATATATAAATAATTTTTTAAAAAAAAACTTTATGAGATGAATAAACCAATGTACTAGTGGCTTTATATATTTGACATTAAATAAAATTTGAGATTTTTCTATAGCGTTATAATAATATATTTGCTAAGTTTTGAATTATGAATCTAATTACATAGAAATGAAACAGAAAAATATAGAGGCATATTTGCCAATAATAATTTACTCAAAAAATAATGGTAGATTTAATGATTCAAATGTTTAAAATAGATAGACAAAGCTTATTTATAAAATTCTAAAATTTAAATTTTTGGATCATAAATCAGTATCAAGCATAAATTTCTGTTTGGTAATGATTAAAAAAATTTTTTGTTAACCATTGCAAAATTGGATTTTCAAGTTATAACTTAACGGATCTAGTATTAAGAAAATTTAGAACAACAAATATAATTTTTTCAGTCAACCAAACAAATATATTGAAATAAAAGAATTAATTAAGGGAAATTTTTGTATTATATAAAAATAATAGATTCTTGGCACTACAGAGTTACCAAATTACATTAAAAAGAAATATATACTAGAAATATAAGATTAATTCAATAAATTGAACAAGAATAATAAAAATATAAAGTAGATAATAAGCAAAAGTATTAACTTCTAATGATTGAAGTTTATGTTATAATGGTTCAAAAGTTCTATTTTTATCAAAAAAATTAAATTTGAATATGAATTTTAAGTTAGCAAAATACTAAAAATTATGAAGATGTACAATAATTGGATGGTTATACCCCTCTGGCAATAGTAAAAAACCTATTGGATTATCTTTAGAAAAATATAGCAAGCAGTCAACATGATTTGTCACAAGGAATGCATATTTTTCTAAAATATAATGGCTTTTAAATTAATTTTAGAATAATATATTTTATAATGTTATATTATATCATTTAAAACTCTTAAAAATCATTATATTTATATGAATGTTATGGTAATTAATGCCAAAATGATTAAATAACATTAAGAGATATTAAAATTGGTTTTAAAATAATTATCATATAGCAATATGACGATAAATTAATCGAAAAATATTGTTTTAGTTAATTAACGAAAAAATTCATAAATCTAAACGAATAAAAAAAGACTTTACAACATATATATTTATTAAATCGCGTCACGGTATATGAACAGCAATTGTTTAAATCGTTTTACAACAGCTAACAACTTATTAAGTAAACCACAATCTTTTATCCCGTAAAAATTGATTTAAGTCGTTTAATGAATGTTTCTTAAAACAGAAATTTTTCCAATCGAAATAGTCGTTAAACCATACCCAACCTTCCTCTTTTTTTAACCTCGATGAGCTTTATTAATGTTAAGTCTGCAATATGGTGCAAGAATAAAATAAGACACACAAATTTTAATCTATATCTTTAATTTTTATGTACTATTCATACTAAAACTTGAATAAAACTAGTTATAATTACAATTTTTAAAAAAAATAAAAATCCACATGCATAGGGAATATGAAGTACAAGCTAAATAAACCGTAAATATATACAAACCAGAATTATATAAAATATTTCAATTTAAATATATTAGAAATAAACGTCTTTAACTATAGAATGAATGTTACTTTTCTTAAATTTACCATTAGCTGAAGTATTTAAATAATAGGTTTTGGAAATCATAATGGAATCGTTTATTCCATAAAAAAAATATAGAAAACTGCAATATTTAATTATAAACTGATTCGTAAAATTATGTTTTTGGTAATTTATATTAGTTTATATTTAACTTCCATTGAAGCTTACAATTAAATGACTATGATGTATAGAACGCTATCAAAAAAAAGACAGAAGAATGTAAGTATATTATAAAACTAAATTTCTTGTTTCGGTTTGAATAATAATAATTATAAAAAATTTAAGAAGAGGTTAGTTAATGTCTAATTATTTTATATCCAAGCGAAAAATTTTGTTTCATTCAAAGTAATAAATATGGAAACAATTTTTTCAGAATAAAATAAAGGTATAAAAAATTTAAAACAATAAAGAATTAGAAGAACTTAACAATTTATTAAAATTTATCAAAATATTACATGGTCCAACGAAAAAATTTTATTTCGTTAATATATAATAATTTTTAACTTCAACTAGCAGTAAAGAAGTAAATCACTGACTGAGATTTTATAAATTAGAATCGAGTTTTCTTCTTTATAAAGTAAAAATAATATATATTTTATCTTTAATTTAAAAAGTTTTTGAAGTCTAAATTTCCTTTAGAATACCATTTTACGAATATTTAATACATATTTCAAACATAGCATAAATAAAAAATAACAAAAAATCATACAGATGACTTCTATGCGCCTTGTATTATTCGGATATCAGATCGAAAAAGACGGATATTCCGAGATATTAAGAACAAAAAACAATTTAAAATATACATCTTTAAAATTAATAATTTTATAAACAAAAAGAAATATTTTAAATTGATTTTCGTATATTAAGACTTCTAAGACCGTTAATAAGTAATTAAATATTGTAAAATTCATCATGGTGTAATTTATGTTGTTCTAACGTAATGGTATACATAAATATCACAATTTATAAGCTTTAAAGCCGTATTTCAGGATGAGAATATTACTTTACCCTTCTCAAATATTTAAAAATGAACATTTTAATCAAAGCAAAACAACTGTCTAGCCTATGATTAAGCCATAAGATGGAATATTTTTAGTTTAATATAACTACATTCAAACTTTATTTATGTTACATTCTTTATATTCACTATATATTCGAAATTTTTTTATAAAATTAAAATATAAGAGTAATAAAAAGATAGCGTTATTTTATCTATAAATTACATAGATATCATCAAAATATATAACAACAAAATATCTTATAAAAAAAAGCTTGAAGTAGAAATTGAAGATGCTGAATAGTCAGATAGAAAAATTCTTGTAGATAATAATCCTACTTTTACTTATATACGAAATATACAATCGTGTATATATTATACTACATTTTAATAAAATATCCGAAAACGTTTTTAATTTGGTATATTTGGCAGTTGTTTATATAAAGGTTATTCGATCTTATTACAAAATCTTTCTAATAAAATTAATAATGTTGTGAGATTATAAAGTAATTTTTGGTTTTAAACATGTTAGTTTCTATGTGCATTTAAAAATAATAAGTCGACCGAGTTTCTTTATATAGTACTTGTCATCGGAACGAGCAGATCTGATTTGTAAAAAAGGCTTTTAACCAGATATATTCTCATGAGTGTTAGTTGCACAAGTAATTAAATCTAACATTGTTAAATTAAAAAAGAACACGTGTGATACCTACTCTATTATGCTATTATCTCAAAATTTAATCCCTTCATGTTCGATATAATTCTTTCATAGAACAAGATCAAAATATTTAATTTATATTGTGAGCAGTTTCGCATTAGTCAACCAATATCATGTGTTATATCATTTTTAAGCATTAGAATTTATAATATAACCAGAGGGCTTTATAATTTTCTTACATTACATGGATTTTTAGTTAATTTCTTGCTTGGCTTTTCTAAAGTTCCAAAAAAGAAATATACTATTAATACGTTAAAGTAAAAAAGATTTTTCTGCTCTATTCATTTTTTTGGTCTTTTATGTGATATTTTAAGCGAGACCTATGATAGAATAACCATTTTGAAACAGCGTCCAGGAATATTCTTTAACTGAATGCCTTCTTAAATAGCCCCAAAGATAAGTTTATAGTAAACGTGAGGATGGTGTAAAACGTATCATAAACGCCTTTTTATTGTATTATTTTTCTCTGCATAAAGTTTTTCTGTAATACCAGAATTTTTTTGATTTTCAACTTCAAAGAAATTCAGATTATTTTAAAGATATATGATTCACTAAGATAATGTAGGTCAGCGTTAGTAACTATTATCTCATGCAAATAATATGTATATTATTAGATATAATATAAATCAATTACATCGTTTTGTAATTTAAAAAATGGAACTCTCTTATATCCTTAATGAGATTCAGAAAACTAAAAGGATTTTCTTTAAAAAATATATTTTTCTTTAGATTTTTGTTAATCCTAAAACCAGTTTAAATAACCCAGATAATTTAAAAATTTGTTTTTTTAATGGTGTATATGAAAGATTTATATCTTACAGTCCTAAATGTTTTTTATAATTTTGACTAGTTCTAATCTTTTCGAAACGCAGTAATTGTTAAAACAGATTTGAAAAACATTTTTACGACTAACATTTTTCTTTAAATACGTTTTTTACTGCAAAAATATAATAGATTTATATTTTAAATTCTTGCATTTTATACAATCATCCTTAGGGTTATATATCTGTTAAATGTTTATTATATTTGTAAGTAATATATTTATTAGATGGAATATAAATACAAGAATAGAAAGAAAAGCACCAAGCACTCAATAAAGTGAGCAAAGAAATGTACAAAAAAATTTAAGCAAAATTTAGATGGGAAATATAGATAGGCATACTTGATATTTTTCTCCATATATTCTGTATTTAGATATAATAAACTAAAAATATTTTTAGTATAATAAGAATAAAAAAGAAAAATGCAAGTATACGATCAGAAGAAATAATAAAATAAGAAAATTTTAAAATTTTCTTTTGAAAATAAATCCGGGAGTAAAAATATATTTATAAATCGAGAAATAGAAACCAAATGTATGACGACTATTGTGTTGTAAGGCGCCCATGGGCAAAAGAAAAATATCGGGAGCGGTTGAAAATCGCAAAAAATCAAGATGTGAGAATACGGGTGTGAAGAGTAGGAATTTCGACACTTTGTTTCCAGCTCATCGAGGACTAGCCACCCTCGAGTTGTGAGCCCAATCGACTGTTTTTTTCGGCGTCTTCGAAACAGGAGGAGTGTGCGGCAGCCACGCACAAGGAGAGTAAAAAGTGTACAGATAATAGGAATGTAAAGAGTTTTTTTTGGGACAAGCATGCCAAAGCACACACGGGATGTGCCGCTGACCAGCCAGCGAAGTTTCCCGGAGGAGAAAGAGGCACAGACTTTGTCTGTTCTTCATGCATTGCTTCTAAGAAAATAACACTCCTTGAAAAAAGAGTGGAAAAATTAGAAGAAGAGGAAAAGAGATATAAAAAAACTCTTATGTTGGCAAAGACCAACTCGATTGCTTTAGAGGTACACTTTAAAGAAATTGAGAAGCTACGTAAAGTACCTAAAAGGTCGCGTAGGTGCCGTACTCACAAGTGCGTGATAACGGCAGTAGCACCTGTTTCCTCGGTTAGGCTAAAGGCAGGAGCCAGAGACCCTCAGGCTGATCCAGCAGTCAGTGAGTTAGTCTGCAACGCTGCAGAACTAATAGAGAAACCACTCGAGCAGAATTTGGTGGTAAATGAGGCGAAATCTCAGTCTTTCGGGCCAACTTTGTCCGCACGATATGCAATGGCTAAAGCTCGGTCTTTGGATAAACAGATAGTGTTACGGACTGACAGTTCTACTGATCTGACTGCAAATGCTGTTGACTCTCTTGCTGTTGGAGTCTGCCCAGCGGAAGTGCTGATCTGCATAGCAGCAGAATCTCAAAACTTACAGATCGAACGTGCAATGAATGTAAGTCATCAAGGGGCGAGGCTCGTTGAATGTGGTACGGGCAATACCACACTGCCTCCGATAGCAACTCCTCGTTCTATCGAAAAAAAGTTACCTGAAAAGACATCCGTAAGTGCTTCAGGAAAAGGTCATAAGGATAATAAAAAGGAATTATCCAAGAGCAAAGCAACTGGTAACCCAGCCAGTAAACCGAGAGCCGTCAAATTGCAGACTGCTAAAAAGCCTTCATTCGATCGTACTAAGGCACCTTCGAAGCAGAGTAGAGGGAAAATTAACCTAAACAGAGCACAGTTTGAGGATGTTGTGCAAGGCAAATCACCATTTGTCTTGAATAGGTTTGTGCTTCTTTACTTAGATGGAGTTAAAGTGAAAAAACCCGCTTAATTAAGAGCCGTCTTAGAGAACGGGGGGTTTAAATCTTACTACGTAAAGCATGTAGGCTTCACTAAGGAAGGCCTGTTAGAGTTGCTTGTTAATGCTAACAGTATGGACAAGGTTAAAGCCATTTTTACAGAATTTTAAAATGTTAAGACTTTTGATAACTATCTTAACAGAGGCAGTCTCGAAGAGATTGGAGAGCGGTTATCTGACCTTAAGCGCAGACTCTCATGGGTCGAGCGATTTGAAGATAACCCGCCGGTTAGGAGGTTCCTTAGCATTCTGAAGCATATTTCGGCTGAGAATGCCTCTCAAGAAGCCTCGAAAATCTTCTACGGACTAGAAGATGTGGTACTTGAGGAGCCAAAGAGCTTCTCTAGCCTATAGTCAGGACTGTCTGAACTGTTGACACCTGCCAACAGATAAAGCCGGGCAAAGCAAGCCCTGCGGTATACTCTGTGTGGGGTGTACCGCATAGGCATCGTAGTGTTTTTGCTGAAACACTAGAGGCGAGAGGTTCCAAAGGTACGTCTGTCAAGCGAGTTATCAAGCGAGATAGACGTAGACGACTTGATGTGACTGTTGAGAGTGGGATAGACCCGGAAACAGTGTAAGCTGTGAGTAGGAAACATCTTGGGTACTGCAAAACCCATACACTAGGGAGAAAAAAGTCTGTCAGAATTTGCACGGAATCGTATGGTAATCTTAGATTACTTACGCTAAATGTAAATTCCTTTGGATCAAAACGAGAGGAGGTTCTAATGCTAACCGGTAAACTCCACCCAGACATTTTATGTCTCCAAGAGACATTACGCTACACAGGGAGTTCTCGGAACGTTATTCCGGGATACGAGGTGATTGAAAGCTTTGCAAACAAGGAGGAAAAAGATGGTAGAGGACTGGTTTTAGCTGTGCGTTGTAAGTTAGATCTTACGCTATCGTCAGTTGAAGTACATCCTAACTTCTTGGCTGGCAGTGTTTGTGGCAAAAAAGCGTCTGGTGGCTGGTTTAAATTGCTTGTTGTTAACGTGTACATTCCTCCGAAATGTTCACTATACGGCAACAGAGCGGAAACGCTCGAAGCTCTAGGATCTTTTCTTGTTAGCGAAAACAAGAAAAACGGTTTGGATGATATTCTAGTCATAGGCGATTGGAATATGACTCCAGAAGAGGCTGCTAGGTTCCTGGCTGTCAACAACCTCTATTGCACGAATAAATGGTTATTCGAAGCACCGCGAGCTACACGTGCAGCAGCACTCGGTGCCAATAGATGCATTGACTACTGCCTGTTTCTGAAAAGAGAGTGGGCGGAGGTAGTTAAAGTGCACAGGAAATGGGATATATCGGATCACCTTCCTGTAACTGTTGACGTTAGGGTGGATACGCTCACACGAGCTGTACGCAAGAAAAAGCTCTTCTTACGCAAGTTTGTTGAGCGGTCACTTGCCGAAAAGCTTATAAGCTGTCCGACCTGGAACAGTTTCGGTCACACCCCTAATCATAAGATTATGTGGCAAAAACTGTTAAAGAAGAGAAAAAAGCTAGGTCTTTAAGGTACTTTTTCAGATGAAATAGTTTTTTTTGCCTCGGAAGCTTAAAAAAACTATTGACGATAGACGGAGAGTTGCTTTCGAAATGAAAACTGGCCGAGCTTATCCGAATGCCTAAGCTGACCTCAAACGAAAGTGCGAGGAAATGAAGCGTCTATATAGGCGGCAGCTGAGAATAAAGTGGGCACGAAAAGGTATTGTGGCGGCAACAAACCGCTGCATGAGAGACGTGTGGCAGTGGACCAGGAGGTCTGCTGGAATGCCCAAATTCTCGGCTGCCAATCGCACGGTTTGGATGAAAAAGGCCAAATTGCTTCGGATGAGCAGACAGTGTTGCAGGTCTGGTACACATCCATCGTTCCTTAGCAACAATGAATCATGAGTTACAGAGCAAAGACACTCAATCCGAGTGTCTTATCGAGGATAACAACGCTCATTATAATGATCTGATTGCTTGGCAAGAGGTTATTTCAGCGCTGCACGAGTCAGCAAACAACAAAGCATGTGGTTTAGATGAGGTACCAGTAGAAGCGTACAAAGCTCTACTAATGGATACTCATGGCGTAAGTCTGATGGCACAGCACATTTCACATGTGCTGAACGAGGCCTGGACAAATAGAATACCTGACAGCTGGAGAGTGTCAGTCATAGTACCGGTACCGAAGAAAGGTGATTTACGAAAGCCTGGAAACTACCGTGGAATTTGTCTGATAAACAATCTTCTTAAACTGCTGTGTAAGGTTGTGGAACGCCGAATGCGTTTGTATGCTGAGAATAATAGCCTCTTGTGCCGGGAACAAGCTGGTTTTCGTACTCGAGAGGAATGTGTTGCTCAGGTGGCAACTCTTTTAGAAATTCAAAGGAGAAGATTTATTCGAGGTAGAGAGACTCTTTGCCTATTTATCGATTTTGAAAAGGCTTACGATAGAGTTCCTCATGATCTAATCCTTTTGAAACTAAAAGAGCAAGGCTTTTCTGGAAAACTCCTAAGATTCCTTAAAGATCTGTACACTGATCTACAGGTTGGTGTCAAAGTAGGCGATAAAACAACGAGCCTATTCCCATATAATATCGGTCTCCGCCAAGGCTGTCCGCTATCACCTCTGTTATTCGATCTCTATATCGATGACATCTTTAGAGGTGTTAATGGTATAGTATGCGAGGGTCTTAATTATAGGTTTCCGGGTCTGTTGTTTGCCGATGACATGTCCTGTTCGTTGAATTTGTGACTGCCGTACAACTCAGTACGGATAAAGTGATGAGGTGGTGTGAGACCTGAGGAATGCGTATTAATATAGATAAGTGTGGGTTGTTACTTCCCCCGGTTCTTACAGTTAACGTAATGATAGGTAAATCAGCAGTCCTGTTTGTCAAACCTAAAAATACCTAGGCATTGTGTTGGCCCGCACGTTTTCTCTAAAAGAATTGATTCTTGGGAGAAAAAAGGCTGTGTTTCCGGTCCGGAAAAATGCCATGCCATTCCTCGGTAGGTCAGAGTTCCGCTTTACTTTAAAGTTCTGATCATAAAGCATGCATTATACCAATCGTAATGCATGGGAGCGAATTGTGGGGAATGAGCAAGGTCAGAATAGTAATTGTAGTTTGCGGCGTTACACGTTCTTTGGCAGCAGCTTTTATATGTCGAGAGAATTTTGCTGCCTTGGCAGCATTCAGAGAGTGTGACATCCAGCCTTTATATGAAAAAGCAGCTATGTCACGTGTAAGAGGCTTCTTGAAATGACAAGAAAGCAGAACGATCATACGGGACTTGCTAAATGGTAAGTTTACAGCGAGAAAGAGAACGTGAGTTACTCAAACCCGAATCTGGATGAAAGCTTATACTGGAAGTCTTTTATCGGGTTTGAGTAACAAAAGTAGTGGCCTTCTAATCAAAGAGGATATTGTTAAAAGGCAAGGCCGAGCTGATAAGTCAGTTATAAGTGGCTTACGTAGGCTTTTTGGTCTTAATAGTGGGTATAAGTGGATCTACGCAGAACTAAATAACAGGGTGTTAGCTAGCAGTATTAAGATGCTGCGTAATTTAGAATAGGACTGGTGAAATTTAGTCCGAAACTGGAAGCTTTAAGAAGATTACCGAATAAGTATAGGGAACGCTGTCCATGTTGCGAGGAACCAGGCTGAGAAATTTAAGCCATTTAGTGTTTGTGTTAAGAGCGCAAGTGGAGCGATGGATGTTCAAAGATCAGATTACAAGAAAAATTGTAACATGTTTAAAATCTTCTGATACTGTAGGGAATTCAAGGCATCAAGATACTCTTGGAAGGGAAATGGCAAGCTGCCGCAGTTCTAAACAACGAATTGTCATACCTGACCTGAAGATCATCAATCGGTCAATATACCAAATAGAAAATAAGTATAAAATTGAAAGGTTTGATATCATTTATATCACATAAAAATAATATTTTTATTCTATATTTAAAAACAAAAAAGAGGGGTATGCCATCATGAATAAAATTAATCAAGACGATTATTTTACTTATAAAAACACTTCTTTACTCAATATCATTGGAACAGTGAGCAGGAAGACGATCTCCTTGTTGGAGATGTACTTCAAACTTAGCTGCCTTCCCGAAAATTACGGCAAAAGGCTAATATTTATTGTATCACAACAAAATGTTATTTGTTTTTCAAACATTCCAAGGTCTTTCAAAATTAATTAAATTTTCTAAAATTTATAAAATATAGAAACAAATTAAAACAAAAGAAGAAGTTGCGAGAATTACATGAAGAAATTAATCGACGTTTAACCACAATAAAAGTATAAATGACAAAAATTACAAAACTTAACTAGCTTTTACTTTTACATTTTCTAGAAAAAATTTTTTTATTCGAAATATTCTTAGCAAGAATGCAATCTCTTTAATCAGGACGTACTTCAAATTTAGCTTTCCATTATAAAAATAAAGTTTTATAATTTTATGTTTTGCAAATTTTACAGGATTGTATGGAAAAAATAAAAAATCCGGGACTTTCTAAAACATTTTTCGATTGAAAAAATACTTGGTACTTATAGATCATACACGGATTTTTTGTTTTGAAAAGAATAACAGATTTTAAGCATTATAAAACAGAATTGAACATCCTTTGTTTTTAGAATTGTATCAATGAATTTAAGCAAAATATAGAAGCATACAAATAATATGAATTATGAGTAAAGGAAAATAAGACGAATTGTGAAATAAAAAAACGAGTGACTTAAACAGTACCTATAGAGGTTCGTTCCGAGGGTTTATCGACATCTTTAGGAATTAAAATACTTTGCCGAAGTCATTTATAGGTTAATATCGAGCTAATTTGAAAAAAAATTAATAGATCCACACATGAGCAGTAAATTAATATTCCAATCAGAGAAATCTAAGAAATCATTTGAGCAATACAACTCAGTTAACACCGAATGTGTCGCTAGACAGCTAGCTAAGTTTTCTGTGAAAAAGTAAATGTTTTAATCTCAAAACACCATTCATTTTATACTGCTCCCTTTATTTTATATAATTACTAAAACTAAAATTTTATCTTTAAAAACGTATGGACTCGGTTAAAAAAATTATAAACATTTATAATATAAAATAAAATCGAATAAATTTTTAGTTTCCGCGAATCTGTGCCTTTTAGTTGTATTTTTATAATATTTCTGTTGTTTCAAAATAAATTGAATAACTGTTTTTTATGGTATTCTTGGATGAAAGGATTTGCGAAAAGTTCCAGTATTATACATAAAATAAAATATCTTAAGCCTGATGTCATAAATTTCTATTGCATTACATTTTTTTGTTCCATTATGTATTGCAGCTTATAATTTTATAATGCAAAAATATAATATTATAGGATTTTATAACATCTTTGTAATAACTTATTAGAATTATTTCTAAATAAACGTGCTAAAGAACCGAAAAGCGCACTAGACAGAAAACACAATCGTTTGTATTATATAATTAACCAATTTTCTAGAAAAACCAGATGAAATAATCATAAGGATGATTTTCATATTTCTATAAAAGTCATTAGAATGATAATCGGAACAGACTATGAGAATGGTTACATTGCCACCATAAGGAAAATTGCTTTAATAAACAAAAACTACTATGGAATGCACCCAGCGGCTGTAAAAGATTATGTAAATATATGTGGTAGGTGCGGAAATTTTCTCTTAAATAAATTTAAAGTACCAATTCGCATCCTATACATTTTTCTTATAATTATGAAAACGTTAGATTAAAGTGATTTTAACTCTATCACTAGAACTCTACGAAATTCGTTTGACTGATCTTGTCACGATGAAACATATATTTAATCGATTTTAATGTATTGCATAACTTACTATGTTAATAGTAAAAAACATGCGAAAACAAACAGATTTAAATAAAGAGTATAAAAGAATAGGATAATCAAATTTAAATTTTTATCAGTTAAACATCTTATTTCTATAATTTCTTGATTTTTTCTTATTTTTTTACGTTAAGATTTTAATTTTATAATTTTTTTTGTTCGTTAACATCTTATTTCTATAATTTTTTTACTTATGATATAAAATTTCTATACTTCGCTAATCCGTTACCAGCCAAATTTCCTAAAATACTCTTTACTGCCAAACAAACGCATTAATACATTCATTTCAAATTAATCTCATCTTAATTAGCACGCAGAACATTTCTGCGTTTCTTTACCATCAGTTAATGGTAAGCAAAATAAATGAGGCGGAATGACGGAGGAATGCATTTTCAAATACGACAGTAAATGACAAAATTATATGCAAAAATGTATTTTGCTCTAAAAAATAGACACTTGAAATATGTTTAACAATTTTAGGATCTCTCTCAAAAACTTTCATGTGTAGTAAAACAAAATTAACATTTCTGAAAGATGATCTAATTACAACTGTATTGTAACAGCTGTTGTCTGTCTTCTTATTTTAATAAATATTATAACATTACCTTTCGGGTAAACGACATGTGTTAATGAAAAGTTTCAACACAGCGAATATCTTCAATTTACAAAGCAATAAACAATGGCTTAAGTACATATGTAGATCTATTAAGTTATAGAAAATTTTATTTTAGCCAAAAAAAACCATTGCTAAAAGGCTTGGAATGTTAACTTAGAGCTAACTCAAAGAACGATTTTAAATTTTAAATTTAAAATTCTGAATGTGATTAAAAGGTTATAAACGATCTCATCTTAAAAATTTCAACTTTTTTTGATGTTAATATTATCTCAGAAGTTTATCAAACAGCATAGTTGTAATAAATTTTTCAATTAATAATTACAAACGAACGATGTTTTAGAAAACAAGAAAAATATTATAAAAGCTAAGCGTTTTATTTTAATGTTCTTTTAAAGAATTACTAAAAAAATGGCTTTATAAAGAAAAGCTAATATTTCGTATTAATTTCTGTGAATATTCAAATTATTTCAATAATTAGTAAATTAATAGATTTTAGTGCCAGTCTGAGATTTTAATTTATGAATCTACAATTTTTTTATTTTTATATTTCTACAGTAATTAAATGTGAGGTTTAAAACAGAAATTTTTATTTTTTATTTTCATGGATTGTTCAATATAATAAACGATTTTAAAAAGTCATTATTGTTCTATTGCAGAAATATTTTTATTAGAAGCTTTATTGATTCCTTGGGTTCTTTGCATCATATTCGAAATATTCTTTTTAATATAAATTTTATTTAATAATTATAACATGAATATAAGTGGAGGGAGGATAACCACATAAAAAACTTTCTGCTTGGCAATGAGTGTGTGAAACTGGTGTGAGATCATTGTTTGGATTTTTAGTGGGAATAAAACCACACTACATCTTCGGTTGCTCCATGGGAGTTTGTATGAGGAGGAGAGGTCTAAGAAATGGAGAAACTTTTTCCACAAATTTATTTGTAGTTTTTTACGTAACCAGATTGCAGACCGCAGCTGAACAGGTAGGTAATTGCCATGTAAAAGCATGGAAACCTAGCCTTGCTCACTCGGGTTAGAAGACTTAGCGCCTGGGAGATATAAAATAAAAAACCATTTAAAGCCGGGAGAGCTAAGTAGCAGGTTATACCTGTTGGTATGACATTGCACTGTCTAGGTGGACCCCATGTAAATCTCTGAAATATATCTTAGCTAGAAGTTTATTGGGTTCAGAAAGTGTAGAGTAAGTGGGAATGCTGCATAGTCTTGGGGGAGCCCAGGGGGGGCTTCGGCCTTCGATCACCTCCATGCAACGGACATTAACGAACTCCGGCAACCCCCCCCCCTTTTTTTTAAGTTATAAACACATTAAAAAAAAAAGGGTGGGGGGAAAAAGGAGGGGAGGGGAAAAAAGGGGGGGGTGGGGAAAAAATTATTAAAAAAAAAAAAAAAAAAAAAAAAAAAAAAAAAAAAAAAAAAAAAAAACAATAAAAAAAAAAAAAAAAAAAAAAAAAAAAAAAAAAAAAAAAAAAAAAAAAATAACATGAATATAGACAACATTAGCGTTATTTTATTGTTATTTGTAACGAATTTAAGAATAATAGATTTTTCCTATCTTACAACATTCAAGGAACTTAAATGATACCCGTGCTAATACTGGAGCATAATATATTTAGTTATGTTTGATTAAAAGAACTTTGAAGCTTTGGGATATGTCTTTTATATTTTTCTTTCCTTTCTTTTAATACTATTATATTTCAAGTTTAGATAAAAATTAATCCTTGGATCGAGATGATATGAAATATTCTATTTAGAATCAATAAAGAATCATTATTTTATTTTTATAATGAAGATTCAATATCAAGTTTTGAAATCCCCTTTATTCTGTAACTAGTAATATCTTTAAAATAATTATAACAAAATTTCGGTTATTTTCCTATATCTTCTCGAAGTTAGCTTATAAATATTCTTATCTTCTTTAAATTTCAAATGTAAATCAAAAAGAATTTGATTAAAATATATAGATGAAAATGTTAAAACAATCAAAAAAAAATAACGAAATTTATTGAATATATGTAAAGGTTTGGGGTATATATTTTTTTAAATAAAATTTTCGTGAATTTTCATTGTATGGAACGCAGATTTAAAATTATAGACATATTTTAAAAATTAATATTACATGATCTGAGTAATGTATTTAATTAAATAGGTGCTCAAAAGTTTTTTTTAACAAACAAAATAAAAAAGTTAGAAGTAATACATTAGTTCTAGATTGCTGTTTAAAAATCTATTTTTGTTTATATAATGAACATAGACACGTTAACGTTTTATGGGTATATAATCCAAGAAAAGTGATAACGGAAATCATCTTATAACATTTTTTTAAAAAATTCGAATTACTTTTTTTAAAAATTATATATAAATCAAAAAAGCATAATTCCAAGCTAGAAATTGATTATTCCATGAAATTGGCTGTAATCCAAATGAAAATGAATAGCCATGACTCGCACTAAACCAAGATATCATGTACGAACTGTATAAAATGTTGACTGGATTTAAATGTTTTTCTTATATGTAATTTATTCGAATTCAGAAAAAGAAAGGGTATATTTGGAAGTGCTTTAATCTTATTCTGTGAGAAAAATGCCGATAGTATATGTATGATGATTCGTTTTATAATGTGTAATAAGCATCGGCGCATATATTTTTAATTTTAATTTCTTGAGTTTTATTTGTAACTATAAAACGAATCTTTATAAATATCATATAGGTGTATCAATTAGAAAAAGGGTGGAGCAAGGATAAAGATTGCTTCTTTGACGAAACAAATTTCTAGAAAAATATTACAAAATTAAAGCGCTATTAATTTTTTTTCTTTTAAATTAACGAATTCATTTTTTAAAAAAGGTTTAAAACTAGTCTTTTCACTCCATCATTTCAATCAAAAAGCTATTTATACCCAATCTAATTAACAACGCGTCGAAAAATATAAATTAACCATAAATTAAAATAGTTACATGTATGGTTCGCCGGGAAGCCAATGAGCCATAAAAACATGTTATTTTTTTGTTTCCACATAAATTAGTTAAAAAATCTAGCTTTTTTCGTGTAGAAGAATGCTTCAAATAAATAATAAAATATATTTAAGCAATAAAACAAACTACGAAAAATCTTAAAAACTAGTCTATCGTGAAAATATCTGGTAAAACAACTTTCTAAAACTTAAAATATTTTATGCGAAGTTCCAATGACCCGTAACTACCTTAAAGTTGCTAGTTTTGTCCATGTTTGCAATACTACAAATATGAATAAAAAATATTATATCGATCATCAATTAAAAAAATATCGGAGATTTGCACCTATTTCTCTGTATCTACTGAGAAAAATCATGTGGTTTTAAAATTGTTCACGGTGTTTTAGGCAAGTTTGAAAGCACAAGATGCATGTTTGGAAAGATTGCCAATACCACACCCAATTTAGTTTCATTCATAATAAAAAAACATTTGCATATGAAAAACCAATGATAATGTATAAAATGTGGTCTGGTATCATAAATACGGTTAGTAGTTGTATTTTTATTCTGCAAAGAAAAATAAATGGCCTTGAAACCGAAGCTTTTTAGAGCATTATCTATAAAAATAATCAAATACTTACCGACTGCATTAGAATATTGTAATTGTGTAAATTTTCTTTTAAAAAAGAATTTTATAGCTTCAATATTATTTGAAATCCATATTAATAATTATTTAATAGGAAAATCTGAAAATCTCCTTTAAAACTGTAAGAGTCAAAGAAAGTAATATAAATAAATAAAGCTGCTTCTCTTTTTATCTAGTAAAAAAAACTCTATTTCAATAAATTTCGTGTATTATGAAAATGAAGAGCGTATTCTCCTTATGATATGCAAATATATCTTCTATTATGTGCAAGAAAATTTAAAAAAGAACATTAATATATTTTTAAACACTTCAAAAAAAATAACGGGAAGAAATTCCAACATACAAATTTTTGAACAATTATTTTTTTACAAAGAATGAGCTTTTATCAGAATTTCTTTGAATTTTAAAAAGCCATCAAATCTTTCTTTCGAATTCAAAGATTTACCAACTGATTTTTTAGTTTTTAAAATCTCGTTATTTACTTAAAAGACATTTCTGTGGTTATATGCTACTCTATTTCTGGAAATACGCAGAGTTGGTATGGTTTTTTAGAGAAATTTGTATTCCATAAATATAGTTATTGTTCATAGCTAATCTTTCTCATGAAACATCTAAAAACCAAAACATAATCGAGAATGCAGATAGAAATATAATAGAAGCATCAAAATATCTAGTAAAAACCAGACACCTATTTGCGATATAAAAATAACACAGAGTAGTTAAAAAAAAATATCTGGGAATCGCATGAGTAATTTATTTAGTTATTTCTTTTGATACTTGAAATTAATAGAATATTTCTTTTTTCATCTATATTCTGTCTTAATGATTTAGACAACTGGCTTGTACTTCTAGTTTAGAACTTGGTTGAAGATTTATGTCACAGGCCAATAAACCCCCCCCATGTCCAATAGAACCCCGTTATTTCCTATATACCCCCCTTTATTTTTTAATGATTTATAGAACCCCGTTATTTTCATATATTTTATCTAAGGGCCATATATTTAAAAAAAGGAAGTGATTTTTTCCCTAAATTTAATAGGGGTCTCTGTAAAAAATGCTTATATAGTTTTCAACTTGAATTTCCCGCGAAAAAAAATATTTTAAGTTTCGCCAGAATAAAAATAAAAACTTTAATGATAATACTTAAATAATAAAAAATGTCTATAATAATTGCAAAGTAAATTAAATTAAACTCATTTTATTACGCCACTGAAAACTGTTCTTGTGTCTTCATCATTGTTTTTTACTTCAATCATGTTGTTCATCAAAATAGCGGTAACTGTAAAAACCGAATTATCCTAAAAAGAGTCAAAAGGCGCTCTTTTGGTTTATGTATTCATATCGAAGTCTTTTTTTATCAAAACTTGATCTCCAATAGACAAATCTCTCTTGTGTCTATTTGAATTGTTGTTTCTAGAATTCTTTCTCTATAATTCTTAAAATGCTTAGCAATATCCGAACGAATTTTACTATTGATTTCAAGATAATCAGCTATTATAGTGGTTGTGGTGGTTACTGTTTCAGTAAATTCTTCATGTATTCCGAGGCGATTTCCAGGATCTATTGTGTATCCGCTGCATTTTCTTCGACTAAAATCATATCAGGATCTATATCAATAGCAGGCACTATCATACTGGCTTCGTTTTCAACTATTATGCTTCTAGGAAGTGGATTGTTAAAACCTGGTTGTCCGAAGAAAAGCATAAATGGATATTTGTTTGTTGCACCATGTATTGTTCTATTATATACACAAACAACAATATTAAGATGTTTCATCCACCTTCTTCCGCCTGTTTCATGCAATTTCTTCGCTAGCCATCTTTTTATAGTTTGATTTACACGTTCCACTTGACCTTGCGCCTTTGGATTGCGTGGTCTTCCATGTATAATTTTGATGTTAAGTTCTGTTAAAAGGCTTCAAGTAGTGCATTTTTAAACTCTCGACCGTTATCGGATTGTATTACCACCAGGACACCGAAATTGTTAAATAAAAATTATAATGAATCTCTTACTAATTCCGAAGTTTTATTAATCAGCTTAAAGCTCCAGAGATTTTTTGTGTATGTGTCGATTACATTGAGAATCCTGCTATATTGATCATTTTGATCACTGTATCTCCTTGGATCTACACAATTCATCATAAATAGATCCTGTTTTTTTGTAATATGATTTATATATATTGGCTGAATTGTTTTTAGAGAATTGAATTGACTAATTCTTCACAGTCTCTTATATACTCTCTTATGTATGCCTTGGGAATCCAATAGTATTTTTCTACAAACAAAGCCATCATTTTATTTAATCCAATCTGTGCAACAGAATGCTCTATTCGAATAATTTGTTTAATCAAGACAGTTTCAAATCTAAAAACGGCTCTTATTACATGATCGCTCCTTTTAAAACAAATATCATCTCCGAGCAAAGTAAAATGTTATGTCTCAACAATTCTTTTCTTCTTTAAAATAATCGCTGGATACTGATTGATTTTAAATATGCTGTTAGAATTTCTTTTTCTTTCGTATTTTTACAACTTACAATCTTTGGCATTTTGGTTACATTATGTTTTTATATATAAACCGAATACTTAGAAAAAAAACAAATAAGCTGAAAGCATTAAATAAATTTATATACAGTGTTATGTTGTTGAGTGTCTGTATCGAGTTTTACAACGAGCTTTTGCTTTACAAATACTAACAAATGCAAAAAACCGAAAAAAGCAAAAAAAGAACTGAAAAGAAAAATATAAATTTTATTGGATATTTTATTCATAATTAACACATCCTATTTGTTTATACAAAAGAAATGTTAAAAAAGGATGGATAAGAAATATTGAAAGGAAACTAAAATAAGAAGGTTTATCGAATAAAGGAAATAAATGGGTTATAAGGATATATAAATCAAAAGGCTACATCAAAAAATAAAGGGTGTTATCAAGATTAAAGATGTATAGGACATAACGGGGTTCTATTGGACATGGGGGGGGTTTATCGGCCCGTGACATTTATTAATAATAACTGGGATTAAATCTAGAAAAGAAATTTAATATGAAAGATGCTACGTGTAAAAAGATTCGAGATAAAAAAGAGGGAAAAATAAAAGAAATAGACAAAAATGGCATAAATTGAATTTGTTAAAGATATTTAAACTAGATTAAATCCTAAAACATAATTTGAATAAATATTCTTAGTATAACCAGATATGTGATAGAACACGCTATCGTGATAAAAAAATCTTATTTAGTCTTTTAAAAAAAATTTGTCATTTATTTTTACATTATAATGAATGTGAGAAAAGTAAAATACAAATAATGAAGTTTAGCACACATTCGTAAAAAATATTTTCTAAGCTGAAAAATGTTCGAACAAATGGTCTAATTAAACACAAATATATTTTTGGCTAACAATCTATGCAATTACTTCAATATAATAAAACAAAAACCTAACTAGTAAGTTTATAAATAATCTATTTAAGAAAATCCAAATTGATCGTAATCGTTGACTTTTGAAATTTAATCTTCTATGAACTCTGCTTTTAATATGTTGTAATAGATTGTTCAATAAATCCTGTATATTTTCAACGATTCTAATATTTTGAACATGGAGATAAATTAATATTTTAATCATTATTTTTTCAGTTAAATCTGCGGACAACTTTCTAAACAAAATTTTTTTGTGCATTGTAGTATTCTACTACATAATTATAGATTATCGGAATTCTCTTATGAAATATGAAATTATATTTTATTAAAAATATATTGGTTGAAGAAAGAAAAACAAAGAATTGAAATAATAAATTAAATAAACCTTTTTATTAATAAAAACAACTCTTTATCTACACGGGTTAAAAAACCCTTTACTTCGACTGATAGAGCTGCTTCTATCAAAGATACCTTTTATCTGGGTGCCTCGAGAGAGATTACGACAGGCATATTTACTAAATTTTAATACGCATTGATGTAGCATAAAATTTCATAAAATTGCTCGAGGCTGAAAAGCAAAACTATTTGACAAAAATAAAAAAAGAACAGGGAAATATATGTACCAAAATGTATGTCTTATAACCAATTTATGGCCTGTTAATCGTGTTGAAATTTATAATATTTGCCGTTTAAAACAATTAAGAATTTTCAAAGAGGGGGTGTGATTAGTATTTTTAACAAATATATATCTAGACTTATAAAATAAGACAACAATTTCTTCTTAAATTTCTCCATCAAAATATAAGATTTGAAAAATTTTGAAGTAATGTTTTTTAAAAATGAAGTTTAAAAAATCATTAAGAATAATGTTAAAGTAATCTTGTGGATGAATAGGGCCTCTTCTTTTCTATTTGTGTTGTATATACCTTTTTGAGGCACATGCGAAAAAAATATACAATGTTGAGAAAATATATAAAGAGAAATTCAAGCAATAAATTATTTTTTGCTCATCGGTAAAGAAAACTCTTTGATGCAAAAAAACTGGCTATTATAACTATAGAACTTCCCGTTTTATGTAAAAATAAGCTTAAAAATTAAAAGGCGAAATCAACTACAAATAAAATGTGTTGTGAAAATATTGTTACTTTTTTTAGTGTAGTATGCACCGCAAATACTCTGAAATGATCAAAGATGCCAACAGAATTAATTCTTTGGTTTATTTATGAATCCGAATGCAACGTTATGCAAATAGTTTGAACAAATTCTATGCACATTTATCAAAGAAGCTATTTTCTTTAATTGATGAACCTTTAATGTGGTTAATTAAATATCCAATTAAATTACTCTAAATATGACTGGATGTTCATTAAGTTTAGTTCATGCTTTTGTGTATATGCGATAAATAAAATGTGAATCAGATTGAGAGGAAAGTGCTCTGCATTTCCTTTGTTTGAACCTGCAAAGTAAACTCTTAGTGCTAATTTTTGGAGCTAACATACAATTCTGCTATGGGGATCCTTCATAAAGAAATATATCAATGTTCCAAAATAACGCAGTATAAAAAATAGAATCCGCCAGGAATCCACGTAAACTAAACGAAAAGCGTTATTCGAGTTTATAAAAATCATAGGAGGAGATAAAAATGAAAATCAAATAAGTCCGTGCAACGCGATTCATATAATAAAAAATAAAATAGAAACTTCATTTAAAGTTTAATTGCTAGAAAAAAAAAATGGTTAAGTTGGTTATATTAATCATACAATGAAAAGAAATGAATAAGACATTTGTTTGCTAAACAGTCTTCTATTATTGGTGGGAAAAATGGAGTTATGGTAGAAAAAAAGTTATTATCATTAAACAACTATATTTGCTAAGATTTAACACAAAAAACGTCTATTTTTGTAGTTAATTTATTCGCTCTGAACATCTTGATTTCTAAACGAATATAAATGAATTTTTAAAACTAATGCATTACCTCTGCTTTTAAAAATTATTGAAAATACTCAAACCAAAACCTAAGTTTGGGAAAACTAAGAGAGGTGTATAATTCGAAATAAACCACAAAATGTTTTTTTAAAATGCGAGAAACTGCGCATACTTACACTCCCCGAAGCTGCAATTTAATTTCTTCGGGGATGATCGCTTCAGATTTATACTTTGAAAATCCAAAAAGCCAAGACCTTTTCTAAAGAGTCACATTTTTACTTGATGTAGTACCGAAATAATTTTATGTATTTATTTGGCAAGTTATTGTGACAAAAACCATAAATTATATAGAAAGAAGATTATAAAACAAAATGACAAGAAGAATTTGTATAATCGATGATCGCAAAAAAAATATAAATTTAACTATAGTTCAACGAAATGTATATAGATAGGCACAACCAACCTTATATGATACATAAAAAACTAGCATATTTGAAACCCCTGAATTAGCCAACAATATACGTGAAAAAAAAATGCATTGATCAGAAAAAAATTGTAAAATAAGAAGGTGCTTAGATAACGAAAAAGAAATTTCCATATCTTGAAGTTGTATGATAGAATCACTGGATATTTACAGGGAAATTTTTAAAGTTTAAGATAAATATCTAGATAAAGATGGTGGTTAAGATGATGTGGACTTACCATCGAAAAATGCTAAAAAGAAGCCAGATTTTTCGTGAACTAAGTTTTTGGTTCATATTTTTTTCACTATTTTCGACTTTTTGATATTCAATATTTTAATAAAGCAGCTAGAAAATTTTTAGACAAAATCATTTATACTTAAAATTTACATATGTGTTTAAATAAGACTGCTTGTTTATTTTACAACGTAACATGGTGTATAAAATTTTGATTTTTTATTTCCTAATTTTTATGCAGCTATTTCCGCTAGTTTATATTACAAGGAAATTTTAAATAAAATCATACTCATTAATTTTTATTTTGTGAGTACTTGCATTTTTTTCAGAAATGATGTCTTGCTTATCTTCCTTCTAGCAGAAGAGTACAAATTGTTTCGAAAGAAACCAATATTCTAGATTCTTTTCTAAGAAATTTTTACCTAAATTATTTTCCTATAGGAAATTTCTTAGTTATTGAAAAATGCTTCTTGTATTTTACCTCCTATTATGTTCATAATATATATAATATATCTATAATTCTATAAAAACAAACATTAGATAAATTATAACCAGTAGAATGTTGCTAGTGAATTCTAGAATCTACGATAAAATTATCATGACTATACTTGTTATGAAAATCGCTATAAAGTCAAAAAATTTTAGTTTAAAAATTGTCTATTTAAAACCATCTCCACAAATATAGCATGCAAAAATAGCTTTGATCTCATAAAAACCATTTAAAGAATTTAACAACATATCTTCCTTATATGCCATATAGAAAACAAAGTTGCAAAATATTAAAGGAATTTTTAATGGTTTTAGAAGCCTTATTTGAATTTAAAGAGAAGGTTAAATTTAAAACCAATCCGGTTTAACTTTTTGAATGTTATAAGAGCAGCTTAGATTGTTATATGCTTCAAATTACAGACTTTTGAATTTATGTAATTGCCAACTCAATTATATACATATTATATGCGCGTAATAATGCTGAATAAATGTTAATGCTTGCTTTGTTTTGATAATGATTTTCTAAATACCTCTCTCTGTCTCTTTAAATTGGAAGGACGAGAAAATTCTGGTTCGAAGAAAATGTTTACATATATAGAAAAAAAGAAATAAAAGAGGTCTAACATGTTCTAACACAGTTATATCTTAATTCGAACTTTTAATGCATAATTTAAATAATCAAATGAGGTCGTGTAATATTTTTGGCATTGATTTTGATAAAATTATTTATCATACACCACTTTAAACTGCACACAATTTGCCAAAAAATGCGCATATGATATATATTTTTTTATTAAGGGACAATCTAGTCGATTTCATCATTGTAAACTTTGAGATAAGTTGAATGAAGTATTAACAAACAATACAAGTAGTGTAAAAAATAATCTCAATCCTTAAAAAAGCATTGTATAATACTACTGTATAAATAAATGATTGTTTCTACGGTCAAATGCGAGACTGCTCACAATATAAATTAAATATTTTGATCTTGTTCTATGAAAGAATTATATCGAACATGAAGGGATTAAATTTTGAGATAATAGCATAATAGAGTAGGTATCACACGTGTTCTTTTTTAATTTAACAATGTTAGATTTAATTACTTGTGCAACTAACACTCATGAGAATATATCTGGTTAAAAGCCTTTTTTACAAATCAGATCTGCTCGTTCCGATGACAAGTACTATATAAAGAAACTCGGTCGACTTATTATTTTTAAATGCACATAGAAACTAACATGTTTAAAACCAAAAATTACTTTATAATCTCACAACATTATTAATTTTATTAGAAAGATTTTGTAATAAGATCGAATAACCTTTATATAAACAACTGCCAAATATACCAAATTAAAAACGTTTTCGGATATTTTATTAAAATGTAGTATAATATATACACGATTGTATATTTCGTATATAAGTAAAAGTAGGATTATTATCTACAAGAATTTTTCTATCTGACTATTCAGCATCTTCAATTTCTACTTCAAGCTTTTTTTTATAAGATATTTTGTTGTTATATATTTTGATGATATCTATGTAATTTATAGATAAAATAACGCTATCTTTTTATTACTCTTATATTTTAATTTTATAAAAAAATTTCGAATATATAGTGAATATAAAGAATGTAACATAAATAAAGTTTGAATGTAGTTATATTAAACTAAAAATATTCCATCTTATGGCTTAATCATAGGCTAGACAGTTGTTTTGCTTTGATTAAAATGTTCATTTTTAAATATTTGAGAAGGGTAAAGTAATATTCTCATCCTGAAATACGGCTTTAAAGCTTATAAATTGTGATATTTATGTATACCATTACGTTAGAACAACATAAATTACACCATGATGAATTTTACAATATTTAATTACTTATTAACGGTCTTAGAAGTCTTAATATACGAAAATCAATTTAAAATATTTCTTTTTGTTTATAAAATTATTAATTTTAAAGATGTATATTTTAAATTGTTTTTTGTTCTTAATATCTCGGAATATCCGTCTTTTTCGATCTGATATCCGAATAATACAAGGCGCATAGAAGTCATCTGTATGATTTTTTGTTATTTTTTATTTATGCTATGTTTGAAATATGTATTAAATATTCGTAAAATGGTATTCTAAAGGAAATTTAGACTTCAAAAACTTTTTAAATTAAAGATAAAATATATATTATTTTTACTTTATAAAGAAGAAAACTCGATTCTAATTTATAAAATCTCAGTCAGTGATTTACTTCTTTACTGCTAGTTGAAGTTAAAAATTATTATATATTAACGAAATAAAATTTTTTCGTTGGACCATGTAATATTTTGATAAATTTTAATAAATTGTTAAGTTCTTCTAATTCTTTATTGTTTTAAATTTTTTATACCTTTATTTTATTCTGAAAAAATTGTTTCCATATTTATTACTTTGAATGAAACAAAATTTTTCGCTTGGATATAAAATAATTAGACATTAACTAACCTCTTCTTAAATTTTTTATAATTATTATTATTCAAACCGAAACAAGAAATTTAGTTTTATAATATACTTACATTCTTCTGTACTTTTTTTTGATAGCGTTCTACACATCATAGTCATTTAATTGTAAGCTTCAATGGAAGTAAATAGAAAACTAATATAAATTACAAAAACGTAATTTTACTTATCAGTTTTAATTAAATATTGCAGTTTTCTATAGAATAAACGATTCCATTATGATTTCCAAAACCTATTATTTAAATACTTCAGCTAATGGTAAATTTAAGAAAAGTAACATTCATTCTATAGTTAAAGACGTTTATTTCTAATATATTTAAATTGAAATATTTTATATAATTCTGGTTTGTATATATTTACGGTTTATTTAGCTTGTACTTCATATTCCCTATGCATGTGGATTTTTATTTTTTTTAAAAATTGTAATTATAACTAGTTTTATTCAAGTTTTAGTATGAATAGTACATAAAAATTAAAGATATAGATTAAAATTTGTGTGTCTTATTTTATTCTTGCACCATATTGCAGACTTAACATTAATAAAGCTCATCGAGGTTAAAAAAAGAGGAAGGTTGGGTATGGTTTAACGACTATTTCGATTGGAAAAATTTCTGTTTTAAGAAACATTCATTAAACGACTTAAATCAATTTTTACGGGATAAAAGATTGTGGTTTACTTAATAAGTTGTTAGCTGTTGTAAAACGATTTAAACAATTGCTGTTCATATACCGTGACGCGATTTAATAAATATATATGTTGTAAAGTCTTTTTTTATTCGTTTAGATTTATGAATTTTTTCGTTAATTAACTAAAACAATATTTTTCGATTAATTTATCGTCATATTGCTATATGATAATTATTTTAAAACCAATTTTAATATCTCTTAATGTTATTTAATCATTTTGGCATTAATTACCATAACATTCATATAAATATAATGATTTTTAAGAGTTTTAAATGATATAATATAACATTATAAAATATATTATTCTAAAATTAATTTAAAAGCCATTATATTTTAGAAAAATATGCATTCCTTGTGACAAATCATGTTGACTGCTTGCTATATTTTTCTAAAGATAATCCAATAGGTTTTTTACTATTGCCAGAGGGGTATAACCATCCAATTATTGTACATCTTCATAATTTTTAGTATTTTGCTAACTTAAAATTCATATTCAAATTTAATTTTTTTGATAAAAATAGAAGTTTTGAACCATTATAACATAAATTTCAATGATTAGAAGTTTATACATTCGCTTATTATCTACTTTATATTTTTATTATTCTTGTTCAATTTATTGAATTAATCTTATATTTCTAGTATATATTTCTTTTTAATGTAATTTGGTAACTCTGTAGTGCCAAGAATCTATTATTTTTATATAATACAAAAATTTCCCTTAATTAATTCTTTTATTTCAATATATTTGTTTGGTTGACTGAAAAAATTATATTTGTTGTTCTAAATTTTCTTAATACTAGATCCGTTAAGTTATAACTTGAAAATCCAATTTTGCAATGGTTAACAAAAAATTTTTTTAATCATTACCAAACAGAAATTTATGCTTGATACTGATTTATGATCCAAAAATTTAAATTTTAGAATTTTATAAATAAGCTTTGTCTATCTATTTTAAACATTTGAATCATTAAATCTACCATTATTTTTTGAGTAAATTATTATTGGCAAATATGCCTCTATATTTTTCTGTTTCATTTCTATGTAATTAGATTCATAATTCAAAACTTAGCAAATATATTATTATAACGCTATAGAAAAATCTCAAATTTTATTTAATGTCAAATATATAAAGCCACTAGTACATTGGTTTATTCATCTCATAAAGTTTTTTTTTAAAAAATTATTTATATATCCTTTAAAGTATTTTTGCGCATATATCTATCATTTATTTGAACAAAGAGATGCTAGTTAAGAAATTCTTTCTATAATGTATACATACATTATTTTTTAAAGCAATGTATGTGAATATATTTATTATTTTTCTTATTTATATATTATCAAAGATTGACAAATATATTCTTTTTTTTGAATTTATGATTCAAATGATTAAAACTTTGTGATCTTTGGTCATTTTTATATTCTAAACATGAATACAGTAATTCTGTGATTGTATATATTTAAAATTTTTTTTTAAATAAATAAATAAAATTCGGCTTTATTGATAAAAAGTTTTCAGCACTACTCGTTGTATTGTTTTTAAAGGGAAACTAAGCTATTCGTTTCCATACCATGAACCACACTCAAAAACAAAAATCCAATAAAACCGACCCGGCTGTGTACAGCCACCATATCCACATTTAGACTTCGGTTCTAGAATATATACAGGTAAGAAAACTATAACAGTACAAGTCTTAGATTTAAAAATTTTGAAAACTTTGAAGCAAAGGAAAAGAAATGATAAATAAAAATACTGATTTTTTCTCAATTAAAAATCTCGATGCTGTCTTTTGAAAATAGTTTACTTATATATAAAGGGATTTTTTAAAATAAAATAAAATAAAATAAAATAAAATAAAATAAAATTCGGTTTATTTTCCTTAAGATCAGCCAAATCTACAACACACAAAATTCCTTATAAACCGACCCGGCTATGTATAGCCACCATATCCGCAATCGGACTTCGGTTCTAGAAGGTCACACGTCTCCCTTTATCCCACACATACACATTTTAAGTTAACACAACCTGGTTTTATTGCAAACCATTAAGGATCTGTCTTCTTTGAGGCATTACTGCTCCAATAAACTTCACCAAAGCCATGCCAACTCGATTTTGCTGCAGCCCAGCAGCTTGCCACTCCCCTTCCAAGAGCACTCCTAACACCTTTAATCCTAAATTCCCTACAGCATCAGAAGATTTCAAACATTTTACAACTTTTCTCGTAACCTGAGCTGTAAACATCAACCGCTCCACTTGCCACCTCTTACACATGAACACTAGGTGGCACAAAGTTTCTCGGACTGGTTCCTCGCAACATGGACAGCGTTCCCTATACCTATTCGGTAATCTTCCTAAAGCTGCCAGTTGCGGACTAAATTTAACCAGTCCTATTCTGAATCTACGCAGCATCCTAATACTGCTAGCTAACACCCTGTTGTTTAGCTCTGCGTAGATCCACTTATAACCACTATTAAGACCCCACAGCCTACGTAAGCCACCTATAACTGACTTATCGGCTCGGTCTTGTCTTTTAACAATAGCCTCTTTAATAAAGAGACTATTCTTTTTGTTACTCAAACCCGATAAAGGACTTCCAGTATAAGCTTTCATCCAGATTCGGGTTTGAGTAACCCACGTCCTCTTCCTCGCTGTAAACTTACCATTGAGCAAGTCCCGGATGATCGTTCTGCTTTCTTGCCATTTCAAAAAGCCTCTTACACGTGACATAGCTGCCTTTTCATATAAAGGCTGGATGTCACACTCTCTGAAAGCTGCCAGCTGGGCAAAATTCTCTCGACATCCAAAAGCTGCTGCCAAAGAGCGTGTAACGCCGCAACCTACAGATACTATTCTGACCTTGCTCATTCCCCACAATTCGCTCCCATACATTACAATGGGTATAATGCATGCTTTTATAATCAGAAGTTTAAAATAAAGCGGAACTTCTGATCTGCAGAGGAATGGCATAGCATTTTTTCGGACCGCAAACACAGCTTTTTTTCTCCCAATGAGCATTTCTTTTAGAGAAAACGTGCGGTCCAAAACAATGCCTAGGTATCTGTAGGTTTCAACCACCGGGACTGCTTTTTCACCTATCATTACTTTACCTGTAAGACCTGGGGGAAGTAACAACCCACACTTATCTATATTAATACGCATTCCCCAGGTCTCACACCACCTCATCACTTTATCCATACTGAGTTGTACGGCAGCCACATCATCACCGAGCAGGACAGTGTCATCGGCAAACAACAGACCCGGAACCCTATAATTAAGACCCTCGCATGCTATACCATTAACACCTCTAAAAATGTCATCGATATAAAGATCGAATAATAGAGGTGATAGCGGACAGCCTTGGCGGAGGCCGATATTATATGGGAATAGGCTTGTTGTTTTATCGCCTACTTTGACACCAACCTGTAGATCAGTGTACAGATCTCTAAGGAATCTTAGGAGTTTTCCAGAAAAGCCTTGCTCTTTTAGTTTCAAAAGGATTAGATCATGAGGAACTCTATCGTAAGCCTTTTCGAAATCGATAAATAGGCAAACAGTCTCTCTACCTCGAATAAATCTTCTCCTTTGAATTTCTAAAAGAGTTGCCACCTGAGCAACACATTCCTCTCGAGTACGAAAACCAGCTTGTTCCCGGCACAAGAGGTTATTATTCTCAGCATACAAACGCATTCGGCGTTCCACAACCTTACACAGCAGTTTAAGAAGAGTGTTTATCAGACAAATTCCACGGTAGTTTCCAGGCTTTCGTAAATCACCTTTCTTCGGTACCGGTACTATGACTGACACTCTCCAGCTGTCAGGTATTCTATTTGTCCAGGCCTCGTTCAGCACATGTGAAATGTGCTGTGCCATCAGACTTACGCCATGAGTATCCATTAGTAGAGCTTTGTACGCTTCTACTGGTACCTCATCTAAACCACATGCTTTGTTGTTTGCTGACTCGTGCAGCGCTGAAATAACCTCTTGCCAAGCAATCAAATCATTATAATGAGCGTTGTTATCCTCGATAAGACACTCAGATTGAGTGTCTTTGCTATGTAGCTCATCATTCATTGTTGCTAAGGAACGAAAGTGGTTGTACCAGACCTGCAACACTGTCTGCTCATCCGAAGCAATTTGGCCTTTTTCATCCAAAACCGTGCGATTGGCAGCCGAGAATTTGGGCATTCCAGCAGACCTTCTGGTCCACTGCCACACGTCTCTCATGCAGCGGTTTGTTGCCGCCGCAATACCTTTTTGTGCCCACTTTATTCTCAGCTGCCGCCTATATAGACGCTTCATTTCCTCGCACTTTCGTTTGAGGACAGCATAGGCGTTCGGATGAGCTCGGCCGGCTCTCATTTCGAAAGCAACTCTCCGTCTATCGTCAATAGTTTTTTTAAGCTTCCGAGGCAAAAATAAACTATTTCCATCTGAAAAAGTACCTTCAAGACCCAACTTTTTTGCTACTTCTTTAACAGTTTCTGCCACATAAATCCCATGATCCGTATTGTGACCAAAACTGTTCCAGGTCGGACAGCTTATAAGCTTTTCGGCAAGTGACCGCTCAACAAACTTGCGTAAGAAGAGCTTTTTCTTGCGTACAGCTCGTGTGAGCGTGTCCACCCTAACGTCAACAGTTACAGGAAGGTGATCCGATATATCCCATTTCCTGTGCACTTTAACTACCTCCGCCCACTCTCTTTTCAGAAACAGGCAGTAGTCAATGCATCTATTGGCACCGTGTGCTGCTGCACGTGTAGCTCGCGGTGCTTCGAATAACCATTTATTCGTGCAATAGAGGTTGTTGACAGCCAGGAACCTAGCAGCCTCTTCTGGAGTCATATTCCAATCGCCCATGACTAGAATATCATCCAAACCGTTTTTCTTGTTTTCGCTAACAAGAAAAGATCCCAGAGCTTCGAGCGTTTCCGCTCTGTTGCCGTATAGTGAACATTTCGGAGGAATGTACACGTTAACAACAAGCAATTTAAACCAGCCACCAGACGCTTTTTTGCCACAAACAATGCCAGCCAAGAAGTTAGGATGTACTTCAACTGAAGATAGCGTAAGATCTAACTTACGACGCACAGCTAAAATCAGTCCTCTACCATCTTTTTCCTCCTTGTTGGCAAAGCTCTCAATCACCTCGTATCCCGGAATAACGTTCCGAGAATTCCCTGTGTAGCGTAATGTCTCTTGGAGACATAGAATGTCTGGGTGGAGTTTACCGGTCAGCATTAGAACCTCCTCTCGTTTTGATCCAAAGGAATTTACATTTAGCGTAAGTAATCTAAGATTACTATACGATTCCGTGCAAATTCTGACAGACTTTTTTCTCCCTAGTGTATGGGTTTTGCAGTACCCAAGATGTTTCCTACTCACAGCTTGCACTGTTTCCGGGTCTATCCCACTCTCAACAGTCACATCAAGTCGTCTACGTCCATCTCGCTGTATAACTCGCTTGACAGACGTACCTTTGGAACCTCTCGCCTCTAGTGTTTCAGCAAAAACACTACGATGCCTATGCGGTACACCCCAGACAGAGTATACCGCGGGACCTGCTTTGCACGGCTTTATCTGTTGGCAGGTGTCAACAGTTCCGACAGTCCTGACTATAGGCTAGAGGAGCTCTTTGGCTCCTCAAGTACCATATCTTCTAGTCCGTAGAAGATTTTCGAGGCTTCTTGAGAGGCATTCTGAGCTGAAGTATGCTTCAGAATGCTAAGGAACCTCCTAACCGGCGGGTTATCTTTAAATCGCTCGACCCATGAGAGTCTGCGCTTAAGGTCAGATAACCGCTCTCCAATCTCTTCGAGACTGCCTCTGTTAAGATAGTTATCAAACGTCTTAACATCTTTAAAGCCTGTAAAAATGGCTTTAACTTTATCCACACTGTTAGCATTCACAAGCAACTCTAACAGGCCTTCCTTAGTGAAGCCTACGTGCTTGACGTAGTAAGATTTAACGCCCCCGTTCTCTAAGACTGCTCTTAAATAAGCGGGTTTGTTTACTTTAACTCCAACTAAGTAAAGAAGCACAAACCTATTCAAGACAAATGGTGATTTGCCTTGCACAACATCCTCACACTGTGCTCTGTTTAAGTTAAGTTTCCCTCTACTCTGCTTCGAAGGTGCCTTAGTACGATCGAAGGAAGGCTTTTTGGCAGTCCGCAATTTGACGGCTCTCGGTTTACTGGCTGGGTTACCAGTTGCTTTACTCTTGGATAATTCCTTTTTTTTATCCATAAGACCTTTTCCTGAAGCACTTACGGAAGTCTTTTCAGGTAACTTTTTTTCGATAGAACGAGGAGTTGCTATCGGAGGCAGTGTGGTATTGCCCGTACCACATTCAACAGGCCTCGCCCCTTGATGGCTTACATTCATTGCACGTTGAATTTGTAAGCCTTGAGATTCTGCTGCGTTGCAGATCTGCACTTCCGCTGGGCAGACTCCAGCGGCAAGAGGGTCACCAGCATTTGCAGTCAGATCAGTAGAACTGCCAGTCCTTAACACGACCTGTTTATCCAAAGACCGAGCTTTTGCCTTTGCAGATCGTGCGGCCAAGGTTGGCCCGAAAGACTGAGATTTCGCCTCATTTACCACCAAATTCTGCTCGGGTGGTTTCTCAGTTAGTTCTGCAGCGTTGCAGACTAACTCGCTGGCTGCTGGATCAGCCTGAGGGTCTCTGGCTCCTGCCTCTAGCCTAACCGAGGAAGCAGGTGCTACTGCCGTTATCATGCACTTGTGAGTACGGCACCTACGCGACCTTTTAGCTACTTTACGTAGCTTCTCAACTTCTTTAAAGAGTACCTCTAAAGCAATCGAGTTGGTCTTTGCCAACATAAGAGATTCTTTATATCTCTTTTCCTCTTCTTCTAATTTTTCCACTCTTTTTTCAAGGAGTGTTATTTTCTCAGAAGCAAGTGCATAAAGAACAGACAAAGTCTGTGCCTCTTTCATATATAAAGGGATAAATATATTTAAAAATCAAATTGGTAATGAGATATCCAGAATAGATAAAGACTCAAATCTTTAAAAAGTGATATTTTAAAACATATCTGGTATGTGTCTTTTTATAAGTGATAATTAGTGGAATTTATTTAAATGCCACATGCCTAATGTTAAAAAAGCATTTGCGTTTTTGCTTAGATCCTAATTTTGTAAGGTGATTAAATGTTTCTTTCGTTATATTTATCCTATTTGAATTTTTTTTGAAATCATTTTTTTGTTTACTTTTTTTTTAGTTTTATTAGTTTTTAATCCTTTATATTTTTTTTGATGTTTGATCACTCTTGGCGTTACCCAACGAGAACCACGTGGAGGTGGTGATCATCTCTCGTCATGAGTGCTTGCTAGCCTCATCCACTCGCGATCTTGTGGATTACAGCTGCAGCACCCAAGCACGTCGTCTTCATGCTAGATAGTACAGTAGGGCCACGTTGAAGCTTAGAGGCCTTCAGCTCTTCCGTGCCAGGACGTTGCTTAGCCCGTACCTTACCAGATATAGGCACGACAAGAGGTCCTGCAGATTCGTTCCTTTCGTACTAGCATCTGCTCCCTTAGTACCGTAGCAGTAGTGTAAAACTAACCTGTCTCGCGACGGTCTAAACCCAGCTCACGTTCCCTGTTAGTGGGTGAACAATCCAACACTAGGTGCCTTCTGCTGCACCATGATAGGAAGAGCCGACATCGAAGAATCAAAAAGCAGCGTCGCTATGGTCGCTCGGCTGCCACAAGCCAGTTATCCCTGTGGTAACTTTTACGTCACCCATTGCTAGATGCTCTGTAAGCAATGGGATCGCTAGGCCTGGGTTTCCCCTCGTATTACCGTGTAGTAATACGTCAGGGTGGCTTTTGCCCTTGGACTACACCCTCGGTTTCTCTCCGAAGTTAGCCACCCTTAGGCCATCTGCGTTGTAGTCTAGCAGATGTACCGCCCCAGTCAAACTCCCCATCTGACAAATACGGGTCGCTTGCACAGCTAGTGGTCTTTCAGTTGCCCCACCTTGCTACAGCTGCACAAGACCCCGGCGTCACACTAGAGTCAAGCTCAACAGGGTCTTCTTTCCCCGCTGCATAGCCAAGACCGTTCCCTTGGCTCGTGGGTTCGCAGGTTGTTAGTCGGGACAGTGGGAATCTCGTTGCTCCTTTCGTGCGCGTCACTAATTAGGTGACGAGGCATTTGGCTACCTTAAGAGAGTCATAGTTACTCCCGCCGTTTACCCCTGCGTATACAGCCCGACCTGTCTTAACAGCTGGGCACTGGGCAGAATTCACTTTGTGTCCACGTACTACACCACCACAAAGCTATGTTTTTATTAAACAGTCGGATTCCCCGTAACTAAAAGTTCTAATTCCTTAGAGCTAATCCTTTTCCCGAGGTTACGGATCTAATTTGCCGAATTCCCTAACTAACGTTTGTCCTATCGCTTCCGGTATACACCGTACGGAGCCCTGCTGCGGTCGGTACGGTCATCTAGGTCATAAAGGTATTTTTTCACGGATCCCAGCTAAGACAATTGCATATGCCTGTATTGCTCTGTACAACACGCTACATACAGTACTGCTACAAGGAATGGGTACCTCCTTGTTGTCGTGCCTAAGACGTAAACACCATATTTACTGTTGCCAAATACCTAGATGGCTCGGGAATATCAACCCGATTCCCTGTCGAGATCTCAGGACCGGCTAACCTTCTCCTTATGAAATCTTAGAAGAACCCTTCTCCTGAAGCCTTCGCGATTCACACACGAATTGTAACTACTACCACCAAGATCAGCACTAGTGTATGCTCCACTTTACCTCACGGTAAACCTTCTGCACATACACCACGCCCATCTACCTATAAGTACTGCATCGGGTCTGGCCTTGTACCGTCCATTTTCGGCGCACATGAATTCGGTAGGTACGTTGCAACACGTTTCTTACCGGATGCCAACCTCCATGGCCACCGCCCTACTGTCACAATTCATCTACGGCCTTAAGAAAAACCAGATTAGGCCCCTTATCAGTACGTCAGGTTGATCCCTCTTCGCACGTCCTGCTTACCAGAACGCGCCCACTAGACACATATATAATCGCTATTCTTTAGTACAAGAATAACACGTACACGTTCGCAGTTCGTCGGTATGTGGAGATTGCTCCCCTTTCATCCCGCCGTTCCTCTACCGCATAATACTAAGTAACTTGTGTCTGCTGTCCTGAGAGACATTTCGATGGGAACCAGCTACCCGGCTGTTCGATTGGTCTTTCGCCCCTACACCCAGCTCAAACCATCGATTTGCGCGTCAGAACAAGTTTAGGTCCTCCACCATCCTTTCGAATGGCTTCAACCTGGCCAGGTGTAGTTCACAGCCCTTCGGGTCGCATCCGAACAGCTATATCTGCTTTCGCTACGCTTAAAGGAAACCCCCCTTTAACTTGCTATGCAGATGCACTCCTTGGTCCGTGTTTCAAGACGGGTCCTGTTATCAGGATACTCAATACAATTTCACGTCTTTGCACTTTTTAGCTTTTCACCTTTCCATCGCTGTACTATTACGCTATCGGTCTCCGCTCATATTTAGCCTTAGATGGAACCCACCACCTCTTCAGGCTGCATTACCAAGCAACCCTACTCTGCCCATTACTCGTCACTACGGGGCTATCACCCTCTATGGCTTACCTGTCCCGGTAATTCGTTACGACGATCTTAACAATGCCCGGAGGCTTACATTCGGGGCTATTTCTTGTTCGCTCGCCGCTACTACAGAAATCCTAGTTAGTTTTTGTTCCTCCCCTTAATAATATGCTTAAGTCCAGGGGGTAGTCAGGCATTTACAAATGCCGTTCGGCCTTAGTTCTCGGAAACTATTCCGGCCTTCCTCGGATACGGAGCCAAGTGATCCCTTGTATGAGTTTAATATGAAAAAACTACACAATAAAAGTACTAGCACTGATCCTGCTGCAGGTTCTCCTACAGCAACCTTGTTACGACTTGTATCCAATCTAATCCTACGTCCTCAGAAGGAAAACCCTCTTCGAACATAGCACCATCTTAGATAACGACGGGCGGTGTGTACAAAGAACAGGGACGCAGTCGTCGCCCGTTAGTGACACGCGACTACTAGGAATTCCTGGTTCATGCGTCCATTACAGAACGCAATCCCAACCGAGTTATCCTTTATCTTTACAATATACCTAGAAATAACATTGTAGTGCGCGTGCAGCCCAGAACATCTAAGGGCATCACAGACCTGTTATAGCCCCCTCCTTCCTGAAACTTATAGTCCCCAGTCGCCGTAGCTGAGGGTCTCACACATTACAGCAATAAACCTAAAAGTCACCTCACATGTTGTGAACGGCCATGCACCACTTAGTCGTACTCATCAAAGATTCGTCATACAACTGGCCCTGGTAAGTTGTCCCGCGTTGAGTCAAATTAAGCCGCACACTCCACTCCTGGTGGTGTCCTTCCGTCAATTTCTTCAAGTTTCAATCTTGCGATCGTACTATCCCCATAGCCCATATACTTGATTTCTCGTGGGTACCACTACGTAACACCCAGTTGGCATAGTTTACGGCCGGAACTACAGGGGTCTCTAATCACCTTTGCTCCTCCGGCTTACGTCCTTGATCACCGGAAACGTACTGGACGACAGCTTTCGCTTCGGTTTGTCCTACGTAGGTCGTCAACTTTCACCTCTCGCTACGCAATACAGTCGCCCTCTTCCGCTCCTACATGCTAACCTAGAATGCCAATACACTCCATGAAGAAAGTGTCTTCTAGCATCCCTGTCAACACTGACTACGGACCTTTTAAATGCAGCAATGCACTATGACACTCCTGGAGCTGGAATTACCGCGGCTGCTGGCACCAGACTTGCCCTCCAGTCAATCACCGGTATTCTACCCCGGTTACAAAATATACGTCTCATAACTGCCTCTCTCCAATTGGGCAAGTTTCGCGCCTGCTGCTGTCCTTAGACCTGGTAGCCGTTTCTCAGGCTCCCTCTCCGGAATCAAACCCTGATCCCCCGTACCCGTTAAAGCCATCGTACGCCCTTACCGTACGATAAAACTGATGGGTCGGCGTCTTACTCGTGTTATTAGCCACAGTTTCCCGCGGTTATCCTTCCTACACGATTAAATAATCACCGTTCTACTGAGCCGTTCGCAGTTCCACTTTCGCTTCACCAGACTTGCATGGCTTAATCCCAGAGACAAGCATCCTCGTCAGGCAGAATCAACCTGTTGCACAAATATACCATTACACGTCACATCCAAATCACACACAATTGACTCGTTGAGTCCATAACTTAATCCCGATGAATAAAGCAGCACAAGAAACCAAAGTAACAACGGAAAACCTCCAAATCTGCATCAGAGCAGTAACCATATGTAACACCAATTTGTTACTTGAACATGTCAAAGTAACTAGAACACCATATCGATTTGATCATTGATCTAAATCACGTGAATTAACAACTAAGTTAATGATTCGAAAGTACGTTTGTAGATCAATTTGATTAGATCAACTTGATTTCTACGGTTACATGCAATTGTAATTTCTGGTTGATTTGTCTCATTCTTAGTGTTTTTTATTGACATTTTAATTCTCATATGATTTGGGGTAAACAGTTCTATAAATAACATCCTTTATATACGAAAAAAATAATTTTCACAGTAATTTTAACACCAAATCAATTTTTTTAAAAATATTTAGAGAATATAACACCCATAAAAAATAAAATCAATCAATCAACTTACTTCTAATATAAAGAATTCTAAATATGTTAAATTATTTCAAATTTCTTTTCTTACCCATTCTCTACTAACGAATCATATATCTAAAAAAGAAAAAATACTAAACATCAAATTTTTCTTTTGTGTATATAAATATCACATTCGTTAATATTTAACTCCAAGAAGATGTTCTATTTAAAAAAATTGTTTTCTATTTCCAGGTTTTTCCTTCGAACATACAACGGTTAAGAATTTTTTTATAAATTAAAAAAGTATTTTATCATGTTAAATATATCAAAAGATCTTTTTTTAATCAAATTTATTTAGAATGATATTGATATATCATAAATATTAGAAAAATGAAATTTCTTATTTAGAACGAAGAATCAAATTTTAAAAAATGCTTTACAAGTGGTATTTTTGGTTTATAAATTCAAAAATTTTAAAGGTACCTGTTCAGTAATAAATATGGTTTTTAGTACATAAAAATTCTCTGAAAAATACAAATTGAAGATCTGCATATTATTCATAGTTTTAATAACTCTATACTTCCAAAATACATTACTGTCTAAAAAAAACTAATATTTACTCCTTGGAAACTTACTATATTTCTAAGGATTTAAAATATGATTTAAAATTTATATAATTTTAGTTCTATCGTTGATTTTTCTAAAACCAATATTATTTCATTATTTATAGTTTCATAATTCTACTTCATAAAATTATTTTCAAAATATTATATCATATTTATATATCGAGTAAAAAATGAACCTTCTAAAAATTATATTTGGTTTCATTTCTATATTTCTTGTATATGAACATAAGTTATAGCTATTTCTTTTATTCTGCACTAAATTTTGAAAATATAACTTTAAAATTACTCTTTTTTATACCAGTTTTTTAGTATTCGAGTTTAGTAATATTTTGTTAATCCTTTTACTGATATATTTAAACCTGTATTTTAAACAGACATTTCTTGTGGTTTTTAATACTTCTAGGACAAACTAATATTACTCTACATTTTATACTTAAAATTAAGCAAGATTTTTTTCCTTTTGATTCTAAATTATTATTACAGAATCTATATTTTAATAACATTAAGTTATACATTATTTTTCTACTTTAACACAATAATAATTTCGGAATTTATAGTTGTAGATTCTTATATAACTGCATTAGCAAAGATATTTTTCCATTTGTTTTATTATTCCGGTTTTTTAAACCAAATTAATTTCTACTTTTAGAATTTGCAAATAATAAAAATTTAATTAAATAATAAGATGGTTTATAAGTATAAATGTTATTGTAATTTCTAAAGTATATTTCATTATATTGTTTTTTATCAATTAACAGAAACTTAGTTTTTTTAAAAGCTGAATTTTTTATTTATTCCCTTCAAATTTTTTAAAATACTATTTTTTTAGAATTTCTATTTAATAAAATTCTGGATTAAAATGGTTTGCAATTTTTATGCATTTGCTTCTACCTCTACCACAGATGTTTCTTCTTCCAAATCAGACTTTTCATTTATATTTATCTCAGTTCCTCTAAAGTGATTCTGTTTTTTTAGAATAAAGATAAGTTTTTTAATATATCTACGATACATTTGAAAATATAATTAATTCATAAATATTTTTCTTTATTAGTCAAAATTTTATATCACTTTAAAATGTTTAGATTCTAATCTGTTACCCTTTGCCTCTCTGATAATAAAATTCTTTTATATAAATGTTCTCTATATTTTTAGAAGTATTTAACTTTTCCATTAAAATTTTTAGAACATATAAAATTTTGGATTTAAATAAGAATCTCATAATATTTACGGCATGTTTTGCGAAATTTCATTTAGTAACATTTTGTTTGAAAACTCATTTTTTTAATTTTATTCTATTTTCGAAGTGGAGGGAGGATAACCACATAAAAAACTTTCTGCTTGGCAATGAGTGTGTGAAACTGATTGGGGATCATTGTTTGGATTTTTGGTGGGAATACAACCACACTACATCTTCGGCTGTTATATGGGAGTTTTTATGAGGAGGAGAAGTCTAATAAATGGAGAAACTTTTTCTACAAATTTATTTGTAGTTTTTTATGTAACCAGATTGCAGACCGCAGCTGAACATGTAGGTAATCGCCATGTAAAAGCATGGAAACCTAGCCTTGCTCACTCGGGTTAGAAGACTTAGCGCCCGGGAGATATAAAAATAAAACCCATTAAAAGCCGGGAGAGCTAAGTAGCAGGTTATACCTGTTGGTATGACATTGCACTGTCTAGGTGGACCCCATGTAAGTCTCTGAAATATATCTTAGCTAGAAGTTTATTGGGTTCAGAAAGTGTAGAGTAAGTGGGAATGCTGCATAGTCTTGGGGGAGCCCAGGGGGGGCTTCGGCCTTCGATCACACTCCATGCAACGGACATTAACGAACTCCGGGCAACTGCCTCGCCTATTAATTAGGTTCTACACACCTGGTAGATGAAAGGCTTTGGGACGTAGGTATCGCAGGGGTTACTGATGGAGTTTTGGGGTAGCAGTTATTTATGTTAAACCTAGAACTGCGTTAATGTCATAAAAACAAATATAACACTTGCCACTATTTTAAAAAAGATGTGATACTTTTAAATAAAGTATCTTAAATTCTATTTTCGAATGTTTAGAAATTACAGTATTAATAAACTTAAAGTGTGGATAAATAACGGAATTCAAAACAGGTACAGGGACTAAAAATTAAATTTTAACAACAAGTGAATCAAAACTGTAATGTGGTAGAATAAAGTAATAACAAACATAATACATAAATATCCAGAATCAAATAATTTATTTCTCTATTAACTGCATTTCGTTTAGATTTTTTTGGGTTTTATGATCACTAATAGCCATAGGTCTGTAGACTCTATTTATTGTACATTCAACAAAAAAATAAACCTAATATTTAAATAATTCTCTTAACCTAGGTTCTTTGATATAATTTTTGAATCTGTAATTAAGGCTTTTATAATCTCATCTAATTTTTTAAAGTATATTTTTTAATATTTCATACCTGCATTTATAGCTATAGCTTAGCAATTTCCTAATAAAATTTCTGAATATTTTATACATAAAATATTTTTCCTTTCTTGTTTTATAAGTCTTTAAATTTATATCAGCTATAGATTCTTTATTTTCTTTTTTTTTAAATAATTTTATCATTTATTTGCACCTCTTCTCTTTACTTTTCGGTATTATTAAACTGTATCAAGTATTCATTTGTCTATATTTTTTTTCTAATATAATTATTTTTTTATTATTCAATGGAATAATCTATAACTTAAAAGTAACATTTATGGAAAATCGTTTAATTTAATTACGTATAAAATTCCTTTATAAATTTAAGCACAATTCTTTCATTTAATTATTATTGAAGATATAAATATATTGTAAAAATAATGGTCTTTAAAAAAATTATTCTATTATACAATTGTTTGGATACTTGTAAAAGAATTTAAGAAAGAACTACTAATGAAGATCTAAAAAAAACGATTTTTTCGAAATAAGATTAAAATTAAATAAAAGTAGAAAAATTGATCTATAATGGTATTCAAAAGATGTAAGAAATTCAGAAATGTTGTTTAACAATAGTTGATGAGTATTTTTTTGAACAGATTAAATATTTCTAGACTTTTCGAGTTCTACCTCTGCACACTAGTATTGGTTCTGTAAAATTTATGAACATATCACAAGATTCATATTCTTAATCAAACAATATCATTGGTTTTTTTAATTTTTACAACCAATTAAACACTTTTAGGTAATTCTCCGTCGTTATATTACTCGATTTTAAAATAGAAATCTCGATCAACCAATAAACTTTTGAGGAATCGTTTATTTTTATTTTGATTTTTTAATACTTCACTTTCTAAAAAGTCGGAACAATTTTTTTGATCGACGAAGAGGAGTTTTGTCAAGACTAAATACAGCTTAAAATATAGAAATAGCACTTTCAAATGTAATATAAAACCAGAGAGGCAAGTGCAGTCTATACTCGCTTTTAAAATATGTAAAAGTCATAAAGAAAGTGTTAAATCAATTATAGATCAAAATTTGAAACATGTATTTTATAAAAATAAAATTACAGCGAATAATCAGCTAAAAAATAAATATGAAGCATATATGAAAGAGGAAGATAAATCAGATAATTTATTCATGGTAAAGAAAACTAACCAGGCTAAGTTACCTTAGATATGCCGAGTATTTAAAAGGATGTATGTGTCTAATCGCGACGGTCGAAGACTCTCTGTTCACCCCAAAGCTAGATAGCTAGATGATGTATAAAAATATCTTGAGCCTTGTTGTAGACGAATTTAAACGCGAGGCGCTTTATCTTGACAGGGGGAGGTTTATAATAAATCACGCTAGGGCTCTTAATGAGCGGTAACCTATTGAGTGAGTAAGTAAAGACAAATAACACTTAAAAAAATCTTTAAAAAATTTCAAAATTGTTCAATAAATTTTTAAATAAATTGATTAATAGTTTCTTATAAAGTTTATATTCTATTTAACAGAACAAAGTCGAAGGACTTTGAATTTTTATTTGTTTTTTCTTTAAGTTCATTACCTTTTTGATTAAATAAAATTCTTTTTGGTTATTTTGAATTATATTTGCACATCGTATTTTTGTTTCAAAAATTTCTTAGCTAAACGTCTGATATTTAGTAAAACATTTTTTAAATGAATGAATTTAAACTTTACATCAAGAAATTCATGACTATCGATATGTTTTTGCACCTTATGATTTTTAAAAACAATTTAAATTTTTACTTCTATATCTTAGAACAGATAAAATTCATATAAAATAAAACTCATCACTTTCATTTTCAATCTTAATATTAAATTTTTCTCCAGTTTTAAGTCATATCAAATTAAACCTATCTGGTTTCGTGCTGACTCCTAATATTAATTTTTCCAGTTTTAAGTCATAGAAAACGTTAAATCCAGGAACAGAATAAATATAAAATTAACAACTTAATTTTATCTGCAAGACATTCCTATTTTAAAATAAGTTGTTTAATATTCAACATAGTTCTAAGCCTTGTTAAAAATTTAAAATTGTGCATGATATTACGAAAAAAATCTCATATTTATAAAAATTTCATCTCCTTCGAATAATCATCAAATACGAAAAAAAGCTCTTCTCTGTATGAATATTTGTTTCTTATTCCAATTTTGTTCGTTAAAGCATTAAAGTCAATTTCTGACTTATCTATTCTGTCTCTAATATTAAGATAAATTGTTCTATAAACAGTGTAAGGAAATATGTAATATGTAAGCTTCACACTAAAAATTTTAAATGTTAATAAATATGCAAAAGATCAATATATTATATTTATTTTTCGGCTATGTTGTACATCTATCACTTTATTACAAATAAAAACCTTTGTTCATAAGGTTTTTTCTTAATATTTATTCTTTCATTGAACTCTTTTTACTCTTAGAGTAGAAAATGATCTAAGAGTGAATCATAACTTCACAATTTTTATTATTGAAAAGTTCCTTGTAAATTTTTTCGTAAATTGATTTGGTGGCTAATTTAATGCAAATCTTGTTCTTATGAAGAATTTAGATTGTAAAAACTGCTTATTTAATGACAGTGCTTCAGATATATGTTCTTAAAACTCTGAGAATAGGTGTTTATAACTATATTTTGCTGTTTAATCTAATATTTATGATTTTATCATGCATCCTCATGTTTCTAAAGCAATTCTACACATTATCTTACAATGTAATGTCGTCCTTCTGTTTTTTAATATATCGATAGTTAAATCAAAATATTAAAAAATAAAAAACTAAGGAAAAAAAGCTTTATATTTGAAAATATATCTAGAATATTTTATAGCATCAATTTCATGTAAAGTGTTTATTAGTCTAAATTTTGCATTAATTGTTGTCACATTTAGCAGATGCTTTTATTATATTTATTAGATATAGTCATATATTTGTTTCTTTTTTTGAAAATATTCAACATTATAAAAAATTTAAATGTTAAAAAATTTCCCTGTATAATAATATAATCAAAACATGATTAATTCCTACATTTTATCTTGCTTTTGAACACAATAGATCGATATATATTTTTTTGTTGCTTGAATCATATGCATTCTTTTAATTTCAATAAATTTATGAGTATCGAAAACGTTTGTATTTAAATCTTTGAATATGAACGAGTGGTTATCATTATTATACTTTGATCTCTTAAGTTACGTTGCAAAGTCATTCTAATGTTTTTGAAGTAGTTAATTCTCTATATATATATTTACTCTATCTAATATAACGGTCTAACCTCATATTTATATTCTTTCCACAAAAAATTTGCCGAGTCTATTTGGAAATATCGCATTCTATTATAGAGCAAGGTTTTAAACTTCATGAATCTTTCCCTCTATCTTCATATTTAATTACTTTATATTCTATCTAAGATGGTCGACCGAGGCGTTCAATTCGTTTCGTATTTGGCTAGAGCCATCTATTCTAGCATTTTTATCGTTTTTTATTGTTTAGCGGGTTTTTTATAATTGTTATATTATATTATGTTCATTTTTAGTTCATTATAGATAAATTTATTCAGGATCAATATTTTAAAATAGATTGGACTTTATTAACACAGTACTATTAAAAATAAATCGAGGTTTTAAATTTTTTTATCCTTTGATCGACAAAGAGGACTTAAGTTTGAATCAAATGCCTAGGAGAGCTGGGAAAGAGCTTGAAACATGTGTTATTAAGAGAGTTGGGATTCACGGGGAACTAACACTTAAATTAAAACAAGCTGGTAATGAGGAAGATAGTGTAAAACACTTTAAGCCAAAAAATCATCAACTACTTATTTCAGGTTTAGTATTACATTAGAGGAACTGACAATAAACATAAATGAAGATTCTGATTTAAGAGAAGAAAAGATGGTGGTAAAAAAGGTAGAAGAAAATGCATACAGGTTTGAACGAAGTTTTAACCCATAAATTTATAGCTTAATGATAAATTTTTGTACAGTTATGAATTTCTTGTAAGTCTTAAAATTTACGCTTGGTATAAATTTAAATTTTGCAATCTTCACATTTGTAATAAATTGGCTAATTAAATGATCTTCGATTTATTGTAATTTATACTTCGACTGATATATAGTGTAGAATTTTTAATGTAATCGTTATGACTTTAAATACTTCAAAAAATAAAGCTTGAAGTATAAATGTGACTTCTAAGGACGTCAGGACACAATCGACTTTATTTAAACGTTCAATAAACCATGTACGTACATTTATTTGGGTCGATTTTTCCTTAAGAAGTTACATTTTTATAATTCTTCAAACCTTTTAAATATTTTATCTTAAATGATTGTAAAAAAATAATTTACATTCGTAGAATACTTGATAATCTTTAAGAAATTAAAAGATAAAAATATTTCTATTATACAGGAAAAATGGATTTCATAAATCATTAAATAATCTGAATATTTAAAAGTTTGTCCCTTTTTTCATTGATAGGAGAAAAAAATTTGGAGATACGACAGTTATAAATAATACTGTTCTGTAACGAACTTCAAAATAAATAATATTTATTTTTAAACTTACATACTTAATCGTTTACCTCTTTATCTTGAAATGAACAAATAAAAGTTTTCCATTTGTTACTTTAAATCTGTTCTAACTCGGGATTATTAAAGATTTTTCTATAAATTCAAGGTGATTATAATTAACACAATGGCGGCAATGGTTTTCACATGAGTTGTACACACTCATCGCCAAGAGGACAATTTTTGTACAGCCTTACTCTCTCCGCTTCTATTTTGATAACACAGAACAGTATCGTAACAAATATCATATTATCAACTAAAAATACTCTATTTTCTTGTGGGAATAAGACCATAAATTCTCACAAATTTTTTTTCTTTAAAAAAATGATTTGTAAGTATATATTTTAGGCTATGAAGAGGATTAGATCCGAGGCCAAACTCACATGTGAGATGCTAAATGCATCATTGAATACCCTTAAAAAGTTGTGTTTTATAAACAACCCCACACCGACCAGATCTTGGAGTCATTGAGAATAAATTTTTAAACGAAAATTACCTTATTTGATGAATCTTGATTTCCAGATATAATAGGACTGAAAAAAGTTCCTCAAAACATAAAAAGTGGACCGAATATAAATCAGTTAGAATTTGGAAAAAAACTAAAACAAAGCCTTTAAACAGAAAATAGCCCTATTAAAAAAGTAAATATAAATATTTCTCTCAAATTCATAAATTTCAAAGTTTTAAAAACTTTTATTATTAAATCAGTAGAAGTGTTTGCTAAAAATAATTTTGCAATTTTCTTATATTATTAAAAAAAAATAGAAGTACAGACTTTGATAATAATTGTCAGTTTTAGTTTAATATTTTTTAAAAAATGTTTACAATCCAATGATTATTAAAAACTTTAATTGTTGGTTACAAATTTATGTTTATTTTTTAAAAATTTAAATTTATTTTATTCTTCTGGTAAAATGTATTTTTCATTCTTTTTGTTTTTTCGTTTTTTAATGTCTTTTTTATCATCTAAAAAATACTCACCGGTTTCTATAAGCTTATCTAAATTACTTTTTGGTGGTGGAAGAGGCATTTTATCGTTCTTTTCTTTTTTATCAATCTTAGATTTTCTATTTTTTTGTTTCTTAGCTTTGATTTGTGGGAAATAGATATTCCAATCTAAATCTTTCTTACTTTTATCATTTTGCAATTCCTTAAATGTAATAAGCTTCTTTATGAGATATACGGGATGTATATTTTCGTAAAAACAACTATCCACAACAGATACAACCTGTGTAACTCCTTTAAAAGGACCCACAATTGAGATTGTGTCTGTTTGTAATACAATATGGCAATCTGTCAGCATTCTCAAAGCTTTCAGAGTAACATCATTTGGTCCTACTAATCTTGCTTTCCTTTTCAAAAATACTTCTTTTTTTAATTCTTTTGGGACAATAATTTCAGAAGTAAACCCGTCTTTAAGTATTAAAGAAGCTTCATTTAAATTCATTCCACGTGCAATAAGTTTTAGCATATCTCTTCCTTTTATTATTATATATGGGTCTCTGGTTTTATTGGTTGTAGAAACTGTAAAATATCTTTCGGAATAATTTATATCCAATGAAAGTTTTATTTCTTGCAGTTTTTCTTGAAGTAATTTCTCATTTGTTTTTAAATATTCTTCTCTGTACCGTGGCCACATTACTGTAAACTCACTTTGTTCCAAAAAATTGTGTTTAAAATCTTTTTCATTAAATTCTACTTCGATATTTTCTTTTAGTGCCATTTTTTTGGGTTAAAATATTTGTTTCTTTTATATTTTCTGATTGAATTAAAATCGTTAAAATTAACCGTTTTTTTAAGAATAAGCAATTATTAAATCTTAATATTTATTCAAGTTATATGCTTCATTCTTATAATCAATTCATTGCTTCTTTTTACCTCACCATTTTTTCCTCTGTACAAATCAAAATAAGAAAAAAAAGTAAATAACTTGTTTTAAAATGATTTCTCAATTAATTTCAGCAAAATTCATTTTTTTCTATTTAAATTCGTACAGATAAATGATTTTTCTACATTAATTAAACATTAGTTTTAAATTCTAAATATTTAATCTTAGCACTTTAAAAAAATAATATGATTTCTCTTAGATGTACAGAGGTAAACCATTTAATCCTTTTATATAACTATATGTCATATACCAAGAGAATACTAGCAATAATGCAAATTATAAGTTTTTACTTCCCCATATTACTTATAACATAAAAAATTTATCCCTTTAATGACTCAAAATCGCTCAACGATTTGCATTTCTAATTTTCCAGACAAAGTCACAGAACATCAAATATTAGAAATTTTTAAACATTTCGGAAAAATATTGAATGTATTTTCAGATATAAATACAATATATATAACTTATTCAGAATATAGTTCTGCTTCATGTGCTATTTCTCTAAACAAAACAATTATTGGAAATAAAAAAATTTTAGTTCAATTTGCCGATGAAAGTAATATAAATTTCAAGAAAAATAAAAAAAAAATTATCGATAATCATAATTTATGTTCAGAAAGTTGTCAAAATATTGAAAATATACATTCTGATAACAAAAATATTTCTCGATATCTCGTATTAAATAATTTTTATGATAAAAATGAGCCAGATTCACTTATTGATCTTCAAAACGAGTGTTTAAAATATGTAAATGAAATTTGTATTCAGTTTGAAAATGATTATGTTGTTGTAGAATGTCAGAATATTAAAGATGCAAAGAAATTGTTTAATGTATTACATACCAGATGGTATAACAATAGAAGAGTTTATTGTAAGTTTAAAAAATCAATTGAAAATTAATTTGGTGAATTCCAATATGGGTTGTCTGGTTTATTTGCAAATATAAGATAGTCTGTTCGTGTATAGAAAATGTTTTTTTCATTTATTAATTAAAAAAAATTGATGAATTCAAACACATAAAAAAGTGCTGTAAAGTATATGATTTGAGAAACAAAAAAATCATTGAAGTATTTTTAGTTGGGTAGTATATTAAAAAATATTGGTCAATTTTTAGTTAAGTAAGAATAAAAAATTTTGGTTAAAGAGTTCAAGTTTTAGAAAAAAATCTAGTAAAAAATAGTTATTTACGTAGGAATAAAGAAATTCAACATTGAAAAAATCAATCAAAATATTTTAATTTACGGAAGAATAAAAAATATTTTCTCATTTTCAATCGATTTTGTTTTCCAATTGAAAAAATAGTAGTTCAAAACACCATTTCCCGGCAAAAAATTCAAATCTTCTAAAAAAAGTTCATTTTTCATAATTAAGAGCGAATTTACTAAATCACATCCCTGGTTTTTAGCTTCTGATATCATTTCTTGCATAATCGTAGTTGTATTGTCAGTAGAATAATAAAAAATATACGCTGTCTTGACTTTTATACGTAAATCTTTTACTAGTAACGAATTAATTACAAAAAAACTAAAAAATTCTTTGATTTCTCCCTCTTCTTCGTTTACGTATGTATAAAAAATATTTTCTCTGTTTTTAAAATTGTATTCAAAATCTTTAAAATCATAAACTTGATATAAATCGTATTTTTTACATTCTTGTTTGTACAGCTCAAAAACCTTTGGTAAATCACCATTTTGCATTTGTCTGATTCCTGGGCGTATTTTGTAATTTATTTGGAAATATTCAATCATTTCGTTTTCATCTTCTGGTTTCACACAAAATTCAACATCAATCAATTTTTTAGTATTTATTGGTCGATGATAATATCTAGATGAGGCAAAATCAAATGGAAGTTTTTTACCGCTGGTAAAAATGGCATGAAATATCCCATTTAAATTTGCTCTTCGAGTCAACTCTTGTATTATTACCGGTGCAAGTCTCTGATTTCGTAGATTTCTATCGATACATAAAAAATTTACAGACAAAAAATTTTCAACTTTGTCAGATACACAAAGTATAAGTTCTTTTCCAAGCGCAAATCCAACTAGTTTGGTTTGGTGTAATAAACAAACAGCATATTCCGGCTTTGCCTTTGGATCGTTGAGTTGCCATGCTAAAAAATCTCTAGAATATTCTAACCTGAAATCAGATGCAAGATCCTCAACATAATTCTCTTTAAGTAATAAATAGAGAGCATTAATATCTTTTTCAAAATTAAAAGTTTTAAAAACGAAAGGATCTGGCAATTTAATTGGTTCTTTTCTGATTTCTTCTGGCACCTGAATTGTTCCGTTTCCTTCACCTACTTTAATTGGCTGTGTACTCCAAAAATTATGACTGTTAGACATAAAAGGGGTTTTATATTTTTTATTTATAATTTCATAAATCAAAAACAAAAGAAAAGAACAAATTCATCCTTAAGAATCAGAAATTACAAATATATTGTTTGACTACAAAAACAAGAGAAAAGAATAATTTTATCTTTAAGAATCTGAAATTGCAATTTATTAAATTAAACTTAGAAAAATCCTAATTTTAAAATTCTGAATTGGTATAAAAAACACACCGGAATGTTTTAGAAAATGATATTTAAATTCTTGGACTATTGAAATATTATTTTAAATGATGATGTAAATGATAAGAAAATTATATTTAAATTGTTCGCATATTAACATTTTATTTTAAATGATGATTTAAATATATAAGAAAATTTTCACATAAATGTTACAAATATTTTATTAGAGTAATTCTAAGATTCAAACATATATTTTATTATTGAAGTATTGATCTATACGACATAAAATAGGAACAATTGACTATAATTGAAAATATAAGACATATTTGATTATTTATAGTTAAGAATCTTTTATCTTTCTGTCTTTATAAAAAAAATAATATTTATTATTTTTGAGAAGGTATATTTATGATCGATGTTTTTTTCGAAACAATATTAATTCGGATTTTTTTACTTATAGTATTCAACCGTGTGTTGGTATAAACTGTTCTAAATATTTCTGCTTTCTTTTAGTTTGTGAGCAAATAAATTAAAAATGTCTATTTTTATACAACTTGAATCTAAATTGATATAAATTTTATAGTATTACTAATCAAAATCAAGACCTGCATTTTTTTTAAATGAATTTTTAATGAAAATTATCAAATATCTACTAAATATTTTGGTTTAAGTCCCGGTTTAGAGCAATAATAAAAATTTCTTTATAACGAGTGTTTTTTCAAATTTAATTATCTGATTTTTTGACTGGTTTTAATCCTGCATTATTTTGGATTATTACAGTGTGTTTCTGTGCGTAATAGTTTCGATTATACTTTTGTTTAAGTTTTTCTACTCTAGTTTACTTTGATTAAACTTTCGTTTTTATTTAGTAATCGAATCTGAGTTCATTTTTTAAATAGATTCACTCTGGTTTATATTCAATAAAATATTCTGCAGAATCTATAATATATCCTGGACTGCCGAGAAGTGAAAAAGTATTATTTTGGGTTTAAAAATCAATTGTGTATACATATATTTTCAAAAAAATTATAAGAAATCTCTTCAGCCATTTATTAATACTATTAATTTTTTTTATATGTATTTAAGCAAAACAAACGCATTTTTAGGTTAATTTATTCTCAATTTGATTCTAACTATGTAATAATCATAATATAAATAATATCGTGTTAGATTATGTTTAAGATGCTTATAATTAAGATGTAATTTTTGGTTTCAATTTTAGGCGTTTGTGGATAATGTTTTGTAGGAAACTAAATATTAAAGTTACTGAAGCAATCAATTTTTTTTTAATTTTAAAAAAAAGTCAAAGTAATTATTAGAAAAAATTAAAGCAAGCCTATTGATCAATGTTTTTTCATCAAGAAGCGATCTATCAATAAGGAATTGAAAACATTTTGTTAGGATAGCCTTGCTCCTTGCTAGTCTCTTAAAGATATATTTAACAATATGTGTGCATTCACACAGCGCACGCCTAACAAATTTACACCTTTCTTTGATCGCACTCTTTTTAATTTTTGTTCGATGTTCCTAAATGGTCTTGATATTCATATATAACGATTTTATATTTTCAGGCATGTGTATAATTGATTTAAATTTATCTTTATACATAATAACATTAATTTTTGAAACTTCTGACAAACCTAGGCACACAACTCGTTATAAACCCACCTGGTTATATCTAGTTCAATGTTAATAATTAAAGCTATAAGAATATCCGCTCTGCATAGCAAAATTAATAACTATATGAACTTGTATTTCAATAAATTTTGAATTTTGAATTGGATCTATTATCCAATCCCCTATGATTCCGAATACAGCAGATTAAATGAATTAAATGTAAAAATAAAAAAAATATGTCAAAAACAAATGAGCTCGCGTGGAAATCAGACTGTGACTTGGTAAACATAAAATAAGAAGGTTTACAAAGAAAATAGAAAACCTATTGAATGTTGAATGGTTTAAATCTTAAAAATCAGCTTTCTGTGAAAAAGGAATAAACCCAGAAAATGTTGGGGTATTGATTAGCGGAAAAATACGTTGGCGTTTCATCGGTTCATCTTCAACGACGAGATACATAAGAAGACCATAATACGCTACTAAGTATTTATTTGAATTTTATATTTTCAATTACCTTTTTCCAAGTAATTTATTTTACATTGTAAATCAGTATATTTAAAAAACAAGATGCTTATGACTAATATTCAATTTAGCTTCAATTAACACCACTCCAAAGGAAACTGAGCTACTATTTTTAGAATATATTTAACAATGTTCGAATTCTCCTGTTCTGGATAAATTAATTTTTTCGAAAAATTTATTCAGAACAAATAACTTACATGATTTTTTGTTTTTATTTTTTCTGCATTAATTTTTATAGTTCAGAGCTTTACAGATTATGTGAGCATGTTTACTTTGATTTGTTTATTTGCTGATTTCTTTTGAAATTTATACCAAAACCATTGAATTATCTTTGTGTGAAGCTTTTGTTCGCTTTTGATTTTTCTCTAAGACAATTTTAATTGAGTGTTTTTAGTTCCAAAACTTTTCCAGACAATTTATACACTTATTATTATTATTTAATAGCTCGCTCCTTTCCTAAGTACAGAATACAATCCAAAGATGAATCATAGATTCACCAAGTTATAAGTGTTCTAAAGATAGTTTTCTTTTGATTGGTTAGAGTGTCAGCCTCATGCAAAAATTATACGCTCATAGCACAAACAATCTGAATAAATTTAAGTTTTTCTGTTTCATGATAATTGGTAGAGGCAGGATAAACACTTTCAAAACTATCTGCTTAGCAATGAGCGTGTGAAAATTACGTGAAGATGCTTTTTTGTAAAATTGATACTATCCTAACCACATCATATTTTCAGTTCTTCTATTGGAATTATTTATATAATTCAGTAATGTCCCGAAGACGACAACGACTCACCTCGAAATGTTTAATCGGTTAAAAGAATTTAAGGCATCAATAAGAGTGAGCCAATTAAGATATGTCTCTTTGTATTTTCATAAATTTTTCAACCAATAATAGTGAGTAGAACTAAACATAAAACAATTAAAAAGATTCTATTGGTTCAAAAATATATTTAATATAAAATTGGTAAATTTTCTTCTAAATTAAATTATTTACCCAGAATAACATAATAAATTTGTTTTTTTACTTTCTCTAACGTCATCTTTAAAAAAAATTTAAATTAATTTTTTCTGATTTCTTTTCTAAAAATTTAGGGTTGCATAAAAAATTTTATTATACGAATGATATTTTTTTCTGTTTTTCCGTGCAATTTATTTATGTTCTCAATAATAATTGCATAACACAAATATTGCTTGAATAGCTTCACAGAACTTTATATTTGATTAAATCAAAAGATTTTTAAAAAAAATGACTAAGAATTTATACAATAAATAGACTAATTAATGCAGAATCGTTAAAAAACACGGTGTTTTCAGGCAAAGAAAATTCCTAATCGGAATAAATTTAAGCGAAAAAAACGACAGAATTGAATAAAAATAGGTGGGAAGTGAACAGGCTAAACATAAAATGCCGAGCAGAGGCTCTGAAAAATTGAAAGTAAAAAAAATAGAAGAAGGAGAATATGCTAATTAAAAAATATCCTAAATTTTATTGAGAAATTGTTTGAGAACGGTAAATAATCCAAACATTGAAGACTAAAAGATATACAAGAACAGACTAGTTGAGAGTATATAATGATTATTGAAAACTTTAAGAAAATATGGCTCAGATAGTGAAGTTAAGGATTATTTACGGGATTTTTTTTCTTAGGAATGATAAAGAAAGTTCGTTTCTATGAGCTTAACCTCTAGTTTGTATATAAAAAATATGATTTACAAATAGTGAAAGTTTTTCTAAAAATAATTCCTCAGTTTTTTATGCAACCAAATTTGAAAATACAACCGAATGTCTAGGTAATTCATTACAAAATCACTAAATCTTAGCTTTAATTGCTCATTGAAATTACAACTTATTAGGAGCTCTGGCTTAATTTACTATAAATTTTACCTGTCACGATAAAGCAGCTCTCTTTTCCATTCGTTTATACCAAGGTTACTGGGATCTTTTATAGATCATCTGGCCATCTAGTTTTAAGTCGACCAGATATTTTCGACTTTTGGGATTGAACATATATACCTTTTTTAATGTTATGTGGAAGCCTAGCCTTGCTTAATCGAATCAGAAGACTTTATACTTGGCAGATAGTGAAATATATACATCTTTGAAGCTTAGGGAAGCTAGGCAGCTAAGTATAATTTTTTTATAATATTTTTACGTTTCGATGTGCCCTGTAATCGTCGAATGTGTATCCTAATCAGATGATTATTTTATTTAAAAGCGTGGCCTGGCGAAAATACTTCTACGTAGGAAATGCCTAAAATAGGTTTCGAACTGTCATCACTGTTCTAGCAACAGATATTAAGAACACAGAAATTTCCAGACATTAAATGAATCTTACATATCTTTTAGATGAAACGCAACGGTTTGTAGTTATCTTACGAGATACAGATACCAAGAGGGTGTAGCTATCGATGTTAAACCTAAAACTTTTGAGTTTATAAAACAATATAGTACGTGCCACTTTTCAAAAATACGTAGTATTTGAATAATTTTTTTTGTCACATATTATAAATTGGGTAAATAATAAGTTCCTCGAGAAAGTTCACTCAATTATCGTTTCTTTATATTATGAATCTAATGATTGTATTTTATTGACCTACTTAGTACCATAAAAATAATACCAAGATAAATATCACAAAATTTCTTCATAAGATCAATTTTTACCGTTTAATGTTCTGATTTTTTATATTATTTGCTTATAGAACCATTTTCTAAATCACATTTAAGAATCTAAGCAATTTACGATGTTAGAAAAATAATTTAATTCCTAATTTTCAATATATAAGAAATTTTAAATAATATATAAGAAGGCAATAACAAGGAAAATTCTCACTATTTAATTGTTTCAAAGTTACTTTGAGTACGAAATATATATCAAGTTTATATTAGATTAATACAGGGATAAGCAAATGAAATTATATATATTTAAACTCAGAAATTATTAGAACCAATTGTAAAAAACATTTTGAAATAAAGGTAACATTGCTCAATTAGAATCCTTTTACATACAATAAGAAAATAGTTTTTAACTTAAACATTAAATTTATTTAAGAATACAAATTTCATTCCTGATTATTCAAGTATTTCTTCTAGGTTTTTTCGGTTAAAATCTTTCTCATGTTCAAAAGTATTTATTACAAATTTTTCTAAATCTTCATCTATTGACACAACTGTTTCGTTTGTATTAAATAAAAACTCTTCATTATAATCTCGTTTACTCAATATATCAATATGTTTATATGTTTTTGTCTCTAATTTGACTGTATTGATTCCATTACGTGAATCTTCGTGATTAATTAACGATATAACATTATATATTTCTCTATTTCCTATTTCCTGTAAACATGCCATTCTCTTGGTTTCGAGTAATATTACTTGATTCTGAAGCCTTTCCACCGTATTCTCTATAATTCTAATCATTTTCAGATTTCTTTTGGCACTTTCAAATTGTTTTTCTTTATACAATCTACAAACAGTGGTTTTCAATTCTAATAAGTTTTTGTCTTGAAAAGAAATTTCTCTTTTTAACACAATCAATGTATTATTAATATATCTCATTATTTCTTCGATATTTATTTTTTTTGGCTTCATAGAATTTTTCGAATTTAAAAATGAAAACATGACATTTGAGTTCGTTTTTGTTTATATATTTTTGAAGCAAATAATGTTTTATCTGTATTATAATTATTATCATTTTAACTATTAAAAAATTTTAAATATTGTTTCGATTAGAATTCATAATTACCATTTCTTTATTTGTAAAAAATTTGTTTAATCAAAATTTTATGTTTTTTAATCTATAATTTTTGTAATATATATAAATATTTTATTATAAGATTCTTTACATTAGTTTGTACTACTATGACTACTTTATTTAAAAGTATCACATCTTTTTAAAATAGTGGCAAGTGTTATATTTGTTTTTATGACATTAACGCAGTTCTAGGTTTAACATAAATAACTGCTACCCCAACACTCCATCGGTAACCCCTGCGATACCTACTTCCCAAAGCCTTTCATCTATCAGGTGTGTAGAACCTAATTAATAGGCGAGGCAGTTGCCCGGAGTTCGTTAATGTCCGTTGCATGGAGTGTGATCGAAGGCCGAAGCCCCCCCTGGGCTCCCCCAAGACTATGCAGCATTCCCACTTACTCTACACTTTCTGAACCCAATAAACTTCTAGCTAAGATATATTTCAGAGATTTATATGGGGTCCACCTAGACAGTGCAATGTCATACCAACAGGTATAACCTGCTACTTAGCTCTCCCGGCTTTTAATGGGTTTTATTTTTATATCTCCCAGGCGCTAAGTCTTCTAACCCGAGTGAGCAAGGCTAGGTTTCCATGCTTTTACATGGCAATTACCTACATGTTCAGCTGCGGTCTGCAATCTGGTTACATAAAAAACTACAAATAAATTTGTAGAAAAAGTTTCTCCGTTTCTTAGACCTCTCCTCCTCATAACAACTCTCATTGAACAACCGAAGATGTAGTATGGTTTTATTCCCACCAAAAATCCAAACAATGATCTCACACTAGTTTCACACACTCATTGCCAAGCAGAAAGTTTTTTATGTGGTTATCCTCCCTCCACTTCTACTATGACTATACATTTATGTATTTTTATTAAAAAAAATGATAAAATATTCGATTTCCTTCGTGATTCATTTTAATATAAAAATAAAGTAACGATCAACAAATAACATATTTATCATAAATATTTTATGATTATAACTTTGCGATTAGAAGATAATTTTTGGTTTGTATTTGGACTAAATTTTATAAACTTAATTTGTATTTTAGTAAAATTTCAATGGATCTCTATATATTGTTTCTAAAATATTATTTTAATTATTATTCTGCTATATGAAGTAAAAAAATTATGATTATGAACATATTTTTGTTTCAGTTAGGGCATAGTATGATTATTGTTTAGTTCGCCTTTTTTGCTTTAATATTTATCATTTTGTTTACAATGGTAGAGGGAAGATATCCACAATAAAAATTTTCTTCTTGGCAATGAATAAGTGAAGTTGAAGTATGAAATAGTTGTTTAGATTTTTAATGGGAATAAAACGAAATTGTTTTCGGTTGTTACGAGTTGGTATGAGGAGAATAAAGTCCATAAAATAGCGAAATTTTTTTTAGTTTTTTATGTAACTCGATCTGAGATCGGAGCCGAACGTGTTGATAATTGGCATGCAAAACATTTTAATCTGGCCTAGCACCTTCCTGTTAGAAGACTCAGGACCTGGGAGATATAAAAATAATCCTTTAAAGCCTGGAAAGAAAGATACTGGTTATACCTGTGGTATAACATTGCACTGTCTAGGCGGACCTCATGTAAGTCATTGAAATATATCTTAGCTAGAAATTTATTAGGTCCGAAATTTTAGGGCAAGTAGGAATGCTGCTTGGTCTTGGGGAGCTCAGAGAAGGCTTCTGGCTCCGATCAAACACCATGCAATGAATCTTATCAAACACCGGGCGATTGCCTTGCCCATTAAATAGATTCTACACACCTGTTAGATGAAAGGGTTGGGTAAGTAGATATCGTAGGGGATGGTGATACAGTGTTCTGGGAGCAGTTAGATATAAAACCTAGACAGCGTTAAGACAAGAAAACAACTTAACACTTGACACTGTTTTAAAATTATTGTATATTTTGAAGGATTTTGTTTAAAATTACTTTTTAATTTCCTTATATTAAAATTCTTTAAAACTACGATTGAAATTTTTTTAGATTTAATGAAGTAAATATATTTTCCCGAAATAAAAATACATTAATATGAGAATGAATATCTTACACTTTAAGTTGTCTAATACTTTATTGATCAATAAAGGAACTAATATTTTATCAACATTCCTCATATTTTTCATGCGACATTTCTCATGTCAAAATAAATATGGGTATAAATGCTATTTTTTATCCGCCGCGAATCAAAATAGCGAAGAACACAGGCATTATTAAAGAACATTCCATTTTTTTAATTTATTATTTTCTAAGAAAGTATTGAATTATTTTTATTTATTCGATATAAACTTAGCATTTATCCAATCCTACCATGCAAAAACATACATTGAATGAATATAAACGTGATTTTTTACATTAAATTATATCAATTTATAATTTTTGAATCGAAACTTTTAATGAAATAATAAATACTTAAATACTACAATATAAATCTAAGGAAAAATGATAAATTATTTTTAATATATCATTTAAAAATATTATAAACACATTCTAAGTCACCAAAAATGTTATTTTTGATATGTTTTAGAAAAAATAAAAAGATATTTTATATTAGTATCTTTATTCTTGTATGTATAATACTAACGATATTTGGATTTATATATTATTTGGCTAATTGTGTACAAGTTTGTTTGGAACATACAAATTTTATTCAAAATTTAAAGAATGGAAATAATATGCTTGATACAAAATTTAATTTTCAAAATAATTCGGTTTTCGATTTGTCAATTTCAGATATTTCAATTGAATATAAAAATAATGTTGAAAGTGAAGATGTTTATATCTTTAATGAACAAAACAATAAAGAATTATTTATAGAAATTAAAATACCAAGTAAGGCTACTTTGGAGAAAAGGATACAATTTATTATTGAAAGAACAATCGATAAAAATGAGTTAAAGCGATCCAAAATAATTGTAGCAATAAAAAAATGGAAAAAAACTGTATTAAAAATTTCTATACCACTCGAAGAAATACCTATTTAATAAAAAGAATATGTTTTTTTTGATTATTTTAAAAAGCAAGGAATTTACTATGGAAGGGAAAGGTAGTATTTTAATAAAAAATTATATTTTGTTTGGATAAAATATACAAAATAAGAAACCTTCCGAATTAAATAAATTTTTATAAAAAATTGTTTCTTCATCGCACGTAATAAGAAAAGAAAGAAATTTAGTAGGAAAAATATAAAAATTTAATATATAGAGCCCACTATCAAAAAGTAATAAAAAAACTCAATAAAGTGACGGTTTTTGTTTCAAAAACAACTTGAAAATATATAATTTGGTTTTGAAGAAATAAATATTTTAATAAAATTTGCTTTTTGTTTAAAAACTATTGAAAATTTATAAATTTTACTTCGGATGAACAGAATCAAGAAGCATTCCTTTTCGTTTAATACTTCTCTTCTTTTTGGCTCTTCTTAGTTCTTTTTTTAATTCTTCTTTCTTTGCTTTGGTAATTGCTTTATTTTTTTTACGTTTAAAAGATTCAATAAATGTCTTTCTCGATATATCTAAAAATTCTAATTGAACTTTTTCTTTTTTCTTTTTTACTAAATCATCGAATTTTATAGCCATACAGAGGGACAAAGAAAAATTTAATTTAATCGGAAAAACTAACCCGTTGTTTTATCCTCTTTATTTAAAATTAAATCCAACAGTAACAATAAAATGTGCAAAGAATAATTTTAATACTTCGTATTTTAATTATCTTTTCTTTGATACGGAATTCAAAATCAAGTATATTTCATTGGTCTTTGTTTCAATATAATGCTTTTTCTTCAAACATTTTATCTAAATAAAAAATTTAAAACAAAACAATAAATTGATACTTGTAGCTATTATAATCTGATATATAAGCATATATTTAATGATTCATTACTTCCATATTGGAGTATATAAACAAAATAATCACACCAGAGTTCACACCAACTAAAAATAAGATTTAAGAAAGTAAGAATCCAAAATATCAAACCTTAATATTGCAAATAGTGGCAGGTTGGTTAAGTAACGATATAAATTACAAACATAAACAATGAGATTTATACTTACTTACTTATTTCATTCCCTTTTTACCTCTCGGTGTCGAGGATGAACAACTGGAAGTGTTCCAATTTCTTCTTTTAATCTGTTATAACTCGAGATTACAGGGGATTTCCCTATAGATTCAATGTGGTTTGTATCCCATCAAAATCTCAACAATGATTTTTATTTCAACTTCACAGACTCATTGACAATTAGATAGTTTTTAATTTGGATATCCTCTCTTCACCCCAAATAAGGGTTAAAATGTAGAAATAGCAAGGAAATGGAATAACCAATGCTATTATGTTAAATAGTTATGAAAAAAATAAATCATCAATAGGATGTTAAATAAGTAAATTATAAAATAGAAACATGGGATATATTATACGAACAATTAAAATGTTAAGTTAAAGGTTTTGGTCTTCGTGCTATGTAATCAGAACAAAGAAATGACTAATTTAAGTTCATAATTCTATTATAAAAACCTCTAATTTTCTATATAAAAGGCCCAAAACAAATGAAAAGTTAACAATTATTGATTTAAAACTTTATTTAAAAGTATCACATCTTTTTTACAATAGTGGCAAGTGTTATATTTGTTTTCATCACATTAACGCAGTTCTATTGTTAAAATAAAAAAGTTGCTCCCAACACTCGATGGGTAACCCCTGCGATACCTACGTTTCATGGCCTTTCATCTAACAGGTGTGTAGAATCTAATTAATAGGCGAGGCATTTGCTCGGAGTTCGTTAATGTCCCTTGCATAGAGTGTGATTGAAGGCCGAAGCCCCCCCTGGGCTCCCCCCAAGACTATGCAGCATTCCTGCTTACTCTACCTTTTCTGAACCCAATAAACTTTTGCTAAGATATATTTCAAAGACTTACATGGGGTCCACCTAGACAGTCCAATGTCATACCAACAGGTATAACCTGCTACTTAGCTCTTCCGGCTTTTAATGGGTTTGATTTTTATATCTCTCAGGCGCTAAGTCTTCTAACCCGAGTGAGCAAGGCTAGGTTTCCATGCTTTTACATGGCGATTACCTACATGTTAAACTGCGGTCTGTAATCTGGTTACATAAAAAACTACAAATAAATTTAGAGAAAAAGTTTCTCCATCTCTTAGACCTCCCCTCCTCATAACAACTCCCATAGAACAACCGAAGATGTAGTGTGGTTTTATTCCCACCAAAAATCCAAACAATGACCTCACACCAGTTTCATACACTCATTGCCAAGCAGAAAGTTTTTTTGTGGTTATTCTCCTTCCACTTTTGATTTAAAATTAAAATTTAAATTTTTAAAAAACTGTAAACTGTAAATGATTTATAATAATGACTAGATGTTTAGCTTGTAGAAACAAACTTTCTTTTCATAAGAAAAAAATGCCGAAAATAATCCTAAACTTCTATATCAGAGTCATAATTCTTCAGGCATTTCAATAAAAATTTTATACTCTCACTTAGTCTGTTTCTATAATATTTTTAGCTTTTCATATCACATTTTTAGTAGTCTTCAGACGTTTCTCAATAAAATTCGGGATTTTTTTAATTAGCATATTCTGCTTCTGCCATTTCATTTACTTTCAATTCTCAGAGCTTCAGCTCGGCATTTTATGTTTAGCCTGTTCACTTCCACCTATTTTTGGCAAAGTCTGCCTTTTTTCTCGAAAAAATTTATTGAGACTAAGAATTTTTTTTGTCTAAAAATAGTGTTCTTTTAACTATATGCTGTATTATTTAATCTATTTATCGTATAAATTCTTAGTTATTTTTATTAAAAATCTTTTAATTTAATCAACTATAAAGTTCTGTGAAGCTATTCAAGTAATATTTTTTTATGCAATTATTCTTTAAAATTTAAATAAATTTCTCAGAAGAACAACAAAGACGCATCAATTGTATCATAAAATTTTTTATGCAGCTGTAAATTCAAAAAAAATAAATCTTAATTAAGTGATTTAATTTTTTTTTAAACAGAATATTTCAGAAAAATGAAAACAAAAAACATATTAATTTATTTTTCCTTCTATATTAATGCAGTCTAGAAAAGATTTTTACAATTTTTATTTCCAATTTTTTTTGAGCAAAGAAGTTTCTTAATTGTTTTATGTTCATTTCTACTCAGAATTATTGGTTGTGTAAGATTCACGAACAAATAGAAAGAGATATATCTTAATTGGGGCACTCTTATTGGTGTCTTATAGTGTTTTAACCAATTAAACATTTCGAGGTGAGTCGTCGTCGGGACATTAATGAATTATAATAAACATTAACAAAAAATTTTGCCATGCATGTAACGTAAACACTGTTATAAATATTGCAGAAAAGAAAATATAATAATATCAGCACATATGTCATTACCTTCATTTGAATATTTTAGTATCGAAGAATAAACATTTATGGCCAAAGAAGAATAACACACTGAAACCCATCTCTTGAGAATGATTAGATAAAAATAAATTTCCTTTTAAAGTTATAGTGGAATTAAACGCACATATATATTTAGATTTGGTTAAGAATAGGTATAAGAAGGAGAGCCCTACAAAAAATTTTGTTGTTTTATGAACTAGGCTGGCAACTACGCTTACTTTATAAGTATTTGCCGTGCAAAAACATAGAAACCTAACCTTTTTCACTTTGGTCAGAAGAATGGTTTATGTGAGATACAAAAAGAGACATTTAAAAACCCAGGTAGCTAAGTAGCAGGTTATACATGTTGGCTTGGAATTTAAACGCCTCAATAGACCATATAATTCGTCGGATGATATTTTATATAAATTTTTATTTATTTTAGAAAGTTTAGTCTGGTAAAAATACTGCATAGTCTTGGGGGGGGGGGCTCGTGATGGGTTTCTGCCTACGATCACACTCCTAGCAACGAACACCCGGGAACTACTCTGTTCATTTAATGGGTTCCACATACCTTTTAAGTCCAAAAATTTTGGAATTGGGTATTGTTGGTGATATCGATGGAGGTCATAAAATATTTATCTGTGTAAATCAAAAACTGCGTTCATGTCATGAATAAATATTAAACAAGCCATTTTTTTTAAAAAAAGGATATATTAAATAGAAGTTCTAAATATGCTTAGTTTATTTCTAAATATTTCTACTGCGGAAAAATTCTATTAGATTAATGAAAATAACTTTGATGAAATATCTCCTATATGAATATTGTGAAATAAAAATATTTGGTTTGCTTAGTGACACATTAAATGTTCAATTGTAACAATCAAACCATATAGTTTTGCTTAGATGTAATATTATCAGATTTTATGTTCATCGATTTTATTATTCTTCTTGCTTTTTTTGATTGTTTATGAATTCCTCGGGGTTAAACCTTAAGAGGAAATTATACTGTATTTTTTTGATACCAGAAACCAATTATTTAATGTATCAATTCTTACAAAAATGAATCGTTATGTTTATTTATAGAAAACCAAATTAATTATAGTTGAACATTTATAATTCGGTGTGCAATATTAAAAAAATATGAATCGATATTTTATGTTTAATGGATTCGAATCGTGGTCAAATATAAGTAAGAGTGCTTTTTTATTATATAATTTCTCAACATGGCAAAATTTGACTTTTAAAAATCTCCAACGTACAACTATATGAATTCAAATATATTTCATTGTGGGAGCACTATAAATATATTATAATTTGAAGACATATATTTTTAGGAATAACGAATAAACAATTCTACACTCGTTTATTTAATATATTAAGTATATAACTAATCTGAAAGAAGAAATTGTTATGTATGTATTATTTCTTCCATATTACATTCGAAAGAACATTCATAAGTTCTTATCGTATACACTTCCACTCCACAATATATATTGTTTTAAAATAAATTTGAAGGTTTTAAAGTAAAAATATATTCTAGTTAAAATCATTTAAGCGAAAATGGATCTAGAAATTACAAGAAATACTTTGATCCTGCATTAAAATGCTACATTAGCTACTTTTTTGTTCTTATAAGTGTGATGAAATTATATTTGAAACATTCTTAGTTATAAAAATTAAATTGTAAAATATATATTTAAAAAAAGAAATTAGCAAAGGAAAATATTAAAGTGATGCAAGTAGACAAGATGAAATTTAAACGAAAAGGAAAACCAAAGCTTAGAATTTGTATAAACACAAAAATAAAGTAATTTATAAGTTATGAAAGACATTTTTTAAAAGGGATAAAAATGGTTTTTGGCTCAGATTTAATAAAATTTAGAAAATAAATATATTATAAATTACCCATCTTATGGCAAAAGGATGTAGTGTCTTTGTGGGAAATATTGAATTTGATATACCAGAACAAAAAATAGTAGAAGAGTTAAGTGTGATAGGAAAGGTAGTAAATTTTAGATTAGTTTATGATAGAAATACTGGTAAGTCTAAAGGATATGGATTTGCAGAATATGAATCGTCACTGATTGCAGAAACAGCTGTACAGAAATTAAAAATATCTTTTAACGGTAGACCTGTGAAGATAAACTATGCCGATACAGATTTTCCAATCAAATCCAAGGAAACAACAGCTACAGAAACATTAGATATAGAAAATATAGTGAATGTTCTTGATGATCTAGATAAAACAAATTTAAAAGACGTAGTTATTTATTTGAAAAGGATGGCAATCGACCAACCTTCAAATTTTAAGAATCTTATGGCAACCAATCCAAATTTACTTATTGTTTTGTTTGAAGCACTTGTAAAACTAAATATTGTCGATCAAAGTGTTATTTCTACGCTATTAAAAAAATCTTTTGATCTTGACGAACAGAAATCACAAATATTTGAAAGAATTTGTCAAATGAGTGATGAAGATCTTTCATTGTATTCAGAAGATGTTAAAAATAAAATAAGTAAATTAAGAAGCTTAATTATTAAAAAGAAGAGTAATTAAAAACCTTTTTGCCTATTTTTCCACTGACGCAATCTTTTACGTTTAAAATTTTTTATATTCATTAACTCTTTATATATTTCGTGTGATCTTTTAAACCTTCGTTAGGTTTAATAAATTTAATATTGTTAATTAGAATGCTCATTGCTTAAAATTTAAACTTACTTACTTATTCCATTCCTCCTTTACTTTTCGAGTCGAGGATGACCAAAAATATTTTTCCTATTTGTTTCTTTTAATCTGTTATGACTCGGAATAATAGGGGATTGGCTTATAGATCCAATATATTTTATATCTCACCAAAATGGCAACATTGATTTTCACACCATTTATATATATTGATTGCCAGGCAAATAGTTTTTAATGTGGTAACACTCTTCTACGCCTTAAAATATAAAAATCAATGAAAATATTTCCAACGGATCTTCAAAAAAACAATTTCTTTTTTAATCCGGGTTTCTGAATATGATGTTTAGATTTACTCGCAGGTGTATTTTTACCTTTCTATTATATTTATATATTTTATATTAAGAAATTACATGTTCTGTTTACAGCTATACTCTTACTATTTTTTTGTTTAATTTGTTTACGAATTAATAATTCATAGAAATTTTATTACATCTAAACTGTTTTATCAGCGTCAATTGTTTTAGAATTAAGAAATTAAATATTTAGCTTAGTTTTTAAACGTTTAAACCGTTTATCAGTTTCAATTGTTTTAGAATTAAGAAATTAAATATTCTTCTAAATCGGAAAACATATATACTATTATATCCTCTTTTTATTTCATAATTTAAATTATAATATAATTGTTAGATACTTAATAATACGATTTACAAGAGATTTTCATTTTTGTTTGTAATTACGAAACCCACAATTTTAAATTTTTTATACATTAAATTATAAAAAATACTAATTTTTACCAAAAAAAATGTTATCAATAATAACATTACTGTGTAATTCAAGCTGTTAAAACTAGAACTATAAACTTTAGATGTATTATCTTGTATCTGGTGAATTATAAAAGTTTCCAAATATGTTAATGAACCACACAACATGTACCAATTTATTACTACTGATGTATTTTTTTCTGTTTTTTCATTCGAATTTTTATCTTGACATTCTTTAATTAATCTACTATATACATGTATGTTTCTTTTTTAAGGAAAATAGCAAAGGTATTTGGGTTCATTTTTGATTCCGCATGAGTCAACCAACAAAGGTTGATACGCACTTATCATATATGAAAAACATATAGAATAATTAAAGGTAAGATGGTTTTTTGTTAGTATTCTAGTGAATATCTTATGATTCTATTCAATTTTTATGATTAAAAATTTTAAAAAATGAAATTTACAGTATTTCTGTAACCGAAGAGTGTAGAGAATAGCTTAAATTCGTAAGATTTCTCAATCCGCCTTGTTTTTTCTACAATATTACACCTAGCAGATGTGCTAAATCAATCTGTTAATATGTGTATAAAGTGAAAGTATTTACAAGAAAATCTAAAAATGATGAGCCGAACTCGAAGCTTATAAATTTAAAAAATCTGATGTGAAAGATTGGGATTTTTTGAATTCCGGTCTTATTTACATGTAAATCATTATTTAGCGTAATGCTTATTGATCCTAACAAGTATTAAAACGCTTTTTTTATTTTTTTTTCAAAAAGAGGCAAAAAGGCTTTAATTTTGGTTGATTGCACATTTAAAACAAGAAATTATACTAAAGTTCCTTATAATTCCATTTGAAGAGTAAAAATCAATAAGATATAAATTGGTGTTAGCGAAAGCTCATGATAACTTACACACCGGACGTGTATGTTTTTGAATGCCTTATTTTTCCCAAAAGAAACAATAGTCCACTATTAATAATCTCACAGCTAAGAATTGATAAATAATACAAAATGACAACATTTTGGCTTCAAAAAAGGGAAAATAATTCAATATAAATTTGCCCAAATAAAAAATCAAAGTAATTATGACTAAGTTAAGGCGTTTTTATTTGCAATTGAAAACGATTACTAAATTTTAATCTTTTGAACTTGTCGTCAACATTTTATTGTATTCACTTTTTAGATATGATATCTCTTTTATTAAGTTTAAATAAATGATTGATTATCGTCTTATTTCAAGAATTTAAAAATTAATGATCATTACTTTTTTAACAAATAAATTTACAAATTTAGTATATTTTGATATCGGTTTAAGCAATTTTTTGTTGGAATAACCTGCCTCTCGGAATAGTATATTGTATGAATACTAATAATATCCTTTACAACCTACCGGTAAATTGATTGTTTACCAGCAAATTGGTTGAAAATTTGTATTTTTGTTAACGAATATTTATTAGAAATTGTTTTTTTATAATTGTACGGACAAAAACTATCAAGAAAAACCTGATTATTTATTTGAAAGGTCTGAAACATAACAAATAAATTTACATCGATAAGTTAAGATCTAATATTCTGAAATGGTCGTTTTAGACTTAAATTCAAATAAATATGTTTTTAAGTCTAATTAAGATATTTTTGGAAACTGTAAATATTTATTTTTTTTCCAAAATTTAAGAACATTTTAGTTGAAATATACAATAAAGAATGAAATTTAAAATTATTTATGTAAATAAAATATGCCAAAGCAATAATCGATGTAAAATATATTTGATCTGAACATAAAATCCAGCCATAAAAACCTTAATAATGTATATATATTTGTATAACCACATGAAACAGGTTCTCATATTACAATTTAGATATTATTTGGATATACTATGAAATATGTGGGTTAATTACATCAAGAATAAATTACAGAATCGGTAAGGCTCGGTGTAAAACTATAAGATTTAAAATTGAAAAGTAATTAGGGAAATGCTTTTGATTTGATTAATAAATAATTTACATGCTTAGATCGTATAAAAGACTCATGATAAGGGAAAAAGTGGAATGTTTAAACCCTATTTGATCTAATCCTGTTCAATAATTTTTCTTAAAAATAAATATGAATACAATAATATATCGGTTATATTAAGCATGCATGCACAAGTTGCCTCTTTCAACTTTCAATCATAAAATCTAATACTTCTGATGATATATAAATTCAGATAATATCTGTTATAAAACCGAGTAAAACTTGATTTATATTTGTATATCTAATGTTTTGAGTTCTTGGTACAATTGAGTTGCTTATTATAAACCATACTGCTTTACTATTCACAACTATAAGCCAAATATAGTTACTAGGTTAGATTGCAGGAAATCTATAAATATTTATTTAACAGTGAAAAAAATACTTCATAAAAGTTTGTTGGACTCCGACATAAAATATTAAACGAGGTGAAATTCTTGGCTAATTGTTTAAATTAAACTAAATCTTTGATACATTTAATAAAACTAAGTAAAGCTGATTTTACTAAAATAAATTCAAGAAATCTCATGAAAGTGTGCCGAGAACGAAAATTTATGTTCAATGTGCAAAGAAGAAGCATAGTTCATATATATAGAAGATTAATACCAAATTTAATAAATTATTAAAGGTTCTTGAAACAAAGTGGTACATTATAAATACTACAGGTAACCGCATATTATGTAGCACATTGTAAATAATTTGTATGAAATGAAATTTTTATGTTTCAAAAGTATAAACTCTATTTAAGAAGCATATTTCATTGATTATTTTTGGGTATTTTCTATAATATTCTAACAATATTAAACTTTAAACAACTTTGAATTAGTATTTGGATTTGAAAAAATACCTTTGAACTATTCTAATCACGAAATTTACCCAATTATCTCTTAAAAAGAGTTTAATTACGCGAACTTTGCTTTGATTTCTTGACCTAAAAAATAATACATAACCTATTTTCTGAAAATATATAAGCATTTATAAGAAAATTCTTGAATATATTTATTCAATAATTAAGTCGGTATTTCAATCAAAAACAAGGGGATATTATATGACTTAAACCTTAGCGAATAAAAACGTGTATTTGTTCTAAAATTCAACTTAATAACAAGACTATTATTTTAATAACAGTTAATATCTAAGACAAGGGAATGACAAAAGTACTCTAAAATAGCACAAAAATATAAATTAGAAAATCTAACCCCAGAACAATATATAATTTCGGTTTTAATTCAATACTTTTTTGCAAATAAATTCATAAAAAAATTAACAATAATTAAATTTGCTGTCGAATCAATAGCAGAAGCAAGATTTATCTTAAGAATTTAACAAAGTATTTAAAATACATATCAAGAGTAGTTGTATACTTATTTCGGTCCTCATGTGCCTCTCAGTGTTTATAAAAAAACGAAAGTAAAAAATAAAGCACCAATTTATCTTTTACCAAATTTAGGATAAAAAATTTCTATAATTGGGTTTCAATATTATTAATGAAATTCTAAAATGCATTTTAACATATTTATAAATTTCTGGTTTATTTTGTTTTCTATTCTCCCAATTTCAATAATCATTTTTTTGTTTTATTTAAGATGTCTTTTATATTTAACATTATTCTATATTTTGAATTAATAGATCATTTTCGGTTTATTCATTAGCAATTAGGGATCTGATTTTCATTAGATTTGTATATTAAACATTTTCCTCTTCATAGATTTGTATATGTAATATAAATTACATGTTTTAAGACTTTTTACAATCAGAGGTGAAATGTAATTCATTATTTAATTATTTGGTCTATAAAATCATCTTAGAATATTTAATTAGTTCAGTATTTTCTAGAAATTATTTTTTTGAAAAATTTTTTAAAATAATTTAGATTAAAACTTTATTTAAATACTTTATTTAAAAATATCACATCTTTTTACAATAGTGGCAAGTGTTATATTTGTTTTTATGACATTAACGCAGTTCTATTGTTAAAATAAAAAAGTTGCTCCCAACACTCGATCGGTAACCCCTGCGATACCTACGTCTCATGGCCTTTCATCTAACAGGTGTGTAGAACCTAATTAATAGGCGAGGCAGTTGCTCGGAGTTCGTTAATGTCCCTTGCATGGAGTGTGATCGAAGGCCGAAGCCCCCCCTGGGCTCCCCCAAGACTATGCAGCATTCCCACTTACTCTACACTTTCTGAACCCAATAAACTTCTAGCTAAGATATATTTCAGAGACTTACATGGGGTCCACCTAGACAGTGCAATGTCATACCAACAGGTATAACCTGCTACTTAGCTCTCCCGGCTTTTAATTGGTTTTATTTTTATATCTCCCAGGCGCTAAGTCTTCTAACCCGAGTGAGCAAGGCTAGGTTTCCATGCTTTTACATGGCGATTACCTACATGTTCAGCTGCGGTCTGCAATCTGGTTACATAAAAAACTACAAATAAATTTGTAGAAAAAGTTTCTCCATTTCTTAGACCTCTCCTCTTCATAACAACTCCCATGGAACAACCGAAGATGTAGTGTGGTTAATTCCCACCAAAAATCCAAACAATGATCTCACAACAGTTTCACACACTCATTGCCAAGCAGAAAGTTTTTTATGTGGTTATCCTCCCTCCACCATTAGATTAAAATATATTAAAATGTTTGTTAAAAAGAGAAATTATTCATAAATAAATATATTGAACGCTAAAAAAAATATCACCCATGTATATTTCGATGAAAAATCCAATAATATTGAATCCGTTGGCAACAGAATACTTGCTTATATTTTTACATGGATTAGGAGATAATGGAGAAAATATTTCAAGCATATTTGAATCATATGCAAAAAGATATAGAAATACACGGATGATATTTCCCACTGCAATGAAAAGAAAAATTGGAATTTGTGCGAATATGGAAATGAATGCTTGGTTTAATATACAATCATTGGATTTAGAATATGAAGATTATGATGGTTATCGAGAAAGTATGGAAAATATTATGAAAATTTTTAACGAGCAAAATATTGCACCCACTAGAACAATAATTGCAGGATTTTCTCAAGGTGGTGCAATGTCTCTTTATATAGCATTAAATGAAATCAGATATTTTAAAAGTATTATTTGTTGTTCTGGTTTTCTTATCGATAGAACAAATGCTAAAAATATTGTTAAACAAAATATAACGATGATACATGGAAACAAAGATATTGTGGTTTTACCCATGTTCGGGGAAAAATCTTTCGAGATTTTAAAAAATAAATATAAGCAAAATGTGAAATTGATTAAATTTCATGGTGATCATACTATTCCTAATATAGCGTTTGATACTATATTCGACGGATTTAACGATAAAGATTTGGTCTTGTGAGTTATATTGAAAAAATATTTATTTTTAATATAAAAATAAATTCTAAGTTGACTATTTCGAAAATTATTTATCTTATATTGCAGATTTTCTTATTCTAAACAGTATTATAGTCTAAAATATACGTTTCTTTTTATTTGCTTAATTCGTTTAATTATTTATTTTTTAACTCATTTTTTTAAAGCTTTATTCTCTAATATTTGTTTAAAAAGTAAAATTATTTTTTATTAAACAATTGTTCTTCAAATTCAAATTTTTTAAATTATAAAAAGGTAAGCAATTCACGAAAAAGATCTTTAAAAAACCTAAAAACAAAAAATAGCATACACCTTGTTTCAAATAGTGGGAATCATTAGAGTAACAGAAAATAATATAAAGAGTGTCGGGTTTAGAAGAGATTGCTATGGCCACGAGAGAGGTAGAAGATAATATATAAAAGTTAAAATTATTATTAAACTCAAAATTCCATGAAATAAGAATTAACATATACATTTCATAAAAAGAATAGCCCCATAATTGACTATTTGGTTTCATACAATTAAAGATAAGTTATATCTTTTAAAAATTTTATAGTTATTCTATAAACAAACAAAAGAGTGTAAATTAGAAGAATAGAAATCCTAGGATAGATAATGATACCAAAACACATCTTGCACTAATAAAAAGCTTTTAAAAACTTCAATATAGGTTATATGGAGAATTAAATAAAAAAAGATTGGAAAAAGCTCAACTGGCTAATTTATATGTCAAAAAATAAAGCTGAAATTTACTTGGTAATTTAAATGGATCTAAGTAATAAGCTGGTAAGTTTTAATGAATTCTTGGATTAACTAAAAAAATAAACATAAAACCAAGTGTCGAAGGATCTTCGATTATATTCATAGTATAACTATATTCCGACAGCAGAAGGAATGTGATATTATTGTATTGGTTAGAAGTCTACTAAGGCATTTGCAAATAGGTATGAAAATGATCAGAAACTAAAAAACTAGACATTATAATGAGGTGAAGCGGTTCTACAGCTACATCAATATAAATATATGTTTAAGTCTTTAAGACAAATTAGGAGTTACTCAGTTCAAAAATTATATAAATTTAGTGATAAGAATTAAAAAGAAAACCAGAAATAAAACCGATGTTCATATTCGGAATAATAGATCAGTTATATTTATTTTTGACTTTGAGTTAAATAATATACGTCCTGATGAAATATAGATTATATATTTTACAAAATTCCACTCAGAATTACAAAGCCAATAAGCCAAAGAAAATGGTTCATTTGTAAAAGATTTGTTTCTAACTTAGAAATTAAACTAAAATATTTTTTTTCATAATTAGAAAATGTATCCATATTGGGTTTTAGATAACTAATAGCAGAAACATGATTTTTTGCCTATAATAGAAGCACGGATTAGACTGGGCTCATATAGGCTGCACAAATCCATTTATTTTCGAGAAATAATATTAAATAAAACCAAATCGAGATAAAGTTGAGAACAAGAACAAAACCTTAAAGAAGATCAGATATAACTTACAATTCATATATCTATCACACATATAAACCACGAGAAAAACATCTATTTTGAAAACCAAATATCTATCGAATCTTAATTGTGAATTTAATATCAGATTAAAAATAAATTTGTAACTCAAAAAGGTGATTAAATATAAAGAAGCAGATATATGGGGCAGAGAACGAGATAAATACATTAAAAACCCACCCAATATTAGGTTTTATAATTCAATCTTTTTCTAAAATTTGGAATTATAAAAGCAGAACATTTTTCTTTTAAATTTACACACTCTTTTTTACATCTATTTTCTCATCTATTAATTTTTTTTTAATTCCTTATTTTATTCCTTTACGTTTAAAAATTTATTCTAAAAATATCAATTTTACTGCCTCTCTTATTTAATTGAATTGTTTCATTACCCTTCTATCTTTGATTTATTTGCTTATCTTTCATTTCTTAAAAAATTATAATTTTCTTTATTAATTTTAGTATTTCCACCCATATGAAAGAAAACTCATTTGATGACCAAATAAAAAAAAAAAGAAATATAATTACAATATTTTCTTGTATATTTCTTGGTCTAATGTTTACACTTCTAGATTGTCTCAGTTATGGACGTAATATGCTTCCCAAAGTAAAAGATGATACATCAATAGAAAATATAAGTATGATTATTTATTTATATTCTACAATCACAGCGCAAATATTTTATGGAATATTTACAAAATTAGAAAGTGGTATTATGGCTGGTGCTATAGTAGAGTCATTTCCATATATGCATTCAATATTTAATGTATGTAAGGAAGGTAATGAAAGTATTAATTCAGTAGTAACTAATACATTATTGTGTCTTCTCATATCTACTATGCTGGTATCTTTTTGGTCTTTTCTTTTAAAAAAATATAAAATCGGGGGATTTTTAAAAATGATTCCAAAAGCAGCCATAACTGGATGTCTAGGAGCTATCGGATTGAGTCAATTCAGTGTTGCTTATGGAGAAATATGTAGCAATATATTTGACTCAAAGGCACTTTTACTTTTATCCATAATGGTTATATGCGCCTTTATAGCATTTTTACTACAGGAAAAATTTAGTGATGTAGTTTTTATTGTTCCGCTTTTTTCTTTGATAGTAATTTCGGGTTTTTACGTTTTTTTTATTCCCATTTTAGGAAATTCTTTGGATAATTTAATATTAAATGAATGGTTACCAAAAAAAGAAAGTGCAAATTTATTTTTAAATCAAATTTGGGAAAAACTTTCATTTAAAGAACTCTCAGCCAAATATGTTGTAAAAAATATATTTAATATTTTTTTATTATCTTTATTTAGTTTGATACACATGCCGGTAAATTTACCGGCATTTGGAACAGCAACTGGGGTTTCTTTCAATTTTTTGGATGAACTTAAGACACAGTCAATTGGAAATTTTATAAGTGCTTTTACTTTTTGTCCAACCTATTTTATTTCGTCATGTTCTATTTTCTTCAATAGAAGTGGTGGTAAAGGAAAAACAGAAAGTATTTTATTGGGCGTATTTTTATGTACTCTCATATTTTTTGGTGCGAGTTTAAAAACTTATATTCCTAGATTTGTTTTAGGAATGATACCTTGTTTTATAGGAATAAGTATGTGTTATTCTGCGTTTATAAGAATATATTCGGAAGCCTCAAAATACGATCTATTGGTTGTATATTTTACTGCTTTTGTTTCCATGTATTTCAATTTGGTCGTTGGTTTGATTTTTGGAATATTTCTTTGTTTGCTTGAATTTGCTTTCAGATATAATAAAATTACCAAAACAGGAAATGTTTCTTCTGATTTGGAACTTTCCAATTTTAGAAATAATAAATTTTCAAAATCCATAGCTCGTATAAAAGTCGATTTTATGTTGGTATTTGCAACAGTTGAAAAATTTGATAAATTGACACATAATGCCAGCACATATAGTGTTCTTGTTTTAGACTTAATGGAATGTAGTTGTATTGACTGGAGTGGTTCAGACTTACTTGTTGGATTTGTTAATGGAATAGATTCTAACTGCAAGGTTTATATTATTGGAAAACCTCATAATTATGAACTTTACAATGTACAAAAAAGATTTAATAAGGAAATAGAACATATAACTGAGAATATTGTTTCCGTTTAATTTTAATTGATGGTCATTTATCGATTTAGATGAATTTAATATTTAAATAAATATTTATTTTATCTAATACATATTTAGAGAAGTTTAAGATAATTGAATATACATTTTTAACTTCTTTTTTGATATAAATTTATTTCGTCGTTTATTAAAAAGTAATTAATGGTTGAATAATTAGTTAAATATTTTATTTCTAAATGAAATGTATTTATAAAATAACCGTATCTCATACATGAGACATATGACTAAAAAATATTTTTATTATTTATTCGTAAAAAAATACAGAATTTCAATATTTAAGCGATAGATTTTAAATCAAAATTTCTTTGTTTTTAAAAGAAAAATTAAGAATCAAAGTACAAATTTTAGCAGAGAATTTCTCTATTTAAAAGAATAATTAAGAATCAAATTACAAATTTTAAGCAGAGAATTTCTTTATTTAAAAGAATAATTATGACTCAAATTACAAATTTTAACAGAGAATTTCTCTATTTAAAAGAATAATTAAGAATCAAATTACAAATTTTAGCAGAGAATTTCTCTATTTAAAAGAATAATTAAGAATCAAATTACAAATTTTAACAGAGAATTTCTCTATTTAAAAGAATGAATTTATAAAAAAAATGAAAAAGAAAATATTTTTATTATTCTTAGCTTAAAAAAAGAATGGAATGTAAATTTAGAAGAAATGATTGAAAATAAAGGAGTAAAGAATAAAAAACAATTCTAATTATAATTTTTAAAGAAGTAGAGAATATCTGAAATTAAAAATACCAATAAACTACATAAAAAATAAAGAAAATAAGAAAGATCTAATTCTTAAAAGAAATAGAGAATATCTAAAATTAAAAATACCAATAAACTACATAAAAAATAAAGAAAATAAGAAAGATCTAATTCCTAAAAAAAGTAGAGAATATCTAAAATTAAAAATACCAATTAATTACTTAAAAATAAAGAAAATAGGAAAATATTAGAAATTTTAAATAAAATCATTTTTATTTAGAAGGAACTTTTAAAGATCCATCATTTATTTCTCGAATAACTTCTTTTGGACTTTTTCCATCCACCCTACACCCAATAGAAACACAAGTACCCAAAACTTGTTTGATTGTACCAGAAAATTCTTTAGAATTACTTTTATGCTGTATCTTTCTAGCCACATCAACAACATCTACCATTGTGATGTTTCCATGATGAGTAATATTTTTTTCTTTTTTTCTGTCACGTGGTGGCTCACGTAAGGCTTTAAGGATATAAGTAGAAGAATTTGGTGTTACTTCTAAAGTAGCCTTTCTATCCTTTATAGCTAGTTGTACGTTTACTTTGAGACTTTTGTATTCTGCAGTTGCTTTTTTTATTTCTTCACCTAATACTTTTGCTTGTACACCGTGTGGACCTACCTTCTGTGCCAGTGTAGCTCCTGGTAATTCGCCACCCACACATCGAATGGCTACATATTTTGTACCATCATCTTGTTTCTGTTCTGCCATTATGTAAGGGTTTGTTGAGAAAGATATAAAATTTTAAAAAAATATTTTAATTTTTATTTTGAGGGAATGGAAGGAAGGATTAAAATATAAAATTTTGAATAAATGAAATACTGAAGTTTTAATTTTTATTTTGAGGGAATGGAAGGAAGGATTAAAATATAAAATTTTGAATAAATGAAATACTGGTGTTTTAGTTTTTTAACAATTAGAGAGGTAGGAGATAAATGTAAATATAGAATTATCACTACAAATACTAAAGTTATAATTTTTTAACAATTAGAGAGGTAGGAGATAAATGTAAATATAGAATTGTTACTACAAATACTGGAGTAGTTACTTTATAAAAATAGAGAAATAAGAGAAAGATGTAAATGTTTTAGGATGCCAATATGGATTCTTATTTGTCAGTTGAATTAAAAAATATTAGTTAAGAAACAAAAAGAACAATTTTATCCTAAAATTTATAGGCGAAATATATTTTTAATATTTGAATTAAAAAATCATTGCTCAAAAAAACGAAACACGATATTTGAACTTACTGGCACAGAAAATAATTTATATTTTACAAAAAAACCTATTTGGAGTAAATTATCAAGATTATATTAAAAAAGAGTTGGTAGATCTCTAAAAGATAATATTTCTAAATTCTTAGGATTGATAAGTTTTAAATTATACTTAAAATATGAGAGCTTCTAATACGCTTGATTATATGAAAGGTTTTTTTGGAATAATTGTAGTTAAAAAATCTGTTTGAATAAATTTTTATTGATTAAGAGTGAATGATCACACAAAAAACAGACTACTTGGTAATTAATAGAGAGAATATTTATAAAAAATATTGTTTAAATTTTTTGTGGGACGAAATATACACTACTTCTCCGAGTGTTCGATTTGAATATGTTTCGGAGGAATATGATATGCGAAATAATTATATTTTCCATAAAACATAGTTCTTGGTTTTCTGTTTTAACTGGATTTGAAATCACGATTGAATTTGTGGGTATTTGTCATGTAAAAACATGAAAACCCAGGCTTGCTAACTCGAGTTTGAAGACTTAGTGCATGAAAATATACAAATTATCCACCTAAAATGCTAGGAAAGCCAAATAGCAGGTTAGAACATCGGCATTTCCAAGTAGACCGAATTAAGTCATCGATATATCTTGGTTTTGAATTCTATTAGGTTCCGATGTATAAAATAAGTGAGAATTATGCTGGTCTTGTAAGTGCTCAAGGAGAGTTTATACCTAGGATACCATTTCTAAGCAAGATAAATTAACGAATTTCGGACGATCGCCTTGCAATTATTTGGATTCATCATTCTTTTATATGAAAGACTTTGTAATGTAGGTATGATAGGGGATATCAATGATCTATTAGGAGGCATTTATATTCATAACCCTGTAATTGGGTTAATATCATGAAAACAATAAAAAATGTTCCATGCTTGCACGAGAAAGTGATTTTAATTGAATAATTTTTTTATTACGAATATGATTTCTTTTAGAATTTCTATACTTCATTATAAACATTATTAGCAAAAATGGAACGTGTAAAAGGGGTTGAATAAGTCTTAATATGAGTAGAGCATGGCATGGGTTTATCTTTTAAATAACATTAGAAAACTCATAATTAGAGATTATATAATATATCCTAATATATTATAAACATGTATAAATGATATTGAAGAGAATATTATTAAAAAAATTTTCATATTATTATACTTATTTAGATATTGCAAAATTTCAATGTTTAAATGAGTTTAAATTGGATATAAAAACGTCCCAACAATGCTATTAAAGATTATATTTATTTTCAATCTATATCTATCAAACTTTTAGTAAAATATCTAACAGACGTAAAAGCAATTATTTTGTTTTTGATTGAAATAGTAAATAGCAAATTTATTTAAAATAATGAGACATATTTCTGTGAATTATATCGTGTGCAAATAAAAAACAATAAGAATTTATTTTTGTGCAATAAAAAGTTTACTGTTTTATGATTTTTAATTGAAAGTTGATTAATGATAGTAAGACCAAACAATTTAAAAATTCCCAAATTTAATTCTTTAAATATATTTATTTTAATATATAATCATATTATAATTAGCATGAAGATATATAATTTTAATTTATGATAATCCATATATGTTAGTTCAGATTTCATATTTGAAAGCTATTGAATTATGAAACTGCATTGAATTTAAATATCGAATTATTTGATAAAAAAAATGCTTTATTTTTCTATTGAATTAATTAGGAAATTTATTAATTAAATTAATATTGGTTGATATTAAAACTCAATATTTAAAATTTTTATCTCACGTCATAAATCTAAGAATCAAAACAAAATCAATACAACTTGTATTTAAAATGATTTGATAGTTTTTAATTAAAGAAAATATTAAGATGCCACTAAAACATTGGTGGATTAACTCATGTATCATAATTTCAAAATATATTTGATGCAAAAAAAATGAGAAAATGATTTTTCAGAAACCATCACGATTTAAAATCAAAACAATCAAATAAAAATATTCGGACTATTCGTTAGTTCCAAAACATCTAAAATTAAAAAAAAGTATATAAGACGCAAAAAATGCAATATTATGATATTTTTTCTCTTCTTGTATCGTGTGTTCTTAACATCTCCTTTGGTTAGCAATGGACCTTTTAGACTTACTGTGGCAAACAATGAAAATCTAGTGTTGACATCTCACAACGCTTCGGTGAGAATGAAGGATATTGCAACCGCAACTGGGGTGAGTGAAGTTATAATGGAAAAGGCAGATCCACAAAGTAGTGATATGTATCGCATTAGAATAGGACAGAAATATCTCTGTAAAAAACCTTTTGATGCAGGCGTAGTTGCGTGTGATACAATGGATTCAAATAGTGTTTGGAAGGTCGAAACCGGGCCTGGTGGATTTGTTATGAGAAATGAAAGGGCTTGCTTGGTTAAAGCCGCACAGGATAATAATACTAAGCTCGGTGGGTTTTATCTCAATACAAAAGATTGTAATGATCAAAATTCTGAAAAATATTTTAGATTTGTTCCAACACAAACAACACAACCTACAGTTTTATACACACCTCCGCCAGATGCGACCCAGCAAGTTCAATATAGCAATGTGAGTATTGGACAAAGCCCTAACGGTTCTACCGTCATTACACAAAATAGTTCGGTTATACAAGGTGATAATACAATTGAAGATAAAACAGTGGTTGTTCAATGCGATGATCAACCAAGTGGATGTGAACAGCAACCATCATATACTTATAGTACTGTTCCACAAACTGTTCCTGTATATGAACCACAGCCTGTTTATGAAAGTTTTAACAGTGTAAATATTCAACCACAACCAACCGCTATTGTTGAAGCCCCCGTGGAACCCGTATATGTGCAAAATTTTGTTCCATCTGCACCCGTTCCTCCGCCTGTAGTTACACATCCTATCCCAAGACCTATGCCTGTTCCGAGAAATGAACCCGCGCAACCTCAAGTTATAATTCCGAGAATAGAACCAAGTGTCCAACCAGTTGGGCCACCCGTTTTGCATCCCATCCAAAGGCCTATTCCACAGCCAGTTATGCAACCCATTCCTCAGCCTATGCCTCAACCTGTAATGCAGCCTATTCCACAGCCCATTGTGCAACCGATTCCGCCGCCTCAACCACAACCCGTTATGATACCTATTCAGCAACCCCCGAATATTCAGCCTGTAAATCCGCCATTTGCTGTGTCGGCTCCTCCTCAACAGCCAACACCAGTATTTAGGCCACAATTTGTTCCTCAAAATGTTGTCGAACAAAGACCCGAACCAAGTCAACTGCCATTAATTGTTCAAAAAACTCTTCCAACACCTCCATCTCAATGTGTTGTTGCTCCGCCAAGTTCCCAACAACCCCCTATCCAATGGCCAATACAACTTCCAATTCAGCAGCCAACTTTGGAAAGACAAATTGGATTTACACTTCCTTCACCAAAAGAGAACAAACCATCCGAAGCATGTATAGTAGAACCAAGCCCAGTCAATTTTGGTACCAATAATTTTAAAATGTCGTATCTTCCAGCCCCGCAAAAAAACATCAGTGATCTCTACACACCTTGCCATGCGGGTATGCAGGGATGTGAGTCTACCAACAAAGTAGCTTATGTGAATCCACAACAACCAAGAATTGTGCCAAGTGTAAGTAAAAGTGGTTGTGATGCGGCATTGAATTCTGCTTTAAGCAATGTTCCAACTTTTGTAAGAAATAGTAACGAATGTGAAGTAACCTCTAACAATTTTACAGAATCACCATTAGTTGTAAACGATAATAAAAGCATAACGGGGGTAACTGGATGTAATGCTGGAGTAAGTGCATGTGAAGTAGTCAAGACAGATCCTCTAAATGTTGATCATATGCCTACACTGGAAGTGAGAAAAGGTTGTGAGGATCAGAGTGCATGTGCAGAAATTAATCAACCTGGAAAAGTTAGTTTTACTGAGGACGCCAATCCAAACGGTTACATTTATATACATGGTGTACCACCTGTAAGAAATTAGTAGGTCTAGTTTTGATAATGAAAAAGATTAAAAATGTGTTTTTATTTATTACTTATCTCGTTTTTTAAAAATTTGTATTTATTTTGTTCCTTCCAAAACGCCTTTGATAATCCAGATTGGTATAAATTATAATAATATTCAAGCCTCATTTATTTTCATTATAAAGAATTTAAGAATAAAATACTTATGGCGTTTGCATCTTTTCTATTTAACAGGATATCACACTAACAATTTCGAAATGTTTGGTTTAGATTTACATAATTATAACTAACCAAAACAACGACAAGAAATATTTTAGAAATAATCTTCAAGATTTTTCAGGAGTAATAATAAGAGATCTAAAGTAAATTAATCTATTATAAAATACATATTTATTATTTAGTCATTATCGGTCTTTCTTATTCTATGATTTCTATTTATAATTAAAAAAGTATTTAATATTTATGTTCATGAATAATTTGGTATTTTAAACACTGTTGATTAAATGTGAATAATAATCGTTATAAATTGAAATTTTATAATATTTGAAGAAAAATTTAAATTATATTATATCGATACTTTGAAAAAATCTAATCATTAAAATACTATCTTATTAACAAAATATAGACTATAAAAGAAATAATTGCAAAAATTAAGATCACTAAACATTCTTCAATAATTAAAAAAATGGTTTACAAATTTAAATTCTTGCTAATTTAATAAAATAATTCAATTACTTAATATATTTATATGGGAATAGTATAAAAATGTGGAAATTTTTTTAATCTTCAAATAATGATTCAAATCGAACAAAAGGTATACAAAAATATTAAAATGATAGACATTTATTGAATGAAATTAAAATCAGAATAGTTGGAACTAAATATTTCTCTCTAAGGTTATATTCTTATATATCGCAAATTTAATTAAAACAATTTTAAAAGTATATAAAGTCCAATACTTTACGATCATTGCAATGTAAGTTTTTGCAATATTTTATAAATTAATTGATAAAATTTTTGTTATATTATACTTTATATTAAAATCAGAATATTTTAAATGGCAGGTTGTTCGTCTATATATTTCTTCCTTGTTTTTCATAATAGTTTTTTTCCTTTTATTTTAACTCACATTTCACTTGAACTACTCTTCTATATTTTGAGTATATGCATCACTTCTGGTCTTTTTGCTCTCGGGCAGAGTCGTAAATTTTGGTTTGGTTTGTTTAATAATTCTTAAATTTTGGTGTACATTTAAAATGCATATATATTTTCAAATAATCCCCGCTTTTTGGTGGCATCTAGGTTTATCCTTTCTATCTTCTCATATGTTTCTAATATTTTACAAAACATATTAACTATCAAAATTAAGTGTAATAACTTGTTCTTCAAGACTATTTATCGTATGTGTATCTAATTCTTATAGGTATCTTCTGATTCATTAAGCCATACTATGTATTTTCTAGCAATTATACCTTAAATCAATTAATAATATTTAATTTACAAGCAATATAGATTTAAAATGATTTTTTTTATATAAATGCTTTTTTAAATCAGACCAAAAATTTAGGGGAAACAAAACACAAAGTTATATACTTACAACTTCTTAAAATCAATAATAATTTGTTAAGCAGATGATTATGGTTTGATCATAATGTTTAATGATAAAAACGCTCTGCGATAACTACAGAAATATAAAAAATATAGAAGCCGTTACATTTTTTGAAATATATAAAGAAACATAAAAATAAATATAATGATCGAAATTTTATATCTAAAATACGTTATAATTGGCACCAAACTATTACTACTAAGTGGCGCTACAGTTCTTGTAAAGCTCAGGTCTCATTAACAATCTTTCCCATTATTCCATACCCTGTGCCTTTGTTTTCCATTGCCTCATATTAAGCAACCTAAGGTCGTTTTCCGCGGCATCTATCCATCTTTCCCGTGGTCTACCTCTTCTTCTATTCCCTTTGAATTTATACGCGCGGGTTTGACTTACAACTCGATCAGGTGGTATTTCTATCACCTTTATTAGCAATCTTAACCTTTCTTTTTTTTATTTCGGAAACCAAATTTAATTCACGATAGAGATCATAAATCTCTTAGTTCGTTCTTATTTTCCACTCGTTGTTAATGGTTTTAGACCCATATATTTTACGGAGTATCTTTCTTTCCCATGTGTGTGGAAGTGTTTCATCCCCTTTTGTAATAGCTTACCCAACTACTTTTTAAATTGAATGTTTTTATTAACCTTTTAAATTAACACCAAACTTTGCGTTAATTTCACTTCTAAAAATATTGACAAAAATGAAGGAATAATGATTCGTTCCAAATATAAACCATTGCTATGTAAATGAAATATAAAATATCTTTTATTCTCCTCGCTAACATTTTCAGTCGGCTGAAACCCAGAAATTTAGTCATGATCTTATTTGCTTACATTTAGAAAGTGTACGACTTAATATAGACACTTATTTTAATATTTTGTAGATCTTAAAAACCAACAAGTTAGATATAAATCAGATTTTTCATTATATTAAGGAATATCTATAAGTTAGATCACGATAGATTTATAACAATAAACATTTGAAATCATCCTATAAGTACATAATTAATATGTTAATCTAAAAAATGAGTTAAATGTGATCAAAAAATATCACAATAAGTCAATAATATTTTTAAAGATCAAAAAGTATAAATTTAGGATGTAGTTTTTTTATTTTATGGAATGTGCTATTCAAAGAAAAATAATTTGATTATTATCTTTTTTTACAAAAGTTAAATTTATTTTCTTTTATAAATTAGAAATTTGTATTGATTGATACAAAATATTTTATCAGGTAATATATATTTAGTAAATTATTATTCTGTTAAAAAACTCAAAGGGATGAGGTATCACATTTTTTGAAATGAGTTTTTCTATAAAATGCCAACTCAATATTTTCGTAATTTTTTTTATAATGGCCCAGGAAGTACATAACTAAAATTTTGAATTGAAAAAAATAGAAACACAAACGAGTTTTAACGAGAAAAAATTGTAAAAAATCACAAATTTAATCCTTAAAATTTTTTCTTAATCAACCGGTTGTTTGTGGGTTGTCCCAAGAACCGGACAATACTTATCTTGCATGTGGTGTTCTTTATCCTCGATCGAATCTTTATTAAGTGATTTCTTGTAACCACTAGGTGAGAATTTACTCCTACTAGAAATCTCTTCAATTAAAAAATATTTATCATCACCAACTCTTTCACATTTACCCAATTTGACAAAATAACCCATTGAGGTTAGTCTATTATCAAATCCACCTTTTATTAAACACATCTTGGTGTCATATGTGATGGAATAACCTCTATCGGTCTTGTTAATCATCCATTTGGAATTTTCTTTTTTATTTGCACATCCAACCACTCCTCTTTTGCTATTAGCTCTACACATATAGCCAGTATTAAACTCAAATACCATCCATTTTTGATTATCCGAAAGACTTAATTTTATTGCATCTATGTTATCAGATGGGCCAATTCCACTTATCCCCCTTGGCATATGTTCTTTCGATTTTAATCGCATTGTACTTTTAGACAGTGTAAGCCATAAACTTGGTTCATTCTTAAATTTAATTCTATATCGTTTTTTTTCATCAAATGACGTGTATACGAATATTATGTTGAGTAAAAATAACATCATACACCGTTTAGACTTTTGTTTATAATTGTTTTTTTTTTAAAAAATGTTACAGATAGGAATATAAATAATGATTCATTCTATCTTTGACATGTTTTATTTTGAAACAATATTGGAATGAGTTACCAAACGACAAATTATTTTTTGTAGATAATAATACAAATATATGTGACTTAAATTTAAGCGAAGTAAAAAAATAAAATAATTTCTGTTGAATACATTAGTTGATAATCAAAAACAAAAAGTTTTTAATTTTTTTTAGATCTTGATTTTAAAAAAGTACTTAATAAAAATTTATTAACATAGATAATAAAATTTATATTTTTATTAAAATTAATTTCAAAATATATAGATAAAGAGTCATATCTTAAAAAAAAGCAAATGTATATTTTTTTAATTTATCCAATATATTTAAATCCATAGACTTTTTTACAATCTTCTATAAATATATTTATTTCCTTTTTGAGAAAATTACAATTTAGATCAAAATTTTCTTTGTTTAAATAGGTTTGACAGAAAGATAAACAGAACATCTAAGTAAATAATACTCTAATTTTTTATTTTTATATGTTTAAATTTTATGGTTGTATACCATATTTTTTTGTAAAAATATTGATAATTGCATTAAAAAATAATTATTTAAAAATTAGAATTACATTAAATTTTATATAATGTCTTTTACTGATGAAACAGAATGTAAAATTTTTAAATTATATTATTTAGCACTTTAAAATTAGCAGATAACCATACAAATGACAAATTCCAATTTTATAATTAAACAAATTTGCACTTAGAATTTGTTGCAATAATATCACTAAATAAATTTTTAAATATCTATTTTAGCGAATAATATATTAAGTCTTCTTTTATTGGAAAATTGTACATTTTGATTTATTAATAAAATATTATATGTTTCGTGATATTTTAAATAATTATAGCACTTTATAAATAATCTTATATTATTAATTCGCTACAAGTATAGAGTTAATTTAAGGAACAAAACAGAAGCAGCAATTACTCTAAAATTTATTGATTATCTTAGGTTTAATGATATTATTATTATATTTTATCAAGGGTACAAATCCATTAGAATATTAAAAATTATGTTTTTAGGAATTTTAATTTCGAAAAAAAAATATTTGCCCAATTAAAAATTTATATAAATTTTGAAGATGATTTATTATTTAAAAGCTCAGCAATTTATTGTATGAATACTGATTATTTGATTTATTTTAAATTATTACCTATTTAAATTTATGAATTTTAATATTCTTTAATTTATTATTTTTTTTTCTGAAACCTAAAAAGTTCTAATTAAATATTTTGTAAAAAATTTAACTTTTTACATTTGCAATAAACGAAATGCTTTTTGGTTGTAAATGAACATAAAAAGAAAATAATCAATAAGAAAGGTAATTACGTGCTTGACTTGCTTCAATTAAGTTTTTTTGATGTGATTATCTTATAAAATTCATCCGGGTGCAGGATTGGCTTGAAGTATTCTCTGCTTGTCGTAAGAGACGACTAAAAGAGACTGGTTCTCCACGTTGGGGTTGAGCGTAGGGCTAACAATCCATCTTTAAAACCACTTTGCTACGAAACCTGAAAAAGTAAACAAACCCACTGGAAAAAAACCGATGAACGATATTACTGAGAGCGGACAAACCTCGTACAGTGCTTTAGTGCCAAAGATAATAATAATCCTATAAAATAAACAATTTTTAACATTTTAAAACAATATATGATCAATAGAAATTTGAAATCAGAACGAGAAATAGAAAAAACATTGAATAATAATTACGAACCAAGTATATTGAATTTATCTTAAACTTGTTAATTTTTATAAATAAGGGTTAAAAGTTGAGAATGGATATCCACATTAAAAACCATATACTTGACAATATTGAAGAAAAATGTTATGGAAAACAGATTTTTGCTTTTTCGGGAAGATAAATACCTACCATGTTTTTATTGCTTTATGACGATTTCTAAAAAGAGGAAAAGGTCTGGGGAATGAAAAAAAATTCTGCTAATTCAAATTGTAGTCATTTACTATATTAGATCGCTAATCACTACTATACTTTAGGGATTACCATATAAAAAACATGAAAACTTGACCATAGCAGCTTGCGTTGAAAAACAGACCCCTTGGATATAGCTAAAAAACATAACTTTAAGAACACGGAATGCTAAATAGCAGTATACCTGTTGATATGCCATTGCAGCGTCTAATGGATTTTTGTAAGTCGCCGATTATATCCTTATTGAAAATCATTTGGGTTTGAAAAGTGCGAAGTATTTGAAATGCTACATAGTCTTAGAAAAGCCCAGGATGAGTTTTTACCCGCAATACTATTCCAGGCAACATATATTAGCACATTGGGCGGCTTTCTCGCTCATTAAAGGATTCTAAACACTTTTTACACGAAAAGCCTTGAGATTTAAGTTTCTAAGAGATACCGATGGTGGTTTTTAGGGAAGGAAGTAAACATAATTAAAATATAACAGCGGTAATTCCATTAAAACAATATAGCATGTGTCACTGATTTAGAATAAATTATATTTCAGAACTAAAACCAATAAAATCTCAACTATGTTTGAATCGTTAGAAAAACAAAGCAAGTTTTTTTTATCACTCATGGAATAATTCATCGAAGATCTACAGAAAATTCAAATTTAAACAAAATTTCAATCGAAAAGTTTATCATTAATCTCAAAATAATTTTGGTAAAGAACAGATAAATATGTAATATTATTCCTTAAAAATAGATATCTATTTTCTTAGTATATTTGATTGGTTAATAAATAAATATAAAACATTTCTCAAAAGAACAGATCTATCTATTCATAGAATATCTGTTAATATTAATTTTCAAACATTTTATTTAGCCATAATGATACATTTAGATAAGAATTATATTTATACATAAAATCTAGGATTGAATTATGATATATTTTGTAATATTATGTTTAATTTCTTGTGAGATAGATAATGCAAAGGAATATATAATAGAAATAGCCGATGAACCACAAACAGTTTTATCATTAATAAATGGAAAATTAAGATTTAGAGAAATTGATAACTTACCAGATATGTATAAAAATAAAGCAGAAATTGTACAATTTCTAGGAAGTGCAGATACTTATGAAATTAAACTAGGTGAATATGTTATTTGTAAAGATAAGCAGAGCTTTAGGATTGGTCTCTGCACACATTATAATCCTAATACATATTTTAGCATCAAAGGAAGTGGAATGGGATTTACTTTCGGATTAGAGTCTGACAAATTTTGTATTATAAGAGGGGAAAGAGATGATGAGGATAAGTATGAAGGTTATCATGTTGATTTGGATTACTGTGAAAAACAACTAGAACATAAAACATTCAATATTACAGAATTTATTCAACAAAAAAGTTTTGAATTAAATCCAGGATATAAACGAGATATAGATAAAGAGACAATGGCAGAATACTATTTCAAAGTTTAATAAAACAATATTATATAGTAATTATTAAAATAATTTTCAAATATTTTTCAAATATTTTTGTAAATCCAGTTTTCTAATATATTATTTTCAATTCCTATAAAGTATTATATATTCCATCTATTGGATATACTATCTTATTTGACAATATTGGATTAAATTAATATTCTTTTACAAAATATATAGCTTTTATAGTAATATGAGCTTTAATATTAAATATTCATAAATTTTTTTATACATATGGATCTATTAGACTATTTTTGATTTAAATAACTATAATATGAATTTTTAGCAGACAAATATATGATTCTAAAGTATGAATTAATAAAAAGTATAAGCTTGGTCAATTTAAAACATCCGAATCCCTTTATATTGATATTTTTAAGTAAAACTATTGTAAAATTATTTCGAAAAGTATTGACTAAATTAAAATTTACATGTATCATAAAAATATAAAAAAACGATTTCTTGATTGGTTTTTTAAGTAAAGAAAAAACCAAATCATTTTTCACTTACGTTTGATTTAATAGGTATAATATCAGACAAAAAGAAATAGTAAAAACAAAGGTAACACCTTGGTTTTAAATAGAGGAAAAACGTTCGAAATAATGTATTTGTTTTTTTTTGTATTGTATAGAGCAGCTATTTATAATTCCAAATATTTTATTATTACACCTGCAGCTCATCCATTTCTTCATCTCACTTCAAGAAACACAATTGTGAGACTAAAGAATCTTGATTCCGCTCCAAATTCTGTTAAAGATATAGATGTATTTGAGCTAATTCCGTCTGGACAAAAATTTAAAATCACTTCGCATAACGGATTTGATTTATGTAGAACACCGGAATTGAAAGGGCGTATAAAAGGGTGCAAAAATGGGGACGAAAATGCCAGATGGTCGCCCACCATTACACCAGATGGAATCCTTTTTAGAGTAGGAAAACTTTGTTTGACAGCAACAAAAATGGATACAAATCCATCAAATAAAGGAATAATTCTGGAAGCACGAAGATGCGACAGCCGAAAAGAACAATATTTTGATCTTATTCCTCTAAAAGATTTCTTGCCAAATTTTAACAATATATTTTCATTCGAATAATCCTTTTATATTCTTTTAAAATAAATTTATTTATATAAAGGACATCTTGAATTTATTTTTTTAGGTCTCTTTTATATTCCTCTGATTCATTTTATTTTTAAAATAAAAATATTCTAGCATTTCTGATTTGTATAAAATTAAAAAATCGGCTTATTTTTGAGAATACTAAACATATAACAAACAATCCAAAATTGAATTTCTTCTTTTAAATATAAAAATCGAAAGAAGAAATTAAAATAAAATGTGACCAACAAATTTAAAAAATTAAACATTTAAATTCAAAAATTTGATTTTAAATTTTTAAGAAATAACGAGAAAATAATAAAAACCCCAGATGGATTTAGTATCACTTCAATCTAAGATATTCAAAGATCCAAACAATTACTTAGAAGAATATACAGAGCAACTTGAAAAATATAAAGCATTTGTTGAATTACCAATTGTTCCTCTTAAAACACTTTCCACACTTCTTTCTTTTCTTACAACAGTTACACATTTTTATCCTTCGCAATATTCTTCTTTAATTATAAACCATTTGTCTGTTACAACTAATAAATTACTAAAAAAAGAAATTTTTACAAATATTTTAATATTAAAAAGAAAAAAATTGATAACTGAAGAAGATTTTTTCACTTCAATATTTTTACATACCAGCGATTTTAAAAGTGTATTACGAATGTGTGTAAAAGAAATTTCTGACCGAAAAACTGTTGAAATTTTTATTAAATATGTAAATCATGGAAATGAAAAACAGTATTTTTTTGCTTTATTTTGTATTTTATATTGTTATGAGATTAAAAAATATGAAGAACTTGAGAAAATCATTTGTGATAATTTATTTGACAAAAAAGGTGAAAACATGTGTCTTTTGTATTTTTTAAATTTGATAGATTTTAGTTTTAGCGATAATATTTACGAAAAAGAAAATCAAAATACCGAGAAAGAAAATGAAAATGTTGAAAACACCGAAAATAATTCTAAAATTCTTATCAAAATTGGAGAAATCAAAGCTGAAGAAATATGTAAATTATTATATAAAGACTTAAGATTAAACAAAATGATGCGGGATATTAGAGTAAAGAAATTAAGAGTTATTTCAGTTCTTAAAAAGTTTTATAATCTGAAACTAAAAATATTTGATTATGTCATGAAAATTGTAGATCCTAGTAAAGAAGATCTGGGTCAACTTATGACAGTACTTGTAGAGTGTCTTACTCCTGATGAAGCTAAGAAGGGTGTGGACATGGTTCTAGATAAATTTTGTAATTTGGCCAAGGATGATGACATGGTAGTATATGGCCTTAATATTCTTAAAGAAATTTCAGTTAGATTTGATTTAGACGTTATTTCTTACCTTGAAGATTATAAAAAGTCTAAAAGTAAAGCCGTTGGTTATGCTTATAAAATGTTAGTTAAAAGTTATAAAGAAAAAAAAGTTGTAGGAAACAGATCGTTGTTGTATGTTCGTAAAAAAGCAAGCGAAGCAAATAAAGAAAATAAAAAAGATTCGACCGAAAAGAAAAATAAATATAAAAATTTTAAGAAAGGTAATAAAAGACGTAAAAATAATAAATTGAAATAAAGTTTAAATTTTTATAATCTTGAATTTCCATCTGCTATAAAAATTTTTAAGTGTATTTAATAACTATATCATGGGAATTTTTCTGTTATATTGCTTATTTCATCTCAATATTTGTTTTTTGGTTTTTTTAAATATTAAATATTCTTTTATACTTTATATTACCACGTTTTATTATATTCTTGTTTGAATATTCTTAAAAATATACAACGTCAGATGATTTTCTTGATTATTTTGACATTTTATTGTTTTTTATGAACACATTCACTTGTAGTTTTATCAATATTATTCATAATATTTTTTAGTCACAATTATTTCGCCAAAAAATAGAAATATACCTTTTTAAAGAATAATGATCGTTATTAAGTCTAATTTTCGATTCATTTGTATTTAATGAATATAAAATTGAATTTACCCACTTTGAATAGTTCCATTTTGTGTACTTGGTTCTCAGATAATTTTTATAGATGGTATTCCTCAATTTTCCTTGTTTATTACTTTTAAGCAAAAATGACCCGCGATTCCTTTTCTGCAACATATTATTTATAAATATTTTGTATTTGCAATTTTTTTAGGTTTAGTTCAAAATATTACCATATCATCAATCCTAATGTCTGCTCCAAATAATCCCGATTCCCTTTAAGAATTTTCTAACATTTTTAATAAAAATTTGTTTTACTTCCTAAAATTATAGTTCTATATAGAAATAAGATCTTTATGTCAATTTTTTTGATTGTAATATTAAATATGGTTGCATATCAGTATCTTTAATAATTAATTTAGATAAGTATAGTTACAAAAAATTTAAAGTTCTAAAAGCTCTTAAAGCTTTATAATACTAGGATTAAAATGAAATATTAAAGTTACATTTCAGATATTTTTATTCTTAGACAATTTTAAGAAAAAATTCAAGTGAAAACCTCAAAATTTCTATTTTATTTAAATTTTAGTAAAATTTTCAGCGTTTACCATTTTTTTTGGAAAAGTTTTCGAGTTCTTCTACGATATGGTTTTTATACAAAGATATTTATAACCAATATGATAATTTAATAATCTTGTTGGTTGCAAAAAAAGGAATTAAATAATCGGTTTTTCATTATCAATACCTTACAAACATGTTTATTTCTTTCTTCTAAGAAAATCCACGGCTTTATAGTTGTTTGCCCTAAATATATCAACTATAAGATTTTCCTAATAACATATATTTTACGATTAAGGTCTCTCATGATTTATTATACTTTATACTATTTTTCATTTAAATCTAAAATTTTAAGATTATATGGCATCATATAATTAGAAAAATACCTTGTTTTATGACAAAATAGCTATTAAATAATTTTAGTCATTAATTTTGGTCGGGAAATTTCTAAGCCTGTTAGATAAGAAAATTTTTACACTTCTAAACAAACTATAAATACTGCATATTGTCAGGTTTACTTCTTTTATTTGACATTTTTTGTATCTAACTTACAATTATCAAAAATATTCTTGTTATAATTTTGAGATTTTAGTATGAGTATATACAAATATAATTTTCGCATATGGATTATAATGTCTTTAAATAGAGAATGGTTTGTGTCGAAATCTCAAATAAAGATACGTCGCTTTGAAAGAAAATAACAATATAGAGAATAGCAATTATGGCTTTAATTTAATGATAGCGTGCTTTTTGGTTCTGTTTTGAGGACAGCGGTATTGCTTTCTTTCGTTTGATTGTTGATGCATGTTTTTTGATGGAGTGGAATTTATTCAATTTATTTTTCTAGAAATTTTTACTCCAATTGTTTGTGTATTCAAAGTTGTATTTATATGTGTCATTTCTGTGTATAATTTATTGGCTTTTGAGCTATCTAGTACCTTTAAAAAGGATTATACAGAATAAATACTATATTCGTGTTCCAAATTAATACATTTATTATACGTCTAGGTGCTTAAAATTACTAATATGATTTTAATTTTGCTTTATTCAAAAAAATAGATCTATAAATTAAATTTCTTTTGGAAAAATTGTGGATATAATAATACTAAAATTATGTTTTAATATCTTATTAACAAGCATTTGCTACATAAAACTTTGTATTATGCTTGAAGAAAAAAGAATATCGTAATAAATTTATTTCCGTGTTTTATTTTTTGGCTCTACTAATCAAATAATATTTTTTTTTACTAAAAACAAATAATTATGGCTTTATTTACGTATTAGATTGTATATATTTGATATATACTCATTGAATTGTATTAAAAACTTGCTAATAATTCTCTCTGAGATGAAAAGCACATTTAAAAATTAAATAATTTAATCAGATGTTTTCTGTAAAAGCTTTTTATAATGTTTAAATAGTCTTAAAAATAATTATATATTTCAATTGATAATATTATAAATATGATTTATAACACCTATTTTATGTATTTGTGGAAATCAATGACTCTACAATTGAAACTTCCAAGCCCAAAAAATTTTTAAATCTTTACGAGCTAAATTAAACATCAATTTATTAAATTTTACCATTTTATTGCTATAATTAAATATTGATCTAAATATATAGAAATATAATGATATTTATCATATAGAAAACAACTGAAATACCTTAGAGATTATATTCATCTCAGATTTTATCAAACCTGTGGCCTAGCCATAGAATTTCTTAGGATATTGTAATCCAAATTCATTTGTATACACTATAAGAGCCCTTCTCTAATAATGTAACCTAAATATACTCGTTCTCCATGATTTTACATAAATAATTTAAATACGACTTATTTACCCTAAAAATACAAAGCAAAACTCTTTTCTCTATAAATATATACGTTATATATAGCTATAATATCCGTAATCGACTTTAGGTTCTAGAAAATTTAATTAAATTTACAAAAAAATATTTCCTTTTAAAATTATAAGATTCAATTTTGCAAGTGAGTAATCCCCTGATCATAATTTTTTATTGTTTTTAAGCCATATATTTATCATATTGCTGTTTTAAACTTACTCTAGATTAATTTGAAGCGTTCCCTCGTCATTAAATACCCACGCTACGTCTACAGATATTTATAAGATCATTAATATTTTTCTTTCAATACTTTTAGCTTAGGTATAAACAAATGATTTGGAACGAAGAGGTTTAAGATACTTTAAGCTGTGGTTTGATGAAATAAAGTTTCTCGAATTTTATTTTTGAAACAAACAGTTCTTTATATTATTATTTTTTCATTGAAATTATCAGAAATGAATCCTCGAGACCATCGATATATCCAAAAATCAATTCCCTCAGTCATACGAAAAATTTCTCTATCTTTGCATTTGGTCTGCTTAAATAGGAACTTACTTTGAGAAATATATATTGATAGCAAAATTAAATTTATTTTAAATTTATTGAAAACTTATTTCTTACTTTCTTCAACTGTTTTAACCAACACTAATAGAAATATTTAAAATATTATTGATTCTTAAGCTTTACTATATTTGAACCTTTGTAACTAGTTTAGAAAAATGTATTGGAAATTTAATATAAAAAAATTTAAAAGCATCTTGTTGTTAAGGCGGTGGAATCAAATTAAATTTTATTCGGATAGAAAAATGAATGTGGTGATTTATCTTCATAGGGTTTGTTTGGCGAGTCTTTGCTTTTTAATATTTTGATTGAAGCTTCTTTAACTCTAAATATTTTGTATATTCGTATATTTTTTTAGTCTTTCTTATCATAATTTTAATCTGACCTTGAGCAATTTCTTAATAAAAAAAATTAAGTTATTTTTTAATCAGCATATTCCCTCGCTTCTGTTTTATTTGCTTCTAAATTTTGGCGTGGTTTTAGCTGATTATTTACATTTTTCTCAGGCAATTTACGATCAATTTTTATCGCATTCAAAATTTTCTTCATTAGCCTTACATTATGTGAAGATTTTCGTTTCCTAAAAAAACTTTTGCGGGTATGGCATAATATATTAGTAAATTCAATAAAGCTATAAGTTCTCTGTTCTTTTTTTGAGGATGTTTTAATCTAACCAAGTATAAAACACCATGATGTATTCTCAAAGAATTTTTTGTAAGTAATTACTATTGAGGTGTAAATAAATAGATGGAAATGTCATTAGAACATTTATTCTATTCATCTACAAAGAAAAAATAGTTTAAAAATAAAATATTACACAAGGTGGTTTAGATTGAATATTACCTTAAATAGTAAAATACATATTAATTACAGCTTTCATTATACTATACTAACTCTATAAAAATAATGTTGAACAATATATATTTTAACAGTTTTTGAAACAATAAAAGGTTTTAAAGTGTTTTATTTTTTACTTCTCCATACTAATATTAGTTGTTCTAGATTTATAAACAAAGTGAATGAGTCATATGCTTAATTGTAACATTTTATAGTGTCATTATTATACTTGTTTGACATTAAAATATTTGAGTTTCTTCGTTTTTATCGTAGAAAATATCTCGATTAATATAATAGATTAAGTAAATTTTTTATCTTTAAATACATTTTAATCGAAATTATAAATTAATTCGTTAGAAATATAAAAAGAACAATTTTCTAAATATAAATAAAAAGTGTGAAACGATTGATTATAAATCTTTAATATATAAATTCGATATTAAATTTTCGTTTGCTTAATTATTTATTATTAAAAAACATTTAAGACAATGTTTGGTATTTTTAAAATTTCAAGGAAATTGCTTAGAATTTTTTTCATTATAAATGTATTTTGATTAAAAATATATTAAAATCTAAATTAAATATTTCTTTATATTTTCATTAAATTTAAATTTTTAAAAAAAACGAGTCATAGTATTGGCCAATAAATGTTTAAAGAAAAATGAATTTTGTTTTCTCCTCATCATATCTTTGTTTTTGATTTCATATTTATAAATATTTGGTTAGTTTTAAAAAAGTCTAGAATATTTTTTAGTAGCTGATTTGATATTAATAGTTTACCAATTGTAAGTAAAATTCGAATGTTAAATTCTAGAACCAACAATTTTAAAATAAAGGTATAAATAATTATTTTTTGTAAAAAAAATATATATGTTGAATACTCGTGAAAAAGAGGATGAAAAGACATTTTTAATTGCATTCAAGGAAATATATGGGGACTATCCAGCAACCAATAATGGATATCAAACATTTTTAATTGATAAAAGAAGTGAGTTTAGGGCATTATCTAAAGCTTTTGGTATTTCTTCTGTATTTTTATTCCGATCAAATTTTTTTATTAAGAAATATTCATCAAAACTGTTCGATTTTAAAGATAATTTTAGGATAAAATTGAAAAGAAATTACAGAAATGTTTTTTATAGAAAAATGGATTTTTTGATCACATTGGATACACATTCATACTATAAATCTGATGTTGCCATATTTATAGGATATAACAAATGTGACTTTGAATTTTTCTACGATAAAAACTGTAAATCACCGATACCTGACTGTTTAATAGATTTTGTTGATGATATTGAATTTATTGATTCTGAAATACTCGAATTATATCAATTATTTCTAAATTACAATCCATCCTCTGTTGTATTATTTTTTGATACAAAAATGGAAAAATTTCTAATGCTATCCTACTCAGACACAAACTTATTTAAGAAAAATAGTTTGGAAAATTTAGCAAGTATTCAAGAAGTTAAATTAGATACACCAATTCGACTCAAAAATATCGATATCGGTTTCGAAAATATTTTATTTGATATTCAAAAACCAATTAAACCACGATTAAATCTTTAAAAACATCCGTTAGATTATATTTTTTTGTGTATATTTTTTCACTAAAGAATGTAATTTCCTAATATAGTTTTTTAAATATTAAATAAATTAATCAATACAAAAATTTACTTAAAAAACAATCTAATTGATCAATAATTAAATAATATTAAAATATAAAAGAGAATTCAAAAAACTTTTTTTTCTTAATAATTCATGGCATAGTAATATATTTATATCTAAATCATATATTTAGATAATATTTTTGTTAAATTCAACTAGAACTAGTTACTTTAAATATAATATTTTTGCTGAATATGAGTTAAATACTATTTAAAGATTTTATTTGTAGGAATAAATATTTAGACTACAAATGAATATTGTATTATACATCTTACTAGGCTTAAAACTTTTATAATGTTTAATGATAATAATCTAAATGAGAAATTTCTACTACTTTGCAATATATTATTTACTATATAAGTCAATTACTTAAATAAATCATATTAATAAAATTAAGATTTAATTATCGATGTAACCAACAGTACTGAGAAAAAGTGGCACTTAAAACAATCCAAGTATTTCATTCTACATAAAAAACATCATTACAAGCGTAAATGTAAAATTTAGAAATAAAATGTTAAAAATCGATACAAATATAAAGAAAAATAAATCGATTAATACAAGAAACAAGAATACCAAGTCTATTTATAAAAATTTCTGGTAAAAATTATTTATTTTCGTTAAAATAATCATCAAAATATCTATGAGAATTTAAAGATTTAGCACAGAAATAAAAATATTATGAGGACTCAAAAATCTAACCAGAATGGTTCGAATATTTATATTCTATATAAACAATATTCTTAGATGTTGATATTTGGGCCAAACATATGGTTGAAAGAAATTTTTAACAATGAAAAGAAATCAAACATTTAGTAGAGAAGAATTAAAAGAGGCATAAAAAATGGTTTGATATATTTGATTAAATATTCAAACACAAAAATCTTATATATAAAATATCATCCTATCGATTAGAGTCATAAAGTGCAAGAAACGGATGTTTCCAGAGAAAAATATAACTGTAAAGTCTTACTTATAAAAATTTTATGAATTGAGAAGTTACCTATTCACTCACTGGTCTTAGTTAGCCAAATGTATTTTCATTCTTACATATTGTGCATATTGTTACACATTGAATGACTTATGGCTTTAGTCAAGTTATTTACAACTTTAGTATTCACAGGATTTTATCAGTAGAAACATTTTAGACCCCAGCATATATAGCTGTTTATCTTCGTTTTTCTTTAGCATTTAAGCCTGAGGCTATCATTTGCAAATGAAATAACAAAAAAAACGTATAATCGAAATAAAAGAAGTAAAACAACAAAATAGTTGTCTAAATAAAAAGTATCAACAGAATTAAATTCGAAATGATTGTTTTCAGTTTCAATAATTAATTATCACTCGATAATAGTCGTATATATGATTTAAACATCATGAAAAGCATATGATAATCTCTAGAATATGAATGATGATCATAAAAAGTTTAAGATAGAAAATAAAGTACCGCAAATATTTTCTTTGTATCGGTAAAATAAATTATATATTTCCCAAAACAGAGGCTGATTATATAATTTACGGTAATATTACATTTACATTGGCTCATAAATTGAAATTAATGGCAAAATTTTGATTAGAAAATAATTCGCTAATTTTTTTTAAGAAATTGTGTTGTAAAACGTTATTACTTATATATGTTTTTCTTGAAATAGAATAAATTAAAAAATGATATGCGTTAAAATTTTAGGATGATATCTCTAGTCCTATCATATCATCAAAATATAACAATTAAAGATAATTTGACTTAAACATATAATTTAAGAAGTATAATACGCTTTTTTTATTTACTTAAACAAATAATTTTTGCCAGTGTAAAGCGATACTGTGACTAAATTCAAAATATTAGTTGAGTTAGCTGATGCATCGAGACAATTCAGGAAAGGATATGAATATACTAGAATGGATCATATAAATTGTCTAGTTATTTTGATTGAAGATATTATATACAAATACTTGCGTTCTATTCTCGCAGGGAATACTATTTTAAGCGGAGAAAAATTTAGGATCTTTGCTGAATGATAACTAAATATTCTAAAGAAAATTGTATAAGAAAAGTAACAAACAATAAACAATGGACGAAACCATATATCTAAGGTGCTCGTGTTCAGATTTTCTGCTGATTTAGCCAAGAAATAAACAGGGATATAGAAATACCTCTATCTAGGCATATTCGCTTTCGCAGGCGCCAAATATACAGATATATCGAAGATTTAAGTAATCATATTTGTGCGAATTTTAGTTTGTATATAAAGTAAAATGAAAAATGAGTAGATTGAAAAAACACAAGCTGATAAGAAACCTACTATACACAAGAGAAAGAATTAGTGGTGATTAAAATATAGCATAAAATCAAGGTTGCAAACTAAGAGAACTTAATCAGTTTGACTCTTGTAAGCAATCATTCAAAAAATTCAAATAAATATGTATCTAAATATATGCAGGGCGTAGGTGTTAACGATACCATTATATGTATTAAGAGAAAGAATATCTAGTCAATGACAGAGGAATATTTTGCTAAATTTAAAATTAAATTTTATATTCAATGCAGAAGGCAATTGCTGCACAGTTTATTCTTCAAATTATGTATAGCATTTGGAATAAGATGAAAAATACTCAATACACTATATTATGTTTCCCAGTGAAGTTACTCAAATCCACTTCTTTAATAGATAAAAGTAAGTATATAAAACGAATTAAGAGAGTCACACTGATCCCAAAATTATTCTAAAAGAGTATTCCAAAAATAAGAGAGACTACCATATTTCAACATATATTACAGTGAATAATTAAAAGATGTATATTTTTTTATAAATAAATTAGTAAAGATTGTCCCCTATCGAGGTTGGACCTATTGTTCCAAATTGGCTTAAAATAGGTTAGATAACGTTTTTGGTATTAATTATAAATGATTTAATGAGATGAACTCTACAGTGATAGTGTATAACTGTATTTTAACTAACTACGAAAAGATATACCTTAATAAGCTTTGAGCACGGTCAAAATAGAGGCATAAATTTAGTCGATAGTCTCTAAAAGGCAACCAAAACTTTCGCGATGATTAAGAAACCATTGTTCAAAATATCAAAACACGATTAGAGCATTGAATAAACACACAAGAATATTTTAGAAAGAACAGAGACACACGAACAATACTCAATATCGGTACACAAACTACAAAATATAGATTAGCACACATGTAAAAACCCATTTACTCCAATATTTTATTGATTCTCAACAATATTTGAACTCAAAATTAGAAATAACAATAATATTTATGTGGTTTAATATACAAATAAATCTATATTAATCACAAAAGTCAGTATTCTAAACTTATTACAAATGCGGTTTCCCGAGATAAACCTAACATATAGGTTCGTTTCAAATATCACATGCTTCAATTAATATTTTTTTTAATTTCCCATCCATTCACTCTTCAAAAATACAAATAACTCAAGCAATAAGCCTCAAGTAAGAAATATCAAAACATATTTTTTTCTTATCAAACAATCTTCATCAAAAAAATACTTAATACCGATCCTCAAGTAAGAAATATCAAAACACATTTTTTTCTTATCAAACAATCTTCATTAAAAAAATACTCAATACCATTCTTAAATAAAAATATCAAAACATATTTTATTCAAATCAAACAATATTCACTAAAATAAATATTTTCTTTTATTTTCTTAAAAATATAAAACACAATTTACCCAAACATATTCTAATCAATAAATTGCCATAAAAACCTTCATTTAAATCTTTTATCTTAAATCAACTTTTTTATAACTTAAATCATCAAAAAAAAGTATTTAATTTACAAATATAATTTATTTTTCAAATTTAACATTTTTAAATTACTACATACAAGAAATCGAACAATAATACTTACAATTTAAATAAATAAAACCAAGTTTATTACCATTAAAACAGATATTAAACAATTTATTTTTATGAGTTAAATTAAATACAAAAGAAATATAAATTTCTAGAGGTAAGCAACAGAATCATATCAACACAAATACAAATTAAATACAAATTTTCTTACAATTATATCATCATTTTAACGGTAAAAATTAGAATCTAATCATCCCAAATACAAATTAAATACAAAATGGAGACAAATTATAACCAAAAGGATATAGAATCGATCTCAATAAAAATACAAATACAAATTAAAAGGCAACAGAATCGATCTCAATACAAATCAAAAGAAATGGAATCGTACTCAATACAAATATAAATTCTAACCAAAATGAAACAGAATCGTATACTCAATACAAATACAAATGCATAAAGACACTAATAAAACAAGAAAATTCTATTACCAATAATTTCTTATACAGTTATCTCATATAATTTTATTCATAAGAAATATAACAAATTAAAAAAAAATAAATTACAAACAACAACCAATAATTATTCTCTTTATATCACACATTTAATAAATTATACTTTATAATTACAAAACAATATCCTTCTTGAAACAATTTATATTTAAAAAAAAAATAAATATAAAAAAATTTACCCATAAAAAAAAAGGAAATGGTTAAAGATCAAGAAAAGGAGAGAAGTACGCACACACCGGATTATACAGAAAAAAAACGTATTTATCCTGAACCTTCACCTTCTAGATATTCTGGTATTCCTGGTAATGTAATGATACGTCCTGGACCACCACCAGTAAAGTTTGTACCGCGAATGTCCAAACCACCAAAAACTGAGGAACCAGATTTAAATGATGCTCTTATGTATCTCACACAGGTGAAAGAAGAATTTAAAGGAGATAATAGTTCGTATGATGAGTTCCTAGAAGTGATGAGAGATTATAAACAGTCTAAATTGGATGCAGCAGGGGTTGTGTCTGCTGTGTCTTCACTTTTTAGAGAAAGAAAGCATTTAATTCAAGGATTTAACGATTTTCTACCAAAAAATTATCGTATCGATTTAGAAGCTCCTCCTCATAGAATTCCTCTTCCTCCAAAACCATATTATGATTCTTATAAACGCCCAATACCTCCATTTGCCAGACCACCTTTTAAACCACAAGAAGATGATCCTCATAAACAAAGGATGGCATTCGATTACATAAAAAAAGTAAAAAGAAGATTAGAGGCCACACCAGAAATTTATAGTAATTTTATTCAGACACTTAATAGTTATCGCAATACACAAGAACCAACCCATCAAATAGTTACACGAATTAAAAAAATATTATGGGACCATCCGGATCTTATCGATGAATTTATAGAATTTTTACCTTCTCATCCTCATCCTCCTCCACCTCATGGAAAAGATAGAGAGAGGCAGGAATCTTTTGAAAGAATTAAACTCATAATGAAAGAAAAAGGAATTTATTCTGAATTTTTAAAATGTTTAAATCTTTATAATCAAGATCTTATTCAAGGAAAAGATCTTTTATTTTTGGTTCGTCCATTGATTAGACAAGAAAATCTTATTGATTCTTTTAAAGAATATTTAAATTATAAAGAAACAGACATTCCACCTTCAACTTTCAAAAATTTAAGTACTTATAATAAAATAGGAAGTTATCGTATTTTACCTGATAAATATCGAACTGTACAGAAACATGAAGTTCTTAATACTATTTGTGTTGGGTGTCCTACGTTTTCATCTGAGGATTCTAATTTTGTTACTCATAAAAAAAATATAAATCAAGAGGCATTATTTAGGGTGGAAGATGAGAGATATGAAGCAGAAATGATTATACAGAGATGTTACAGTCTAATAACTGCATTGGAAGGTCTTTTTATGAAAATTACTGATGATTTGGGTTTGAAGACAAATATTTTAGAGAAAAAAATGGAAGAAAATGAGAATCAAGATGAAGAAGAAAAAGTGGAAAATAATGAAGATGAAGAAAATATGGAAAATACAAATTTGGATATTTCTATTGAAATAGATGAGATAGATATGCCACCAGCACTGATTTTAGAGGTATTGAATAGAATTTATGGTGATAAATCACCGGAAATACTCGAAGGGTTGCTTTACAGACCGTTTGTTTCAATACCGGTGGTTTTGAAAAGACTTTATCTTCTTTCTAAAAACTGGAAGCGACAAATCCGAGAAAGAAATAAACTTTGGCGTGAAATCGTTGTTAAAAACTTTTATAAAGCATTGGACGTACAAAGCATTGATTTTAAAGCAAATGAAAAGAAAGTTTTGAGTGAAAGAATATTCTTAAGAACTTTAAGAGAAGAAGGATTTACAAGTAAAATTGTAGAAAAAACGGTTTTAAACGATTTAAAGGAGCTGTTGGGTGTTTTAATAAATAACCTGGAAGACAACGAAGATGAAATAAATTCATTTTTTAAAGAACTTATTGAAAAATTGGGAAATGACGGACATTTTTATGGAAATGGAACTTTATGTGTTATAATACGTCTTTTATTATTATTTGGTGAGCGTATTTATGAAGTAGGAAGTATTTGTATGAAATACGAAGAAATAATTCATCTCGTTAAAGATTTTCTGTCTCAAATTATAGATTATGGTGTATTTGAAGACAAAATGCGTATAATTACGGGATGTAAAGGATATAAGTTAATTACTGCTGACAAAGTTTTAAACAAAATTCTTAGACTTGGAATTTCTATGTTAAAAGATGAAGAAGGTCGTGAAGTTGTAAAAGGACTTGGTGTGGAAATAAAAGGTATTGAGGATGTGGTTGAAGAGATAAACGAAGAGTCTGGTAATATTGTAGAATCTATAAGTGTAGAAGAAAATATTAATCAAACAAATGAAAGTGTCAGTGAAAATATTGAAGAAAGCATAGAAGAGAGTGAAGAAGGTGGAATAGAAAATAATGAAGAAAATACAGAAATTCCGAGTAATTTAAGAGGAGATGTTTACAAGGTTTTAATTAAAGGAAATCAAATTTCTATGGTTAAAACTGCTTCTGAAGTAAATGATTTTAAGAAATACATTGAAAGTTTTATAAAATTAGAAGTTAATGAAGATTTTGTTAGAAATAATGTTTTTGTTTCTGTTGACTCTAAAAGAAAAATGAGTGATTCTTATATTAATTATGGTATTAAGTGTAAGGTTGGTGAGGGTTATAAATTACATTTTGTTGAGGAAACAGAGGATTTTTTGATGAAGAAAGGTGTTAAAAGAGGGAAATCTGTTGAGTAAAAAATGTTTTAATTTCTTTTTTAATTTTTGTTTTTGATGAAGAAAGGTGTTAAAAGAGGGAAATCTGTTGAGTAAAAAATGTTTTAATTTCTTTTTTAATTTTTTGTTTTTGATGAAATAATTTTTTAATTTATAGAATTTTCTTTTTAAATAGAAATTGTTTTTTCAGGAGGATTTGTTTTTAAAATTATATTTTTGATACAAATATGGTTTTTTAGTAAATCGAATTTTTATGGAATTTGGATTTTAAAGTAAAAAATTTTTTCATTAGAAATTTGGTTTTTTCATAAAATTTTTTCTAGTAGACCTCGCATATTTTTTCATAGACGTTTTTTCATTAGAAATTTGGTTTTTTCATAAAATTTTTTCTAGTAGACCTCGCATATTTTTTCATAGCGTTTTTTCATTAGAAATTTGGTTTTTTCATAAAATTTTTTCTAGTAGACCTCGCATTTTTTTCTTAGCGTTTTTTCAATAGAAATTTGGTTTTTTTACAAAATTGATCTCTATAGGAAATCGTGATTGGTAATTAAATTTTAATTAATTGGTTGCTTTTGTGTAAATCTAGAGGATTTGTGTTTTTTTTAGAGTTTTTAATAATTGGATAACAATATGTGTATATAACTAATAGAAACCTGTTTTTTAATTTGGGTGAAAGAAAAAAAAGTTTGGTAGCAAAAAAACCAAAAAATAATAAAATTAAGGTTGCAAACGACGGTGATGAGGTGCATAATAGTGAAAAATGGTGTAAAATTCCGAGTAACACATATAGGCGAATTATCTACCTTCCTCCTTATATAGAAAAATAAAACGTCCATAAACAGTCTAAACAAGCAATAACACGCAAAATAGTTGGCTTGTCTCCCTAACTTCGCCTAATACACGACCTTGATTTTCAGTTGAATCTCTGCGTGTGAGAAATTATACGAAGTGAACGAACTTTGTATTCTAGCTATTCCGGAAGGTAACAAGCTAATGAAATTGAGAACCATATTCGATTCCGTAACAGCCGACTCGAAGGAATGGCCTCGAATTGTTTTTTTTGCAGTACAGACAAGGTTTGAAAGAATGCCAAGAAATGGCTGGACAGAGCTTCACAGGTACTATAATGAGAAATTCGGATGCACTGAAACTCTCGAAGTGTTAAAAAAATTGGCACAAAGTGAGATTGGAAGGGATGTAATATCAGAAGAGAATGGAGAGCGACGTAGAATCGCCACTTGTCTCATTGATACATGCAAGCAAACCGACATTACGGAGTACATTAAACCTGAGAGATAAATTTTCGAGTAAAATTAAAGAAATCTCGGAGAAGAAAATTGAAAAGGTGGTGGTACAAACTCGAAAACATCCAACTTAAATGGTTGAAATTAAAGTTTTGGACCTCATTAATCGAGTAGTCGGTGAATATGCCAAAGCTCATGTACCTGAGTCAATTACGGAAGCCGAGTATATAATGCAAGCTGCGCAGGTATGATATGACGAGGCAACACGTAAAGAAAAGCCTAGATCCGCTTGGACGGAAAACATAGAAAGTAAAATTTCTAAGTTAGTACTTTCCAAAAATCTCCTCGAGAAGGCTCGTAAGCAAGAAAAGCTCTCCACTTCGGAAACGAAGAGCCTTAAGAAAATCATGCGAGAGTTTAATTTAAACTTGAGCAGTGTAACTGATCTTTCTGAGGCTATCGTTAAGAAGAATGAGTCTCTAAATGTTTATGAGAAAAAAATTACGATGTATGAGAGTAGGAAGATGTTCCGAAAAAAGAGTCGTATGTTTGAACGTTTCCGAGGTCGATTTCATCGAGGGTCATCCGAGCATGTGGTTAGTCGTGATGAAATTGTGAGTTTTTGGTCTACAATGTGGAACAAAAATAATGACACGGTCACGTACGATGATTATTTGATTCCATTTGTATCAGATAATCATCCGACCACGTTTCCTTCACTTGATGAATTTGTGAATATCATTAATTGGCTCCCTAATTGGAGAACTGCTGGAATTGATGGTATTTACAATTTTTTCATTAAGAAACTTACAACTCTTCACAAATATCTTTATGATATTGTGAAAGTTATATGTTTAGAAGGAACACCTCAAGCTCATTGGTTTTACTGCGGGCTTACAAATTTGATATACAAAGGAATTCCACAAAGAGGCTCTGAGAATAGGCCAATCACTTGTATGTCCAACCTCTACAAGTTAACGACAAAGTGTGTAACAAAAGTCGTTCAACTTGAAGTGGAAAAGCGAGGGTTGCTTGCAGAGAACCAATTAGGGGCGGTAAGAGGTGTGCAGGGAGCGAAAGAGCAGGCTCTACTGAATATTGCCCTAAATAAAGGGTACGGAAACAATCTTAAGGCAACATGGATTGATGTTAAAAAAGCTTATGATTCAATAGATCATGCTTATTTAACTCAATGCATTGAAAACCTTAATTTACCTGATTGGATCCTGAAATTTATTAAGGTAATTATATCAAAATGGAAAATTGATATATCAGTAGGGCCTGAAAAAATCATGAGCAAGAAGATTCAGAGAGGGATTCTTCAAGGAGATAGTTTGTCACCATTGTTATTTGTGTTGTGTATGGATCCATTAAGCCGAAAGCTAAATGAAAAATACACAAAAAGGACAGTACAAACAGATGCAGCATCCCATTCTACTAATCATCTCTTGTTTATTGATGATCTAAAGCTCCTTGCTAAAGACAGTTCGACATTGAGTGCTATGACAGGCGAGGCAAAAGAATTTTTAGAAGTGATTGGCTTAGAGATTAACAAAGAGAAGTCAGCCACAAATGATACGTGTTGTGAAGATACTGCTACTTTTCTAGAAGGTGTTAGTGTTTACAAATATTTAGGAATAATAGAAGATAGCAGAGGAATCCCAACACGTAGCTCATTTGAAGAAGTACAGAGCAAACTTATATCAAGAGTTGAAAGACTTTGTCACACTAGATTAAACGCAAAAAATTTATTTTCTGCAATCAATCAACATGCGATATCGTTAATCAACTATCACATAGGAGTACTTCGACTTGAACCGGCTGACTTCTCAAGGTTAGATGATGCAGTGCGTGCTGTGTTGGTAATGAATAAGATACATTTTCGCTCAGATTCTAAAGAGCGTTTGTACCTTTCTAGAGCAGAGCTTGGAAGAGGCCTACATAGTTATGAGTTGCGAAACGAACATACGCTTCTGCAACTCTTGGATTGTCTGGAAAAAAGTAAAGAAATATCAACTAGACGAGCAGCAATCCTCAAGGTGGAAAATAATAATAAAACCCATCTTGAACTAATAAAAGGCTTCTTGAAAGTAAAGTAAAGGTTGGTAGAAGAAGTCACTAAGAAAAGTTTAGAAGAAGTTCAACTTGCAAAACTATATAACGAAATAGAAAAACGAAAACTCCATTCAAAGTTATATAATGCAAGAAAAAATGAGCTTGTGAGTGTTAGTGACTCTTCAAGATGGCTAAAGAGAGGAAATATTAGGCCACGAAATGAAGCTGTGTTCTGCTATATCCAGGATAGAAATGTATTCTGGGGAGCAGATGGTGTGTGTCAACATTGCGGGAAGTCTGGTAAGACTGTAGATCATCTAGCAACTCGATGTGAAAAAATGCTAGGCCATGACTACACCAGACGGCATAATGAAGTGGTTAGATGCCTACACTTACTTCTCTTAAATAGATATAAGTTTAAGTCCTCAAAACGAATAAGGAGTCACTCAGTTCAAGAAATTCTTGATTATGAGTATGCAGAGATAAGAGTGGACACCAGAATTAAAACTGATGTTAAAATTCGGAATAATAGACGCGACATATTTATTTTAGATAAGAAGAAGAATAAGATAACCCTCATTAAAGTAGGAATCACTTCCCAAGATTCACTTCAAATAGTTGAAACTGAAAAACTTAGGAAGTATGATCTGCTAGCCAATTATTTGGGTCTTAATTATAAGTGAAGTGTTGAGATAATCCCTTATTTGCTGATCTGGGACGGTATTATGACAAAATACCATAAATCTCATCTTAAAAGACTAGAAATACCCATGAATGTAGAGGCATACATTCAGTCTATAGTACTTAAGAAGACAGTCGAAACAATTTCCTTTGATCGACGAAGAGGACTTGAGTCAGGACTAAATGCCGAAGAGAGCTGGGGGAGAGCGTCAATGTGTGTTATTATGAGATCAGAGATGCATGAGGAACCAACACCTCCTTTAAAAGGAGAGAAGAGAGAGAAAGATGGTGCAAAAAATTTTAACCCGAAAAATAAAGCACCCCATATTTCACAAGGAGGAACCACTTTAGAGGAACCGACCAATAACATAAATAAAGAGTCGGATTTGGAAGAAGAGACAAAAGTGGTTAAAGAGGTAGAAGAAAACATATAAAAATGTTAAAAATATTTTAACCCAGAATTTCATTAAATAAAATAGAAGTATATATTAAGGTAATTTATTCTAACAAATTGACAATTAAAATATTTAAATAATTATTCAAAGTATTAGAAATTTGCTTATAATTTCGATAAAATATATTTTAAACTAATTTATAGACATTTTTATTATATTTACAGAATTTAAAGAATGTACAGAAATTAGAATAAAATTTTGAATTAAATTTTAAGGAATTTATAGAGATTTTGACTAAAAATTTGTTTCGAACTGTGTAAAAACGTTATTTATTTACCTTGAAATTATAACTTTTAGTTTTACTTTAAAAGTTTTAAATCAAAAAATTTTACTTTTTTTTTATATTTTGACATCTTTATAGAAATAATATGATGAAAAAACATTTGTAAAATCTTTTCTAGATTCTTTACTTAAAATTCTGTAAGAATAATGCAATAAGTTAAACAAAAATACGTTTAAAAATTATTTTTTCTTTCTTTATTTACATTTTGTTAAAATAATAAAATTTATTCCTCGATTAAATACTTCTAAAAACACTTCTATGGTAAATTTAAATATAAAAATCTTTTTATTTTTCTTATTTTTGTTAATTTGTTGTAAATGTGTAAATAAAGAAAAGTAAGAAAATATTTAAATAGTTGAAGTGTATATGAAAGTACCCATATGGCTAAATATTTGACACGACCATCAGTGGCTGTTTCTAACAACTATTCTGATAATAAGAACAATGACTTGATACTTTCTGAAGGTGACATAATATCTACATCAGAATCTAAGAGATTTGTAGTTTTATCTCTTTTAGGAACCGGGACTTTTGGCCAGGTAGTAAAATGTAGAGATAGTGTACGGAATGAAGATGTAGCAATAAAAATAATAAAAAACGATAGAGCGTATTACAAACACGGTATTTCTGAAGTACGATTGCTTTCAAAATTATTGGAACGAAATGTGATGGAATTTTTTGTAGAAATGAAAGATGCATTTATTTATAAAAACCATCTCTGTATTGTCGAAGAAATACTTGGAATAAACCTTTATCAGTTGTTAAAATATTCAAATTTTAAAGGATTTAACCATCAAAATACTAAAAAAATGCTTGTACAGATTTTAGAAGGAATATCTATTTTACATTCGATGGGAGTTACACATTGTGACTTGAAACCTGAAAATATATTGGTATTGGATATGCTTGATCTACGAGTAAAAATTATTGATTTTGGATCAGCTTTCAGTGAGCAGCAAACAACTTATTTCTATGTTCAGTCAAGATATTACAGAGCACCCGAGGTTATATTAGGAATACCATACAATTCTAGTATCGATATTTGGTCATTTGGGTGTTTGGCATATGAACTTTTTACAGGGCATCCTTTATTCTCTGGTAAAGACAATGTAGATCAAATTGGAAAAATAGTTGCATTGCTTGGATATCCACCTGTTTTTATGTTGGAACACGGTAAACACGTAGATAAATATTTTAAAAATATTTCAAATTCAACAGAAATTTGTAATAAAGTAAATGAAAGGAAAGAAAACGAACAGATTTTATTCAAAACAACTAAAAAAGAATTTACTTTGATCAAAAATGTAACTCATCTAACTTTTTCAGACGTAAAAAATGAAATATTTTTAAAATCTGAAGGAGACGAAATAAATACAAATTTTTTTATAAGATTTTTGTTACAGTGTCTCACTCTTAATCCACTAGAAAGACCAACTGCCTTTGAAATAAGAAAAGATCAATATATTCAATATGATCCTTCCTTTGAAACCGATGAAAGTGATAGATGTGTACAACCAAGTCCTCTTCCTTTTGATATCGATATGCGTAGAAATTCTATCAATGATGTTTTCACTCTTTTAAATACTAAAAAAAATAAAGATACAAGAAAAAGATCGGTTTATGAATTACCAAAGAAACACTAATTTTAATAAAAATGTAATAAGTTTTAGAAAATTTGTGTTTTTTTATGTATTCTAATGTCACTATGAAAATGTTTTATTATTCTGTTAGTATTAGAATTCAATTCTTCAGACAATTCTATATTTTATTCTTATATTCTCTGTAAAAACATAATTTTATAAAATAATTTTTTGAAGCAATAAATTTGTCTAAAATTCTATATTTCATTCTTGTATTCTCTGTAAAAACATAATTTTATAAAATAATTTTTTGAAGCAATAAATTTGTCTTAAATTCTATATTTCATTCTAATTTTCTCATATCAGTAAGTAAAAAAACTTTTTGATAGAAATAAATTTATTACAAAATTATATTTTACACTTCGAAGAAATTTAGTTTGAAATTTGAATCTAAAAAAAATGTAAATTGCTATTTTTGTTAAATTAACTAAATTTAAATTTTAATTTAATTAATACAAATTTGCATAGAAATATCTTAAAATTTAATTTTTTTTTTCTTTATTTCTTTATTTATAATTACTTATTCCATTCCTCTTTTACCTTTTGGTATCAAGTATAAACAAATGAAAATTTACCATAGGTTTCTTTTAATCAATTGTAACTTGGGAGTATAGGGGATTGGCCTACAAATCCAGTGTATTTTATATTCCACCATTTCTTTATTTATACTATTTTATTGTATAAATATTTATGTATTTTTCAGTTTGAATTCTATTCATATTTGGTAATTCTAACTTATACAAACAAATGTATTAAAACTAAAAAAAAAATATTTTTTTCCTCATATTTACTTACGCAGTAAATATATGATCGTTTCAAATATTTATATTTACTGAGTTGTATAAAATATTTTTTGCGTACAAAAAAAATGGTTTCGACTGTCTTTTAAAGTACATCAATAAAATTTAAAATTTTATCATTACTTGAATATTTTTATGATGAATATTTTAATATTTAATGAGAATAATATCCTATGTTATTAAAAACTTAGAATTAATTATTTAAATCGATTTAAAGTTTGACTGAAGGTAAAATTACAATCAAACATAATATTAATTTAAAGTACTATTATTTCAATTATTTTTTTTATTCTAATCTATTATGTAAGTATTATAATTTTGAAATTGATCCAAATTAATATTTTTACCAAATATATTCAATTAAATTTTGTATTTTTTTTACGGTTTATATTTATACTTTATAGTGAGATTCAAAATAAAATTCTTTTTATGGTGGCGTATATCTTTTGATTAAATAATTTTTATTAAAATGATAAATTTAATAAAAATTTTGAAAAAGATAGAAAATTTTGAATTCTTTATAATTATGAATGTATAGTTTCTAAAATACAAAAGGAGTTTAAATTTTAGTTTATTTTCTTATTTTTGAAAGATAATTTACCAATAAATAAATATGATATTTCATATAAATCATAAGCTAAAAAAAATATGTGTTTTTTTGCTTTCCAATGAGAATTTACAAATAATCAGACATTTCTTATAATTTTACAGTTAAATATGTAATTCTTATTTCTTTTATTGTTTTATTAAATCAAAGCACTTTTTTTCTAAGTAAAAAAGTTTTATTATAGGTCTAAGGTATTTAAATTGGTAAATGATGAGTTTTTTGAATTCTAATTATTTTCTAATTGTATTTCTTATTCTATAATTGAAAAGAAAAAAAAATCAATTTTTTTTATATTCTTCATTAATATATGTCCATTCATCTGAAAATAATTGTAAAAAATTATTCGGATCTTTCATTTCAGATAGAAAAGAATCAGAAAATAAATTGAGAATTTCATTTTCATCAAAATTATTTTTTTGTAAAGAAATATTGATTTTTTGGTGAAATTCACTATTAAAAGATTCCACCGTTTCACCTTTATGTTCATTTTCATCAAATATATTTTCGTTTTTTACATTTTTTACGGAAAGTAAAAAATAATCTTTACATTTAATCAATATTTGGTCTTCTGGCTTTATACCAGTTAATTCTTGTAGCTCTTTTTTTATAAATAAAACATCTGTAAACTCCTTGGAATCTGAAAATGTAATGTTTGATTGTTGTGTGTCATAAAATGTGTTTGTATTTTCTTCGTTTGGTGAATTTGTTGAAATATTTTTTTTATCCGTTTTTACTAAATCTTTGGCAAAATAATATTCTTCTCCGTTTATTCTCTTAACGAGTATTTTGCCCATGAAAGATTGTGTTGAAAAATTAATTTTATTTAAAACAATTTATTCTTTTAAAGGATATTCACCCATGAAAGATCGTATAAGAAAATCTTTATTGCCGCAGACAAATAACGATTATATTGATGAAGAATATTTAATTGGAAGGATTAATGAACATCTTATGATTCCAAATACTTTTTATAGAAAAACATTACTTATAACCACAAAACGATACAACTTTAAAGGATGTCCGTTGGATGCAGAAAAAAGCAATAAAACCTCTGAGATATCGCTGAAATCAAAAGAAACAGTTGGTTTTAGTTACGAAGGAAAGATTTTTCAAAACAAAGCAGCAATTATGGAATTTTCTATTTCAGAAGATATCTCTTTCTGTCAAATCTATCAAAAAATAAAAGAATTGGGTTATACGAATGTACCGGACATACAAAATCTAACTCTCTTTAAAAATATTGAACCTCCGTTTTTCAGCAGCAGGAATTACGTGTATTTGGAAAAAAACAATTCGTTTTTAAAAAATTATGATAAAGAAAATTGGTTCAAGGAAAATAATTTAAATTCTTTTAATCATCAATATCAGTCTAATGAAGTAAATTATTTTAAAAATAAAGATCAAAATATTGAAGATTCGACCAAACGAATACTTAAATTTTTTGATTGGAATACACCACTTCGTCTTGCCGGTTTGTATATTTATTCAGAGATATTATGTGTTGATAAGAATTTTATGTTAAAATTTAGATTTGAACGAATTAACGGTTCGTTCGATATTAAAAAGAATTTTGTATTTTATAAACTTCCTTCTAAAAAACTTGTTTGTAGAATTTGTGAACGAAATTTGGCGGATATAAAAGTATTGGATGATCCAATTCTTCCAGAAAATCAAAAAATTATTTGTAAAAATTGTTTTGAAGCTATTTATGTTGATAATAATGGCGATTTAAGATATCCAGATATTATTATTTCTAAAATTGAATAATTAATTAAAATTTGTATTTTCATATAAATTATATTTTGTATTTTGTAATTTGCTTTTTTTTGTAAATAAAAGTGGTTAGTTTAAATAAATTGTATTTTGTATCTAATCATTCTTATTTTAATGTGGAAAATTGTTTGTCTGCTTTATAAATTATATTTCGTCTCTATTTATTCTTATTATAGCAAATCATTTATATTTCTTATAATTTATTTATCTGTTTTTTTTATTAATTTGCAATTAATATAAATAATCGTTCAGCTTCCAGATGCATTTACTATTTTCTTGTAATTATTCCTATTTTCTTAAAAATAATCATCTGTCTTACTTATAAATTATTATTACTTCCATATATTTTTTTAATTTATCTAATAAAATCTTTAAATAATATTTTTTTTTCTAAAGATTGAATCTAAGATTAGAAATCGGCCAATGACCTCGTAGGAATCCAATTATTTCACATTCAACAAAAAAAATTAAAAAAATATAAATTATCTTCTTTCATTTAGATATCCAAGCTAAATTTTTTAATCTTTTAAATTATACTTTTAAGAACGAATCGGTTTCATTTTATTGTATTTTAGTAGTCTTGCATATACAATTTTTTAGCCGTCATTGCGTTAGTTTCTAATAAAAAACCAGGGTCTTTATAAATCTGCATATATCTATTCTTTTAAACCACTATTTTTTAGCTCGGCTTCTTATTGTTTTATTTTTATGAGTTAGGTTTATTATATATTATCTCATTTTATTCCTAATTTTATTGGGTTTTGATTATTTAGGCGTTTATTTTGGCGATATTTCGTATCGATTAATTCATTGGTTGTTTAATATTTTAATTATTTTATGTAAAATCTTTAAAATAGTTAATCTTGCTTACTGATGTTGTTATTAAGTACAATTTTTTAAGCAGTAATTACATTTAGAATACAAAAAAATATTAGAAATGGCTGTTTAATATTTATTCTATTATAACATTGTATATGTTTAAGGAAAACAACTTAAAATAATATCCGAAGAAAGTGGTTTTAATTTAATCTTACTTTTAAAAACCAAAATACATGAATATTAAGTCTATTCTTGCAATGCAAAACCGCCTAGAAAAGTTTTTTTAACAATGGTAGTACAAACAATTATAGAACCAATTAAACTTTTAAGTGTTTCTATTGATTTATCCACATTATTATTGGTTGTTTAATATTTATTAACAAATCATAAGAACAATGTTTTTAATCAAAATACCATTAAGTCTTACGTTTTTCAGACCAAATAAGCATTTCAACATGAATCGTAGTATCTTACTCATTTTATTCGAGCGTATAATTACCAGAGGTCTAATACACCTCGTTTTAGTCTTTTTTCTTGGAAAATAAATTTTTATCAGAAATAGATAATAAATTATAATAATAATGCAAAGTTTAAATCCGAATTTTATACATTTTAATTTATTTAAAAATATCACATCTTTTTTAAAATAGTGGCAAGTGTTATATTTGTTTTCATGACATTAACGCTGTTCTAGATTTAACATACATAACTGCTACCCCAAAACTCCATCAGTAACCCCTGCGATACCTACGTCCCAAAGCCTTTCATCTAAAAGGTGTGTAGAACCTAATTACTAGGCGAGGCAGTTGCCCCGAGTTCGTTAATGTCCGTTGCATGGAGTGTGATCGAAGGCCGAAGCCCCCCCGGGCTCCCCCAAAAACTATGCAGTATTCCCACTTACTCTACACTTTCTGAACCCAATAATTTTCTAGCTAAGATAAATTTCCGAGATTTATATGGGGTCTACCTAGACAGTGCAACGTCATACCAACATGTATAACCTGCTACTTAGTTCTCCTGGCTTTAAATTGTTTTAATTTTTATATCTCCCAGGCGCTAAGTCTTCTAACCCAAATGAGCAAGGCTAGATTCCCATGCTTTTACATGGCAATTACCTACATGTTCAGCTGCGGTCTGCAATCTGGTTACATAAAAAACTACAAATAAATTTGTTGAAAAAGTTTCTTTATTCCTAAAACCTTCTCCTCCTCATAACAACTCCCATGGAACAACCAAAGATGTAGTGTGGTTTTATTCCCACCAAAACCCAAACAATGACCTCACACCAATTTCACACACTCATTACCAAGCAGAAAGTTTTTAATGTGATTATTCTCCCTTCACAACTCTACAATCTATAAAATATATTTAACGATAATTACTGTGAATATTTTTTTGCATCAATTAAACGTTTAGAGGTGTTTGATGCACATCTTATATACACTATTATTTTTGTGTAAGATTTAAAAATACCATGATTCATATTCGCAATACAACTACTATTATTGTATTTTTTACTTTTTTTAACCAAATTAAACATTTTGAAGTGAGTCTTTGAAATATTACTAGATTATTTAAATTATTAATGTTAAAGCTTCTATAATTATAGTGTGTAAAATACATAAATTAATTTTATAAATGTTTTCTTGACTTCTTTAATATTGATGATATCCTATCTCTTTAAAGCAATACACATTTGTTTAGATAACGAAATATTTTTCATGCTTGAATTTTGTGATTTCTATTAAAAGGAAACATGAACAATGAAAACCATCTAATATCTCTTTTAAGCATAATTTAGAAAATTAAATTATTCTAATTCTTTGGTTGATTCATTTATCACAAAAGTTTTCTTATGAATTGCAAAGTTATAAATTCTCACCATGAAGAATGTTTAAGTTATATAAACTAAGTATAGGAGAGAACTATCCATATGTATCTAAAGAATTTATTCTTAATTTTAAAAAAAACTTTCCACGGTTCTTTAATGTTTTAATTAAGCTAAATATTTAAAAATATGTAATATGTGGCAAAATTATTTAATTTTGATTCTTTTTATAACCAATACATATCTTTTTATTCCATATATTTTAATAAAAAATAATTTAAATACATTTATATTTAAAGATTTAGATTTTTATTTAATAAAATTCTGGGTTAAAATATTTTTTACCATTTTTTACATGTTTTCTTCTACCTCTTTAACCACTTTTGTCTCTTCTTCCAAATCCGACTCTTCATTTATGTTATTGGTCGGTTCCTCTAAAGTGGTTCCTCCTTGTAAAATAAAGGGGGCTTTATATTTTGGTTTAAAATTTTTGGCACCATCTTCCTCTGTTTTCGCTTCTTTTAAAGGGGGTATTGGTTCCTCATGCATCTCTGATCTCATAATAACACCCATTGACGCTCTCTCCCAGCTCTCTTCGGCATTTAGTCCTGACTCAAGTCCTCTTCGTCGATCAAAGGAAATTGTTTCGACTGTCTTCTTAAGTACTATAGACTGAATGTATGCCTCTACATTCATGGGTATTTCTAGTCTTTTAAGATGAGATTTATGGTATTTTGTCACAATACCGTCCCAGGTCATCACATAAGGGATTATCTCAACACTACACTTATAAATAAGGCCCAAATCATTGGCTAGCAGATCATACTTCCTAAGTTTTTCAGTTTCAACTATTTGAAGTGAATCTTGGGAAGTGATTCCTACTTCAATGAGTGTTATCTTATTCTTCTTCTTATCTAAAATAAATATGTCCGGTCTGTTATTCCGAATTTTAACATCAGTTTTAATTCTGGTGTCCACTCTTATCTCTGCATACTCATTATCAAGAATTTCTTGAACTGAGTGACTCCTTATTCGTTTTGAGGACTTAAACTTATATCTATTTAAGAGAAGTAAGTGTAGGCATCTAACCACTTCATTATGCCGTCTGGTGTAGTCATGGCCTAGCATTTTTTCACATCGAGTTGCTAGATGATCTACAGTCTTACCAGACTTCCCGCAATGTTGACACACACCATCTGCTCCCCAGAATACATTTCTATCCTGGATATAGCAGAACACAGCTTCATTTCGTGGCCTAATATTTCCTCTCTTTAGCCATCTTGAAGAGTCACTAACACTCACAAGCTCATTTTTTCTTGCATTATATAACTTTGAATGGAGTTTTCGTTTTTCTATTTCGTTATATAGTTTTGCAAGTTGAACTTCTTCTAAACTTTTCTTAGTGACTTTTTCTACCAACCTGTACTTTACTTTTAAAAAGATTTTATTAGTGCAGGATGGGTTTTATTATTATTCTCCACTTTGAGGATTGCTGGTCGTCTAGTTGTATTTCTTCTCAATTTTCAAGACAATCCAAGAGTTACAAATGCATATGTTCGCTTCGCAACTTAACACTATATAAGCCTCTTCCAAGTTCTGTTCTATAAAGGTACAAACACTCGTTACATCCTGGACGAAGATGTATCTTATTTTTTTTACCAACACCGCACGCACTGCATCATCTAACTTAGAGAAGTCAGCCGGTTCAAGTCGAAGTACTCCTATGTGGTAGTTGATTAACGATATCGCATGTTGATTGATTGCAGAAAATAAATTTTTTGCGTTTAATCTAGTGTGACAAAGTCTTTCAACTCTTGATATAAGTTTGCTCTGTACTTCTTCAAATGAGCTACGTGTTGGGATTCCTCTGCTATCTTCTATTATTCCTAAATATTTGTAAACACTAACACCTTCTAGAAGAGTAGCAGTATCTTCACAACACGTATCATTTGTGGCTGACTTCTCTTTGTTAATCTCTAAGCCAATCACCTCTAAAAATTCCTTTGCCTCGCCTGTCATAGCACTCAATGTGGAGCTGTCTTTTGCAAGGAGCTTAAGATCATCAATAAACAAGAGATGATTAGTAGAATGGGATTCTGCATCTGTTTGTACTGTCACTTTTGTGTATTTTTCATTAAGCTTTCGGCTTAATGGATCCATACACAACACAAATAACAAGGTGACAGACTATCTCCTTGCAGGATCCCTCTATCAATCTTCTTGCTCATGATTTTTTCAGGCCCTACTGATATATCAATTTTCCATTTTGATATAATTACCTTAATAAATTTCAGGATCCAATCAGGTAAATTAAGGTTTTCAATGCATTGAGTTAAATAAGCATGATCTATTGAATCATAAGCTTTTTTAACATCAATCCATGTTGCCTTAAGATTGTTTCCGTACTCTTTATTTAAGGCAATATTCGTAGAGCCTGCTCTTTCGCTCCCTGCACACCTCTTACCGCCCCTAGTTGGTTCTCTGCAAGCAACCCTCGCCTTTCCACTTCAGTTGAACGACTTTCGTTACACACTTTGTCGTTAACTTATAGAGGTTGGACATACAAGTGATTGGCCTGTAGTCAGAGCCTCTTCGTGGAATTCCTTTCGGTATCAAATACGTAAGCCCGCAGTAAAACCAATCAGCTTGAGGTGTTCCTTCTAAACATATAACTTTCACAATATCATAAAGATATTTGTGAAGAGTTGTAAGTTTCTTAATGAAAAATTGTAGATACCATCAATTCCGCAGCTTTCCAATTAGGGGCCAATTAATGATATTCACAAATTCATCAAGTGAAGGAAACGTGGTCGGATGATTATCTGATACAAATGGAATCAAATAATCATCGTACGTGACTGTGTCATCATTTTGTTCCACATTGTAGACCAAAACTCACAATTTCATCACGGCTAACCCATGCTCGGATTCCACACGCTCAGATAACCCACGATAAAATCGACCTCGGAAAAGCTCAAACATACGATCTCTTTTCGAATTGCTTCCTCTTTCTGATCGTATTTTTTTCGTAAACATTCAAAGACTCATTCTTCTTAACTAAGCCTCAGAAAGATCAGTTACGCTGCTCAAGTTTAAATTAAACTCTCGCATGATTTTCTTAAGGCTCTTCGTTTCCGAAGTGGAGAGCTTTTCCTGCTTACGAGCCTTCTGAGAAGATCTTTGGAAAGTACTAACTTGAAATTTTACTTTCTATGTTTTCCTTCCAGCGGATCTAGGCTTTTTTTGCGTGTTGCCTCGTCATAGCATACCTGCGCAGTTGCATGATATACGCGGCTTCCGTAATTGACTCGGTACATGAGCTCCTGCATATTCACCGACTACTCGATTAATGAGATCCGACTTTCTATCAACCATTCATTTGGATGTTTTCTAGTTCGGACCACTACTTTTCAATTTCGTTCTCGAGATTTCTTTGATTTTACTCAGAATTTATCTCTCGGTTTATGTACTCCGTGGTGTCGGTCGGTGCTGTATCGCGACAAGTGGCGATTCTCGTCGCTCTCCTTCTCTTCTGATTTTACATCCTTTCCCACTCCTTTGCCAATTTTTAACACTTGTTTCGCGCCGAATTTCTCTTATAGTACCTGTGGCTCTGCCGCCTTTCTGTTCTTTCAAACCTTGTCTGTACTGCAAAAAAAAAAATTCGAGGCCCTTCCTTCGGGGCGGTTTTTAAAGAAAAAAAAACCCCCCCCAATACCATTACCCTTTTCCCCTCCGGAGTAAATAAAAGACGGGGGTTTTTCTAAAATAAGACCCCCCGCAAAAAAAAAAAAAAAAAAAAAAAGGAAATTTTTTAAAAAGAAAAAATATAACCCCCCCCCTTTTTTTTTTTTTTATTGCATTTTTTTTTTGGGGGGGGGGGTTTTTTTTTTGTGGAGGAGGAGGGAGGGGGGGGGCGCCCCGGTTTTTTACATTTTTTTTTTTCACTTTCATTTTTTTTCCCCTCATCCCCCTCCCCCCCCCCCTTTTTTTTTTTTTTTTTTTTTTTTTTATTTTTTTTTTTTTTTTCTTTTTTTTTTTTTTTTTAGATAATATCTTTAAATTTTTTATAAATAATGATTCAGCAAAAAATTATACTTCGAAATCCGATTAATTTAAATTATACCATATGTTGCAAGATTAGGTTAGTTTAAAGGAATAAATATCTCAATTATTATGCAAATAATGTAAATTTTATTATTTTAAAGAAGGCGCTAAGTTTGAAATACGTTCTCACGAAGGTACATGCGATTTCTGTTAATAAAGTATTAATAACCTAAAATCCATGCCTCGGATAAGTTAAATAGCTGTCTATGTTCATATTTAAGCTAGGTATTTGGTCTAACCTTCTTCCATGTCTGACTGAATTATACCACTATGGTATCGATTATGAACACCCTTTCTCTTAGAGAATTTTCACATTTTTTAATTACTGTTTAAGATTTATGAAATTTAAGCTACAAAAATAAAATATTTTGTGGTATAAATAATTCAATACTACAATATATAATATTTCTACGATAAAATAATTCAAAAGAAACTTGCTATTTAATTGTTTTGAATGAAAATACAAATCCTAAGTAACAGATCAGTTCTTACTGATTTGAGAAATATACAGACCATTGGTGTTAAATAATGAAAATTCATAGTAGAATGATTGACTAAATATACATCCGTTTAATAAACACAAATTATAATTCATAAAAAATGTTTTATTTGGGCGTATTTACCAGAAAAAACTGTATGAAGTTAAAAATGAAATTTATACTTTCAAATTTACAAATGAATATGTTTCGGTGACAAATCTATTTTGAAAAATATTTAAGAAAAAAATCTATAAGAATAATTCGAAAGATCTAATTATAATTTCTTTTTGAAACTTGTAAACTATTTTTTAAATCAGTATTTGCCAAATATGAGAATTCTAGAATTTTTGCGAATAAAATAAAACCGTTTTCTTGTATTTCATTTATAAAAAGCAACCCAAGTTTTTGCTGTATATTTAAGTAAGTTGATAAAAATAAAGAAATGTGTAAATAAATGAATTGAATCAAAAACCGACTTAAAATATTTTTCCTATCTTATACCATAAATAAAAATAAATTCAAAATAATTTCATTTGATTTATCATATAAAGGAAAGATAGATTTTTCTATAAAAAGCTATAACAACAATTACGTTTATTTTCTTAAAAAATTGATATTATGCATCTAGATTAGAATGAAAAGAGACTCATAAGATTTTTATAAAATGTATTAAATTTTTTTGAAGAAAAAAATTTAAATCTCTTAAAAAAATTACGCATGAATATATTTTTTTCGATTCATATCATAAATATTTGTTTTAGTAATATTGAGGCATCTCTACCTCGAAAAAAAGCAAAGCATGAGCACGTAGAACATATCGGAGCAGAATATTCCGAAAGAAAAAGTAAAGTCGAGAGTGCAAATGATTGTGGTTTTGAAGAATATAATGGATTGAGACGATCAAACAACAGGAAAGAGCTAGAAGGGGCAAAAAATGACAATAAAGAGCAAAACAGGGAAGAAAATTTAACATTAAGTTCTCAAAATAGTTTCTTTCAGAAAAATTATCTATTCCCGAAGAATACAGAAAGCAAACCCGTAGATAAGGCTTCTGAAGTATTTGGTATCGGTGATCAGGCGATAAAAAATCTTCAGAGTTTTCCTAAGACGAAATTACCGCCATTCCGAACGGCTTTCCCTAAAAAGTTTTATGATTACGACTCAGCAGAATCAATTAAAACTAAACCTATGGCACAAAGCGTATCAGAATCGCAATTTCCAGGCCTCGATATCTATACAGGATCAGATAATTTAGCAAAAGAGAATTCTCACAATTATTTTTTCGAAAATAAATTTTTTTGTTCAACTAATGCACAAGAACACCGCACCGAAGTAGTAAACCAAGATTCGGAACTCAATGAAGAAATCAATTCGAACTTAGGCGAAAATACTGGTCCATTAAAAGATTATCATGCACAAAAAGAACATGATATGGGGATTGATTTTTTAAAAGCACACGAGTCGGTATAGCCATAAAGTGATATTAGCGCACAAGATCGAGATAAAGCTATCGAAAATTTTGTTATACAAATGGAAAAAAGGGTCTCTGTTGACCTACAAAACGAACTAAGTTCAATTATACAAGAAGAACTGAGTAGCAAGATCAATAAACACGACAATTCAACTGATTCTGATTTAATGGAGCCTGGAATTCTATCTGATCTTCTGAATAAAAACTCAATATTTTATCGCTTTGAATTTAAAACAAATGAAGACCTTGAAGAAATTTATAAGAATCGTGACAGGCTTGTAAAATTTGAGCATTATACTTATTTTAACCTAAAAAATTTCGACGTAATGCAAAAAATCAAAGGATAAGATTTACTCAATTACTCGCTTGAACTTAAAAAAACCGAAATTCATCTTATTGTTTCTGAAATTAGATATCTTATTTCTACATTTGAAATGAAAAAAGATCACAATATTGCAAAGGGACATGTTTTATTGATACATTATTATTATAATATCATCAAGATTTTGGGAAATCTGATTTTTGGAAATAATCAAGAGGCTAATAAAGAAAAACATGAGGAAAAAAGATACGAAGTAGCAGCTCTAATCCAGAAAAGAATTTTTTTTATGAGGAAATTACTTTCAGAATTATTTATTTTATTCCAAAACTATATTAATAAGGTTAAAATATATAGAATTTTAAACATGATAAATTATTTTTCTACCGTAGTTAGTTACACAGGCTCATATTTTAGAAAAAAATCATTATATTCTTAAAATGCGGTTTATTTTTAGATTTCCATTCGATCTCGACTCAAAACCTAATAATATCTTTTTAGCGGAAATAATTCATGAAATATACTTCAAAAATATGAGTTATCATGTAGAAATATACTTTCAACAAAAACTGACGGCTCTTTTTTATGAATATTACTGTATAAACATTTATTTTGACAACGTTCTAGCTATTATTGATAGTTATAAAATTTATAACAATTTATTAAAGTTTTTAGAATTAGAATTTTGAGAATTAGAAAAACTTAAACAAAAAACATGTATGGAAAGTATGACAGGTTATAAAAACGTAAGGTTAATTGCAATGTTAAAAATATACATAGAATTGGAATGCAGAGTAACTTATTTAGAAAGGAAAATTTGGTCGAAAGATATTTGTTTCCTAGTTTTCTTCGGGCATAACAGCTTTGAATAGTGCATTAAAAAAGTACATAAAAATATAGATGTACATCATAAAAAAGCTTTATAGAAAACTCTATAAATTTGATTTAATAACATCTTAAAGCATATTTTTATTTCTATATAGTAAATATTTTCAAGTTTATACATTTAATTTTCCAGTTCACATTAAACCCAATGCTTTTTTAAAAGTTATCATCAAATTTTAAATTCTCTTCAAATGTGTTGAATTAAATGTATATAGAATTCTGTGCTCGCTAGTAAACTGATTTTTGAATTCAAATTTGTATAGTAAATTTTGCCTTATATTTTGAAATTGGTTATCGATTTTTTCTAGAAACGTTTCCTGGCCCAAATTATTTATTTCATTTATTTTTTTCCATTATTTTATTTTTATTTGTTTGAATGACAAAAATAATTTCAATTAAAATTCCTAAAGTCAAAAAACTAAGAATTACTGTATAAGATTGTCATTATCGCTCATGTATATGAAAATTTTGCATTTTCTAGTTACGCTTTGGTTTTCCAGATAAAGTCGAATTAAAATACAATTATGATAAGAAGGCGAAACTAAAAACGATTAGGTTGATAATCATAACTATAACACCATAATTTTATGTCATTTAAAATCGAACTTTTTAGCTGTAAAGAACTATAAATAAATTTTAAATTTTAGGAAGCGGAAAATTCAATAAATAATTATTTTATCAATCAATCTCGCAGCTTTTGATACAAGTGGCACATATTATATAGATTTCATGGAATAAACGCTGCTCTATTTAGCCTATAACTACTTTCAAGACAGTTCAGTATTCTTGGGATATCTAAATCTCAAAGCTTTTCCTTTAAGAAGGTGTGTAAAATCCGATTAATAGGCGAGCAATTACCTGTATTTCGTTATGAATTTTTAGAGGCTGCGTGATTGCAAGTTAAAACCTCATCTGAACCTAAAGACATTCTAGCATTCTTACCTACTCTCACTTTCCTAGCGTAACAAACTTCTAGTTACGATATGTACTCGAGACTTAAATAGAGTTCAATCGAAAAGCAGAAATGGCATATCAAAAAGTATAGCCTGATACCTGGCTTCCCAGCTTTGATTTTTATTTTTGTATCTTTCTGTCGCTAAGTCTTCTAACCCGAGTGAGCAAGGCTAGGTTTCCATGCTTTTACATGGCAATTACCTACATGTTTATCTGCGGTCTGCAATCTGGTTACATAAAAAACTACAAAAAATTTGTAGAAAAAGTTTCTCCATTTCTTAGACCTCCTTTCCTCATAACAACTCCCATGTAATAACCGAAGATGTAGTGTGGTTTTATTCCCACCAAAAATCCAAACAATGACCTCACACTAGTTTTACACAATCACTAGTCAGCAGAAAGTTTTTTATGTGGTTACCTTCCCTCCACCGTTATACGGTTTAAAATAATCAACTAATTTTAATTAATTTTCTCCATACTTCATTATTATTATATCGATATTTTTTGGTTCAAATACTACTTTCATAAATTGAATAAATTCTTTTGATAAATTATCGTCTCTTTTGTAATATCTAAGTTTTATATAAAATTCATTAACAAACATCATTTTTATAAATTTGTACACCTTCAGATAAATTTTGCATTTCCAAAAATCGAGTTCTTTAAGCTTCTCTGAGGTAGCAATAAAAATTAAATCTTTTTCAATAATATTGATTTGATTAAACTTCAATCTTTTTATGGTATATTCTCGTGAAGTACAAAACAAGTCTGAAAAACAAATATATTGAAATTTTGTTCTATTTAGGTTCATCTCCATCAGATTCACTAAATTAGTAAATGTTTTTACATTTGATTTGTCAATAGAAAAATCACAGAGGAACAGCCTCTTTATATTGCTTAAATTATATTTCCGAAATAGGAACTCTAATGAAATTGAAAGACATTTGATTCTGAATCTAAAATATCTGTGTTTGTGGCTGCAAAGTAAAAATTCTTATTTTTTTTCCGATAGTTTCAAGAAATTTAACGTTTTTTCAATATCCTAAAGAAATAAACCCGTGATATAAAAAATTCGTGTATCAAAACGGCATAACTTTAAAGTAAAGCTTGTTTTGAAAACTATTTCTTGAGGAAACATCATTGATTCTATTAGCTTATAAAAATAACGATGATTATCAACTTTGTTTGAAGAGAAACAAAAATATTTTATAGATTCGTTTTTAATGCTGATTTTGTCTTCAAGGTGTATATCAGAATCTATTATTTCTAAAAATTCAAGACCATTAAAATCTTAAATATTATCTAAAAAATTCGAAGATATTGTCGAATTGCAATTTCAATTTCTTTTATATTTTTTTCAAAAATAGTACCTTTAATTGTAAATTTTCTAAAATTTAATTTACTTAAATTAATTGAAATATTATTAAAATAACCATTATACTCATAAAAACACCTGAATGCGAAACCGTCGCATATAAATTTTAACACTTCATTGATTTTAACTTTACTCTTAAATTCATCTCTTTTAAGTAATTTTCAATAGAAATTTTTATTTCTTGTCAATATTTTGACATTATGAATAATTGATTTTGTGTTACAAATTTTTGAAATGGATGCTTTATATTTTGTATTATATTCTCGCCTATATCAATATTTTTTAAATCTTTAATTCTGAATACTTCATATCCTTTGTCTGAAAGCATGTTTTCATAAAATATAAATCCGTTTATCTTACTTAAATTATGATGAAAAGATAAACTAGTTTTTATTTGCGATTTTATTAAAATAATATTTTTTAAATCTACAAAATTAATATTATTGTTAATTGATCTGATAGTTTCATCATATATTGAACCCATATAGAATAATATATCATCAACTTCCTTTTAAGAATTTTAAAAAAAACAAACAGTCGTCAAATTCTTTTTGTTTAGATTCTGTATATGTAAATATCTTATATCTAATGTATTGAGAAAGAGAATAAATAACTTTTCGCTTTTTCGATTGCCAGCCACCTTTCTAAAAAAAGATTCAATTTGTCATTTATTATCAAAATATGCTTTTTATCATTAGCATATAAACCTTTACAGTAAATAAAAAAGTAACTCAGATTTTCATTTGTATAATACGAAATAACTGAATTCATGTCAAATTTTACAATTTTACAATATTCCTGTGTATTTTTTTATATAATACGTGTGAAAAATAGTCCTGCTTTGAAAAATGAAACGATACCTTATTAATATCCATAATATGTATTTTTTTGGCCTCTACTAAAGAATACAAGATTGTTTTTATCACATTTCGCAATTAAATATCATATTTAACTCTAAAATATTCCAAAAACCACAATATTGTGTAAAGCATGTCAATCGTCATTTTATAATGTGGAAAATAATATGAAATTAGAAACTCATAAAAGAGTAAGACTTCGGATTTCTTTATATGATGACAAAAAAATATTTCGATGTTTGAATTCACAGCGTAGAAATTTTCAAATATTTCGAATTTTAGACCAATTTTCTCAATAGATCTTATAATGCATGTATCATATTGCTTATCTTAATTTCTAATAAACATCTTTCCAATCAAAGTTTTTTCTTCTATTTCATTTCTCTTATCTCTTTTGATTTGACACAGACATTCGGTTTTTATTTTTTTTAGAAATTGATTCTATGCATGATTCATCACAATTACTTAAGAAGTTAAACACTAAATCATTTTCAATCGAATTTTTAATCCACATGAAAATCAAAAGTTTATAGAATAGCTTTATGTAAGAAAGCAATAAACGCAATTTCATATTTTTTTTAAAAAAATCCATATTTATATTTTTAAAAGCAATTTACTATTTTAGTTTCTAAAAAAATCTTTGTACATTTTATTCAATAAGAGTCCAGAATGTGTCCATTTTATCAATATTTTCCATAATTTCGTAAAATTTCGTAATATTTATACCATTTAAATAGTCTAAAATAAAACAAACATCATTGTTTCTTACATAAAAAGTCGTAGATTTCACGTACCTTCGTTATATCATTCAAAAAATTTACCAAAATTTTTTTATGTTCGATTGCTCTCTGAAAATTCGAGAACAAAAATTAAGAATTCTTTAGATTTTACTCAAGACTTATATAGAAATGGATAAAATTAGATTATTCCTACAATAAGAATTGTACTTCTTAAAATGACAGTTTTTTTGATTCGTTTACTTTATTATGAATAGAAGACAAAAAAATCAGAAAAACATTGATAAAATTGAAAACACATATTGTTAATTCCAATGTTAAATATCGAAAAAAAAGTATTTTTCAATTTTATAGAGTAGGAATAACATCACAAGACTGATTTTAAATAGTTGAAACAGCGAAGTTAAGAAGTATGACTTATTAGCAAATATTTTAGACCACTTTATAAATATAGCCTGGATATAATCCTTATGTGATAACCTGGGACGGTATTGTAATTAAATACCATAATACGTATGGCAAAAGACTAAAAATACTCATGAATGTATAGGGCTACATTCATTCGATAATACTTAAAAAGACAGTTGAAACAATTTCCGTTGATCGACGAAGAGTATTTTAGACAAGACCAAATGCGAAGAGAGCTGGGAAAGTGCTTCGATAGATGTTATTGGAGGAGCTGAAATGTACAAACGATCAACACTCCATTTATGATAAGCATTCTATAGGAGTATGGTGATCCAGAAGCAAATGCAAAAAATATTTTACTCCATATTTTAAGAAGAGAATATCACTAGATGAACCGAAAATAAATACAAAAAAAGATTCGGATCTAGAAGAAGAATATTTGATGTTTGAAGGGGCAAAAGGATGTGTTTTTTAACCTAGGATTCTATTAAATAGAAAATTAATTTCTTTCAAGTTGTTTAATTTTTTTTTTAGTTTTGCAAAAATTTCTCGATTTGAACTGTGGATATTCCAATTTAAATCTTCTAATTCTTCGCAAATTGATGCTATTTTCCACCAAAATCGGTTTAATTTCAGCCAAAAAAGTACAAATATGAATTTGAACAGAACCATAGGATTTAACATGTATGATGATCTGCTAGATTTTACTTTTGGCCGGGCTATAATTCAGCAGGGGGTGTTAGAAAACGTAGATCGTTTTAAAATACAACAGAAATTAATTCTATTCTTATTATTTATTACAGTCTAAAAAAAAGTTTTTTTTATTAATAATAGTTAGTGTGATTTTTTTCTCAACCAATTAAACTTTTGAATGTATTTACTGTTCTAATTCTGTATGCGGTTAGTGTTTGTGTAAGATTTATGAACAAATCATAAGATTCATATTTTTAATCGAAACACTATTATTGGTTTTATATATTTTTCTCAACCAATCAAGCGTTCGCAGTGAGTTGTCACCGTCCAAGAATTACTGAATTATATAAATGCTAAACTTAGTGACTTGTAAAATAAGCAAAAAATATTTAGAAAAAAAAATAACAAATTCATATTTAAACAGGGTTATTATGGAAATTTTTAATAAAAAAATTCCTTATTTTTAAACAATTAAGAGCAATTTCGAATAAACTAGAACTATTTCTTATACTTCTTAAATGCAACATTTGCATCTATTTGAAATATTTTGCTATATTTTTGAGAAAAGCAAAAATAAATTTATAACAAATTGTGGGTTTTCTATAAACAAAACGCAGACCAAAATTTCTAACAATTTCATAGAATATTTTTGTACTTCGAGAGTATTAAAACCAACCTAAAACAGTATCAGATTACTTGCGACCTTAAAAAAGGATATATAACACAAAAGTTTCATGAACAAATAATAAATTTATAGGACAGTTTTTTAAAACCGAATGATATTTACGTCAAACCTATTTTTTTGCATTCTTTGTGTCTTTTCGTTGAAAAGTATAAAAGAATTAGAAAATAAAAATGTAATTATTTCTATGTATGACGATCCACAGATTAAACTTCGGATAAATGATAGTTTGGTTAGATTTAAGCAAACTAAACGCGTATCAGACGAAGATATTGCAGTGTTTAGATCGATAGATACAGAAAATTATAAAATTCTTTTTGGTACGATCGGTCTGTGTTCAGATTCAGATACCTATCAAGTTATAGGATGCACACTTCCTAAAGATACAAGTAACGGTTGGAGAGTAGTTTCACTCACCAATGGATTCCAAATCAAAAATGAAAACAATTTTTGTTTAAGTAAAGATATAAAAACATCCAATTTATTAGAAAGTATACCAACATGGAAAGTATACGTTTTTCCATGCTCAGAAAACAACGAAAATCAAAGATTTCAAATCAATGAGGAAGCCAACAGAAATACGGATTCCACAAAAAGTTTATCTTTGAAAAAAAACCAAAACATTTCTACTAAAATTGTAATTCCATCACATGATTGTAAGAGTAGCTTTTCTCCTGTTATTTTATACGGATGTTAATAAATATTTTTATCACGTTTTTGATTCAATCTTAAAGAAATTTAGATTTTTTAAGTAAGTTAAAATATTTTTTTAGTAAAATTTTATTGCTTTATTTAAAATATTTTTTTAGTAACATTTTATTGCTTAATTTAAAATATTTTTTAGTAAATTTTTATTGTAAAAATCGAAATTATTTGAATTTAATAAATATTTTTTACATTAAATATTAAATATTTAAATAGAATCTAAGTTAACATAACTTATAATCAAACCATTGTATAAAACTTAATTAATTTTATAATTTAACATTCTGCTTCAAACTTTCATCTTCAACCTTTAATGGTCTCAATAGTATTTAACTTAATTAATTTTATAATTTAACATTCTGCTTGATACTTTCATCTTCAACCTTTAATGGTCTCAATAGTATATTAACATATATTAATTATCTAAAAAAACAAAAGATATGAAATAAAATTCTGTCCACAAATAATTATATCTATAAAATATTGCTGTACCACGAAAATAATTTAATTACAAAAATACTAAATCAAAGTCCCACAAATCAATTAAATACTTCATTCTTAAGTTTATCACACATCTCTTTGAACAAATCCAAAGACAAAACTTCTTCACTTTGTTTCTTTTCATCTTCTTTATATCTCAGAAATTTAAGTTCTACTAAATGGTGAAATATAGATAAAAACATATCAAATACTTCAATAAATCTTCTTTTTATTATGAACATATCTCGTAATTCACTGTATTCATCAGTTTCTGTTATCTTTAAAACATTAAATATTTCTGCTAAACCATCAATTATCTTTTCTATTGCTAAATTTATTTTTTTTATATTTTCTTCTATCAAAGAATTCTTCATAAGGGACTTTTTAAAATAGTAAAAAAAAGTATTTCAAATAGAAAACATGATTGAAGATTTAAAATCCTTAAAATATTTCTACAATTAAGAACTACAAGTCAACTAATAAAAACAATTTTTTAAGTTTTAAATTTATATTTAAAATATTCGTAAGTCAGAAAATCAAATACCATTTTACAATTTTAAATTTATATTTACAAAAATTTTGATCTTAAAATATTTGTAAATCCTATACTTTTAATTTATTAAGTTATATGAACAACTACTACTTATTCTTTAATTATATTCTTGTTTTCTTATCGATAATCAAATTTTTTTTATATTAAAATTCTTTACTTTTACTGTATAATCAAAATAAAAAATATGTTTATAAGTTATTATATTAAAACATATAATTTTATGGTCTTAAAAGTTTGAGTTTAATATTTATTCTTTTATTATATTAAAACATATAAGTTTATGGTCTTAAAAGCTTGAGTTTAATATTTATTATTCTTTTATTCTTCTTTTGTTCTTATCCTTTCCTAAATTTGATTATTCTTTGTATTTTCAATTGATATTTGGCTTCATTTTTAGTGTATCAAACCAAACAGATAAATGATAGAATAGTAAGATTCCATGAAACTTAAATATTTTGGGTTATAAAAACGTAATTGGCTTACATAATCTCTGATTTTCTTCGATAAAATCACGAGTTATTTACCAGATCAATTATAATTTATCAAAAAATAAAATTTTTTATTTTATTCAAGATAAATATAATTAATTTTTAAGTACTATGGACTGAATGTATGCCTCTAATTTTAATAATTACAAGGTTTCTGAAAATAAATTTCAAATACTTAGTAACAAATCAAGATGGAATGTTAAACTAATAATTGTTTATTCACTCATTTATAAATAAGACCTAACTCATCTGCTTCATAGAAATACTAAAATAAAATAAAAATGGTTTAATTTGGGCTAATATCTGTTAAATATATAAATATAACTTTCTTTAAACTTTATTTTATAAATACAAATAAAATTTGTATAAAATTAGTAAAAAAAAAGTGGTTTCTTTGTTTCTCGGTTACCTACATTTTTTTTACCCTTATTTATGACTTTTCTTTTTTTTATAAAAATATTTTTAATCCCATAAATGGAATCAATACTAAATTTTAGTGAAGACTTGGATGTAAATCTATTTGATTCAATTGTAAAAACAGCATTAGATTCTTCATCTTCAGAAAAGAGTAAGGCAGAAACAGTACTGGTTAAATTTAAGGAGCATCCGAATGCCTGGACACGTGTAGATTACATACTAACCACTAGTTCATACACACCATCTCATTTCGTAGCCTTACAAGTTTTAGAGACTCAAGTAAAAACTAAATGGGTTTTATTTACCGAGGAACAAAGAAATGGACTGAAATCTTATGTTGTGCAATCCGTAATAAAAAGATCAGAGCAGCAAGACCAAATAATTTTAAACCGATTTGATATAATTTTAGTAGAAATTTTAAAAAAAGACTGGCCAAGAAATTGGCCAACATTTATATCTGATTTGATAACAGCCTCACAGAATTCTTCAATGGAGGTTTGTAGAAACAGTTTAGAAATTTTAAAAAGATTAAATGAAGAAATTTTTATGTTCGGTGAGGGAAATATTACAACTGTAAGAAAACGAATGTTGCAAAATCAATTAAAAAATGAATTTATTCATATTTTTCAATTAATTAAAACTATATTGGAATATTCTAAAAAAATGAATATTACTGATAAATTATTAGATACTACTCTTTCTACACTACAGAGTTTTAGTAAATGGATGCCTTTACAATTTATTGTGGATACAGAAATTGTAGAATTGGTTGTTTCTTTTATCAATACAAGTCATTCTATTGCGTGTTTGAAATGTTTATATGAAATTGTAAAAAGAATGGTAAATGAAAAAGTAGAAATTTCTAGTCAGGAATCTAAAACAGTGGATGAAAAAATATTGCTTATAAATTTTTCTTTGATTGAATTTTTAAATCTATATTTTTCTAAATTTGGATCTGAAAAATTGAGTGCGTTGTATTTTAATTTGGATAGAATGGAACAAGATTTTATTTTATCTGTGAGTTTTTTATTGTCTTTAATTTATTCAAATAAAATGGATTTACTTGAGAATAAAAGTTTGAAAGAATTTTTGAAAGGATTAGAATATTTAATTAGGATTACAGAAATAGAAGATAAAAAAATATTTGTAAGTGTTTTGGAATGTTGGAGTTCTTTTGTTTTTTGCTTGTACAATGAGTATCCGTATTTTGCTACTTCTAGGGTTTCATTACGAAGAGATAAATATACTTCGATTCTTGAAATGCTTATACAAGCTTTGGTCGATAAAATGCCGAGGCCAGAAGAAGTTTTGGTGATTGAAAATGAGTACGGAGAAATCGTTAAAGAAAAATTGACGGAAACAGAGGCTATTGATTTTTATAAAGAAATGAAACGAACGATATTTCATTTATCTTCTTTGACAGGTGAAAGAATAAAAAGTTTTTTTATAAAAAAATTAGACAAACAACTCGATGGATCTGAATGGGAAATAAAAAAATTGAATAAAATTTGTTGGTCGATTGGATGTGTCTCAGAATCGTTTTCTAAGGATGAAGAAAGTTTATTCTTTGTAGATGTTTTGAAAAATTTACTTGCTTTGTGTGAAATGAAAGTTTCTAAAGATGATAAAGCAGTTATTGCTTCTAATATAATGTACTTGGTAGGGCAATATCATAGATTTTTAGTATCGAATAAACGTTTTTTAAAAACGGTTGTAAAAAAATTATTTGAATTTATGGATGAAACACATGAAGGTATACAGGATATGGCATGTGACACATTACTTAGGATAACTAATAAATGTCCACATGAATTTCTTATACAAAGAGAAGAGAATGATGTTTATATTTCGTATATTTTAAAGAATTTATGTAGAATAACTAAAAGCTTGGAATTTTACCAAAAAAGAATTATTTATGAGTGTATGTGTGTAGTTCTACAGGGGATGAATACCGAAATGACTAAGAAATCTGGTGTTTCAATGAATAATGTTGAATATTATAAAAAGTTAGAATATATAAATCTTCTTACTTCTTCTTTTTCAGATACAAATATTTTTCAAGAAAAAATACAAGAAAAATTATCAGAATTGATTATAAATCGAGATTTTGTAAGAATTGTTTCACATGTTTTAAAGTCATTTTCTCTTGTTTATAAAAATTTACCAGAATCGATAATAACAAGTTTTCAAAACGTTTTTCCATTTTTATTTTCAATGTACGAGCGACTTGATTTAATAAAAAATGGACAGATAAATTCATTGGCAAATAAAAATATAATTTTGGCGAAACAAGAAATAATTGAAGTCTTTACAAATGTTGTTAGTGTTTTAGAAAATTTAAATGATAAATTTATTACAAAGGAAATGAAAAGCAATTTCTTGAATAATTTATTTCAAAAAATAATCTTTGATTATAAAAAATCTTTTAAGGACCATACATTATTACTATTGGGAGGGGAATGTTTTAAATCTATAGATTTTTCAGGAGAAGAAGATGCATTTAAAAGTGAAGTATTTATTTTGAATACACTTATTGAACCATCTATTCCATTAATTTTGAAATCAGAAGAAAATAATGATATTCAAACTGCATATTATAGATTATTAGATATATTGATTATCAAAAGATTTGATAGTTTCTTTCCTTTAATTTTTTCAAATTCTGATACATTTAATTCAATTTTTGATTCGTTACTTTATGGATTTATTTGTAGGAGAGAAATAAGTGAACTTTGTCTTTCAACTATTCTTACAACTTTTAAAAAATGTTATGAAATTAATAATTTTTTATTTTTTCAAAAATATTTTTTGAATACGATGACAAATATTTTGGGAATAATATTTGATAAAGATAAAGATTACGGGTTTGAATTACAATGCCAAATTTTATCTTTTTTACTTAAAATTTGTGACAAATTACCTCTTTTTGATCAAACTGTTAACAACAATACATTTATAAGAAATCATATTAATGAATTGTTTGCATCTACACTTAAAAATATTACAGGAGAATCTTTAGAAATTTTTATTGTTGGAATGTTTGAGTTGTGTCGAGATGATGATATCTTTAGAGAACACGTTTTTGATTTTAGGGTTAAGGTGTATGAATATGGATGCAATGATGATTTAAATATGGAGATTGAATTAGTTAATGAGAGGAAGCAAAGAATTCCCGCTGGTAAAAATATTATTTGAGTCTCAAATACTTTTCAGGAAGTTAATCATTTGATTGGAGGGTAAATTAATCAGATTGCAAGTAAAATAATTTTATGGTTTATACGAATTAAAAAGTAATTTATATTTATTTTTAATTGTTAATTTATATTTTATTCTGTGTTTTCCCGTCAAGAAATCGCCTTTGCTGTTTTATTTACATTTTTTTTCAGATTTCGTCTTAAATTTTAATTTTTTTTGTTAATTTTGAAAGCGTTTTATCAGAGATAATTAGAGTTTCAAAACAATATTCACATATTTTCTTTTTATTTGGTACATATTTGTAATAACTACATCTTTTTATGTGTTTCTCAAGCTCTCTGTATATTTATGATCTCTTTTAACAATTTTCTCAGGTTTTTGCTGCACTTTAATATTCTTCGTTCAAAATAAATGATTTTTTTGTGTGTGGCTGTTATTCATATAAGAATTTAGAGTCTTTTATGATACATCGTATAATATTGTAACAAAAACATTTCAAGCTATGACTTAAGGGATTACATCAACTACTACTACTAATTGGCGCTACAGTTCTTAAATAGCCTGGGTCAATTAAACGGTTTTTCTAATTTATATTATTTCGTTTCTTTTTCGTAACAATATGGTTTTGTGAGACAGGTGTGTCAGCACTATGCTCAACTCTCCTCCTTTATCCAGGCTTAGGACCAGCAGAGCAGAGCCTATCGTATCTTGGCGGAATTATTACATTAACACTAGATATATATATACTACTTGTCTCATATGCATAAAAGAATCTACTTCTATTTCCTAAATTTCAAATATTTTAATCCATCTTAAAAAGCGATTTCAAATGAAGGTAGTGCACTCAGATTTTGTACCTATCTAAAATAATAATTTCTGATTTATAATTCCAATTATTGACATCAATTTTATTCTGGTGTAATTTTTTTCCCATATACTCATTTTCAAGAATTTTGGGAACCGAACCTTTGATTTTTTAAGACTTCGATTTAAAATTATTCGAAAGAAGCGAATGTTCAACGCATCTGACTATGCCGTCCGATATATTGTTTTGAGTATTTTATACCGCATATAAGATAAATATTTTACTGTTTTACATGACTAATTGCAGTGTTGACATTTTCTCTTAACTTTCTAAAATACATTTATATCCTGGATATAGCAGCACATTGCCTCGTTTTATAACCTAATCTTTCTTTTAAATGCGATTCTAAAGAATGATTAATTGATTCGGGATACTTATTTTAAAGCTTATATACCTAAATGTGGTTTCATGTTCTATTTCGGTGTATAAATTTACTAGTTAAGCAGTTTATAGTTTTCCTTTGATAACATCTCCTTCTACCTTCTATATTAATATAAAAGCTATTTACTAGATAGGAAATTGGTTTATTTACAACACTTTGATATTTTATACTATAAATCTAGTTTATTTTTTTACTTTTTTCCAGAAAATCCAAGAATTGCAAATGTACATATTTAGTTTGTAGCCACTATTATTTTGGCAGTACTTCTATTATATGCTCTGATACCATTATATATCTTTATACTCGATCAGTAAATATTCTTTAAATAGTTTTTAGGCTTAGAATTCTGCATACCCTAAATTTAGAAGTATATAGAATCAAAAAAATATTTTATTAAGAATTAAGGGGTAAAAAAACTCTCTTTTTATATTTTAATTTAATTAACTGCATTTAAACTTTTCTAAACTATTATTGTTAAAATTACATATTTTTTGCAAATCTCCTATTTTTTTAAATTTTTAAATATCTCACATGTTCATAATAACCTTGCAAATCAAAAGTTTTTGTGATTTTTTTTTAAAAGCAAATTCCGTGGTTCTGGTATCTATATCAGGGGTGCAAAAACTAAGGCCCGCGGAGATATTTTATCCTTTCGGGGACAATTTATCTGAACTGTCACGATCTTTTTTATAGAGAAGTAGATTTTTTTTATAAGAAAACAAAATATAATATTACAAATAAATTGTATAAAAGAATTACAAAGTCGGTTTTTTTTAGTATGCATTTGTAATACGAGAAACTTACCTAGTTTTAAATATTTTAAACCATAAATCATATTTGTTTTTAAAAATTTTATATTAAAAAAACAAAAATATATAACAAAAAATATATGTGATAATCAATTATTTATGAGATTGATGCAGATGAGATTTTTCACTAATAAGATGTAAAAAATTTTGGGTCTAAATTACTATTAAACATCATCAATAACGATTTCAGGAACTTATTTGTAAATTTAGATCTGAAAATATTTTTTGTGAATTTTAATTTAAAGGATGTTTTTTTAAGCAGATAGATAATGCCGAAAGCGGAAATAAAACACAGAAAAAATGAATGAACGTGATTGAATTGTGTAGTCGGAACCCTGTAGAATCCAAGTAATAAATTTGAATCTGCTCAAAAAATATAATTAAGGCCTATTTTAATTTTTTAAATGTCTGTATATGAACCGTTTTAAATTTCCTCCAATTTTTTAAATTACAAACATTGAAGAAATACTTTTTTATCCCCTTGGTATAAAATATAATGTGTCCCTTGACTTCGAGACTTTTAGTAGAAGTCAATGTGGCTTGCAATTAAAAATTTAGGCAGCCCTTGATCTCTATAGTACACATACAAATATTATAAAGGATCTATATTTTTTTACTGACTTAGTTATATTAAATCTCACAAACCTTCTTATTTAAACAACCAACTTTTACAAATTACAATTCCAAAAATTCATTTAAGCAAATTTTTTACAAAACACTATATTATATTTTAAGCCTGTAAGAAATTCTTGACTGAGCCAAATTTCTTTTACTCTTGATTTGATTTTTTTTGGAAAAATTAATTTAAGATTAAAATAAATTTAAATGAGAGATATTTTAAATTATTGATTATATAAATGCTATAAGATTGCACTGTCTAGGTGGACTCCATGTAAATCTCTGAAATATATCTTAGCTAGAAGTTTATTGGGTTCAGAAAGTGTAGAGTAAGTGGGAATGCTGCATAGTCTTGGGGAGCTCAGGGGGTTTCAGCCTATAATCACACACCATGCAACAAAAATTAAAGAACACTGGGCAGCTATCTCGCCTATTAATTAGGTTCTACACACCTGGTAGGTGAAAGGCTTTGAGACATAGGTATCACAGGGGTTACCGATGGAGTTTTGGGGTAGCAGTTATTTATTTAAACCTAGAACAGCGTTAATGTCATGAAAACGGATATAACACTTGCCACTGTTTTAAAAAGATGTGATACTTTTAAATAAACTTCTATCAAAAATAACAAATGTCATAAAAAAATGGAAAGAAAAATAAATTTTATCAAAAAATTAATTTAAAACAAAAGGTATTTTAAATATATATTACTAGAGATTAAGTACGTGAAACCAACTTTCCTTTACATTCATAAGAGATCAATGCCGAAAAATAATCTTAAACTTTACTACCAGGGCTATAGTTTCTAACCTTTTCAATCGAATTTCTTATGCTCAACTGGTCTGCTTCTCTTATATTTTTAATCTTTTATTTCCAAATTATTACCCGCTTTGAGCAATTTTCCAATAAAAATTTAGGTTTTTTTAACTTACACATTTCTCTTCTTCTTTTATATTTGTTTTTACTTTTAGGAACTTCGGCTCGGCTTTAATATTCAGTCTGTTCTCTTATTTTAATTCAATTCTGTCTTTTTTCCCAAAGCAATTATTCAGATGAAGGCCTTTCTTTGTCTGAACATACTGTTCTTTTAACTACATGCTATTGGTTAATTTATTTATTCTATAAATTCTTGGTTATTGTTATAAAGAAATCTTTAAATTTAATAAAGTATATATGTTCCACGAAGCTATTCAAGCAAAATTGTTTTCTGCAATTATTATTGAGAATATAAATAAATTATATGGAAGAATGGTAGAAAAGCATCTATCTTATCATTCAATTTTTTATTTAACTGTAAATTCTTAGAATATAAATCTTAACTAAGTGATTTAATTCTTTTTTTACACATAATAATTAGAAAAATAAAAAAAATAAATTTATCATGTTTTTCCTTTCATATTAATACAGTCTAGACAGGATTTTTACAATGTTTATTTCAAATATTTTTTTTGAACAAATAGAAATTTTTTAATTGTTTTATGTTCACTTCTACTTACTAATATTGGTTGCATAAGATTTATGAACAAATAGAAAGAGATTTCTTATTAAAGCATTCCTTTTGGTGTATTATATTCTTTTAAACAATTAAACATTTCGAGGTGAGTCGTCCTCAGGACATTACAGAATTATATAAATGATAATAACTCGCATAAAAGTAAAAATAGAAAAATATTTAAATTCAATAAAAAAGATATTTACAATAGAAAATCATAGTAGAAATATAAAAAATAATTAATTAGTTAGAAAATAAGAGATTATCAAAACCGAGAGATAAAAGAGAATGTAATAAGTAAGAAAATGTGAGAATATTAAGAGAAATAAAGGTATATTAAAGATAAAAGAAGGAAACAGAAAACTTTAAAGAGAAATAAAAAAACAAATTAAAACTTTAATCGTATCGATGTCTTCTCGAACTTCTTTTATATAAAGAATTCTTTTTGGTGATAAGAATTAATCTCAAATCTTTATCTTCAATAAGCATTTGAGATATAAAATCTTCAATACAAGCAACAATAAATTCCAAATTTTTTAATTCATTTTCTGTTAAATCTGGAATTTCTAAACAAACAAAACTACATTTTATAAAGTCAGCTTGTTTAGGTTTTATATTATTTTTATTCATTCCTATCAATCTTTCCAATAAACTTATTAAACATCCACTTGTAAGAGAACAAAGCATTCCTAAATCAATATTTTCAATAAAATAATCAAATAAACTATCATCACCTTCCAAGGCCATAACACTGGCTGCTTCTGTCTTTTTTTCATTTAATAATCTAAGAAGTTGACTTTCTGGACTTTCAGTAAATCTTAATTTCCCTAATCTTTCTCTTAAAAAATCTTCAGGATTTAAACTTTTGAATTCTCCAACGACTTGTAGTCTCATTTCTTCAACTGATGCTTCCATTGCAGGCAAAACCCGCTCAATAATTACTTCTTTAATTCCTTTAACAATATCAGAATTATCTTCTTTGTTTCTGTTTTTACTCGAGGAAATATTTTTTTCGTAGTTTGTAAATGAATCGCTGATGGTTTTTTTGAGAGAATTTGAAAGTCCTTTCATTTCTCTTCGGATTGCATTTTCAATTACAGAATTCAATGTAGTATTAAAATGATTGCTCATTTTATCTAACCAATCACCTATTCTCTTTTTATCTTTCATTTCCTTTTCTTTTTTATCTTCGTCCATCTTTAAATATATTTTGTCCATTAATTTTGTCATTTCCATAATTAAATCGCTTTTTACTCCATCGTTTGATTCTGAGGTCATGGGTATTAAAATATTATTTTTAAAATTTAAATTTGAAGGAGAATTTAAAGAAGTATTTAAAGAAGGATTTGACTGAGAAGTTTTATGACTATCAACAATTAAATTTTCTTTTTGACCTCTAAAATTTAAAGAAGTATTTAAAGAAGGATTTGACTGAGAAGTTTTATGACTATCAACAATTAAATTTTCTTTTTGACCTCTAAAATTTAAAGAAGGATTTGACTGAGAAGTTTTATGAGAATCAACAATTAAATTTTCTTTTTGACCTCTAAAATTTAAAGAAGGATTTGAGTGAGAAGTTTTATGAGAATCCACAATTAAAATTTCTTTTTGGTTTATAAAATCAAAATGTAGATGAGAAATAATATTTTCATTTTTTTCAGTTTTTTGCTTGGAATTTGTCAATAGAGAAATAATAAAATTAAAATTTTCCTGTATAATTTGAAGTGAATACGGAACAAATTGAAAATTAGTACATTTAACAATTTTAAGTTTACATTCTTGAACACAAATCCAATAAATAATAGAATTTACCCATACGGCAAGATAATTATCAACTTTAAAAATCTTAAATTTTCCAGATTTTTGTATCTTCATTTCGAAATGATACGAACAAATATTGTTTTTAATTTCTAAAAGACTTAAAAGTATATCTTCTAGTGTTTCTGTAACAGAAACAACATATTTTTCCATTTTAAATAATTCTTGTCCTTCAATTCCGTAAAAATCCAAAAGTGAATTTTTTTCAATTCTATGGATTTTATTTTCTAAAGAAACACAGAGTGTATTTTCATGCAAAAATATATTTACTTTTTTATTTTGATTTTTTTCTAAAATATTTTCTATTAAAAACGTGTCTTTTTCCGTTAAAGTTAGTGAAGAAATATTATATTCGTTATTATTCTTAAAAAGAATATAAAATTTGTTGTCTAACGTATCTATTACTTGATAAGTTTCATTTTCGAATGAATATATTTCTTTAAAAATCAAAATATTATTTTCCATTGTAATTTTATAAAAACATATTCTTTTATTAGAAAATATTATTGTCAGATACGCTATACTATCAGAATTCAATATTTCCTTCATTTGTAAATCAAAAATATTTTCATTATTTTTTATAACAGTTTTGATAAAAGGAAAATTTCTTTTTCTTATAAAAACACTTTTTTGATCAAAAGAATATGCAATATAGGATATAGATGTTGAAAGATAAATATTTTGTGTATTGATTGGTGCACATTCTGTTTCGTATTCTTCTAGAGTTATGGTATATTCAGATAGTTTGTCTATACTTTTCGTGGTGCAACCAACTCTTAAAATATCAGTAAGAGTTTTATCATTTTTGAATTTTTTTTTATTTTTCAGTATTTCATTGAAATTGTGTATCATTTTTTACGGGTAAAAAAGAGAAATATTTTAAAATTTTTTTTAAAAATTTTTATTTAATAAAATTCCTTGTTAAAATATTTTTTAACATTTTTATATGTTTTCTTCTACCTCTTTAACCACAACTGTCTCTTCTTCCAAATCCGACTCTTCATTTATGTTATTGGTCGGTTCCTCCTTGTGAAATAAGAGGTGTATTATTTTTTGGTTTTAAATTTTTTGCACCATCTTCCTCTCTCTTCGCTTCTTTTAAAGGGAGTGTTGGTTCCTCATGCATCTCTGCTCTCATAATAACACCCATTGACGCTCTCTCCCAGCTCTCTTCGGCATTTAGTCCTGACTCAAGTTTACTACATCTAAATAATAAAACTATAAGAATATATTTTTTAAATTTTTTCTTTTAAAAATCTCATTCTATGTAAATAATAATCAGATTTTATTCCTACACATCTTTCATAATTAAATTCCATACTATATACATTGGATGATAATATTTCAAAGCTTGGTAATAGAACCATATATATATTTAGTTGATATTGCTAAAATATTCAGTCAGATTTATTTGTTTTAATGAACAAAAATTTTTATTATCGAGTTAAAATGCTAATTATAGCTAGAAGAGGGCATACAGAGTCTAGTATACGGCATTCAATATAAGTATCCATGATATACATGGGCTAATATGAATAAATTTTTACTCAAAAAAGCAAAATACTATTATATCCAATGATTGTTGACAAATATTCACAATCACAACATTCGTTCAAAATATAGAAAAAGTGTCTAAAGTAAAGAACGTATTAATTCAAATAAGAAAAGAAGTTAATTAAGCAAATAAAAACATGAGAGAAATACTTAGTATTAAATTATTTTTAAACATTCAACTTAGAACAATTTATTGATCTAACAAAAAACCGAAGAATAAAACGTTTTTTTTTATGTTCATAATCTATAAATTAATACATTGAATAAACGGTTTTTTTGATTGGAAATGAAATAATTACATTAGCTTAAACTAAAATGTTTCTTAGAAAAAAAAGAAGTAGAAGGAACAACAAAAGAGACTAACTTATAGGTTATGCCGTGTATAAAAGATTTTCCAGGCAAAGACATAGATGTAAATTTTTAAAGTTAAAAAGAAAAAAGTAGAAATTAAAAACCAAAAGGAAAACTGTACAGAACAAATAAGAAAAAAAGTTCACAGGCTACACATAAATTAAAGGGAATATATAACTTTGAAATACGAATGCTCAACTTAAAACTAAGGAATTCAAAATTATTGATCAGATGAAAACAAAGATGTGGGTTTGAAAAACAAGAAATTATAGAAAAAATAGATTATCAGTGTAAAAAATATATGTTAAAACGACTAAAAAATCTAAAAATAAATAGATTATGAAAATAGAAATGTTGAATTAAAATTACAAGATTTTTTTAGAAAGTAAAAATCAAAAAGTGAAGTGCGAAAATGAATCTATATATTTCGCTTTATATATCGTAAACCGATTTGAGAGTAGATAACCACCTTGAAAACCATCAGGTTAAAACGAGTGTGTGGAATTAATGTGAAAATCGTTATTGATATTTTTTTGGGATATAAACCACCCTGGATCTATAGGCCAATCAATCTTCCCTTATAATTCGATGTTAAAACAGATTAAAAGAAAGAAATAGAAAAATTTAATTTTGAAATTTTCGATACCGCGAGGTAAAAGAGGAATGGAATAAGTAATTAATATTGAAAACTCAAATTGAGTTTGTTTCCACGGATATAAAGAAATATATTACAATAATAAATGTTTATCAATAATATTTCATATATTTTACTATTATTAATATGAAATTTTATTTCTATAACTATATAGACTTTTAAGATAATAATTTCCTTCGAAATTATAGATCATCTGAATATTCAACAGAAAAAAAAACATTTTAATTTAAAATACAAAAAATTTGACTCGAAAAATTAGAAATTTATTATTCACTATAATTTTCATACTTTTTTACGTTGAAAATTATGATTCTTATTTATTTAATATGTATCCTATCTTTATTAAAAAACTGGCAAATTTTATATTTTTCTCATAACATCAACGTTTCTAACTTTAACATAGATACCAAACATTGCTCTGTATTCCTTTAAATAACTACATCCCAAAACCTTTTATATAAATGAAGTAGTGAATCTTGTTAATCGACTAAGCAATTACATTGATTTCGTAAGTGTTCGTTGTCGGAAGGAAATTCGGCTAGAACCACCTTTTACTCAGAAAAACGAGCAGCATAGCTTCTTACTTTACTATTTTCGAATCGAATAGACTTCCAGCTAAGATTACGTCACAACGAATTAGATTAGGTTCATCTAGACTTGGCATAGGCATACCAACAGATATTCTTGTTACTTAATATTTTAACTTTTCAATGGCGGTTTTTAGTATCTCAAAGGCGTTAAGTCTTTGAAAACGAGCGTACAAAGCTATGTTTACATGCTTTTCATGGTAATTACTTACATATTTAGCCTGCAGGCTGCTATCTAGCTACACAAAAAACTACAAACTATATTCGTATAAAAGGTTTCATTGCTTCATAGATTTCTTTCTTATAGAAATTCACACAAAATACCAAAAATATAATGTGGTTATTCCCATAAATAATCCAAACACTTGTTTCCTACTGCAATTTCAACTATTCTTTGCCATTCCCATACTTTTCAATGTGGTTATTCTTCCTTCCACGTATTTAATTTTCAGTATTTATTTTGCCAAAAAAAAATTAATTTTCAAACATAATTATTAAACTGATGAGTAACCCGAAGATTTTTCCGAACTCCATATACACATAGAATTATACTCGTAATTATATGGTTTTCATATCAATAATGGTTTAAATATTTATTTTTCATATCTTACAGTAAATATAATATTTAAACAAAAATTTAAAAATGATTTGGATTCACCCCTAACGAAATGTCAGATGATTCAAATTATATTCCTCCTTTTGTTTTACCATTACCAACCATTTACAATTATAGTCAATTTATATCAAATTTGGTAGTATTACGCAATAAATATGATCCTAAAGTTACCAGTTCCAAATATTTTGATGAATTAACAGTAGAGGATACCAAAATATCAAAATTATCATTATTTGTTCCGAAAAAAATTTATGATGATATATCAATAACTAAGGTTAGTTCTGGATTTTTACAAGCTCGTTTAACGAATAAAATGATTTCAATAAACAAAGAGACAGTTTCTTTTGTCAGAAAATCTTTATTAAAAAAAATTTGTGATTTAAAATCTAAAAAATATGAATTAAAATCCTTTTATAAGAAAATAAGCAGTGAGGATTTGAATAATTTAGAAACATTTTTTGATATAGAACCACCCAAAGAAATATTTAGTTCTTCTTCTTTATACCAAATATATTCTTTTTTAAAAGAAAGAACAGAAATAAATGAGGGATTTGAGGCAGAAATATCTTGCTTAGAATACCAGTATTTATCTTTTCTTAATCGTTTTTTAAAAGAAAATTCTCATAAAATTTCTGATAAATGCATAACTTTAGAAGATAAAGTACGAATATTTTGTTTATTGCGATTTGATAAAAATCAAAAAAATTTGGAAGTTTACCATAAAAGATATTTATATGCAGAAATATTTGTTTATTTTAGAATGGGAAAAATTATGGAAATCAAAAATCTTTTTCGAGAAAATTTAGAATTCTTTTCACATATTTCGAATGAATTTGACAAAATGTTTGTTGAGTGGTACGAATTTCCTCAAAAACGAAAAAATATTCGTGCCAAATCCATGATTATGCATGATAAGTTGAAAACAGAAAATTGTGATGCATTTAGATTGTTTTTTTACAGGCTGATGGCACAACTAGATATTTTAAAATGCGATTCTATTGTTTTAAATACATTCGAAGACTTTTTATGGTTTGAATTGATTAATTTTGAATTTATAAATTCTCGTAAAAAAATAATTTCTTTATTTGCATCTCTACCTGTCGTTCCAACCTTTTTTGTAACCACGATGATGAAATATTATGAGAAAAGTCTTGATATGATTCTTTTATCTGAATTTAATCTTTGTGATTGCTATTATATTTCAAAAGAGTTAGGAAAATTTGTTACTTATAAAACTTTTGTTGAACTCGTATTTTTTATTTGTATAAAATTTAAAGATGTAAAAAGAACAGTAAAAATATTAAAAAAATTGAAAGAAGTTTTGGATCAAAATACTTATATCGATGTTATAAGTGAAAATATTATAAAAAATGATTTATTTGAAATTTTGATTGGAGAAAATAATGAAATGGTATTTGAAGATGAAATTTATAAACGAATTACAGAAAAAATTAAAGATAGAAATGAAACTTCTTTACTTTTAAAAATATATTATTTATTTGAAGACGATACATTGATTTTAAACACTTTAAAAAATATTTTACAAGACAGTATTCTTAACGAAGCAAGTGATCAGATTCCATTTGCTGACATAATTCGATATTATGAAAAGATTGGTGTAACTAGTGAGTGGAGAAATGTAAAAATTTTAAAAGATTTTTTAAATTTTAAATTGAATCAAACTGACGAAACATTCAATCAGTTGGTTTTTTTTAGAGATGAAGAAATTGAAAAAAGTTTTATCATTGAAGCCAAATATGTATTTGAAAAGATTGTTATGCTTGTTTCTTCGTATATACAAAGACATCATAGAAATGATTTGGCGAGAAAAGTTTTTATCATTTCTGGTGAGTTGGGTCTTTCTGAAGATTGTCTTGAATATGTAAGATCTAAACTTGTTTTAATGATATAAATGAGTGGTTTTTTTAAATATTATTATGAAGTATTTCTTAAATAATTCTAGTTTTATTAAAGTAATGATTTATATTTCTTCTTAACCGTTTTTTTTTGAAAATTATTATTCGAATTAAAAAAATAGATTTTTACAGAATAAATTTTAAGTTATTTTAACTTTTGGATAAAATTATATTTTGTACAAAAAAAATAATCTTTTACCATTTAAACTTTCAATCATAGGGTGTATAAACAGAAAAATTTTGGAAAAACATGTTTTTTTTGAGCCAAATGATTATTTCATATTTAGGCAAAGTCTTTCTCAGGACAGCCTTGAAACTGTAGAAGTGTTATCATAAATAAGTTCGAAAGATTTTTTTTATTTTTCTTTTTCGAAATTTAGGTGGAAGGAGGATAACTACATTAAAAATTATCTGCTTGACGAGGAAAGTGTACAATTTGTGTAAAAATTATTGCGGCTGTGTGATGAGATATAAACCGGACTAGATCTATATGCCAATCCTCTATAATCTCGAGCTACAATGGATTAAAAGCAACAAATCGAAAACTTTCATTTTTTCATTCTCTACACCGAAAGTTAAAAGATTAAATAATAAGTTATCAAGTAAGTTTTCGTGATTTTATATGTTCACTTTGATTCTTTCATTTTTCCAAGGTTCGAACTTTTTTTCATTTAAAACTTTAGTATTATACGTTCAAAAATTAAGTGTTACATGCCCTCGCAGGTTCTTTACTATTTGAATTGGTCCAATTTTTTTCTTAGTCTTTTTTTTTAACTTTATCTTTGTATCATGAGAAATCTATTTATGCATTTTAGTTCACCAACAAGGTTTTATATTTAAGATATTGAGTTTCTTGATCATTAGATAAATTAATTCCTTAAAAGTGTTACGAAAATTAGATTCTCTTCCTCCTCACAAGAAAAAAACAGTAAAGTTTTTTACTATTATAATTCACCGTTTGCAATCATTTACTTAATACCATAAAATTATAATTTTATTTGAGGTTTTTAACGAAACGAATTTTCAAAATTATAAAACGTGAGCTTCGATTTAATCAAATTTATTACGGTGATAATAATTATTACTATAAGAAAGACTATTTGGTTTTGGTTTTCATTGCTTACAACCGTGTATCTTTATACTTTGAAAAATGTTTTTTGCCTTTTAAATTTTGATTAAGAAAATGTTTGTAATTATTTTTTTAGATATATAAATGAAAAGTAATTTAATAAGCCTCCGATAAGATACCTTCATTTAAAAGTATCACATCTTTTTAAAATAGTGGCAAGTGTTATATTTGTTTTTATGACATTAACGCAGTTCTAGGTTTAACATAACTGACTGCTACCCCAATACTCCATCGGTAACCCCTGCGATACCTACGTCCCAATGCCTTTCATCTACCAGGTGTGTAGAACCTAATTAATAGGCGAGGCAGTTGCCGGAGCTCGTTAATGTCTGTTGCATGGAGTGTGATGAAGGCCGAAGCCCCCCCTGGGCTCTCCCAAGACTATGCAGCATTCCCACTCACTCTACACTTTCCGAACCCAATAAACTTCTAGCTAAGATATATTTCGGAGATTTACATGGGGTCCACCTAGACAGTGCAATGTCATACCAACAGGTATAACCTGCTACTTAGCTCTCCTGTATTTAAATGGTTTTTTGTTTTGTATCTCCCAGGCGCTAAGTCTTCTAACCCGAGTGAGCAAGGCTAGGTTTCCATACTTTTACATGGCAATTACCTACATGTTCAGCTGCGGTCTGCAATCTAGTTACATAAAAAACTACAAATAAATTTGTAAAAAAAGTTTCTCCATTTCTTAGACCTCTTCTCCTCATAACAACTCCCATGGAACAACCGAAGATGTAGTGTGGTTGTATTCCCACCAAAAATCCAAACAATGATCTTCACACCTGTTTCACACACTCATTGCCAAGCAGAAAGTTTTTTATGTGGTTATCCTCCTTCCACAACCGATTAGATATATTAGTCATTTTGGTTAAATCTGGGTTGCAATGTTTTGCGGCAGTTGATTTTTTTTCTACTTCGTTTGTTGATATTTTTTTATATCTTTTATTTGGAATTTTTTCATTTATATGTTTGATTTGTGTTTCGTCTTTTGGTCATTTTTGCAAATAAAAACGAACTAATTAATATGATTGTAACCTAAAACAGCCTTTATCATTAGTGAAAATATTGTCATGGTCTGTGCATTTCTGTTCTATTAATTACTTCCCTTGTTTATTCCTTCATAAATATTATTGGGATTTAGTTTTGCCTCAAATGATACCTGAACATCAAAATATATGGTTTTGGCTAATATTTTGAACAATTTAAAGAGAACATTTTCTTTTATTATGGCTGCCGCATGGCTTGTATTATTCTTTTTGTTGTTATAAATCATGAAAATCTATACTGAGTATCTTTTATGAATTATTATATCAAACCAAAGATAATGCTTTAATTCACATTTGCGTCTGAATAAAAAAAATTTTTAAAAAATTACTCTTTCATAATTTCAAGCATATTTTGCATTATATTTCCGAGATCCACGCTTTTGTAGTATTATGTAATACTTTTTAACAATCTATTTGAGAAAGCCGTAAAAGCTAATATATAAAGTCTTAAATAGCATCTCTAACTATTTTTTCCTAATAATAAATAAAAATCCACAAACAATGATAATTTGTATCAGATATTAACTAGCCGAGTAGTTTGATAATTTCTTAGGCCGGTTTAATAACAAAATATGAATACTTTTCGGCGAAGAACTCTTAATAAAAGCCTATCTGCAAAATATAATAGCGAAATTGGAGAGTTTCTTCTTCTTTCAACCGTATATAATGCTGCAAAAATTCAAGCTTTCGGGTTGTACGGAGCGAATGCACATCCCAGGACAAACCGCCTCTCGCTAACTCTAACAAAGATGTTTTGACAAAATTTTGGAGAAATGAAAACCAAATTAAGTCGAAAACCATTGCATTTAGATTAAAAGATATCAATAGAGCTGATCATTCTGGATGAAAAATATTTAGAGAATTTTAAACACCTGTTTTACAGCCCAGAGACTCCGTTCGATATTAACTATGACTTATTCATTTAATAGCAAATTAAATATTGCTACAGAATCGATCTATGGCTAAACCGAACATTCTCGCTATAATATCAAGTAATATGGAATTTTTAGTTCATTTAAAATGATCTAGTAATGAAAATTAGTCGTCTACACGGTACAGGATTTGCAGCGAAGAATATTATCAAATAAAAAAAGTTTTCTGCGGAAATGATATTTTTGGAATGCATATCGATTTAGATGCATAGTTTATTCAAATAATTGATGGAGCCTTGCACAGCATCAGATATACTCTTTTTTTTATAAAAAAATTTTAGAATTTGCATCAAATATAAACCTTGGCTGCAAATTCATCCTTAAGCAAGTCACCCTATCGTGTCATAAATCCGATCATACACAGTGATTTTTAAGAAAAAATTCGAGAATTTTTACACGACCTGTTGTTTACCGAAATAAATCCTAGCAAACTTATTATTCCATCATGAATACTGCATTGAGATTTGCTGTATCAATAAAGGATGGATATAATATGTTAAACCATGAAATATGGTATCAAAACTTATAGATCTGATTAGAAAGTTGTTGATAGTATTCTAATGTGACAAGCATAATTTAGAATGCAAAGGTATAGTTACAAGATAGCTAATTTTACTTTTTTTTTCTGGCCTGTATACTTAAAAATAGTCATTCAACCATCTTTTGTAGTAACATCGAGGGACTTCTTCCCAGGTGGTTTTTTGTAAAAGTAAAAATTATTTTGAAAATGTTGATTTTGAAAAAATTATACGAATGCAACTAAAACCTTTATTAAACCAAAATTAGAAAAAATTTATTCTTTCTTTGGCCAAATTTATTTTTAAAATTCATAGTATATTGTTATAAAGTCCAAAGAAAGTCTAAAAATTTAATTTTCATTTGATTATGTTTTTTAGCAACATATTTTCTAAGACAAATATATCGAATATCTAATATTACACCGTTCTTATTTGATTTTTCTTGTCCAAATGATGGCTAATTTGTTTTAAATATCGAAATTGGTAGCTATTTAGGCAAAATTGATGTAAAAACAAATCAACAAATTATATGCAAAGCATTGGCTTTTTTTCTGTTCATATGAGTCTAATTTGTGCAGAAATTTAAATTTCAGATATAAATAGGCGAGTTAGGCTTGTAAAAATTTATTTTTATAAAATTCTAATTTAAAAAGTTATTATTTATAAACATGGCTTTAATTCATAGCCTAGAACAATTTAACATTTGAAACTGTTTGAATTTATATGTCGATGTGTCAATCCGTAAAATAAATTTTAAAAAGATTGAATAGAACAAATATAATATTTATATATCCTTAAACAGACGAAATTCCAGGGTTTATTTCTATAGCTGCAATATATTGAAATTTCAGGAATATCAGAGTATTTTTTTTGTTTTTCCTATATTGTGAATTTATCAAGCATCAATCTAGCTTTTTTAATATGGTTTAAAGTCTAAAGCGCAGTATAAACTTCAATTTAAAAAAATCAAATTGAAATAATTAACATTTAATAAAATTAGTAGAATATATAATGCAACATTAATCTTCCAAAATTTTTAGGTAATTTAAGTTTACTTTTTGTATCTTATAATACATTTAGGATTTAAGCATGGCACAATGTAGGTTGTTATTATGAGTTTATATTTGTTATCTTTAGTTTTTTGAAAGGAACGCTACACAGATGAAATGTTTAATCTAATATTATATAACTAGAAATCTGATTTCAGATCTCTATCTAATTTTAGCAGAGCCAGTTTTTAAATTGAAAAGTTCTATTTTATTTTAAAAATCAATCCGACATTTGATTAAAAGAATTTCATGTCGGTAATTATGAAGTTTGTTATCATCTTTAACTTCTTGTTTTTTGATTAAAGATTGATAAATATTTTGTTTATATTATTGAATAATTAGAATTTATTAAGATAGAAAATAAAGTTTTGTAAAGATTTATTATATGTTAAAAATAAATATGAAGAAAATCTTCAACTTTATATTTTGATGTTTTATTTTAATGATATATTCAAAATTAGATGAAATGTGATGTATTTATAGTAAAGATTAAATTAAAATAGAATAAAGAAGGAATATGTAATTTTTTTAAATTAAGAGTTTTTATGGTAAATATTAAATTGAAATAGAATAAAGAATGAGTAAAAATATTTTTTTAAATTAAAACTTTTGCCAATTATTAAATTAAAACGAAAATATTTTTAAAAAGTGTCAGAGTACAAATCTGATTTAATATGAGTAAAATTAAAAAAAATCAAATTAAATTATAAAATTTTGATAGTAAAAGCTTGAAGATTTTTTTTTATTAAAACCAAGTAACTATTTTCCAAGTTTTTCAAATACTTTATAATGAGATGAATATAAATGAGCTTCGAATCAATTAAATATAATGAACTGTTTTTTTAATTATAATAAAATATATTAAAGATAATTAATAAAAAAATAAATCTTTCAAGAATTCTAGTTTATTTATTTAATTTATTCAATTAACCATTTTTGTTTTTTAAAACTTTAAATACGTATTTTTTCGGATAAAAATATGCAGCCAAAAATACTAAGTTATTTTATTTTTTGCTTTATATTTACTGGAAAGATTTTTTCTTCTCAAGATGAGGCTGAATATATTAATGAAAATGTTTTGAGTAAAGAAAATCCCAAGAGTGAACATGATAAAAAATCTTGTTTTTTGTGTGAAGAAGGTTTATGTGCTAGTAAGGTTTCAACTGAGTTAAAATGTAAAGAAGGAGATGATACACTATATGCGTCGAATAAAAATCCTAACCAAGCGATTTCTTCGGAAGAAATGGTTTCAAATCCCGATAAGAATACTAAATCCGAGTCGAAAGAAGAAATGAGGGTGATGTTTCCAGCTAGTGAATCTAATTTTTCTGATCTTAAATCCGAAATAATTGAGGAAAAGAGCGAAACAAAGAAAAAAACAGAGAATTATGATTCAGACGAAATAAGCGCATCCAATCCCGAAGTTGAAAGTCGTGAAGAAAGGGAAGAAAAAACGAAAGATCCAGTGGCAGCTATAAGTGATGATTCTAGTAACAGTAATGATAATTCTGATACAAGAGAAGAAAAAAAAGAACATGTGAACCCCTTATGCTCAGCTCAATGTGATTCTTATTGTAATTCCGAAACAAGTAAATCAGAAGAAGAAACTAAAAAAATCGAAAGTACAATAGAGATCGTAGATGTGCAAAAAAATCTGGTTTCAAAAGTTACAAATGAAATATTTCAAGGGAATATTGATCAAGTGGATACTTCAGAAGAATATGACCTTAGTAGACCCCCAAGTCTGCGACTGGGTTATACCGATTTTTAAAGTAAAATTTAGCTATATTTTTTATTTTTACTATTTATTTTATTTTACTTTAGAATTTTTTACCAAAGATTTTTTTAAAAAATTCATTATTTTTTAACATATTTAATATTATAAAGTTAACGGAGTATAAAAATAGCTAAAGTATTGCTGCATTTATTTTAAACCAAACTTGAATCAAGATAATCACAAAACTGTAAAAAAAGGGATTCGATTTTTATTATAGGATAATGGATATTTAATGTGCTTAAACCTCCTAAATAAAATATTTTTTTAGATACAGGGTTTATTAACTACTTGAAAAAAATTTTGACTATCAATGGTTCAATATATTTATAAAGGTGCAATAAATATTTACTTAGCTATTAACGAATTTTATCATCTTAAACATACAATTACTCAAATTCTACTATCACTGATGGTTTTATAATATATTTTTGCGCTTTAGATCGGTATTGAAATTTCAGCTTTTTTGTTGCAATAATATTATCGATATAGAATCCATAAATATATTCCAACTTTTAGTTGAGATTTTTAGGGAGATTAAACATGGTCGAGTAAAATTAAAGTTTTGGTTGATACATTTTTTACATCAAAAAATATTTTATTCTTTAATTTATCCGCAAAAGTTTAAAATATATCAATTATGAAGCTAGATAGTTTTAGAAATGTTTAATTAAAGATGTACATCAAATATTTCAATAAAGGATTCGAAAATATGGCTGAATTTTCTAATATGTTCAACCGACATTTTTTTAAGTATAGTTTCACCAATTAAAACAGGACAAAATATTATTGATAAAGCTTTTGAATCCATACGATTCGTATCATACCGTGCAACACAACCTAAAATACGTAAAATACTAAGAAAAAAGAAAGATATATTTTCTTTCATCATAGAGGCGATACAAATAAGTAAAAGCCGCGGATTTCTTTCTATACAAAATGAATCAGCATTTAAAAGATTCTCATATATTCTTAAACCCAATATTCCATCCATTTCCACTCTTATAAAATATTTTATTCCGTTACATAATTCGAATTCAGTGAATTTTCTAAAATCAAATACTTTTCCTTGTTTAATATTTTCAACTACAATTTTCATTTGTTCTATTAAACATGCTTTTCTAAAAAGACCAATACTTTTTAATAAACCGTTTTGTAGCAAATAATTAAATATTTCTAAAATTACTCCTTGCGATTCATCAAATTTCTTATTGTTTAAATATAAGAACTTAAAACATTCATTCCATACGTTCCAACAAGATCTAACTGATTTAAAATATTCTCTTAAATTGTTTTCAGCTTCGGTTTTTGAAACCAGACGTATATTAACATCACTAAATGGAACTTTGCCATTATCGTTTACGAATTCTATTCTCTCACTATTTTTTCGGATTATTTGTTTAGAATTATTAATATCATGTATACTATCATTATCTTCCATACTTAAATTTCATGTTAAAATTTATTTATTTATAAATTTTAAAAAGTACAAATCATATTCACAGAATGTCATTTTATTGATAAATTAATAGTTGGACCAATAACTTTAAAAAATCATATCTGTCAAAAAGCTAAAGAACTTTTTTAAAAAAAACTGTTTTGATTAATTGAACTATTTTGTTTTTGTTTTTAGGTGATGAAGGGTCGATAACCCCTTAAAACCATCCAATTGGCAAAGAATAGTTGAAATTGCAGTAGGACACAAGTGTTTGGATTATTTATGGGAATAACCACATTATATTTTTGGTATTTTGTGTGAATTTCTATAAGAAAGAAATCTATGAAGCAATGAAACCTTTTCTACGAATATAGTTTGTAGTTTTTTGTGTAGCTAGATAGCAGCCTGCAGGCTAAATATGTAAGTAATTACCATGAAAAGCATGTAAACATAGCTTTGTACGCTCGTTTTCAAAGACTTAACGCCTTTGAGATACTAAAAACCGCCATTGAAAAGTTAAAATATTAAGTAACAAGAATATCTGTTGGTATGCCTATGCCAAGTCTAGATGAACCTAATCTAATTCGTTGTGACGTAATCTTAGCTGGAAGTCTATTCGATTCGAAAATAGTAAAGTAAGAAGCTATGCTGCTCGTTTTTCTGAGTAAAAGGTGGTTCTAGCCGAATTTCCTTCCGACAACGAACACTTACGAAATCAATGTAATTGCTTAGTCGATTAACAGGATTCACTACTTCATTTATATAAAAGGTTTTGGGATGTAGTTATTTAAAGGAATACAGATCAATGTTTGGTATCTATGTTAAAGTTAGAAACGTTGATGTTATGAGAAAAATATAAAATTTGCCAGTTTTTTAATAAAGATAGGATACATATTAAATAAATAAGAATCATAATTTTCAACGTAAAAAAGTATGAAAATTATAGTGAATAATAAATTTCTAATTTTTCGAGTCAAATTTTTTGTATTTTAAATTAAAATGTTTTTTTTCTGTTGAATATTCAGATGATCTATAATTTCGAAGGAAATTAATATCTTAAAAGTCTATATAGTTATAGAAATAAAATTTCATATTAATAATAGTAAAATATATGAAATATTATTGATAAACATATATTATTGTAATATATTTCTTTATATCCGTGGAAACAAACTCAATTTGAGTTTACAATATTAATTACTTATTCCATTCCTCTTTTACCTCGCGGTATCGAAAATTTCAAAATTAAAATTTTCTATTTCTTTCTTTTAATCTGTTTTAACATCGAATTATAAGGGAAGATTGATTGGCCTATAGATCCAGGGTGGTTTATATCCCAAAAAAATATCAATAACGATTTTCACATTAATTCCACACACTCGTTTTAACCTGATGGTTTTCAAGGTGGTTATCTACTCTCAAATCGGTTTACGATATATAAAGCGAAATTTATAGATTCATTTTCGCATTTCACTTTTTGATTTTTACTTTCTAAAAAAATCTTGTAATTTTAATTCAACATTTCTATTTTCATAATCTATTTATTTTTAGATTTTTTAGTCGTTTTAACATATATTTTTTACACTGATAATCTATTTTTTCTAATATTTCTCGTTTTTCAAACCCACATCTTTGTTTTCATCTGATCAATAATTTTGAATTCCTTAGTTTTAAGTTGAGCATTCATATAGGGGGGAAAATTCTTATTTCAAGGTTATATATTCCCTTTAATTTATGTGTAGCCTGTGAACTTTTTTTCTTATTTGTTTTGTACAGTTTTCCTTTTGGTTTTTAATTTCTGCTTTTTTCTTTTTAACTTTAAAAATTTACATCTATGTCTTTGCCTGGAAAATCTTTTATACACGGCATAACCTATAAGTTAGTCTCTTTTGTTGTTCCTTCTACTTCTTTTTTTTTCTAAGAAACATTTTAGTTTAAGCTAGTGTAATTATTTCATTTCCAATCAAAAAAACCGTTTATTCAATGTATTAATTTATAGATTATTAACATAAAAAAAACGTTTTATTCTTCGGTTTTTTGTTAGATCAATAAATTGTTCTAAGTTGAATGTTTAAAAATAATTTAATACTAAGTATTTCTCTCATGTTTTTATTTGCTTAATTAACTTCTTTTCTTATTTGAATTAATACGTTCTTTACTTTAGACACTTTTTCTATATTTTGAACGAATGTTGTGATTGTGAATATTTGTCAACAATCATTGGATATAATAGTATTTTGCTTTTTTGAGTAAAAATTTATTCATATTACGCCTAATTATATCATGGATACTTATATTGGCTACAGTATACTAGACTCTGTATGCCCTCTTCTAGCTATAATTAGCATTTTAACTCGATAATAAAAATTTTTGTTCATTAAAACAAATAAATCTGACTGAATATTTTAGCAATATCCACTAAATATATATATGCTTCTATTACCAAGCTTTGAAATATTATCATCCAATGTATATAGTATGGAATTTAATTATGAAAGATGTGTAGGAATAAAATCTGATTATTATTTACATAGAATGAGATTTTTAAAAGAAAAAATTTAAAAAATATATTCTTATAGTTTTATTATTTAGATGTAGTAAACTTGAGTCAGGACTAAATGCCGAAGAGAGCTGGGAGAGAGCGTCAATGGGTGTTATTATGAGAGCAGAGATGCATGAGGAACCAACACTCCCTTTAAAAGAAGCGAAGAAGAGGAAGATGGTGCAAAAAATTTAAAACCAAAAAATAATACACCTCTTATTTCACAAGGAGGAACCGACCAATAACATAAATGAAGAGTGGAATTTGGAAGAAGAGACAGCAGTGGTTAAAGAGGTAGAAGAAAACATAAAAAAATGGTAAAAATATTTTAACCCAGAATTTTATTAAATAAAATAGATGCACTAAAAGTCGAGAAATTATATTAGAAAATAGTTTATGTGATAGTTTTTCAAAACCACTTAAACTTTGTAAGATGAATCATCCTCGACTGCGGTATTTTATGATTTGAGTGTTTATTTCTTAAATTATGTAAAAAATTTTGAAGAGTCTTCATCATAATTGAAACAATTTTTGATTGCTTAGTCTATTTAGACAATCAAATATTTCATTTTCTTCGTGACAGACATAATTATAAAATAGAAGATTAACATTGTGGTTAAAATGGCGACATTAATCTAGCAACCTAAATTCGTTTCAATGTTAGTATATTATTTATTCTTAAAATTCTTAGATTGGAAATGGAACAGACAATTTAACTTACGAAATTATCTAATCTGAAACTTCATAAAAAATGTGGCGAAGCTTGTATCGCTTGTTCTTTTTGGTCAATACACTATTACATCCATCTAGAATATAAAAATAATAATTGACTTTAAAGATGTAATTTTTTAATATTTAAATATTTTGATACATTATTCTTGGGTGAAAAAGTAAAACAAACTGCAGAAATTCTCTCTATTTTAAGTAATTGGTTGCTTCACTATAATATCCAGATCATTGAAAGTTTCTTTTATTTTTTAATATTTTTTATACAATTCAAATCTATAATTTAGATTGTGATTAATATTTATAATTGAATTATATGTTCTTTATACTATTTTTTTATTGATTTGTTCATAAAATGAATGCGTAAATTAACAAATAAATTTCTTATGCGATATCTTAAAGATTATTTATATTTTAAGTGGATCAATATATTTTGATTAAATATTGTAAATATATTTTGAATAACCGAGCAGTATAACCTTTGTATTTTTTTGATTTATAGAAATTAAATCAATTAAAGGTTTTAGATCTATTTCTTAATTTTATATTGGATTAATTTAATATAAAACAAAGTTGATTTGAAATATGTTTTATACGGAAAGTAAATTTGTAATTTTATGAATTCCTTAAATTATAATGTTTTTTTGATATTATTATGTTATTATTGCTATTCTCAGTAGTTTAAAAATCTACGAATTGAATATCAATAAGCGGTATATAAATTTATTGGTTTTAAAACACATCAAATTTCGTAATTAGTATACATATTTTACATTTCCCAGTACTTTAATCTGGTAAGTTGAATTTAGAGAAATTCAATCGATTTACTTATTTTGATTAAATAAAATATTTTACATTAATTCATTACAAAATTTGAGTAATTTATTAAAAAAATAAATGTATAAAACCGCTTTCGATCGGAGAATATATGAAGACAAATTTTCTCTTGTATAGTGTAATAAATATAATTGGGCTTTTCAGTGGAAAAATAAGATGTGGTTCATTTTCGGGTGATGCGGGGGCCTTAGTGGGGGGAAATAATAATTTTTCCTTGAATGTTACAAATAACAATACCTCAAACGAACTTCTTGCAGGGGCTGCGAAATTATCAGGAGAAATTGGTTTAGGCGCTGATGTAGGCAGTAATTTATGCGCCGGATTGGGTGGAAATTTAGGCGCGGGTTTAGGCAATAATTTATGCGCCGGATTGGGTGAAAATTTAGGCGCGGGTTTAGGCAGTAATTTAGGCGCCGGATTGGGTGGAAATTTAAGCGCGGGTTTAGGCAGTAATTTAGGCGCCGGATTGTGTGGAAATTTAGGCGCGGGTTTAGGCAGTAATTTAGGCGCCGGATTGTGTGGAAATTTAGGCATGGGTTTAGGCAGTAATTTAGGCGCAGAGATGGGGTTGAAATTTAGGCGTAGGATTGGATACGGGTTTGGGTGGAGGTATCGGTATAAACAGTGGCTTAGGTGGGGGTCAAGCCATGGGCATTTGTGCCCGTATTGGTTTATGAGGTAATGGGGGCGTGGGTTTAGGGGGAGGTGTTGGCTTAGGCGGTGGTATTAGAGGAAATTCCGGATTGGGAGTCGGGTATCAAACTCTCGGTTCTGCACTTCACAGAGGCAGAGCAAGATCGAATCTACGATCGGTATACGCCCGTTGAAGATAAAAATTTGTTTGCGTGTCTTTGAGTCAAAATTTTTCGTCGGATGGAGATTTAAGTTTTTATGAAATGAAAAATTAAGGAATCATAGAAATTAACAATGAGAGCAACGTAAACTCAATGACTCTGGCTTCATCGTAAAACTTATGTTCCGTTAAATACCATATTTTTAATCAAAAATTGTCTTAATAATCATCTTTCACCGAATATTTGTATCTAGTTGAAGAAATATCAAGGTTGTGAGTATTACGTAATTCTCAATAGAAATTTTTAACATATTAACAATATTGCGAAGATAATATTGTTGCGAGAATTCAGTTTATTAAATCACCAATTGATGGGGAACCAATATGGTCGAAAAACTATGCGATATTCATATTAAAATATATTTCTAAATGAAATAGTTTAAAATCGACTCCTAGGCTTTTGCATCAGAAGTGTTTTTAAACAATGCCAAACCGCGTATTTTTTGGTTAGGAAAATTAGCAATGATACAAAAAGCGAGTATTGAATTTTTACAGATATTGGAAATTTGTTTAGTTGATCATCCTCTCTAATATAAAAATAATAAATGTATATAAGAAAAACTTTTTATTTTTTTAATTCATTTATTTTTTTTTATTAATTCATAGGTTTGTATTTTCATTCAAGTAAAAAATATATTTCTTTTTTAGAATATTAATTTACCAAAATAAATTTTTTGGCAAATTAAGAGTAGACATACTGAGTTAACCTTGATAGTCGTGTTTTTTTTAGAAAATAATTTGGGATTGTAAAAGCCTTTATTTCATATTTCTCCTTTTACTTTATATAATTACTCGAACCGAAAAATCAATTGAAAAAGGTATGGTCTCGGTCAAAAAAGGATAACCACCTGTAAAAAAATCGAATAAATTTCTATTTTTTCGCGTCTTCGTGTTTTCTGGTAGCATATATTAATTTCTTGTTGTTTTAAAATATATTCAATGATCTGTTTTGTTATGGTATTCCTTGAATGCCTAGATTTGAGAAACAATTTGGGTACATAGAAAAAATATAATATTTTTCTATTAAAGTCATAAATTGTTATTATAATATATTTTTTTGTTCAATTGTGTACAGCATCTTAAAACTTAAAATGCAACAATATTGTTATAGTATGTTATGAATTATTTTATATTATTATTTAGACTCATATCTAAATGAACATGCGAAAGAAAAGATCGGCGCATTAAAAAGAAAACATAATCTTTTGTATTTAATCAATACCAATTTTCTATTCATAACTCTAGGAAAAAATATTAAGTGCGATTTTTATATCTCATAAACAGTTAAAAAAGGATAGGTGAAACAGAGTATGAGAGGGATCATTTTGACATAACAAGGGAAATTTTTCTAATCATCAAAAATAATTTTTAGATGACCATAAGCTGCTGTAATAAGTTACGCAAATACATGAGTTAAGTAAAGAAAATTTTCTCTCTTAAAAGAATTAGACATACAGATTAAAATCATATAAATCTTGCTTATAATATTGGAATCATTGGTTAAAAAATTATTATAATGCATTCCTAAAACTTGAAACCCTTTAAACTCTTTCTTTGAGGATAATATTTTTTTTGTGATAGATTTATTGCATAACAATTGTATGTTAAGGGTCAAAAACATGCAACAGATGAAATGTAAGAAGTATTTAAGAAATAGTTAAAAAGTCATAGAATAAAGGAATTTAATTTTTAATTTATTTTGTATATTTTAGATCTTATTTCTATTGGTTTTTTATTTTTTCTTGTTTTTTTTTGTACATTACTAGCCGTTAAGCCCTAGGAACGGACTAAATTTTATATCTTAAAAAAAATTTAAATATTTTGATTAACTCAAGGACATAAAAAAGAGAATTTACTCTATATTGTTTAAATCCCTCCTTATTAAGATTACTTTAAAATTATAACTGGGCTTTAAGTTATCAATGAAGTATTTATGGATATAAAAATATACTTCTAAGAAATCAGTAAATTATGAATTAATGAAGATAGTGCTATTATATTCCAACAATTTGGCCTTAAAATATAAATTAGGACAATAAATACTTAAATTATTTCATTTTCTGGTGTTTTTCCTGCTTACGAATTAAACATTAAAGATTTGATAAAAAAGAGCATTTTATTTTATTTTATTTTAAAACAGAAACATTTTATAATTTATATAATATTTATATTTAAAAGCCAAATTACCTTTTTATATCTCTTAGCTCTTTAAGCGTCCAAAAAAGATTTATATACAATGTTTTTTGTGAATATTTTATCACTTTCTGGTAAAATTTTGACTTGCTCAGCTGTATCATTGACATTATTTGGGCTTCTTACTCTAGAGAATGCAACTTAAAGTTTTCATGGCTAAAAACAAGAGTTGGTAGAAAAATACCCACCTTATCTAAAGTTTGACAATGGACTTAGTTAATTGTCAAACAAATCAACTTTACTAGAGATTATCTTCGTTTACGTTGAAATAGAAGACCTACATCTGATGTCAAATAAATTCTCGGAATATATATATAGTCTTCTTTGAAAAAAATATTAATAATTTGGCTATGATAAGATTTAGATTCATTTCACATACAACGTGCCTAGTTCCTCTGCAGAACCCCCTCTCTGTATTTAAATTTCTGAGAAACATAAAAATTGCGCCTTTTTTAAGATTAAGAACATGGAGAAGTATTCCAGTGGGTATTGGGCTGTTTAAAAATTCAACTGGATAACAATTCATACCCTCTGTATTATCATTAATAAGACTATATGTACTTAGATAGGTTTTTTCTTTGCATCGAAGAATTTCAAGTACATTTTGATAAATTCTATTAACCTCTCATTTGTATCCAACAGAATTACTTTTTTTTGAAAAGTTAAGGTGTCATTTGCATAAAACTTCGCCAAAAACATCCTTGGCAATATTTGAGAAACCATATGAGATGGGATTTATATTAAACTTTCGTTCATACTATCAGTGTTTAAAAGTTGTCCGTTGCCAAGCTTGAAAAGCCATTCACTATATAGCTGATCTTTTGCTCGCATATTTTGACAAAGTTTTAATATTTTAAATTTTTTCCATAAAGAGCAAAATTTTAAACTAGATTGAACAACATCTGATGCCTGTGCACCTGATAATATAGGCAAACACCGTCTATAGTCTCACCCTGAATGTATTATTTCACCACTAAACACAATCTTGATTTACATTGAATGCCCCTCAATAATCTATCTATACTTTGCAGAGCGAAAAATGTAAGCATAGTGGTTTCGTTTTAGATAATTAAAGAAGAATTATGGATTTTTTTGCGCCTCGTTTAGGTTGAGGTTGGTTCAACAACTAACGTTTCATTAAGAATACGAAACTTTAAATCGTGAATTATATGTTCTTTATTTGTGTAAGGTTGTTGCTGCTATTCCGGTAGAAGCAACCGAAATAACAGAGTTTTAACCTAGTTTTATGCAGAAAACAACGTTTTATAAAGTTGTTTGTTCGACTTCCTCCGGGTCCTTCTAAATTTAAACACCTTTTTTTCAGAACTGTTACTCACATTGTTCAAAATTTGATGTAATGACGTTTTGCTCTTTTTTTAATGTTCCTTCCAACTTAAAGTTATCTTTTTTCAGGTATTACATCGCGGAGAAATATTACACGAAGAGTCTTGTAATCCAAAATCTATACACCGTTTCTATGTGGATTCAAATTGCCTTTAAATCTAGCAGTACATAATTAGCACATAAGTCACAAAAATATTCAACGGTACGTTCTTAAAAGTGGCAGTAATCTTCGATGAGATTATCTCTGTGTGTTGTCCATAATTTAAAATATATCTGTACATCACTAAAAGACAAATATAAGCAAATAACTCTCGTATTTTTTTCGGTGTTTTCCTGTTGCAGCATCATGACCAGTTTGGTCCCAAATATTTTCATCCTTCGTCAATCCCTTTAAACCAGCCGCCTCAAAATAATTTATATAGGTTTTTCCATCTAAAATCCTTAAATATTCGAATTAAATAGCCTCCGGTATATACATTAATAAAAGCTTCAGGTAACACCACTCGGAATTTAATATAATTTGAGATAAAATTCTTCCGATACGATTTCCAAAGTTTCTAAGTCGAGTTGTGGCATCCACGCGGTCTTTTGCAGACAAAATTCTACCGTATTTCGTAGTATTTTAAATAAAGGTACTGGGTGGCATAAATATCATGTTTAAATCAAGCTGACAATGCGCTGTATCTGTTTATATGGAAGATTTCTTTTTTTTTGTTCGCCTGATTCAAATAATATATTTTGTTCTCCTTCAATATGAATGCTAATCTTTTGACTTTGTGGCTTTGTTCTTGTGTAGGAAATTTAAAAATTCTTTAGACTGCTTAGTGAGGACTTACCTACCTCGAATCTATATGTGTTTAAATTTTATAAAATTGAAAACCAATTTTTTCTCAGTCAGATCCTTTTTGAGCCTAGCCAAATAGTTATTTTATACTGTCAAATGACGCATATATGTTAACATTTATATGAAAGTTATATTTTAAAGTTGGATATGGATTATAAGACACCACCCAGCTATTTTGAATATAATTTTTGCCAACTTTTACTGGATCAGTTTTTCGTCTACAATATAAAAGATATCTGTCTGAGTTTAGAACAGTAGTTTCTTGAATTTTTTTAGAAAATATTTGGCACATATATTTTCACTTATTCAAGATGAATATGTCGATGCCTCACATATATCATGAATTATATTTTGAGATATTATACTAGATAATTCAAGGTGGGGTTTTTTTATCAGAGAAATTCAGCAGAGGGAATCTTATCATTTGTTGTTATATCACGTGGCATATTATCTTTTGCTTATGTAATCAAAATATGAGCATAAATAACCTTCATTTTTGAAATTCAATGACATAGCAATATGCTTTTAAAATGAAAAAAAGTTTATTTTTAATTATGTTATTCATATATTCCTAATTTTTTGCCAAAAAATTCTATTTACTAAATCAGAATGTTTCTCGCGTTTTTCATTTTTATTGAGATTTTCAGATATTTCGACATCCTTTGAATTACAGGTCGCTGTAATATTCAAATATGGCTTCATATGGTTTATGACCATTGCTATAGCATCTTGGAAGTTTTGTTGCACGTTTCAAGGGCTTCCTGAAAATTTCGAAGGCAAAATTATTCGCTTTCCAACATGAATGTCGCTTCTATTATTGTTTTCCAGCTACTGTACTAAATCCGATCGTTTCCCAGCTCTTAGTTCTTTCTGATTGGTTCTCGCGTAATTTTAATCATTGGCTTTGGTCTAGCAATGTGCCTCGATAACATACTGTTGAGTCAATTTTCCTGCTCGTACAAGTCTATATAATTTATTTAAATTTTGCCAATAATAAGAAAAATATCGTTATGGCGTAACATTTTATAGAGCGTTGACGCTTGTTTCGTTGCATTATATAGTTTAGTGCTAGTAACCGGATTTTTTTCTCTATATGAAAAAAAATGGACCACATAAAGCATCTAGGTTTATATGCCTGTATTATCAACGGTTAACTCAGCCAGAGATATGATGAGTTTTGCTATGCCGTCTCAAGCCCAGATAAAGGATGAGAGGTAGCATAGGGCAATTTACATATCCCATAAAACCATATTGTTACGCATCCGAAACGAAATAATATAATTTAGAAAAATCGTTAAGGAGGCCCAGACTCTTTAAGGGCTATAGTGTCAGTAAGTAGTATCAATAGTTGCTTTTGGGATCAATCTATCATCAGGTCTAAGTATCAATAGTAAATCTATATCAATCTGAGGTTCCTTTAACTTATTCCGAAAACCATGGCTACTTCACACAACGTTAAGATTTATATTTTTTTGGATCTGTTTTTTTGTTTTAAACCTTTGTTATTTGTATATTACTCTTTGAGTTCAGACTTAAATGTTTTTGTTTCTCTTCCACTTCATACATCATTTTAAATGTCTGTAAGAAATATTTAATTTCATAACATCGGATGTGTTTCGATTATCCTTAAGCAACATGTTTTATATGTTGGTAAGTTTATTCTTTCGTTATTTCAGAATTTGAATCAAAAATATATAATTGGGGTTTTTTTCTGTTATTTACTTCTAAATGCGACGTCTACAAAAGATGGTATTTTTCATAAATACAATAACAAAATGGAGCAAATTCATGTAAAATTTTGATATTTGCCTCAAAGTAGACAAAAAACAGCACTATTATAAGATCTTATGTCTTTAGGAGTTTATTTGGAACTGCACCTTTTACGTTTATTAATTTTTTAAGTGTTTTATGTTTTTTAATATTTTTGCATTCTATCGATCCTTGATGACACCTATATTGCATATTTTAAATGACAGCCTTTTAACCTTATAAAATTTCGCTTATAGCTGTTATATATTTGATCTAGACCACAGATAAAGTTTTATAAGCGGTTTTTCATCGAATCCTGTCAATAATTTTAACGCAATACACTATGGGCTCTCTGTTTTACTTCGCCCTCTAGAAATTATATGTGATGTTTTATTTCTTTTCGTCTTAATTAGCTTTTTCAGATGTACTATTTTCTCTTACGTTTTTTAATCTTAATATATCATCATATATCTCTTCTTCCGATTTATTGTTTCTCAGAGCTCTTAGTCGTGCTAACTCTGCCTTTTTCTCCTCAGCTGATATATTTTCTTAAGACATTGTAGTCGCAATAAATCGGAATTTTTTTCTCTTCTGCTTATTTGCTCTTAATGTTTTAAGTCGCTCTAGATCTTTATTTTTTTTGCTCTGTAAAATTTTTTCTTTTGGTTTTATCACGTTCGCTAATTTTTTATTTAACCTCTAAGACATATGCGAATTTCTCTTCGTCTGAATGAAGCGTTTTTTTACCTGGCAGAATGTTTTAATTGGTAAGGTAGTTATATAACCTTAAATTTTTTTTGAAAGCGTTTTAGTTTAAACCAATCGCATTTTTTTATGATGTTAATCGAAACAAAAATATTTTATATTTGTTGATCATTGGTCCAATTTACTTTCTCTAGTTATATTGGAGTTATGATTAGAGCCATAAATCGCAATTGTAATGAAACTTAATTAGGTTTAATGTTATTAAGAACCGAAGAATTTATATTTAAAATGAATTCAGATATAGATTATTAAAAATAAAATTTATCCTTTTATGTATAGATTAATTACAATATCAATAATTTTTTTGAAAGTAAGCTTCGAATTAAAAATTTCCAAGAATATTTCTCTCCTGTTCTAGCTAGCTTTTATCTACCTCTTACTCTTTAGTTTGTAATGTTCTCTATCCTGCATTTTGTTTATATCTGAAGTCAAAGCTTTGATTTTAATTATAATTTGGATATTTTGAATTTATAAATTTTACTTTTCCCTACTTAGGTTTGCCTTATCAACGAGCCTATGTGCATTTAAAGCGTATCTTACTTTGATTCATTTATTAGGTTCTTATCTACTCTTTCTGGGTTCCTAGTATTTTTATCCAATTCAAAATTTTTAGTATGGAAAAGAAACGACTTGAATAATTCTTGAGAACTCTTGAGTACATGTATCCTGCTATCAACCAACTATTTAAAAAAATTCTATTCGATGATTTCTAATATACTGTAAAATTCTAGAAAAAAAAATTTAACAAATTGATTTAAATTTTTTTTAAAGGAAAAAACTTAGGAAAATTAAAACAACCAATTTATTATGTTATATTCATGGTAAATACTCCAATTTAGAAAGAAATTTTTACACTTTTACTTCAAATATTTTTTTGAATCAATAGAATCTTTCTAAGTATTTCATGTTCTACTTTCGGATACTAATATTGGTTATTTAAGATGTATGAACAAATCAAAAGAGTCATATCCTAATGCGAGCACTCTTATTGGTGTCTTGTATTTTTTCGAGCCAATAAATATTTCCAAGTGAATCGTCGTCGTCGAAACATTACTTGATAATAAAAAAATTGGTATTTGCATCACAAGAACAACATATTTTAATATTTTTCAATTTTTACTATAAAATGTTAAAAAAAAGAAATTTTTTGTTTAATCTACGTAATAATCCGAAAAAGGGTAGATTCTAAAACCACAATTATTTTATTTTTCCTGCCATAATGAATATAAAATTTACGATTTATTAAGTTCACCCTGAGTCCGTACAATGAAAGATAATTCGTTGTACATCCTCAGGTCTCTTTTTATCACTTATACATTAAGAGTATGACATGTATATTTAAAGAAAAAAAATAATGAAATTATTTAAAGAGACAACAATCTTTTATATAAATATTTTAAAATTCCTGTGATTTGAAATATATGATTTGTCATTTTATATTTTAATAATATCCTAGTCTTCATTCGCCTGGCTGTATATATGTTGGATTTTATATGTATTTTCCTAACAAAAAATTTATTTACGTCATATCTTGTCTGGAAGAATTGGTCACATATTAGAATTTCATTTTGATACAAATCCTAACTAATAAATCTTCGTATACGATGATAGACGAAATTAATTGTATTTTCAGTTTTGGCAGAAATCTTTCATCTTGTTTTCTCCACATAATAAAAAATCAAATGCATTAGGATATATTTCATCGGTTAAAGCAGTATTTGTGAGTTTTTTTGGATGTTAAAGTTTGGGCTATATTAAATCCCTCCTTATTTTCAAGCTTTATTGTATCGTCATATAATATCCACATTTTGTTTATATATTATCATTATGGAAATATCCGAAAATAAATTTATGTGAAATTCTACATTTCGCCTGTAACATCCATTTCTACTTGCTTTTAGTGTAAGTATTCAAAGAGAGTTGAAAAATACTCTCTCTTTTTTAACATTCAGAATTTAATTAATTTTACCTAAAAATTTATTTGGTGGTTATTTTAAGTTCTATGTCGGTTTTAAATACAGACCTTAATGTTGATTTTGGCATATAGTTCTATCTTTTTCTCGATAAATTCTTTTCCAACTTCTTACAAAAGTGAAATTATATATTTATATTCTATAAAGAATTCGTATTACTCTATCTATTTGTAATGATACCAAAAATAATTTGGATTCTTTAATTTCCAATATTTCATAAATAAATATTTTAATTAACCTTATTAAGCATATAATGCTATTATTTAATCTTGGTTTTTGCAAAAATTGAATAGAATTAAATAAAATAATTCACATTCTATTTACACTAAAACCATGTAGGCTGATGTATTTTTACAGCGAAGAAACGAAATTGCAATTTTTTAAAACATATAATTTTTATTTTAGAATCCATAAATTATAGATTAATAAATTTTTAATTAAACATATAAATATTTTTTATATAAAATATTTGAGAAACCGCTTGAGCAATAAATTAAAGAAAATTTTTTATAATTTGAGTTTTAAAAAACTAATTTGTCATTTATAAAAAAAAAATTTATTATATGAAATTTTTAACTGTTACTATACAATTTATATTTAAGAGAAATTTAAAATCGAACCCTAAAAAATGAAGACAAAACTAAATTTAAAAGCCATGATGTATTTTAGTGGTATAATACTATTATTAAATTGTATTTATGAATATTTATATATGAATCAACTATTGGAAATAAACAAACTGAATAAAATAATCGAGAAAATGGCTGACGTTCGTTTTGAATATCTTAGTAAGCACATGCGATCGAATTTTCTTTTGATTTTCGAGAATGGATCAGACCAAGAAAGATCATTTAAATTGCCAAATAAAAATTGTGATAAATATTTAGTCACATATATGAATAACAATACATTTAAAGTAGAATATTATAACGATGATACTTCATTATTAAAATATTTAGAATCATTCGATAAATTAAATACTTTATATTGTTTTACATCCGAATCACTTATATTTTTTATTAGAAATTTAATGAAAAATGGGTTTAAAGCTTTTCTCAATAGCAAAATTATTTCTAAACTTTTTATACCAGAAATATTTAAATTGCAGTGTGATGTAGTGGAAAGTTACAAAAAAATGGAAAAGAACTTTTTTAAATGTAAAATAGTTAAAAATACAAAAATATTTGTTAAGAAATGTATTTTTAAATCTTTTACAACCTATTATTTTATTTTTTCTGAAATTCAATCGTCAAAACCATTTGATCAGAAATATGACTTTATAGAAACGATCCCAAAGAATCCAAATGGTATCAAAAACGACAAAGATTATAATTATACTTTAAATATTTACAATCAAATAGAAAAAATATTACAAAATAAAATAAAAAGTGTAAATTATGGAACAAAAAAAATGGATTGGTTTTCTGAAATAATTGAATTGATTCTCGATCTGCTAGTTAAAGAAAATATATTTAAAAATAAAGTATCAATTGCAGAATTTCCCGAAATTGTTACAAAACTATTTCCTACTGCAATAAATGAATATGAAACTGGAAATTTTTACTTTGATGATAAAGCTATTGTTGGTTTAGATTTCAGCTTGATTTTAGAAAGTTCTGATATAATTCATCTTTTTAATGAAGACAATGTAAATGCAATTTTAAGAAATACTGCAGTAATTTATTTTACGAAAATGGTAACTGTTTATCATTAAAACATTTGTTTCTACCATTTATTTCAATTTTATAAATTATAGCCAATAAATGTAAAAACTATATTTAAAATATCAAGATATTTTTGTTCAATGGCAGTCTAGCCATGTATCCTACTATTCTAATTCTCTTTTATTTACTCAATTTATCGGGTTATATCATCATTTATATAATTCAGTAATATCCCGACTACGATGAAAAGCACTCATTTGGAAATGTTAATTGGAAAAAATGCAAAACATTAACAATAAGGTGAGAAGTAGAACACGAAACACTTAGAAATATTCTATTGTTTTAAAAGAATATTATAAATTTTTTTTTCTAAATTGTAGTATATTGCAAGAATATCACATCTATTTTTAAATATCACATCTTTTTAAGAAATAGTGACATGTTTTATATTATTTTCACGGAATTAACTCAATTTTAGGTTTTACCTTAATAATTGCACTCAAAACTTCACCCCTACGATAACTACATCATAAATACTTTCATTTGAATAAGGTTTAGAACCTAGTAAATAGGCGAGGCAGTCACCCGGAGCTTTTTGTATCTGTTGCATGGTGTTTACTAGCAGATTGAAACCCATTCTGGGTTCCTAAGACTATGCAACATCCCTGATTACTCCACACTTGCTGAACTTAATAAACTTCACAGTTAAGATATTTCTCGGCGAATTACATGAACTCCACCTAGACAATGTAATCTCATACCTCAGGTATAACCTGTTACTTATGCCTCCCCGGCATTAAAGGTTTTCATTTTTTCCTAGGCGCTAAGTCTTCTAACTCGAGTGAGCAAGACTAGACTTCCTTGCTTTTTCATGACAATTACCTACTGTTTAATTGCTGTCTCTGATCTAGTTACATAAAAAACTACAAATAAATTTGTAGAAAACGTTTCGCCATTTCGTAGATCCTCTCCTCTTCATAAAAACTTCTATCGAACAACCGAAGATACAGTGTGGTTTTATTCCCACAAAAAATTCAAACAATGATCTTCACATCAGTTTCACATACTCAGTCTCAAGCAGATGGTTTCTCATGTGGCTATTTTCTTTCCATGCCCACTATGCCGGGTGCAGAATCAGCTTAGAGTGTTCTCTGCTTGTTGCAGGGGGCAACTAAAAGGTACTGGTCCTCCAGATTTGGGGATGGCGTAGGGCTAACAAACCACCCTTTAAAACCACCTTGTTAGGAAACCGGAAAAAAAAACTAATCCACTGAAAAAAGACCGATGAGCAGCCAAAGCTCTTGCAGGGTTGTACTGCTGATTATGATGATATTCCTTCTTTCAAAAAAAAAATACTTATAATACTATAACATATTTTAATAGCCTAAAGCCAAAGTTTAATTTTTTAAAAGGAAAAATGTAAAACCATTTAAATTATATAAAATTAAATGATACCTAATAGGATGTGAGTTTTTTTATTTAAAGAATATATATTTGCGAAATGGGGATTCTTTTATTCGAAAACTCATTTTAATAGTAGTTTTTTGTTGAATAAATATCCTAACCTTTTAAAACCGTGGTATTTATTACATTGTTTGAATGAATATTCGAAGTTTGCGGCTTAATATGGATAATTGCTCTCCTAATGGCCTGTCGGTGTCCCTTTTATACCTAAATCACAAGGAAAAATCTAAAAAATGTGATAACCGTGTAATATGAGAGGCAGTTGCCCGGCTTCGTTAATGTATGTTGCTTTCAGTGTTAATTCAGGTCGTAACTCAAATTGCACTCCTAGAACTAGCAGCATTTTTAATACTCTATACCGCTTGAGCCGGATAAATTTTCAGTCAAATATATTTCCGGAACTTAATGAAGTCCATCCAGATGTTGCAATCTCATACTAACAACTATAGGTTGCTACTTAAAACTGTAAATATTAAGTTTATGTTGTTTCGTATCTTCCAGGCGCTAAATCTTCTTGTCTTAATTGGAAAAACTTGTTTATCATCCCTATACATACAATTTTTAACAAATTCAGTCATGGTTTCCAATCTAGCTACATAAAAACTTACAAAACAAGATTCTAGAAAATGATTTACTATTTTGTAGAAGTTCTCCTAGATGTTCAAATTACCGGTGAATCAACTTAAAATGTAATGTGATTTTCATCCTATCACATATTCAATCAATGAATTTCACAGTAATTTTACAATCCTTTTGCTAAATAGATAGTTTTTAATTGGATTATTTTCTTTCGCATTTATAGTATACAATAATGTATTTTGGTGTACATAAAGAGCATGTCAAAATTATCAAAATACCGAAAATATGAAGTACATTCAGTAAAAGGGAATAGAAACATTCGGAAAAGACTATACTAGATGTCATAAAACATTTTTTCATTAAACCTACAGTTCTTGAATAAATATATATATGGGTCTTTAAAACAAATTAGGTGTACTTTGTTTAGAAACTTTAAAAATGAGTATGTAAAATTAAAATTCGATACAGATATCAAATAAATTGAAATTCGGAATAATGGACAAAATATTTTTGTTTTGAATAAGAAATTAGATAAGTCTACACCAAACGAGTCGAAAACAATTAAATCTGAATATTCTTAAAATTAAATAAATGGAAATGATGAAAAGTCTTACTTATCGGTCAAACATTTGATCATATTTATAAACTTACTGCCGAGAAAATTTATATCTGATAACCTGAGATTTAATTGTAACAAAATACTATAGTATGGAGTTAAAAAGACTTCTTACCAGTAATACAAAATTTCGCAATTGTCGTTGGGCTCAAAAATGATTAGAACTGTTTTTTTGATTCACACGAAGAAAGAATTAAGCTCAAGTTCCGAGGAGATTTAAGGAAAGACATCATCTGCAATCTTTAAGAACCTAAGGGTCATAAATAACCCATTTCTATTGTATATAGACCAATGAAAATATGTCACAGTACAAACGGAAATTTTAAATAATTCTGAAATGTGTGTAAAATAGATAAAATCGAAACATTAACTTAAAATGTTGGAAAAAGCATCAAATATAAAGAACAGATGAAATAGAATTCAAAAAATCTAGAAAAAACGAGAAATAAAACAACCAAATATTTAGTAAATTTGATTTTTAAATATTTTTGACTACTTGTTCTACAGCTTTATTTTTTTCAATCTATGATGATCTCGCATTAAAAAAATCTAGTTTCAATTTTTTTTATATTCATTTGTTCTATTTCAAAGAATATCATATAAGACTATTCGTTTTAGATTTTTACATTTAACTTAATATTTTATTAATCTAAAAGTTTATATCTGAAAGCAAAGTTTAACGAACATAATTTAATAAAGTTATACTATTTTGTATTTAAAAAAATATTTGTTGAAATATTTGACATTCATTAAGAATTTTCGCAATAATAAAAAATATTCTAAAAATAGTATATAAACCACAACATGATTCTTTTTTTGAAATTTGCAGAATAAATTTTATGGGGATCCTCTTTTAGGATCTGATACGGTACATGAATAGCCTACGAGCTCATTCGTTCTTGTTTCAGATCCTCTTTTAGTTAGAAAATATATTTTTTTGATGATATCGTTGGTTTTGATTTCTTTAAAATCTAAAAACGAATTCCAATGACTAAACAGAATATTTTAAAATGATTGTCGAGGAATAATATTAAGACAAGATGCTAACTTTAACTAAATTTTTTGGTAAAATACACTCATCTAAAACAGCATTACTTTATTTCAAATACTGTATGTGTATCAAAATACTCGAAAATCAATGTATGGTTTAATAATTTCTGAAATTTTTTAGAAAATTTGGTATTAGTTCTTTTTTTGTGGAGTGATGATATTGGATTAGATAGTAAACGCAATTAAATTAATATTTAAGCGGGAAATTATTTGCTATGTTTTTTATTATAATTCTTTTTTAAAAATAATAAATTTATTGGCTATCTAGTTATAATTTTCATACTAACCGGTTCATATGAGTATTTATTGTTTTAATAAAGAAATTTAGAAGAATATTTTTTCATTAAACATTGGCAATTGTCATGAAACCGCGAAATCCTCTAAAGAATCAATATATTTTATAGAGACTGTTTTTACATTATTTCATTTCGATAAGAATATTAAATATAATCTTGCACTAGTTATATTAGCATAATAAAACTTATTTAAAAATATGTGATATTTTTAAATAAGGGCAAGTTTTATATTTGTTTTCATGGCAAAAACGCAGTTCTGGGTTTAACATAAATAACTGCTACCCCAAACTCCATCATTACTCCCTGCGATACCTACATCCCAAAGGCTTTCATCTACCAGGTGTGTAGAACCTAATTAATAGGCGAAGCGGTTACCGGTAGTTCGTTAATGTTCGTTGCATGGAGTGTGATCAAAGACCGAAGCCCTCTCCTGGGATGCTTCGAGACTATGCAGCATTCCCACTTACTCTACACTTTCTGAACCCAATAAACTTCCAGCTAGTATATTTCGAGATTTCATGGGGTCCCCTGCGTGCATGTCATACCACAGGTATAACCTGCTACTTGCTTTCTTGGCTTTAAATGGTTTTTGTTTTGTATCTCCCGGCGCCAGTCTTCTAACCCGAGTGAGCAGGCTAGGTTTCCTGCTTTTACATGGCAATTACCTACATGTTCAGCTGCAGTCTGCAATCTGGTTACATAAAAAACTACAAATAAATCCGAGGAAAAAGTTCCTCAATTTCTTAGAACTCTCCTCTTCATAACAACTCCATAGAAACAACCGAAGATGTAGTATGGTTGTATTCCCACCAAAAATCCAAACAATGATCTTCACACCAGTTTCACACACTCATTGCAAGCAGAAAGGTTTTTATGTGGTTATCCTCCCTCCAAAAAATATTTCATAAATAAATATTTTAATTAACCTTATTAAGCATATAATGCTATTATTTAATCATGGTTATTGCAAAAATTGAATAGAATTAAATAAAATAATTCACATTCTATTTACACTAAAACCATGTAGGCTGATGTATTTTTACAGCGAAGAAACGAAATTGCAATTTTTTAAAACATATAATTTTTATTTTAGAATCCATAAATTATAGATTAATAAATTTTCTATTAAACATAGAAATAATTTTTATATAAAATATTTGAGAAACCGCTTGAGCAATAAATTAAAGAAAATTTTTTATAATTTGAGTTTTAAAAACTAATTTGTCATTTATAAAAAAAATTTATTATATGAAATTTTTAACTGTTACTATACAATTTATATTTAAGAGAAATTTAAAATCGAACCCTAAAAAATGAAGACAAAACTAAATTTAAAAGCCATGATGTATTTTAGTGGTATAATACTATTATTAAATTGTATTTATGAATATTTATATATGAATCAACTATTGGAAATGAACAAACTGAATAAAATAATCGAGAAAATGGCTGAGGTTCGTTTTGAATATCTTAGTAAGTACATGCGATCGGATTTCCTTTTGATTTTCGAGAATGGATCAGACCAAGAAAGATCATTTAAATTGCCAAATAAAAATTGTGATAAATATTTAGTCACATATATGAATAACAATACATTTAAAGTAGAATATTATAACGATGATACTTCATTATTAAAATATTTAGAATCATTCGATAAATTAAATACTTTATATTGTTTTACATCCGAATCACTTATATTTTTATTAGAAATTTAATGAAAATGGGTTTAAAGCTTTTCTCAATAGCAAAATTATTTCTAAACTTTTTATACCGAAATATTTAAATTGCAGTGTGATGTAGTGGAAGTTACAAAAAATGGAAAGAACTTTTTAAATGTAAATAGTTAAAAATACAAAATATTTGTTAGAAATGTATTTTTAAATCTTTTACAACCTATTATTTTATTTTTTTGAATTCAATCGTCAAAACCATTTGATCGAAATATGACTTTATAGAAACGATCCCAAGAATCCAATGGTATCAAAACGACAAAGATTATAATTATACTTTAAATATTTACAATCAAATAGAAAAATATTACAAAATAAAATAAAGTGTAATTATGGAACAAAAAAATGGATTGGTTTTCTGAAATAATTGAATTGATTCTCGATCTGCTAGTTAAAGAAAATATATTTAAAAATAAAGTATCATTGCGATTTCCCGAATTGTTACAAAACTATTTCCTACTGCAATAAATGAATATGAACTGGAATTTTTACTTTGATGATAAAGCTATTGTTGGTTTAGATTTCAGCTTGTTTTGAAAGTTCTGATATAATTCATCTTTTTAATGAAGACAATGTAAATGCAATTTTAAGAAATACTGCAGTAATTTATTTTACGAAAATGGTAACTGTTTATCATTAAAACATTTGTTTCTACCATTTATTTCAATTTTATAAATTATAGCCAATAAATGTAAAAAATATATTTAAAATATCAAGATATTTTTATTCAATGGCAGTCTAGCCATGTATCCTACTATTCCAATTCTCTTTTATTTACTTAATTTTTCAGATTATATCATCATTTATATAATTCAGTAATATCCCGACTACGATGAAAAGCACTCATTTGGAAATGTTAATTGGAAAAAATGCAAAACATTAACAATAAGGTGAGAAGTAGAACACGAAACACTTAGAAATATTCTATTGTTTTAAAAGAATATTATAAATTTTTTTTTCTAAATTGTAGTATATTGCAAGAATATCACATCTATTTTTAAATATCACATCTTTTTAAGAAATAGTGACATGTTTTATATTATTTTCACGGAATTAACTCAATTTTAGGTTTAACATTAATAATTGCACTCAAAAACTTCACCCCTACGATAACTACATCATAAATACTTTCATTTGAATAAGGTTTAGAACCTAGTAAATAGGCGAGGCAGTCACCCGGAGCTTTTTGTATCTGTTGCATGGTGTTTACTAGCAGATTGAAACCCATTCTGGGTTCCTAAGACTATGCAACATCCCTGATTACTCCACACTTGCTGAACTTAATAAACTTCACAGTTAAGATATTTCTCGGCGAATTACATGAACTCCACCTAGACAATGTAATCTCATACCTCAGGTATAACCTGTTACTTATGCTTCCTCGGCATTAAAGGTTTTCATTTTTTCCTAGGCGCTAAGTCTTCTAACTCGAGTGAGCAAGACTAGACTTCCTTGCTTTTTCATGACAATTACCTACTGTTTAATTGCTGTCTCTGATCTAGTTACATAAAATACTACAAATAAATTTGTGGAAAACGTTTCGCCATTTCGTAGATCTTCTCCTCTTCATAAAAACTTCTATCGAACAACCGAAGATACAGTGTGGTTTTATTCCCACAAAAAATTCAAACAATGATCTTCACATCAGTTTCACATACTCAGTCTCAAGCAGATGGTTTCTCATGTGGCTATTTTCTTTCCACGCCCACTATGCCGGGTGCAGAATCAGCTTAGAGTGTTCTCTGCTTGTTGCAGGAGGCAACTAAAAGGTACTGGTCCTCCAGATTGGGGGATGGCGTAGGGCTAACAACCCACCCTTTAAAACTACCTTGTTAGGAAACCGGAAAAAAAAACTAATCCACTGAAAAAAGACCGATGAGCAGCCAAGGCTCTTGCAGGGTTGTACTGCCGATTATGATGATATTCCTTCTTTCAAAAGAAATAAATACTTATAATACTATAAAATATTTTAATAGCCTGAAGCCAAAGTTTAATTTTTTAAAAGGATAAATGTAAAACCATTTAAATTAGAAAAAAATTTAATGATGCCTTCTAGGATGTTGGTTTTTTTTCATTATAAAGAATATATATTTTCAAAAAGGTCTTTCTTCTATTCGAAAACACATTTTAATAGTAGTTTTTTGTTGAATAAATATCCTAACCTTTTAAAACCGTGGTATTTATTACATTGTTTGAATGAATATTCGAAGTTTGCGGCTTAATATGGATAATTGCTCTCCTAATGGCCTGTCGGTGTCCCTTTTATACCTAAATCACAAGGAACAATCTAAAAAATGTGATAACCGTGTAATATGAGAGGCAGTTGCCCGGCTTCGTTAATGTATGTTGCTTTCAGTGTTAATTCAGGTCGTAAGTCACTTTGCACACCCAGAACTAGCAGCATTTTCAATACTCTATACCGCTTGAGCCGGATAAATTTTCAGTCAAATATATTTCCGGAACTTAATGAAGTCCATCCAGATGTTGCAATCTCATACTAACAACTATAGGTTGCTACTTAAAACTGTAAATATTAAGTTTATGTTGTTTCGTATATTCCAGGCGCTAAATCTTCTTGTCTTAATTGGAAAAACTTGTTTATCATCCCTATACATACAATTTTTATCCAATTCAGTCATGGTTTCCAATCTAGCTACATAAAAACCTACAAAACAAGATTGTAAAAAGATTTACTATTTTGGAGAAGTTCTCCTACATATATAAATTACCGGTGAATCAACTGAAAATGTAATGTGATTTTCATCCTATCACATATTCAATCAATGAATTTCACAGTAATTTTACAATCTTTTTGCTAAACATATAGTTTTTAATTGGATTATTTTCTTTCACACTTAAAGTATTCAATAATGTATTCTGATGTACATAAAGAGCGTGTTAAAATTATTAAAAACCGAAAATAAGAAGTACATTTAGTAAAAGGGAATAGAAACATTCGGAAAGGATTATACCAGACGATATAAAACATTTTTTTCATTAAACCTACAGTTCTTGAATAAATATATATATGGGTCTTTAAAACAAATTAGGTGTACTTTGTCTAGAAACTTTAATGTACGTATTTTAAATTGAAGTTCGATCCAGATATCAAAATATATTTGAAATTCGGAATAATGGACAAAATATTTTTGTTTTGAATACGAAATGAGATAAGTTCACACCAAACGAGTCGAAAACAATTAAATCTGAATATTCTTAAAATTAAATAAATTGAAATGATGAAAAGTCTTACTTATCGGTCAAACATTTGATAATATTTATAAACTTAGTGCCGAGAAAATTTATATCTGATAACCTGAGATGGTATTGTAACAAAATACTATAGTATGGAGTTAAAAAGACTTCTTACCAGTAATACAAAATTTCGCAATTGTCGTTGGGCTCAAAAATGATTAGAACCGTTTTTTTTTGATTCACACGAAGAAAGAATTAAGCTCAAGTTCCGAGGAGATTTAAGGAAAGACATCATCTGCAATCTTTAAGAACCTAAGGGTCATAAATAACCCATTTCTATTGTATATAGACCAATGAAAATATGTCACAGTACAAACGGAAATTTTAAATAATTCTGAAATGTGTGTAAAATAGATAAAATCGAAACATTAACTTAAAATGTTGGAAAAAGCATCAAATATAAAGAACAGATGAAATAGAATTCAAAAAATCTAGAAAAAACGAGAAATAAAACAACCAAATATTTAGTAAATTTGATTTTTAAATATTTTTGACTACTTGTTCTACAGCTTTATTTTTTTCAATCTATGATGATCTCGCATTAAAAAAATCTAGTTTCAATTTTTTTATATTCATTTGTTCTATTTCAAAGAATATCATATAAGACTATTCGTTTTAGATTTTTACATTTAACTTATTATTTTATTAATCTAAAATTTTATATCTGAAAGCAAAGTTTAACGAACATAATTTAATAAAGTTATACTATTTTGTATTTAAAAAAATATTTGTTGAAATATTTGACATTCATTAAGAATTTTCGCAATAATAAAAAATATTCTAAAAATAGTATATAAACCACAACATGATTCTTTTTTTGAAATTTGCAGAATAAATTTTATGGGGATCCTCTTTTAGGATCTGATACGGTACATGAATAGCTTACGAGCTCATTCGTTCTTGTTTCAGATCCTCTTTTAGTTAGAAAATATATTTTTTTGATGATATCGTTGGTTTTGATTTCTTTAAAATCTAAAAACGAATTCCAATGACTAAACAGAATATTTTAAAATGATTGTCGAGGAATAATATTAAGACAAGATGCTAACTTTAAACTAAATTTTTTGGTAAAATACACTCATCTAAAACAGCATTACTTTATTTCAAATACTGTATGTGTATCAAAAATACTCGAAAAATCAATGTATGGTTTAATAATTTCTGAAATTTTTTAGAAAATTTGGTATTAGTTCTTTTTTTTGTGGAGTGATGATCAATTGGATTAGATAGTAAACGCAATTAAATTAATATTTAAGCGGGAAATTATTTGCTATGTTTTTTATTATAATTCTTTTTTAAAAATAATTAATTTATTGGCTATCTAGTTATAATTTTCAATACTAACCAGGTTCAAATATGAAAGTATTTATTGTTTTAATAAAGAAATTTAAGAAGAATATTTTTTTCATTAAACATTGGCAATTGTACATGAAACCGCGAAATCCTCATAAAAGAATCAATATATTTTATAGAGACTGTTTTTACATTAATTTCAATTTCGATAAGAATATTAAATATAATCTTGCACTAGTTATATTAGCATAATAAAACTTATTTAAAAATATGTGATATTTTTAAATAAGGGCAAGTTTTATATTTGTTTTCATGGCAAAAACGCAGTTCTGGGTTTAACATAAATAACTGCTACCCCAAAACTCCATCATTACTCCCTGCGATACCTACATCCCAAAGGCTTTCATCTACCAGGTGTGTAGAACCTAATTAATAGGCGAGGCAGTTGCCCGGAGTTCGTTAATGTCCGTTGCATGGAATGTGATCGAGGGCCGAAGCCCCCCTGGGCTCCCCCAAGACTATGCAGCATTCCCACTTACTCTACATTTTCTGAACCCAATAAACTTCCAGCTAAGATATATTTCAGAGATTTACATGGGGTCCACCTATACAGTGCAATGTCATACCAACAGGTATAACCTACTAATTAGTATTCCTTGTCTTTCTAAGGGGGTTATTTTAAATCACCCGGGTGCTAAGTCTTTTAACCTGAGTGAACAAGGATAGGTTTCCATGCTTATACATGGCAATTACCTACACTTTCAGCTGTGGTCTGCAATCCAGTTACATAAAAAACTACAAATAAATTTGTAGAAAAAGTTTCGCAATTTCGTATACCCCTTATCCTCATAACAAACCCATAGAACAACCGAAGATATAGTCTTGGTTATGTCCCACCAAAAATTCAAACAATTATCTTCGCACCAATGTCACATACATATTACCAAGCAGATAATTTTTTATGTGGTTATCCTCCCCCACTGTCAAGTTATATTCGAAGAATAAGTGTTAAACATTGATTATCTTTAGTAAAAATATTTTTTCAGACTATTCAAAAATATATTAAACCATTGTAATTTGCTAGTTCATCAAAAAAATATTGTTTAAAAATTGTTAGAGAGCCATAAATGCAACAAGGAGTACAAAGTGATTTAAAGATTCGAAATAATTGCTTCAAATTATTCTGTTATTTAAATTATTTAAGAAGGTAATTGTATAAAAATATAAAGGCAATCCGACTAAAAACAATTAATAAGATAAATTTATTTTACTCGCTAAAATGTTCGATAAGAGAAGATTTTTCCTTTGTTGATCCGGTATTAAGAAATCTAATATACTTATGCACAATATCTTTATTGATAACCATAAAATTTGTAAGTGCTGCTTCATTTATCTCACTAAATCTAGAAATCATATCCTGAATAAAATTTTCTTGGTATTTATCTATGGATTTCTCTTTTTGAATAATAGATTGCTCTGTTTCCTTTTCTAAGTATTTGCCCATCAATTCGGATCTTGCTCTAAATGCGTCATCAATTTCATCTCTGAATTTACTAGCTTGCTCTTTTAAACAGGAATATAAGAATTTAAGAATCTCTTCTTTCCGTTCTGTGTTAGTCTTGTGTCTTAAATATAATTCAAGATTTTCAATAGGTTTAAGAATTTTTGAAATGGCTTTTACTATAACTTCTTCTTTTTCACCTAAAATTAAATCCGAGCATATTTGAAAAAGTAAATTTGGTTCAAAAATTGAACCGCCTAAATTAAATTCCATACGAATTTCATTAAGCTTTTTATGATTATATTGTGAGATTGGTGCATTTGATTCTATAAATTCTTGAATAAATTCCCTTTTTTCTCTTTGTATCGATTTACTGAGATTCTGCGTTTCAATAATAGATCTACGTAGGGCTTTTATCATCTTTGAGTATTTAAAATCTTTGGTATCGAAATCCTTAACTTCAATAAGCTCCAATATTTCATCTGATGAATATTTTTGTAGATTTTTTTTGAGTTCATGTAACTCTTCAATAAACAAACTTTTTGCGATTTGTGATTTATCTCTATCAAAGTAATAATTTCTAAATTCCAACGCTTTTTTTAGCTTTGAATCTTTAGACAAATCAATCTTGCGTGAAAAATTCGAAAATATATCAAATAATTTCCACAACTCATCTTTTAAATTGTTTTTGTGTTTCTTTAAATTTAAGATTTTATTTCTTCCGATGAAAATAACGGTTTCAATAATTTTTTCAAGATATTTATCGCTCATATTATTTATTTCAATTATAAATAGAAAACTATTCAAATTTAAAATTGTTTCGTACAGCAATTCTTCGCGTAAACCGGGTATAATAAGATCCGGGTTTGTTACTGGATCTTTTATTTCTGTCTCGTATGGCATTTTCTCTGTTATTTTTTTCAATTGTACACGTTTTTCACTTAAGTGTTCACTTGAATCATCTAAATCCGGATTCAAAAAAGAACTTAGAAGCTTTATAAACAATATGATTAACATGAGTTTGTTTTCTTTCTTTCTTTTGTTTTTCTTCTGAAACTTTGTAATAAATTTTAACAACAAACATTTTGTATATCTTTGTTATGAATTTAAAAATTGATGCATGTACTTTACAAAATACAATTTTTAATTTTTAAAATTTGTTTTATATCGCGATACTAGTATTAGAAAAGATTTAATTTTACATTTTGTCTTTCTTTGTACAATATGAAACTTTAAACAAAGAAAATTTATTTCTTAAAAGAATAATTAAAAAGATTAAAAAAATAGTATTGATGTTTTGTATTCTTTGAACAGACATAAAGTTAATAAAGGACAATTTAAATTGAATACTTTTTCAGTCTAGCGATTTAAAAAAGTAATAATAATCTAAACGACAATGTCGAAAAATATTTGCATGTTGTCATGAACACATTGAAAATTTTACAAACTATATTTTAAGACAGTTTCATTTTTGACGGATTAAATCTTTATAAATATCATTTTGTATTTAAAATTTTATCTTTCAAATAGTTATGAAAAGTAAATTCGAAATTGATTGCCAATACAGAAAATTAAAATATAAATTTGAACAAAAAAACTATTTTAAACTCTAGGAAGATTGAATACTATATGCTTCTCTATGACAACTTTGGCTGTTTAGTTTGGATAATATTACACTTCAAATACCTAGTCTCAATATAAATAGGAACTAAAAATGATAGTCCATATTAAATCAAATAGATGCGAAGAAAAAGTAAGAAAAATTACATTTCTTTATCTTTTAATTCTAAACCAAAGATTCGTTCTGAAAAATACATGAGAAGAAGAAATATAAACGAGCTAACTTGTTTATGTTTAATTTTAAGCCGTGAATATTACATTTTAAAATAAAAAAATACAAAATTTATTTTTTGAGTATAAAATTGTTTAGAACGAAACAGATACCATATTTTAAATTAGAAAAAAAGCAATTAACTTATTAATTAGGCCAAATTGACAATCAAGCTGTTGTATAAGGTAAATTTTTTTGATTTAAAATTTTCTTATATTTCTTATTTATTTTTTGCTAGTAGAAGAAAAATTATGGCAGTTAAACGCACATTTGAAATTGTGGATAAATATCAATAGTTTATTTGCTTGAATTTAGAAGTTGGAATACATTTATAAACATTGAGCAAATATATATCCTATATATATTTAACTATTAACATATTTTTCAGCCAATATCTGATAAAGAAATAAGCACCTGTATTTTTTTTATCACTGTGATTCTATATCGATTTAATTCTTACTTACTCAGTCATTCTGTTCTTCTTTTACTATCGAAGTCAAGGATTAACAAATTAAAGTTTCTATTTGTTGCTTTAAAGTCTTATAACTCGGGATTATAGGGGATGTACCTATAAATCCAATAAGTTTTAATTCCACCAAAATGGCAACAATGATATTCCCATTATTTCAATGCACTAGTTTCCAAGCCGATAGTTTTTATTGTGATTATTCTTCTTTCGCGTATCAATTTAAATAACAAACTGACAATTAAAAAAATAATTTTAACCAGAAGATTTTTCAATATTTATTTATAAAATTGAATATCCCGCAAAAATTATAGTTAGTATGTATGAGTTTGATGAACCAATAAAAATAACTAGAAATCAAATTAGAGAATTTAAATATTTTTTTTAAAGTTTTTTTTTTCATAATACAATCTAATTCAAATGTAAATTAGTTATTAACATCTTACTTGTAACCGATGACATAATAGGAACATAAAAAGATGATAGAGTATAATATTATTGATAAATTTGATGCAAATTGATAATCTTATATTAAAATTTGATACAACAGAAAGAAAATCAATATATTTGTAAGAAAAACTGGTGTTTATGAAAAAGGAAAAACTAATGAAATATAATCATTATTTTTTAAAAATGATACAATGTAAATATATAAATTATGCCACTAATCACTAATAAATTTAGTTAATTTGTCCTTAAATGTTGCTCAAATATGAGACTGTAGGATATATACAAATAAAAAATTTATGTTTTTTAGAATATAGCAGACATATAGGATTTGAAAAAAAATAATTTAAAAATATTAACAAAGAAAGCATAAATATGAAACTGCGGGTTTCACTTTGTTAATCTATCAATTAGTAAATATATAATGCAAAATTTTAGTGAACCAAGTTAAATTATGTGTAATTCAAATAATTTTGTAGTCAATAGAGCCATAAATTAAGTTATTCTGACAATTTTTTAACTAAAGTATATTTTAAATTAAATTTAATTATTTGCAAGGCGAGTATTATATATTTTTTATGTTTATACTGCTAAGTAAATGCTAAAAGTAGTTGGATCGTTTTTAACAGAAAAAGTCTATATTTCTAATAAAGGACTCCATTTCAATCATAATATCATCTGGTATCCTATTATATTCAAAAAATATGGTAGTGTTTAAAAATTTTATCTGCTCTTTGATTATTTCTAAATCTTGAATGAGCATTTCAGGAAAAATTGTAGGTGAAAAAATAATAAATAAATATTCTAATGTCATTCGATTTATATGAGAGTTGTTCGATATCAAGGTAAACATATCGAAAATAGCTAGAAGTAATTTACGAGAGTCTTCACAAAAGGTAAAGGGAAAATACTTTTCAATGATTTTAATTTCATCAGAATTTACCTTGCCTAAAAACAATCGATTTAAAGTAGGAACAATCGATTTTTGTATCAATCCATTTAAATTTTTACGAATATACAATTTTAAAATTGCTGCATTTGTATCGATTCCATATTTTTCAAATTCGTACGTTTTATCTGTTTCAATTGTTTTGAAAATATTTTCATATTCAATTTTATTACCCGGAATACGAAATATACCAGGATGATTTACACCATGAATCTTTAAATAATCGATTAATTCAAATATAAATTCATCAACATGTTTTCTATAAAATATTTTTTTTGGTCTTCTAAAAAATACAAATCTATAAATTTGGATAAAGTATTCTTTAATATTATTAACCGATAACATATAAAGTTTGTAGCAACAATAAAATCCTAAAAAGTTTTTACTTGCAAGTCGTAGATTTTCATAAAACATTTTTTTTTCTTATCGCAATTTTTGAGCCATCGCAATAAATATTATACATTTTCTGATTAACGTATCTTCTTATTTTTTCTTATCTGAAACAAACCTATCAATTTTTCACCCAAAATTTGGAAATTTAAATATTCTTTTAACTAACCTTTTCTTAATCTAATCTTTCTACAACAAATAACCATAAATTTCAAATTTTGTTAGTTTTCACTTTAAATTTTACTCGTTTTTAATTTATAGAAATTACATTCAATAATCAAAAAATTTTTAATTGATAATTTATTTTTGAACATTATATCTTTTTTTGACGAATCAGATTTTAAGGTAAACATTAAAGTTTTTTCATAATCTTCTCTCTGTTCAAAGGTAGAATTTTTTTCAAAATATTTATAAATTAAGAAACATATGTGTCTCTGTCTCTCATCATACTAAATTCATTTCAATTTAATTTATTCAATTTGAAATTATTTGAATATGAATTTGAATTCTTAGCATTCTTTATCTTCTGATATTTCTCCATATAATTATGTAATTTATGTTCAAGCTTATTTAATAACTGTAAACAATTTCCAAGCATCTTCTTTTTAGTGCTAAAAATATTTTTTTAATTTTTACTTGTGTTTTCTTTTTCTTGTCTTCTTGTACCTCCATCTAAATTCTGAGATCTATTTGATCATATGGTTCTAAAATATTTTAAATCTTCTTTAACTTCAGCTTTTTCTCTAAACCAAATTTTTATTTACTTACTTCGATTCCGGATATTTAAAAGAAAACCTTACATAATAAAACATTTACTTCATATTTCAAAGCTGATTTTAATAAGACTGGTTGTTTGATTATTTTATATTCTGGTTAATTTAGTAACAAACTTTTTTTAAAAAATAGATTCTTAATTAAAATTAAGGTATATTTTAATGGAATTCTTGAAAAAAAATTTACTCTGTTTTATATATTTTCCTGTACCCCTTTGAACATTTTTTTCTCTTTTAAATCCGGCTCTTTGTTTATATTTATCATCAGTTCATATGTTGTGGCTTCTCAATCTGGCATAAAGAGCATCCAAGTTTTATTTTTTAAGCTTTTTATACCATCATTCTCGTTTCTTGTTGGTTATAAAAAAAATATCGATTCATTCTAGATTTCAGGTTAATTTATATCACCCATTGATGAAATCACCAACCATTTTAGCAATTGGTACTGAATCAAGTTTTTTTCTTTATCAAAAGAAAAATTTTGACTTTCTTCTTGAGCACTATTGACTGAATGTATGCTCCCACATTCATGAGTACTTAGAGTCATTTAAAAATTGCTTATGGAGTTTTGTCTCAATACTATCTCAGGTTATCACAAAAGAAACTATATCAATATTATACTTACAACTAAGACCGAACTCATTGGCTAATAATTCATATTTTTTTTCTCTTTTCCGTTTCAACTTTCCTAAGTTAATCTTGTGAGGTGCTTGTACTTCAATGGGTGTTATCTTGTTTTAAGTTTTATTCAAAATACATATTACAATTCTATTATTCTGATTTTTGACATTAGGTTTAACCAGGTGTTCACTCTCAGTTCCCCATACTCATTTTAAGAAATATTTAACATGGCGCCCCATTATTTGTTTTATAGATTTGAATTTATATTTATCACAAGGTGTAAGTTTGGACATCTAATCCCTTAATTATGCCGTCTGGTAAATTCATGTCCAAGTATGTTTTCGCATAAGCCGCAAAATTATATTTTTTTATCGAATTTATTGTAATGTTGGCACTTCTTCCTACTCCTCTGGATAAATTTCTACCCTGAAGTAACAGAAAACTGTTTCTTTGCGTGGCCTAATATTGTAATTATATGCCCATCTTTGGAAGTCACTTGTACCCACAGGTTCATTTTTTCTTAGATTTATACATTTCGAATCAAGTTTTTGTTTTTCTATTTCGTAATATAATTTTGCAGGTTAAGTCTTTCTAAGCTCATTTTTACTTTTCTTCTAACCTATTTTTAATTTTAAAAGGCCCAGCACATGTGTGGGATTTGTTTTATTGAAATTAAGATTTTGAATAAATTAGTAAACAATAAATTTTTTAAAAATATCTGAAACCAATTTTTTTAAAAAAAATTATAAAGTTTTAAAAGCCCTTTCGTTTAAGTCTTTATTATAAATAATTTATTTCTTCCTTAAATGGATTTAGATAAAATTTTGGAAAATCTGAAGAAATGTATTCTTCCAACCGAAAATGATTTATTTTTAATTTTGAAATCTTTAAATATTCTGCATTACGACGAACCAAATACTTTAGAATTGAGTGGATCATTTACTTTGGTTGGGGATTTACACGGGCAATATTTTGATTTGCTTAATCTATTTGACTTAAACGGATGGCCATCTGAAAGCAGAAAGTATGTATTTCTCGGGGATTATGTAGATAGAGGTGCACATTCGGTAGAAATATTTATTTTGCTATCTGTTATTAAATTAAAATATAGTGATTCAGTGTTTTTGTTAAGAGGAAATCACGAAACGGAAAATCTTAATTCAGTTTACGGATTTAAAAAAGAAGTGTTAAATAAATACAATTTGGTTTTTTATAAACTGTTTTGTGAAAGCATGCAGTTTATGGCCATATGTGCTCTAATCACTGTATGCGATAAAAATTGTGGCTGCACCGGCTGCGAAGGAATACTAAATGAAAGCTATTCCGAAAAAAATAATTCGTTTCCAAAAAACAATAATATATTAATTGATGAATCATGCGAAGATATTTTTGCAGCAAAGAATTTACCTGGAAAAAGTATGAATACCAAAAATTTAAATGGTTGCGATATATGTAAAGGCTTGTCAAATTCAAATACAGAAAATAAATTTAAAGTTTTTGCTGTTCATGGTGGGCTTTCGCCAAAATATGATCAGATAAACCAAATAAATAAATTCAATAGAATGTTAAACCATTCTAATCTTCATGATCTACTTTGGTCTGATCCCAGTGAAGAGCCAGGATATAAAAAAAATACGAGGGGTGCAGGATATTTGTTTGGAGAAGATATTGTGAATAAATTTTGTAAAAATAACAATATATCTTTAATTGTAAGATCACATCAACTCGTACAAGATGGATTTGAGTTGAAGTTTGATGGTAAGTTAGCAAATATATGGTCAGCACCTAACTACTGTTATATGTGTGGTAATCTTGCCAGCGTTATTGTCCTTAAGAAAGGTGGATTTGAAGAAATTATTTATGATAAATGTGACAATCAGTTGGGAAACAATATAATTTGTTAGTTAATTTTTGATTATTTCTAAATTAAAAATATAATAAAAATATATATCATTTTTAGAAAATTTTTTTAGATATTTGTGCGATTAAAAATTGTATTTTTTGATCATTATCGATCATTATCTGTATAAATATTTATAGATGGATTAAAAAAAAAGAATATTATTTTGTATTAATCAATTCATCTTCATAAAATTTAGGTTCATAATTCTTTACAAAAATATAAAGCTCTAATTCTATTGTTACCCAATATGAAAAGTAAAATATGAAAGGGGAAAAAATTTGAGGTTTATAATTTTTTTTGTCGTTCTCGATATGAAAATATTAAACAATAACTATAAAAACAAATTAATAGATCAATGTGATGAATAGGCTTGGATATTTGTTTAAAAACTGAAATTTAGAAAAACAAGTTTAATTTCGTTTCTAAAAGATATAGTTCTAATTTTAGACTAAATGTGAATAAAAATATTACATAAACCCATTAGAATATTCGTATAAATATTTAATATAAATACTGTAGTTGCTTTAAGATTTTAAAAAACAACAATTTGAATCTAATATCTATCCTAGAATACATACAAAAAAGTTCAAAGTATTTGTATCAATTTAGGATTCGAATAACTGAATTTAGCCACATAAAAAAAGTAAAAAATATAAAAAAAATACAATAACTACGAATAAAAACTATTTTTAATTTATTTGATTTATAGTTTTCAACAGCATTTTTAACACATAAATTATTGAAATAAATAAATCATTTACTAAGCAAACAATTTTTAAATAATTTGCTAATTATGTTAACAATCATATTTTTTTCTGAACTTAATGATTTTGATTAACATTTCTATAATTTCAAAGGTTTATATTATATATAATATTTGGATTGGTTTATCAAAAACAAATATAGAAGTAAGCAATAGCCACTTTTGATATATACTTCGCCTTTTTAGTCTACATTTTATGTCTAAAACAGTACTTTTTTGATCTTTGAATATATAAGCACCCAAGCACGAATCTAATAGTTAATAATTTAATTCTTCTAGAGTTGGTTTTTCGATTGTTTAGTTTCGAAAAATACGGAATTTACTATTCTATATAAGTGATGGCAAGTAAATGGCACGTAAAAAAATCAGCTGGTCAGAGATCATTTTAGACACTAATAAAATTTTAAATAATCAATATATCGATTTGGTTTAATAGTATAGTTAAATTCAGGCATATAGGATTTAAATTCAAATTTTAAGCTCAAATTTTTAGAATCGTATGTTAATTATTCATTTTTTTTTCGTTTTTTTGAACTAAAATCTATCTAGCTCGTCGGCATCTCAATTAATATTATTTGTAAAATTTTGGCTTGCTAACTTAGAAAGGATTGCCACCACGGGTCAATATATGCTTCACATATGAATTTATTAAATTATATACTATGATACACTTCCGTGATTTTGGTTTCGCTTAAATTTTTTTGAGCTTGAAGAAGTATTTGAAGAGTATTTTCCAACAGTTTATACGAAATTAGGTTTCTAATTTTTTGAGAACTATTTGTTTTTTTGTATAACTAGATATATGTACATAAAATATAGATTAGTTAGAGATTTTTTTTACTGCTTCTATAGAGAAGACTTACCTATTTGATAAACTTTTCGGTGTAAATCGCTATAATACATACGATCTTTAATCCAAAAATCTAATCATATTGAATTTAATGTTCATAATGAATATTTTGCTCTACTATCTCAAATTTTACCATAATTTTTTATTCTGGTATTTATACTTATTTCGGCACACACATTTTAAAGATTTTTTAAATAAAAAAAATTGTTTGTCACAACAGTATATTTAATTAACGAAAGGAAATATTTCTTAAAAAAATGAAAAATATTCGTTAAAACACATTTCTTGATCTAAAAAGTCAATTTAAGAATAAGCATTCTTACAAATATAATTCTAGTTTAAATAAACCTTATATTTTTGATTTCTCTTACAATAGAATTTATTAAATACGGGTTATTTCTGTCTTGTTTTTGTTTGCTTTATTCTATTATTTCTCTTTTTAAATATACCGTTTCTTAAAATTGCCTTTTATTGTTATTTTAAGCCAATTCCTTGATTGGGTCATTTCTTTAGCAGTTTGGGATTCATAATTTTAGATGGTTGTATGTATATATTTTCCTACTCATTTGCAAATATATGTAATGGGTATATAGCTCAAAAACATATAAGAAATGTTTTAAAAAAAATGAATATGTATAAATTTCGCAGATATTGAGAAAGACAAAACATAATTTTTATTAAATATCAATCAATTAATTAAATTATTTAAATTAGTCGAATAGTTGATTTGAAATCATAAGCCTACAAAATGATATATTTCATGAGATAAGGTCTTTTGCATGTAGTCTAAGTTATAAGATTTCAAATTCATTATTTTTTTATTCCTTTCATCGTAATTTAAAACATCCGGTTTTAAGAAACTAAGGATCTAACCTAACATGAAGCCTAATCATCATTTTTTTTGTTTTGATTGCAGTAGCAATAATATTTCGCAAATTCTTTTTCAAAAATATTTTTAAGTTAGAGATACTTTGTCAAATAAACCACAATTTCTTTTAAAAACAGATATATTTTGTATTATTAAAATAATATTAATTGAAACAAAAGGAAGCTAAAAATAATTTTTTTGATGAAATAAAATTGATATTAAATTTTAACTTTTTGCAACAAATATTTAATTAAAATAATGAAATCCAAAACTGTTTATCACAATTTAATTTCAAAGAAAATCCTTTAAATTTTCTTTTTACAAAAATCATAACAAAATATTTTTAGCTAAATTTTTTTGTTTTATTTCCATTTACTTTCTTAAAATATTAAGCAATAGACACAAAACATATTTATTTATAGAATATTAAAAATCGAAATCTGTTATTCGAAACAAAACCAGTATTTCCTTCATGTAACGTTCAAATTCAATTTCAGAACATAATTTATGCTTGTTTCTTATTTTTTTAAATTTTTCGAAAGAAAATTTTGGCAAAAAATCGGAAAATAAATGAAAATGTTTGACGATTACATCCAAAAGGAGTGATAAATTAATTTGTTCAGAATCTTCTGGAAAATAAAATTTCATAGCCGATCCTATCTTTTCATATACAAGATTCAAAACCAAGGGCATAATCAAGTTCTTAACCTTTTCTTCTATAATTTCTCGTAAATTTAAATAAGTATCTTCTAACGGCTTTTTTTCAAAAAAATTTGTAAATTTCAAAATAAATTCATCGTTTGTCATTTCTCCAATTAAAATACAATTTATTGAAGCCTTTTCTGCTTTTAAATTTAATACCTTATCGTTCGTGAGAACAACACATCTATGATAATGTAAAGCAACAGCAAGTATTTTTTCATCATTATTTCCACCTTTAAGATTGTTGGACTGGTCTTCGAGATATTTAGTTTCACTTGTATATTGAATATTTATATTTTCCTCGCTGAATTCATTATGAATCATTAATTTTTTCTGTTTTGTCAGTATTTCAATAAATCTAATTGCTTCTCGCGCTTTAACCAACCGTTTCTTCTTATTATCTAATTCATCTAAAATAACAGAACTCACCAAAATGCATACTTTAAGTTTACTTTTAGTTTTAAGAATATTTTTTAAAATATCAAGATTACTTAGAAATACATTTGTATCTGGAATAATATAAATTACACCAACATTATTCATATCCAGGGGATATTTTATAGCGAATAAATTCATTATTTGAAACGTTTTCATTACTATTTATATATTTCTATTAAATTAGTGTTAACATATTTAATAATCAAAATTATTTACACTTTTTATTGGAAATCTTTCTTAAATTAAAAATTAAGTATTCTCATTATTATTCATAAATTAGATAAATAAAATGTAAAAAACATTATAAATATAACTTTTTATAATTTAAAAACTATCAAATGTGTATTGATGTGGCATATCTCCTTTTTTTATCATATGTCACAAAATCTACTTAAAAAAATATAAAATCTAAATTATAAAGAATTATAAACAAAATATGTTTAATATTTTTTAAATATATCACACTATGCTATACTACCTTAAAAACCAGGAATATTTCCTTCCCAATTATATTTTTGAACTAAATCTGTGAGTCAGTAGAGAAGGACTTAATTTCCGACTTAATAAAAAAACTAAGTAGATGTATCCTCTATAAGTTATTATATGAGCTCCAATGCTTCAAATCTTCAATTGAAATTTTAAGCCTTCCAAATATGTATATTCAATAGGTTTAGCAGTTCATATCATAAATTTTACCCGTCCCTGAGCAGGTTTTTATAAAATCAAAATCTTTTTTCATCAATACATATTCTTTGTTCAGTTTTGTTAGATTTTAAATTTTTTATAAATTTAACTCATTATTTCCTTTTGCACATTTAGGTTTACTGTATATATTTTATCCCATTTTTTTCTTTTTCGTTAACCCGTATATAAGTGTGGTTATCTTTGCCTGCAAAAAAAATTCGTCTATACAGCATGATGTATTGGCTATTAAATATTTTTATAACATCCTTATTGTGTTAATTAAAAAGTATTACCTTTAAGTACCAATATTTACATGAGACTAATAAGCAATAATTGATTTATACAACTATATTTAGGATATAAATAAATCGATCATATAACGGACTTTAACCAATTATTCCACGCCACTATTTTTAGGTATTATTAAAAATAATGACATGAAACTTTGCATTTGTGATTTTAATTGAATTTTACTTTTAAAAAGTAAAATGAAAATTTTTTTCAACGGTCTTGGTGGAGAATGAATAAACACATAAAAAACTTTCTGGTTGGCAATGAGTATGTGAAATTTGTGTGAAAATCATTGTTTGGATTTTTGGTGGTAATAAAAGTACACCAAATTTTCTGTTGTCTCATGGGGGTCTGTACGAGAAGGAGAAGATCTACGAAAAGGCGAAACTTTTTCTACAAATATGTTCACTGGTTTTTATGTTACTACATCGAAGAACGCAGCCGAAATTTTAGGTAATAGCCATGTAAAAGCCTGGAAACATAGCCTTGCTCCTTCGGGTTAGAAGATTTAGGGCTTGGGAAAAAATAAAAACCTTTAATACAGGGGAAGCCTAAGTAGCAGGCTATACATATTGGTATGGCACTGCCCTATCTAGGTTAAGCTCATTTAAGTCGCTGATATATCTTAGCTGCAAAGTTTATTAGGTTCAAAAAGTGTAGAGTGTGGGGATGGTGCATAGTCTTGAGAGCCTGGGGTGGGGTTCAATCTTCGATTAAACACCATGCAACGGACATAAAAGAGCTCCCGTTAACAATTTCGCCCTTTAATTGGGTTCTACACTTTTTTTAGATGAAAGAATTTGTTATGTAGGTATCAGGATACTGATGAAGTTTCAGGGAGTGCAGTTATTTGTGGTAAACCTAGAACTGCGTTAAATTCGTGAAAAGAAAATAACACATGCCACTATTTCTAAAAAAAAAGTGATATTTCTAAATAAATCAAATTTTAATGCTTCATTATGATTTACTACACTGTGAAAAGAGGATGTTTAACAATATTAAGTGCGAATATTTTTTTAAACCAATTAAATGTTTTAAAGTGCTTCATGTTCTACTTCAAAATATTATATGGGTTTTAAGATTATGAACAAATACTAAGAATCATACTCTTATCGAAACACTATTATCGGTGCCATAACATTTTTTAAAAAATTGAAAATTCCAAGAAGAGTCGCCATCGTGACCCTTGATTATATAATACCCTAGATCAACCTATAAATACATTTTCGATAGAATTGCGGATAAAAATTTCATTATTTTTGTTCGTCGTCAAAAATTATTTAGTATTTCGCTTATCGTTGTTGATTATAAGATTTATGTGTAGTTTGTAGGATCAAAACAGCCTCACAAAATATTTCGAGGTAAATATAAAACTTAAATTCGTAATTTATTTGATTAATTAAGCTTTGCCTTGAAAATTAACCAATTTATATAAGACTGTTTTGTTCGATTCTGCTTTATTAATCTTCAATGTGTAAATTTTTGGGATTTTATTCAAGCACATTTCTTTCAGTTTCTGTTAAAAAAATACATCAGCCTAATAATAGTTTTAAGTAGACTAATGCGATTCAATTTTTTTCTTTTTATCTTCGATGATTTCTTATTTTATTTCATGGCTACGGTGTTTGTTAGCTTTTCGTAAGTAAATGAAATAAAAAATTGCCGCAAGCCCAGTAAGAACTTCGGACTTTTTCTCAGCATTATTCCAACCCCTGGCTATTTATAAAAAAAAGAAATAGTTTACATTACTCAACTTTATAATGCCGAATTATTCTATTAACATAACATTAGATCGTTATTCAGAAATAAATTCGTAAACTTATGGGATATTTGGTGAAGAAATTTATACAGAAGAAAAAAGTAAATTATTATAAGGTCTATCTTAACTAATTTTTTTAGAATATAAGCAGTGATTTGCATCGTTTAATATTTCAAAATAACAAATATCTAATATTTATAGAAGAATGATAATTAAATGACAGTATTATTCTTGTCAATCTGCTTTATCTTTCGGTTTTAAAAATAGATATAAATTGCTGTATTATTTGAGATTTTTTTGATTTACTTTTGAATTTATTAATAAACTTTATTCGTTTTACAGTCATTTTAATCTAATTAAAAATCAAAAACCGATTTAATATGCCATAATGAGAAGTAAAAAACGTGCAAGAAACACATAGAAAGCACAAATTAAAGAATTAAAACACCATACCCTACAAATATAATTTAATGAAAATGAAAAACAAATAAATGCAACTTTAGAATATCTTAAATTCTATTAATTATAAAACAGACGATTCCTTAATATTCTATCAGATAAGAATTCAAAACAGTAACCAAAAAATGACTTAAAAAGTAAATAGTACCTGTGAATAACATTTGTCTATTCCTAAGACTTGTTTTAAAATAGAAATAAATATGAACTATGTGAGATACATATGAACGCTTTATTTATATTTTCACATGCTTTATATTTCTTATTAACCTGCACTGAATCACAGCCTGATAATAGAACAAATATTTAATAGATGCTATTGATAGAAAACATCCTTGTAACCCTGCAACTAAAAGCGGACTACCCGTTGAAATGTTTTCCGCTTTCAGTGATAATCAATATGCAGTCATATAAATAAATTTATGTTAATTTTAATAAAATCTTTAACTTTTTTTAAACAATTTCATTGCTAAACTAAATTAATAATATCGTAAGATTTCATACAAACTATAAGAAAGGAATTTTTAATAATTTTATTTCAAGCCTAGGCTAATAATTGATTCTTGATTTATATGTTTTTTTAGGCATATCTTTGTTTATAAGCACCTATTGTCAACTCTGCTTGCATTCCAATATTAAGTAAAGAAGTATTTTTGTATTGTGTCGATTATAAATAAGAAATTACTTTTACTGCCACATTAGCTTAATTTTCTAATGCACTTATTGACATTATTTATTTTATAAATCCATTTCTTAGCATAATTTCGACCATTTTGTCATTGAATTTATAAAATATTTTTAATTGAATTTATATTTCGCATATTATGGGTAGAAAGAAAAATCTTAGCAGCGAAATATCGAATAATACCAAAATAAAGGCAGCAAACGACGCTGATGAGGTGAAGAAGAGTGATAGTGAGGTAAAAAAATGTAAGCTACACCCACCGGCGATTTCCCTACCTTTCTCCTCCTACACAAAAATAACACCTCCACCACCAAGCCAAACATGCATTAACATGCTAAATAGTGGGCTTGACACCTCACCTTCGCCTAATAAACCGCTTGCCTCTTCGGTTGAAGTCTCTGCGTGCGAGCCATCGTACGACATGACAAACTCCTGTACTCTAGCTATTCCGGAAGGTAACAGGCTAATGGCATTGCGGAAGATATTCGATTCCGTAACAGGCTAATGGCATTGCGGAAGATATTCGATTCTGTAACAGCCGACCCGAAGGAATGGCCTCGAATTGTTTTTTTTGCAGTACAGACAAGGTTTGAAAGAATGCCAAGAAATGGGTGGACAGAGCTTCACAGGTACGATAATGAGAAATTCGACTGCACTGGAACTCTCGTAGTGTTAGAAAAAATGGCACAAAGTGAGATGAAAGGAAGTAAAATCAGAAGAGAATGGAGAGCGACGTAGAATCGCCACTTGTCTCGCTGATACATGCACCCTGACCGACACTACGGAGTACATAAACCTGAGAAATAAATTTTTGAGAAAATCAAAGAAATCTCTGAGAACGAAATTGGAAAAGTGGTGGTCCGAACTAGAAAACATCCAAATAAATTGGTTGATAGTAAAGTTCTGGATCTCATTAATCGAGTAGTCGGTGAATATGCAGGAGCTCATGTACCTGAGTCAATTACGGAAGCCGCGTATATCATGCAAGCTGCGCAGATATGCTATGACGAGGCAACACGTAAAGAAAAGCCTAGATCCGCTTGGAAGGAAAACATAGAAAGTAAAATTTCACAGTTAGTACTTTCCAAAGATCTTCTCGAGAAGGCTCGTAAGCAGGAAAAGCTCTCCACTTCGGAAACGAAGAGCCTTAAGAAAATCATGCGAGAGTTTAATTTAAACTTGAGCAGTGTAACTGATCTTTCCGAGGCTTTAGTTAAGAAGAATGAGTCTTTGAATGTGTACGAGAAAAAAATTACGATGCATGAAAGTAGGAAGCAATTCCGAAAAGAGAACCGTATGTTTGAGCTTTTCCGAGGTCGATTTTATCGTGGGTTATCTGAGCGTGTGGAATCCGAGCATGTGGTTAGTCGTGATGAAATTGTGAGTTTTTGGTCTACAATGTGGAACAAAAATGATGACGCAGTCACGTATGATGATTATTTGATTCCATTTGTATCAGATAAACATCCGACCACGTTTCCTTAACTTCATGAATTTGTAAATATCATTAATTGGCTTCCTAATTGGAAAGCTGCTGGAATTGATGGTATTTACAATTTTTTCATTAAGAAACTTACAACTCTTCACAAATTTCTTTATGATATTGTGAAAGTTATATTTTAAAAAGGAGCATCTCGAGATGATTGGTTTTACTGCGAGCTTAGGTATTTAACCCCAAAAGGAATTCTGCAAAGAGGCTCTGACTCCAGGCCAATCACTAATATGTCCAACCTCTACAAGTTAACGACTAAGTGTGTAACGAAAGTCGTTCAACTTGAAGTGGAAAGGCGAGGGTTGCTTGCGGAGAACCAGTTGGGAGCAGTTAGAGGTGTGCAGTGAGCGAAAGAGCAGGCTCTACTGAATATTGCCTTAAATAAAGAGTATGGAAATAATCTTAAGGCAACATGGATTGATGTTAAAAAAAGCTTATGATTCAATAGACCATGCTTATTTAACTCAATGCATTGAAAACCTTAATTTACCTGATTGTATCCTGAAATTTATCAAGGTAATTATATCAAAATGGAAAATTGATATATCAGTAGGGCCTGAAAAAATCATGAGCAAGAAGATTGATAGAGGGATTCTACAAGGAGATAGTCTGTCACCTTTGATATTTGTGTTGTGTATGGATCCATTAGGCCGAAAGCTTAATGAAAAATACACAAAAGTGACAGTACAAACAGATGCAGAATCCCATTCTACTAATCATCTCTTGTTAAATGATGATCTTAAGCTCCTTGCAAAAGACAGCTCCACATTGAGTGCTATGACAGGCGAGGCAAAGGAATTTTTAGAGGTGATTGGCTTAGAGATTAACAAAGAGAAGTCAGCCACAAATGATACGTGTTGTGAAGATACAGCTACTCTTCTAGAAGGTGTTAGTGTTTACAAATATTTAGGAATAATAGAAGATAGCAATGGAATCCCAACAAGTAGCTCATTTGAAGAAGTACAGAGCAAACTTGTATCAAGAGTTGAAAGACTTTGTCACACTAGATTAAACGCAAAAAAATTATTTTAAGCCATTAATCAACATGCGATATCGTTAATCAACTATCACATAGGAGTACTTCGACTTGAACCGGCTGACTTCTCTAAGTTAGATGATGCAGTGCGTGCGGTGTTGGTGAAGAATAAGATACATCTCCGCCCAGGATGTAAAGAGCGTTTATACCTTCCTAGACCAGATCTTGGAAGAGGCCTGCATAGTGTTGAGTTGCGAAGCGAACATATGCTTCTGCAACTCTTGGATTGTCTGGAAAAAAGTAAAGAAATATCAACTAAACGAGCAGCAATCCTCAAGGTGGAGAATAATAATAAAACCCATCTTGCACTAATAAAAGGCTTCTTAAAAGTAAAGTACAGGTTGGTAGAAGAAGTCACTAAGAAAAGTTTAGAAGAAGCTCAACTTGCGAAACTATATAACGAAATAGAAAAACGAAAACTACATTCAAAGTTATATAATGCAAGGAAAAATGAGCTTGTAAGTGTTAGTGACTCTTCAAGATGGCTAAAGAGAGGAAATATTAGGCCACGAAATGAAGCTGTGTTCTGCTATATCCAGGATAGAAATGTATTCTGGGGAGCAGATGGTGTGTGTCAACATTGCGGGAAGTCTGGTAAGACTGTAGATCATCTAGCAACTAGATGTGAAAAAATTCTAGGCCATGATTACACTAGACGGCATAATGAAGTGGTTAGATGCCTACACCTTCTTCTTCTAAATAGATATAAGTTTAAGTCTTCAAAACGAATAAGGAGCCACTCAGTTCAAGAAATTCTTGATAATGAGTATGCAGAGATAAGAGTGGACACCAGAATTAAAACTGATGTAAAAATTCGGAATAACAGACCGGACATATTTATTTTAGATAAGAAGAAGAATAAGATAACACTTATTGAAGTAGGAATCACTTCCCAAGATTCACTTCAAATAGTTGAAACTGAAAAACTTAGGAAGTATGACTTTCTAGCCAATGAGCTGGGTCTTATTTACAAATGTAGTGAAGAGATAATCCCTTATGTGATGACCTGGGACGGTATTGTAACAAAATACCATAAATATCATCTTAAAAGACTAGAAATACACATGAATTGTGAGGCATACATTCAGTCTATAGTACTTAAGAAAACAGTCGAAAAAATTTCCTTTGATCGACGAAGAGGACTTGAGTCAGGACTAAATGCCGAAGTGAGCTGGGAGAGAGCGTCAATGGGTGTTATTATGAGATCAGAGATGCATGAGGAACCAATACCCCCTTTAAAAGAAGCGAAAACAGAGGAAGATGGTGCCAAAAATTTTAAACCAAAATATAAAGCCCCCTTTATTTTACAAGGAGGAACCACTTTAGAGGAACCGACCAATAACATAACTGAAGAGTCGGATTTGGAAGAAGAGAAAATAGTGGTTAAAGAGGTAGAAGAAAACATATAAAAATGTTAAAAAATATTTTAACCCAGAATTTTATTAAATAAATAAAAAACATAGCAAATAATTTCCTGCTTAAATGTTAATTCAATTGCTTTTTCTTATCTAATCTAATGTATCATCACACCACAAAAAAAAGAAATAATACCAAATTTTCTAAAAAATTTCAGAATTTATTAAACCATTCATTAATTTTTCGAGTATTTTTGATCCACATACAGTATTTGAAATAAAGTAATGCTGTTTTAGATGAGTGTATTTTACCAAAAAATTTAGTTTAAAGTTTGCATCTTTTCTTAATATTATTCCTCGGCAATCATTTTAAAATATTCTGTTTAGTCATTGGAATTCGTTTTTATATTTTAAAGAAATAAAAACCAACGATATCATCAAAAAAATATATTTTCTAACTAAAAGAGGACCTGAAACGAGTACAAATACTCTTAAGCTATTCATGTACCGTATCAGATCCAACAGCGGTTCCCCATAAAATTTATTCTGAAAATGTCAAAAAACGAATCATATTGTGGTTTATATACTATTTTTAGAATATTTTTTATTATTGCGAAAATTCTTAATGAATGTCAAATATTTCAACAAATATTTTTTTAAATACAAAATAGTATAACTTTATTAAATTTATGTTCGTTAAACTTTGCTTTCAGATATAAAATTTTAGATTAATAGAATAATAAGTTAAATGTAAAAATCCAAAACGAATAGTCTAGAATGATATTCTTTGAAATATAACAAAAGAATATAAAAAAAAATTGAAACTAGATTTTTTTTAATGCGAGATCATCATAGATTGAAAAAAATAAAGCTGTAGAACAAGTAGTCAAAAATGTTTAAAAATCAAATTTACTAAATATTTGGTTGTTTTATTACTCGTTTTTTCTAGATTTTTGGAATTTTATTTTATCTGTTCTTTATATTTGATGCGTTTTCAAACATTTTAAGTTAATGTTTCGATTTTATCTATTTTACACATATTTTAGAATTATTTAAAATTTGCGTATGCGCTGTGACATATTTTTCATTGATGGATATGTAATAGAAATGAGTTATTTATGACTCTTAGGTTCTTATAGATTGCAGATTATGTTTTTCCATAAATCTCCTCGGAACTTGAGCTTGAATTCTTTCTTCGTGTGAATCAAAAAAAAACGGTTCTAATAATTTTTGAGCCCATCAACAATTGCGAAATTTCGTATTACCGGCAAGAAGTCTTTTAAACTCCATACTATGGTATTTTGTTACAATAACATCTCAGGTTATCAGATATAAATTTTCTCGGCACTAAGTTTATAAATATTATCAAATGTTTGACCGATAAGTAAGACTTTTCATCATTTCAATTTATTTAATTTTAAGAATATTCAGATTTAATTGTTTTCGACTCGTTTGGTGTGAACTTATCTCATTTCGTATTCAAAACAAAAATATTTTGTCCATTATTCCGAATTTCAAATATATTTTGATATCTGGATCGAACTTCAATTTAAAATACGTACATTAAAGTTTCTAGACAAAGTACACCTAATTTGTTTTAAAGACCCGTATATATATTTATTCAAGAACTGTAGGTTTAATAAAAAAAATGTTTTATATCGTCTGGTATAGTCTTTTCCGAATGTTTCTATTCCCTTTTACTAAATGTACTTCTTACTTTTCGGTATTTTGATAATTTTGACATGCTCTTTATGTACATCAAAATCCATTATTGTATACTATAAATGTGAAAGAAAATAACCAATTGTAAACTAACTATTTAGCAAAAGGATTGTAAAATTACTGTGAAATTCATTGATTGAATATGTGATAGGATGAAAATCACATTACATTTTAAGTTGATTCACCGGTAATTTGAACATCTAGGAGAACTTCTACAAAATAGTAAATCTTTTTACAATCTTGTTTTGTAGATTTTTATGTAGCTAGATTGGAAACCATGACTGAATTTGTTAAAAATTGTATGTATAGGGATGATAAACAAGTTTTTCCAATTAAGACAAGAAGATTTAGCGCCTGGAAGATACGAAACAACATAAACTTAATATTTACAGTTTTAAGTAGCAACCTATAGTTGTTAGTATGAGATTGCAACATCTGGATGGACTTCATTAAGTTCCGGAAATATATTTGACTGAAAATTTATCCGGCTCAAGCGGTATAGAGTATTAAAAATGCTGCTAGTTCTGGGTGTGCAAAGTGACTTACGACCTGAATTAACACCGAAAGCAACATACATTAACGAAGCCGGGCAACTGCCTCTCATATTACACGGTTATCACATTTTTTAGATTTTTCCTTGTGATTTAGGTATAAAAGGGACACCGACAGGCCATTAGGAGAGCAATTATCCATATTAAGCCGCAAACTTCGAATATTCATTCAAACAATGTAATAATTACCACGGTTTTAAAAGGTTAGGATATTTATTCAACAAAAAACTACTATTAAAATAAGTTTTCGAATAGAAGAAACCCCTTTTTGCAAATATATATTCTTTAAATGAAAAAAACTCACATCCTATTAGGTATCATTTAATTTTATATAATTTAAATGGTTTTACATTTTTCCTTTTAAAAAATTAAACTTTGGCTTCAGGCTAATAAAATATTTTATAGTATTATAAGTATTTATTTCTTTTGAAAGAAGGAATATCATCATAATCAGCAGTACAACCCTGCAAGAGCTTTGGCTGCTCATCGGTCTTTTTTCAGTGGATTAGTTTTTTTTCCGGTTTCCTAACAAGGTAGTTGTAAAGGGTGGTTTGTTAGCCCTACGCCATCCCTCAATCTGGAGGACCAGTACCTTTTAGTTGCCTCTTGCAACAAGCAGAGAACACTCTAAGCTAATTCTGCACCCGGCATAGTGGGCGTGGAAAGAAAATAGCCACATGAGAAACCATCTGCTTGAGACTGAGTATGTGAAACTGATGTGAAGATCATTATTTGATTTTTTTTGGGAATAAAACCACACTGTATCTTCGGTTGTTCGATAGAAGTTTTTATGAAGAGAAGAAGATCTACGAAATGGCGAAACTTTTTCTACAAATTTATTTGTAGTTTTTTATGTAACTAGATCAGAGACAGCAATTAAACAGTAGGTAATTGTCATGAAAAAGCATGGAACCCTAGTCTTGCTCACTCGAGTTAGAAGACTTAGCGCCTAGGGAAAAATGAAAACCTTTAATGCCGAGGAAGCATAAGTAACAGGTTATACCTGAGGTATGAGATTACATTGTCTAGGTGGAGTTCATGTAATTCGCCGAGAAATATCTTAACTGTGAAGTTTATTAAGTTAAGCAAGTGTGGAGTAATCAGGGATGTTGCATAGTCTTAGGAACCTAGAATGGGTTTCAATCTGCTAGTAAACACCATGCAACAGATACAAAAAGCACCGGGTGACTGCCTCGCCTATTTACTAGGTTCTAAACCTTATTCAAATGAAAGTATTTATGATGTTTGTATCGTAGGGGTGACGTTTTGGAGTGCAATTATTAATGTTAAACCTAAAATTGAGTTAATTCCGTGAAAATAATCTAAAACATGTCACTATTTCTTAAAAAGATGTGATATTTAAAAATAGATGTGATATTCTTGCAAATTACTACAATTTAGAAAAGAAAATTTATAATATTCTTTTAAAACAATAGAATATTTCTAAGTGTTTTGTGTTCACTTCTCACCTTATTATTAATGTCTTGTATTTTTTTCGAATTAACATTTCCAAATGTGTGCTTTTCATCGTAGTCGGGATATTACTGAATTATATAAATGATGATATAATCTGAAAAATTAAGTAAATAAAAGAGAATTGGAATAGTAGGATACATGGCTAGACTGCCATTGAATAAAAATATCTTGATATTTTAAATATATTTTTTACATTTATTGGCTATAATTTATAAAATTGAAATAAATGGTTTTAATAATAAACAGTTACCATTTTCGTAAAATAAATTACTGCAGTATTTCTTAAAATTGCATTTACATTGTCTTCATTAAAAAGATGAATTATATCAGAACTTTCTAAAATCAAGCTGAAATCTAAACCAACAATAGCTTTATCATCAGAGTAAAAATTTCCAGTTTCATATTCATTTATTGCTGTAGGAAATAGTTTTGTAACAATTTCGGGAAATTCTGCAATTGATACTTTATTTTTAAATATATTTTCTTTAACTAGCAGATCGAGAATCAATTCAATTATTTCAGAAAACCAATCCATTTTTTTTGTTCCATAATTTACACTTTTTATTTTATTTTGTAATATCTTTTCTATTTGATTGTAAATATTTAAAGTATAGTTATAATCATTGTCGTTTTTAATATCATTTGGATTCTTTGGGATCGTTTCTATAAAGTCATATTTCTGATCAAATGGTTTTGACGATTGAGTTTCAGAAAAAATAAAATAATAGGCTGTAAAAGATTTAAAAATACATTTCTTAACAAATATTTTCGAATTTTTAACTATTTTACATTTAAAAAAGTTCTTTTCCATTTTTTTGTAACTTTCCACTACATCACACTGCAATTTAAATATTTCTGGTATAAAATTTTTAGAAATAATTTTGCTATTGAGAAAAGCTTTAAACCCATTTTTCATTAAATTTCTAATAAAAAATATAAATGATTCGGATGTAAAACAATATAACGTATTTAATTTATCGAATGATTCTAAATATTTTAATAATGAAGTATCATCGTTATAATATTCTACTTTAAATATATTATTATTCATATATGTGACTAAATATTTATCACGATTTTTATTTGGCAATTTAAATGATTTTTCTTGGTCTGATCCATTCTCGAAAATCAAAAGTAAATCCGATCGCATGTGCTTACTAAGATATTCAAAACGAACCTCAGCCATTTTCTCGATTATTTTATTCAGTTTGTTTATTTCCAATAGTTGATTCATATATAAATATTCATAAATACAATTTAATAATAGTATTATACCACTGAAATATACCATGGCTTTTAAATTTAGTTTTGTCTTCATTTTTTAGGGTTCGATTTTAAATTTCTCTATAAATATAAATTGTATAGTAACAGTTAAAAATTTCATATAATAAATTTTTTTTTTATAAATGACAAATTAGTTTTTTAAAACTCAAATTATAAAAAATTTTCTTTAATTTATTGCTCAACCGGTTTCTCAAATATTTTATATAAAAAATATTTATATGTTTAATTAAAAATTTATTAATCTATAATTTATGCATTCTAAAATAAAAATTATATGTTTTAAAAAATTGCAATTTCGTTTCTTCGCTGTAAAAATACATCAGCCTAATGGTTTTAGTGTAAATAGAATGTGAATTATTTTATTTAATTCTAGTCAATTTTTGCAAAAACCAAGATTAAATAATAGCATTATATGCTTAATAAGGTTAATTAAAATATTTATTTATGAAATATTGGAAATTAAAGAATCAAAATTATTTTTGGTATCATTACAAATAGATAGAGTAATACGAATTCTTTATAGAATATAAATATATAATTTCACTTTTGTAAGAAATTTGAAAATAATTTATTGAGAAAAATATAGAAATGTATGCCAAAATCAACATTAAGGTCTGTATTTAAAACCGACATAGAACTTAAAATAACCACCAAATAAATTTTTAGGTAAAATTAATTAAATACTGTAATGTTAAAAAAGAGAAAGTATTTTTCAACTTTCTTTGAATACTTACACTAAAAGCAAGTAGAAATAGATATTACAGTCGAAATGTAGAATTTCACATAAATTTATTTTCGGATATTTCCATATATGATAATATATAAATAAAAGGTGGATATTATAAGAAGATACAATAAAGCTTGAAAATAAGGAGGAATTTAATATAGCCCACACTTTAACATCCAAAAAACTCTCAAATACCGCTTTAACCGATGTAGGATATCAGAATGCATTTGATTTTTTATTATGTGGAGAAAACAAGATGAAAGATTTCTGCCAAAACTGAAAATACAATTAATTTCCTCTATCATCGTATACGAAGATTTATAGATAGGATTTTTATAAAAATGAAATTCAAATATGTGCCCAATTCTTCCAGACAAGATATGACGTAAATAAATTTTTTGTTAGGAAAATACATATAAAATCCAACATATATACAGCCAGGCGAATGAAGACTAGGATATTATTAAAACAAAATGACAAATCATACATTTCAAATCACAGAAATTTTAAAATATTTATATAAAAGAGTGTTTGCCCTTTAAATAATTTCATTATTTTTCTTCCTTTAAATACACATGTCATAATCTTAATTTATAAGAGATAAAAAGAGACCTGAGGGTGTACAACGAATTATCTTTCATTGTACTGACTCAGGGTGAACTTATTAAATCGTAAATTTTATATTCATTATGGCAGGAAAAATAAAATAATTGTGGTTTTAGAATCTACCCTTTTTAGGATTATTACTTAGATAAAACAAAATATTTCTTTTTTTTTTAACATTTTATAGTAAAAATCGAAAAATATTAAAATATTTTTTTCTTGTGCTGATTTTTATTTAATAAAATTCCGGGTTAAGATATTTTTTAACATTTTTATATGTTTTCTTCTACCTCTTTAACCACTATTGTCTCTTCTTCCAAATCCGACTCTTCATTTATGTTATTGATTGGTTCCTTAAAGTGGTTCCTCCTTGTGAAATAAAGGGTGCTTTATTTTTTGGTTTAAAATTTTTTGCTCCATTTTCCTCTCTCTTCTCTTCTTTTAAAGAGGGTGTTGGTTCCTCATGGATCTCTGCTCACATAATGACACCTATTGACGCTCTCTCTTAGCTCTCTTCGGCATTTAGTCCTGACTCAAGTCCTCTTCATCGATCAAAAGAAATCGTCTCGACTGTCTTCTTAATTACTATAGACTGAATGTATGCCTTTACATTCATGGGTATTTCTAGTCTTTTAAGGTGAGATTTATGGTATTTTGTCACAATACCGTCCCAGGTCATCACATAAGGGATTATCTCAACATTACACTTATAAATAAGACCCAACTGATTGGCTAACAGGTCAAACTTCCTTAGTTTTTCAGTTTCAACTATTTGAAGTGAATCCTGGGAAGTGATTCCTACTTCAATAAGTGTTATCTTATTCTTATTCTTATCTAAAATAAATATGTCAGGTCTGTTATTTCAATTTTTAACATCAGTTTTTATTCTGGTGTCCAGTCTTATCTCTGCATACTCATTATCAAGAATTTCTTGAACTGAGTGGCTCCTTATTCGTTTTGAAAACTTAAACTTATATCTATTTAGAAGAAGAAGATGTAGGCATCTAACCACTTCATTATGCCGTCTAGTGTAATCATGGCCTAGCATTTTTTCACATCTAGTTGCTAGATGATCCACAGTCTTACCAGACTTGCCGCAATGTTGACACACACCATCTGCTCCCCAGAATACATTTCTATCCTGGATATAGCAGAACACAGCTTCATTGCGTGGCCTAATATTTCCTCTCTTTAGCCATCTAGAAGAGTCACTAACACTCACAAGCTCATTTTTTTTGCATTATATAACTTTGAATGAAGTTTTCGTTTTTCTATTTTTTTATATAGTTTTGCAAGTTGAGCTTCTTCGAAACTTTTCTTAGTGACTTCTTCTACCAACCTATACTTTAATTTTAAGAAACCTTTTATTAGTGCAAAATGGAGTTTATTATTATTCTCCACCTTGAGGATTGCTGCTCGTCTAGTTGATATTTCTTTACATTTTTCCAGATAATCCGTGAGAAGCAGAAGCCTAAGTTCGCTTCGCAACTCAACACTATGTAAGCCTCTTCTAGGTTTGGTTATAGGAAGGTAAAAACGCTGTTTGCATCTTAGGCGAAGATATATCTTATTCTTTACCTTATATTACAGAATAATTATCGTAACTTATCACATAAGAGATTATATATAGTATAATCATAAATAAGATGGAGATTATCTGTCAACAAGTCGTGTTTACCTACCCTTTTTTCAGCTCAGCGATCGGAAGTGTGCTCCTTAGAAGTAATTCCACCACCATTAAGCATTATATTTTTGAATTTTAGTCAAATATGAAAAAAACGAATCAACCAATTTAAATTTGGACCTGCGTTTTTACTCTAATATCTACCCTTATTTCCACTTACTCGTTTTCACTAACTTCTTGAACTTGACACCTAATTCGTTTATACGACTTAAATATTTCCACTTTGTTTATATAGAAGTAGGCCTCTAATCACTTCCTTGGGATCTCAAGTAAGCAGTGTTCAAGTGTTTTTTGACACTTATCGCCCAATGCTTTATGAAATTCATATATTGCAAAGCTCTCCATTTTTGTACACACCAAATTACATTTATATCCTGATATAGGGAAAAGAATTGTCTTGCGTAGCTCGATGTTCTCTTGCTCGGGTCATATTTACCAATCACAAACAAGGCCATTTATATGTATTTATATATATATATATTAATGTGATTTTGTGATTTCAATTACCTTATATAAATTTGCAAGTTTAACCTTTGGATTTTTTCTGAGCTTTATTTTGTTCTATATCTAACCTGAATAGAGCTCTTCATAATAAAATGTGAGCTCGTTTAGTTTTCAAAATTTTAGGATTGCAGCTCCCTTGTTTTATATTTGTTGCTTGTTTCCGTCAACACAAGGATTGCAAAAACACATATTTGCTTCATGAATAAATAGCGTATAAAACCACAAAGCTTCCGCCTAGGTAAACAGATCAAGTTTTTATATACTGCACCATGATACAATTTATATTGAGTTAAACTTATTATATAATGCTCTACTTAAAGAAGCATTAGTCGGAATATTTTATATGATTTCATATAGCTTGTCATTAAATATACAAGCTTTGACACAATAAAAATATAGTTTGTCTAGTTTCCACTCTATTATACCAATATATAAATTTTATTTCAAACCGTCAGCACCATTATAAAACTTATAAATTATTTTTTGTTTTATTTTTGTCCCGAAATTACGATTTTGGTTTCTTTCTTGTGTCTATAACAATGCTTTGAAATGTTTTCATTTGAAATTCAACTTAAAATAACGTTAAATAAAACTCATTCCTCTCACTTTAAGTTTTCTCCTTTTTAAATTTTCAAAATAAATCTATAATCTTTGAATATATAAACACAATAAAAAAAAATATTCCATACTGGTCTTTGACTATTTCTTTTGAAAATCATTTGAATTTCCAATGAATTAAATATTTCATTTTGAATTGAATCAAATTCTTGATTGAAAAAATAACCCATAACATCTAATAATGAACAAAGTACAAATTTTTGAATTTGATGAACTTGAGCTGTTAAGATACACAAGAAATCTACCACAAAATTACAATTTTGAAATTAAAAAAACATTAACAACGATTAAAAGAAACAATTCAAAACAAATCGGATTGCAATTTCCAGACGGGTTGTTGAAATATTCTTTGGTTTTATCAGATATAATAACGTATTTTACTGGTGCGTCCACAATTATATTATCAGATGTAGTATACGGTGCATGCTGTATTGACGACATCTCTGCACATAGTTTGGGTTGTGATTTATTGATACATTATGGTCATTCTTGTTTAATTCCTATTACAAGTATGTTGATACAGACATTATATATCTTTGTAGATATTAGATTTAATACTAATCATTGTACCGAAATGGTAAAAACTTTGATAAAAAATCAAAAAAGAATAACTTTGACAGGAACAGTACAGTTCTTGGGGTGTATAAATGAAGTTTATAAGAAAATAAAAACCGATAAAAATATCCAAATATCTAGAATTCGTCCTTTAAGTCCAGGTGAAGTTCTAGGGTGTACATCGCCAAAATTAAAAGATACAGACATTGTAGTTTATATAGCAGATGGTAGATTTCATCTTGAAAGTGTCATGATAAGCAATCCAAATTTAGAATTTTTTAAATATTGTCCATTTACTAGAAAAATGACACAGGAATATTACGGTTACGAAAAATTTTTAGAAGAAAGAAAAAATAGTTTAAAGAAAGCTTTACAGGGCCGTACTTTTGGTATAATTTTAGGTACTCTTGGTAGACAAGGTAATTCTGTAATTCATAAAAACGTATCACAGAAATTAAAACTTTTAGGATACAAAATTTTTAATTTTCTAGCCCCTGAAATTAGTAATAACACATTGGATTCATATATATTCATCGATGCATTTGTTCAGATATCATGTCCACGTCTTAGTATAGACTGGGGTATGAATTTTAAAAAACCACTTTTAACTCCTTTTGAAATTTTGGGAAATATAAATGAATATACGATGGATTATTATTCTTCAGAAGGATCAGCACCCTGGAAAAATTATAATAACACCATTTCTTAATAGGTTTTTAAATTAAATTTATTTACAGTAAAATAATTTAAATGAAGAACTTTTTTTTGTTAGTTTAATTTATTTTTGCCGCTAATTAACATGAAATTATAAAATAGAATTTTTTTTTAAATTAAATTAATTTACGGTAAAGTAAAATAAAAAAAAGAGTTATTTTGGCAATTAGATTTATTTTTGGCGAAATATATTTTTGAGATTTTTGAATTTATTTAGGGTAAAAAAATAAGAAGAAGAATTTTTTTCGTTTAATTTTCTGTTTTTAGATAAAACTTATTTTAAGATTCTAAAATTAATTTATAGAGAAAGTAAAATAAATTAGATAGAATTTTTTCTTCATATTCTGTTTTTAGACAAAACATATTTTAAGATTCTCAAATTAATTTATAGAGAAAGAAAAATTAGATAAAATTATTTTTTCTTTCATATTCTGTTTGTAGATAAAACATAGTTTAAGATTTATAAATTTTATAAAAAATTTGCAATTTGATATATTTTAAATATCGGGAAACATATATTATTAGAAAATTTATTTATATATTTGATAAAATTGTAAAATAAAAATATAATTTTTTATAGAAACAATTTATCTCCTAAAATCATTAATAGTTCCTACATTTAATCTATTTTATTTTAAGAATATATTTTTATATATTTCTTATTTAATGTTAGTGAGACTTTTCTTCTTATTAAAGCTAAAAATTTTGGTTAAAATGTATTACTAACTAAAAAATTTCTGTTTAAATTCATTTTATTACTAAAATAATTGATTAAAATTAAAAATGTATTACTAACTAAAAAATTTCCGTTTAAATTCATTTTTAATTTTTCGTTTGTACTTTAAGATTTTCTTAAAAAAAATAGATAAAAAACAATCCACCTCAAAGTTTCCAACAACCCATCAGAATATTTCAAATGGTAAATAGAAACGTTATAAAAAATGAGAAATCTGATCTATTCGTTATAAAAATAGCACTACAGCATTTTTTTAGTACACACAAAGGTGTATATTTGGTTCTTTTTGTCGTTTTTTCGTCAATTATTTTATCAAAATATTTTGACTACAAAACACAAGAATTATATCTTTTGATGGAGAAAGATACGTCTGACTCAAAACTTAAAAGTATTATTTTCTACATTTTATTAACGGAAGTATTGGATATTTCTTTTCATAAATTGCAACAGATAGTTTTTGTCAGTTTATTGACACAATACAGAACAAATATAGCATCAAGCGCATTTAAATATATTTTATACAACGGTATAAAAAACAATATTGATTTAACTAACGGATCTATTCAATTTGCAGTTCTAGAAGGTACAAAAGGATTAGAAAATCTTATTGATTGTTTAGTAATTTACATTTTACCACAATTGGTTTCAATATTTTTATTTTGTAGAAAACTTAATAGTGGTTTTGGTAATTTAATTTCCTTCATGATATTTTTATCATTGGCTGTTTCTGTTTATATTCAAATAAAAATAACAAAAATAAAACTTAAATCAAAAAAGATCAATAATAAATCTCGTTGCAAATCAGACACAATCTTATACGAAGCATTTAATAATTTAGAAACTATAAATTTGATGTCAACTGAAGAATATGAAAGTGTAAATTATAAGAATGAATTACAATATAATCAGAAGTTTTATGTTCATTTTGAAAGAATGAACAGTTTTTTTATATTTTTGCACAAAATATTTTTTAGTATCGTAAAAACGATTACTTGTATTTTATTTTTAACAAAAAATAATGAAAATAACGATTCCGGAACAAAAATGAGATGCTTAATGACTTTTATTAATAAATCTGATAAATCAATAGATTCTACTGGTAAATTGTTTACTTACATTAAAGAATCTATTTTAAATAGTAAATTGGTTTTGGATTATATTGAAGATATTAGGAATGAAGAAGAAAATTATCTAATTATTTCGGATTTAAAAAGTATTAAATTCAAAAATGTGGAATTTTTATATGAAAACATTTCGATTTTTAAAGAAATAAATTTTGAAATTAAAATTTGGAAAAATGTTGCTGTCTATAGTAGTACAGATGGATTAAACACGTTACTTATCAAGCTTATATTTGGATTTAAGAAATACAAAGGTGAAATTTTGATAAATGATGTAGAATTAAAGGATATAGATAATAAGATTTGGCTAAAAAACATTTTTTATTTTCAACCTGATTTTAATTTATTTAATAATACAATCGAATTTAATATTTTATACGGAAATTTTAATGTATCTAAATCCGATATGGTAAATATTTCTAAAAAAATAGGATTACATGAAAGTATTATAAATAAAATAGATGAATACCAAACACAAATAAATGATAATGATACTTTAATAACGGTTGAAGAAAAACATAAAATATTATTTGCCAGAGGTATTTTAAAAAAGCCTAAAATTATTATTTTGTCAGAATCATATTGTAAAGCTGTCAATCAATCCATTAAAAGTTTATCTGAATTAATCAGATCTATATTTACAGAAATAACCATCATATTTCTTACTTGTGACATAAAAACTCTTTCATTTTTTGATCAGATAATTTTTATAAAAGAGAATGGTGTTGATTTTTGTGGAACATTTGATAATTTTATAAAATTTAATTTAATTTAGATTTCATAGATATTTTAAAGCGCAAATAATTAAATAAATTTAAAATTTTTATAAAATACGGGATTCGTATTTTGTATAAACATTAATTTTTTTCATATCAGGTTCTTTATTTTTGTGATATTTCTTATGTTTTTAATCAATACTTTATTCTTGATATTTTATGAATTAAGTCTTTATTCTTATAATCTTCGCCTATCAAAATAAATGCACTTGCCAGTTTTTTGCGATAATGTAACTTAATATGCTTTATTTTACTCAATAGTTTATACTTCCCAATAAAGATTTTTTAATACTTGGTATCATCCATAAATAACATCCCAAGTTATATCATAAATAGCTGTTAACGCACATAGATAAATATTATTTAATTAATTATCCAGATTGTCTTATATCTAGTGTTTTTCGGTTTCGTCGGTTCGAAGATATTCTCCGGAGATGTTTTGATATCATGGGTGTTTATTGTTATTTCGTGCTGATTATAAGAAAGATTTAACTATTTTGAATTTTAATAGAGCGTTCATCGAAGTATACAGTCTTATCACTGCATACTCATTGTAAGAAAATGATTGAACAGGTGTACCGCCTTCGCTCTTACGAGTTTAATCTATTTAAGAGAAGTAGATATTAATTCCGTAGACTTTTCAACATAAAATAAGATTATTTACATGTATTTCCAATATTGAGTATAAAAGTCTTTGGAAAGATTCCTATTCTATATTTAACAAAGAACAACCTTATCTCGTGGATTTATATTCAGTTTTTTTTAGCAATTTTTAAAAATAAACAACATTTCTTTCATCATTATATTTAAATTACAGTTTTGAATACAATTTGATGTTTTTCTATCTCTTTCTATATGAAACACAGTAATTTGAATTTTTTATACACTTTTCCAACAATATTCTTATATATTCTATATTTAAAATTAAGAAAGCAATTACGATTACAAAAGTAATTATCTTTTTTGATGTTTAGTTGCAACATTAGAAAATATTTATTTTATGAAAAAAGCGCTTCAGCCTTGGAAAAATGACGATTCTAGAATATAAAATATATGTTAAAAATAAAGAAAATATTGAAAAAATGCTGTCCTATTCGGTAACAAATAGCATGAAAATACTTTTAATAATTCAATTCGATTGTGAAAAACATCATATTATAAGAAAATATTACCATCTAATATTTCTATTGAAGAAAAAAAATAAATCGAAATCTGTTATATTTATAGGATTTGATGAGAATAAAGAAACTGATAAATTAAAACTTTTAGATATTTCAAATATAGAAGACTATATTAATTACAATATAAGTGAATATTATAATAGTGAATGTGAGGATGATGAATGTGAGGATAACAGTACTGCTAATTATATTGATTATAAACATGATGCTGCAATAGTTAATATCGCTAAAATTGATGCAAATAATATAACTTCATGTGATACTACAAATATATTTGAATCCAATATATTTAGAAAGGCAAATATAGATTGTAAATTATATAACGATGAAAAATATTCCAGTGTAGTTGTAGGAGGTACATTTGATAGAATTCACGAAGGTCATTTTTTATTATTATCTACCGCCTTTTTATTAGTAAAAGAAAAATTAACTATAGGACTGACAACAGAAGTATTACACATAAAAAAAGCATACAAAGAAATTATTCAAACGTACAAAGAAAGGAAAGAAATAGTAATTTTTTTTTGTAAAATATTTGGAATAAAAAAAGCTGTGATTTCTCCATTATCTGATTTTATTGGATTGACCGATAAAGAAAATTTTGATTGTGTTGTTGTATCTGAAGAAACTTACAAAGTGTCATTGCTTTTGAATGAAATTAGACGCAAAAAGAATCTTGCCCTCATGAAAATTGTTGTAACACCTATGATTTCTACCAAAACATACCGTATAAGTTCTTCAGAACTAAGAAGAAAGGAACTATCTAATATTTTCTAAGGCTACTCATACGAAATGGTATTTCTTTGACTATTTAAATTATAATTTGCATATTCCCTATTATATTACAGTTTCTATATTAAAAATAAGAAAAATAATAGAATGTTGATAGATCATCAATAGGTTCTAAATTATAAATGCATCAGATTAAAAATTATTTAATACTTTGTAATTTTCTTTCTTGCTTTTGTTTGCTTTATTTTACATCTTTTCTTGTTTTATTTGGCTCGTTCCTTAATATTTTGAGTCGGTATTTGTATTTCGAAGAAGAGAGAGAATAACTGCATGGAAAACTATCTGCTTAGAAATAAGCGTAATTTGTGTGTAAATCATTGTCTAAATTTGAGTAGAATATCAACTACATTTAATCTACAGGCTAATTCCTTATAATCCTGAATTACAATAAATTAAAGAAACGAATGGAAAAATAAAGGACTGTCTCAAACCGATTGACCCGGTGTGCAATCAGACCATGAATTATGGAACAAAAAAGTATGAGGTTATTGATGGAGACAATAGAGGAACCTGTGAATGTTGAAATGGGTGGATCTCTTAAACCGGCTTTTTGTGAAAGCGATCAAGCCCGGGAAATGCTAAACTGTGACCAGCTTGAGAATATTTTGCCCTTCGTTTTTTCATCTTTAACAACAGAAATAGAAGAGAACCGGAATAGCAAATTAAGGTTTTGATTTCGATCATTTTATCTACATCTTGGGTGAATGATTTTGGTATTTATCAGCCTGGTCCATTCTTCCTTATTTGCGCCTATGTGTATTGAGTATATTGTTTTTCGTATCTCTATGCTTCTTGTATGACTTCCATTGATGCCTTTTCTCAATTCTAATTGACAATTTGTAAAGATTCAATTTTCTTTGTCAATAAAAATAAATACCATAACCTTTTCTTTGAGTTTCTTGATTAAATGTAAGATTTTATTCTTATTAATATATGGAGTGCCACATGTCTATCTTATGCTATTAATTACAATAACATCTATAGGTTATTAAAAAGGAAATAATCTTACCAAAAAGTCTATAAATAATATGCAATTTGTTCAGAAAATATGTTATACTTACTTGGTTTTTTCGCATAACAATTTTAACTAATCTTGTGAAGAAATTCAAACCCGAATAGATGGCAAATTATTAAATTTACCTTTCAAACTAAGCATTTTGATCTACTTTTTCTAACTTAAGAATGAATTTTATCTTTGTACGGCATTCTGATTTCCGTAGACACTTTTACAAAATTTTCTTTAAAAAAATGCATCTTAAAGGTTTTGGTTTTAAAAGCTAATTTAAAGTAAGTAGATATCGAGATCAGATGGCTTTTTTATGGCTTTTAGTATAATCATATTTGGGTATTGTTTCTATTCATTTTTGAGTACTTGACAAACGCACTGGAGATTGAACAATTATGGCATATTCCTTCTAATTAAAATAGATTTTCATCTTATATATAATAGAAAGCACCTTTTCCAAGTGGCTTAATGTTCTTTCTTATATGATTTGACGAGGAATTACTATCATACGCTAACCAAGTTTTTCTAACCTTATAAGCTTGAATGCAATTTTCTGTTTTCGATTATATTAATATTATATATAAAATATTCTTCAGTAAATTCTCAAGTGTCTCTTTCAAAACCTCTCTTTGTGAGATAAATTTATCTTGATAAATTCTTTTATCAGTTCAAAGCCCGTTTAAAAGTGGTTTTTAATCGTAAAATTGCACCCACTAGTAATTTTTCTTTATCTATTTCCAGATTATTCCGGAGTTGCAAAGACATATATACCTTCGAAATTATACACATTTTAGGCCTCTTTCAAATCTAAATGTTTGCGCTTAGATTCTTTCCTTACAGCTTATTATGTAAGTCTTGTTTTTTTATCAACATTGCACGTATCCCACAATTGAATCAGATACATTAGCCGGTTCGGGCCGAAAACTTCTCAAGATTGTTGACTAACATATCTCATGTTCCTCAATTAGATAAACTAAATTTTATGAATTTAATTTGGCGTAACAAAGTTTCACAAGTCTGTGTATAACCTTCTCTTGGTCCATAAATAAACCGTCTGTTGTATTCTTTGCCATCTTATTTTCCTCAAAAATCTGTAGAAAACAATCTTCTAAACGTAGAAGCTCCTACACAAAACGTATCGTTTTTATATTTTTCTTTTTTCTTATTTCGTGCTGCCTATCATCAAGAAATATTACATTTTGTGGGCTATTAAGGCTAAAGTAGCACATACTGACTACAAGAAGCAAGAAATACAAATATAAGGGGGGATCGATTTGGGCAATTCTTATCTACATCTATTTCTTCCTTTGTACATTGGTATTTAAGTTCGCTGCTTAAAGAATCTATATATGCACAAAAATGCGAAAATATTTTTTTTGGAATAACTCATATTTTAATCTTCTTGTTCCAATTTTTTTCTACTGATATAACATTCTTTGTTTTGATATTCTTGCCAAGAAATTTCAGGATCGAGCCAGAAGGTGCAGTTTTTATTGCATTCTATCAAATAAGCAAGGAAAATCATACCAAAGGCTTTCCAACATAAATAAATAGTGATTCCGGGAGGTTTATGTACTATCTGTAAGAGCCCGTAAATTTTTACCTATTTTTTGGTCCTTGCATCCCTGTCACTACTCATATTGGACTTTCGGTGAGTAACTTATGTATTTTCTGCTTCAAGTCAAACAATTATTACATAATTGTCACTGAACAATAGATGCCGTATTATATGCCGATCAATTCTATGTAAACCCTCTTTTTGCATTTTTATTTGACTCAAAGGCGTAGGTTTATAGTGATACTGATTATCGTAAGAGGTTTTTTTTAAGCCCTAACAAAAAAATGAAGATATTTGTGAAGTGCTATAAGTCTCTTGATTAGAAAAATAAATGCTATCTATTCCAGCAGCTATACAATCATAAAGCTGATAAATGATATTTATAGACAAATAAATATATTTAAATTACCAGAAAGGATTCTTGTTGAAAATACATTAAGTATGTCTCATTTGTAATTGTTTTATTGCTTTTACATAGCAAAGCATAAAGTTCTCGGCTTAATAATGATCGGTTGTATTCCTGATTGCACGAACTCATATAACATTAAGTAAAATTGTTCGCAAAATAGCTCAAATGATTGAATCTCTGCTCGTACTTACTTCCTATAGTTTTGAATCGTATGTATTTTTTTAAAATACTTCTAAGTCATTCTTCCCATGTAAAACAGATATATGTTTTTTTGTTTTATCATTATTTAAACTCACGCAAAATTTCATGCAATTTATTTGAGTAAACGCAATCTATCTCTTAGCTATACGCTTGTGTAAAGAAATTATTAAAAAGTAGAACTTAAAGATTTCACATTCTATGTTTTCTTTTTGTGCAAATCTGGATTTCTTTTTACTCAAACTTCGTAAAAAATACAACCAATTCCTTTCTGATATTCAGCGTGCCTATATCGGATCAGGATAACTGATAATCAAAGCATTAGAGGCTATATAATTGATAAAATTATGGTTTTCTTATTTCTAACCAATTTATTTGGAAGTTGTCTAGTTCGAACCAATATTTTTTCAATTTCCTTGTCCTAGATTTCTTTGATTTTGCATTACTAATTATATCTCAGGGTAATTTTGTGGAAGTGCTTAAGCCAGTAAACGTGGCTTAGTGGAAAACTGGCGATTCTAAGCTACACTTGGCTTTCATCTTAATTTCTTTTCTTTGGCTATTAGATTCAGAAATAAGTTTTTAAAGACATAGAGAGTTACAGAACACCGAATTTCTCATTCTTGTACTTATGAAATTTTGTTGAATTCTTTCAGCTCGTTCTTTCAAACCCTGTATGTACTGCAAAAAAAGCCAAACATATTCCTGCTAATCAGATTTTACTGAGTCGAGTATTGCAAAAAATGCTAAATCAGTTTTCCTCTTTATAGTCAAACAATCTACTTAGAAGTATTCGAGTTCGAAAAATACAATACCGATTTTCTTCTCATGAATTTATTCGATTTTACAAATCACTTTTCACTCCAGTATATAAAGTGGGGTGTTATTTAGGGAATATGGCTAATTGCAGCCTAATTTTTCACAAATTGTTGGTAACAGAAGGGTCAAATTTCTTGTTGCAATAAATATAAGCATTCTCTATCTCTTTCAAAGACCTTTCTAGACCTTAGCTGTACTGGAAAAAAACAATATAAAGCTATTTTTTCTCTGGCTTTAGAGTGGTTTGTATGGAATACAGAATTATAAGTCTATTTTCTTTCGGAATAGTTCGGTATTAAGGGCGAAATAGAATTGGCAGGTTCGCATATAGAGTTCGAAAGCGAAGAAGTTTAAAAATTTACGCTCACGAGAAATTATGTCATTCTATAAATTGAAGCAGTATTTTTTCTTAGCTGTCGAAAGTATATTATAATTGTTTTATATTCAAAAATGATAATCCTTATAGATGAGATCGCTATTGGTTTTTAAATGTTTCCTCGCGCTCATTAATCTACTCCATATACTTGTAGTTTTTTTTTTAATTTTTGAATTTTCACCGTGAATATATTCATTATACAGATTCCTATTTTATATTATAGTCAATTAATCAGATTCAAGAAATGTGAGGAACAAATATTAAAAAGAATGAATATAGATTCACTTATTTTTCAAATAAAAAACAAAAAGATGTGTTTACCCAACAAATGATTCCTTATAATACAATATCACTAAAATTCCTTTGAAAAATAAAAGATAGATTTAATAAACAAACTAAACGAATAAAATTCAGTATTCTAGTTTTATAGTCGTAAAACAGAAAAAATGAATTATTTGAGTTCAAATAAAAAATTTAATTCCGTTTATTTTTACAGTGTTAGGTTTTTAAATGCTTTGTGTTTCTAGATTTAATATAATAAGTTGTTAGCAAACAAAGAAAAACTTTCAGATTCAAAATTATTCGAAAACCAAACAAATTAAGAGCAAAATTTAATGTTACGTTTTGAGAATAGTATAAATGAATTTAGATTAATAAATTTAATCCCTGGTTTTTTAGACAAATCGATTGTGTCTTTATGATATATATGAATTTATACGAATTTAGGATTTATGAAATACAATCCCAGGTTTTTTAGACAATTTGATTGTGTCTTTATGATATATATGAATTTTTACGAATTGAGGATTTATAAAAATTCAAAATAATATTTCTACTTCCTTAATTGTATTTGTTCTTTTTAAAGAATATAATAAAAATTAAAAGTTAATTATTATATTTAATCTACTTCAAATTTTGTCTAATACATATTAATATTTAATTTAAGATATTGGCATCAATTTATTTGTATTATTACTCCATAATATTTAAATAAAAGTAGGTTTCACCTAATAAATTTGATTCTAATCACTTGAAAACTCTAAAATAAATTTAAAAGTATATTTATAATTTTTAAATATCTAATATTTTATTTAAATTACAATTTAAATAACTGAAAAATATTTTATAACAATGATTGGAATTGAATTATATTCTACGAAACAATTCTATAAACTAAAACAATTAAATAATTTATGGACTAATTTCGCTTATAATAAAAGGAAATAGCGTATTTTAAAATATAATTAGTCGTTACAAAATCAAACAATTTAATTTGTTATTTTACTTACATATTACTTAAATTAAAATGATTCTAAGAATAATTATCTTTATAAGTACAATCTACATTTTACTTGTAACAATTATTAGAATTTAAAAAGTTCTTAAAACAAAATTTTTATTAATTTTAATAATTTAATTTATCAAATAAAATGTATAAAAATGTTAGAGATATAGATTTTATGTTAAGAAAATTGAATATATTCCCATCTTTAGTACGATATTTATTAATATTAATATCAATTTATATCTTATTGGCTTTTACAGTAACTTATAGGACTCATAATTATTTATTGAAGAATATTGAAAAGTTTGTACAAACCGAAAAAGGTAAATATGCGATGAGTGTTTTAAGTACGAATTTATTAATTTTATTATTCAAGAAGGAAGATAAAGATATAAACGGAACGATAAGATATCCATCAGAAGAAGCTACGGTTACAGAAGAATGTTATACAAAAATTCATAATTCTTTATCACGAAAAGGTGTGCCTATGTATTTTATAAGAGATATGGATATATTTGAAAATGAGTGTAGCAACACATTGGAGCTTAAAAACTTTTTTAAATTGACGAATTCAATGTTTTTTAAAGCATTTAGACTATTGGGATTATCACGTGTTCCCAAATACTTGTGTGTGTCTAAATTTCTGAAACTTTATAATTTTATTTGTTCAAATTCTGTGCCAAAAACGAATCAAGAGGAACGAAACATTGTATTTTATACGGGTGATGAAGAACTAAAATCTCTTTGCTTTGATTTAAAATTTGATCTGGAGGGTGTGCCACCTATTAATCAAAAGGATTTTTCAATAAGCTTTTCCGAATTTGGTGATTCAAAAATTCTTATGAACAAAATATTGGCTTATATGATTTTCTCCCAAATCTAATGTCGTTATTAAAGTAAAAGTAGGTTTAAATTGTTTTTTTGTAAATTTTTCTTTTCATTTTTTAAAAACTAAATTATATTTTCGTTTCATGAAAAAAAAATTTAAATTGAACATCTATTCAATACTATATTAAGCACAAAGGCTCGACGAATATACTACAAATAGATCTATTCTAGTAATTTATTGCAAGTTTTTAAATACTTAACAAATTTACATAAAATTCTTATAAATTGATTTATAATATCTTAGACTTTCTATAAAACGTCCAATTTTTTGCTTAAAAAGCTACAGATATGTTAATCAATCAGAATTTAGTCTAAATTTCTTATTTCTTGAACTAATAATACATCTTTAATTATTTTTTTCTTGAATTTTACCAAATTATTTTTTTGAGTTTAAAAATATTTTTATTTTTTAAACAGAAAACTATAACATTAATGTAAATATCTAGTATATATGTTTAAAGTTTTTTTGATTTACTTTATATAGTATTCAAGTACCAATTATTAGTAAAATATAAGAAAAAATAAATGAAAATTTTCTTCTGTATCTTATTGCATAAACAATATATTTTTAATTTATCAAATATATTTTTTTCAGATTTGTTTTTACATTTACTTTTAAAATTAGAAGTTTTTAGTTTCACGCTAAACATTTTTATACTAAAAATTTACAGAAAATTTATATCCTAACCAAACTTTTTATCATAAAAACCATCTTATTATAAAAAAAATATTTTGTAAAAAAATTATATTATTCTGATAATCTTCTTAGGAAAATACAGATTTTAAACAAATATTTAATTTACATTCTATTGCAGGATTAATAAAACCACCCATGTATATTGATCTTCACAATTTAGTTATAACAGATAACGACAAAGTAGAAGAAGAAGATATAAATTCTAAAGTATCAAAACTTCTTAGAACTGCATTTAATTTAATTAAACGAATTCCTCCAACTGGAAGTGGTAAAGATTTTCTTTGGGAACATTCAACAAAAAGAATAATACATCCTCGTATGTATCCCAAAGAAGAAAAAAAACGAACGAGGTGGGAATTATTTGCAGAAAAGAAAGGTATTAATAGAAAGAAAAGCCGTAATAAAAAATATGAAGATGACTTACAGGATTATGTTCCTAAGTATGGAAAAAACAGTAAAAAAAATCTTGAAAAATCTGTTGGTATTTATGAAATAAAAAGTACATTAAAAAAGAAAGCGAAGTAAATATTTCTAAATTTATATTAAAATAAATATTTTGTTATAAAAATACTATTTCCTTCCTATTTCCACATTTAAAATTGTAATAAATAATTTTTGTTGTTTAAGAAACTAGAAATTTCAAAAATTTTCGTAAAAATGAATTATTTTTAAAAAATGTATTATTCTTAAAAAAATGTAAAAAAACTATACAAAACATAAGTTATAATATTAAATAAAAAAAATCGGCAATAAAACATGGAATCATTCAAAAAAAAGAAATTTAAAAAGATTTTTACATTCTAAATCTGAATAGAAAAATGAAATTGTGCAAGAATAGAAGAAAAAACATTTTCTTTATTTTCTAAGTCAATTTTCTTTTGCCAACAGAAGAACTTCTTGAATATGTCTTAGCCCAGAAGAAAGTATGGTTTCCGTTCTGTTTCCTGGCTTTATTCTTCTTAAAAACATAGATAAGCCAGCGTAATCAAGTAAATAATAAGTCGATTCATAAAAATAAAAAATCTTTTTTTCTATTCTGTAAAACTTTGCTCCTTTATAGGAACCCAAATCGGCTCTATATCTTGTTTCAAGTATTTCTACATCAAGGTCTTTAAGTCTTTCGGAAATCTCGTCAATCTTTTCTGTCATTTTAATTTTTTCTTCTTCTGTTTTTATTTCTTTAAAGTCGTTTCTATGTTTTCTTACATTGACACTTAATTCATATTTTTCTTTTTCCAATGACTTCAATTTATCCAAGACTTTTGAAACGATATCTCTCACGGTATTTGAGAATATTACACATTCAATTAAAAATTTTACGAATAAAAGTCTGTCTTTTACAGAAAATTCCATTGATTGTGATTTTCTTCTTTTTTCAAGTGAAAATTCTTTAAAACTCATTATTTTTTGCAATCCGTACACCTCGTTGACATCAAAGATGAAACTTTTAATGTAAGTTTTCCAATTCGAATGTGTCATATCCCCAGAAAACCATTGAATTCTTTTAAATCCCCCACTATTTGGTGCTGCTGCGTCTGTTTCAATTTTACATATATCCAATGCTCCTTCAATATACGTTTTTATACAATCTCTACCATGTTTTTTTCTTTCATTCACCAAAATCTTTAAGAGTTTTGAATGAATCAAAAAAATTATTTTTGATTCGTATTCTGCTTCCGAGAATGAACTTGCAAGTTCCTCGATAGTAAAACTGGGAACTGAAATTTGGTCGCCAAAAAAATTAAAAAATGAAAAAATTTCTAATAAAAGTCCAACATTTTCTCCTTTGAAACCGCAGATATCCAATTCTTTGCCATTTAAAGATTTAAAAAAACTATCGGTATTATTCATAAGATCAACCAAAATTCTTTTGGGTTTCTCGATTTTAAGTTGTTCAACAACCTGTGGAGCCGGAATCGGTGACTTTTTATTGATTGCTTGTTTGGGAAATCTAATTCGAGATTGATGCTTTTTTATCTGCTCACGATATTCTGTAGTCTGAGGTGTCTTCTTTAAATTATTAGTGTTTGATTTATTTCTTTGACTCAAATCAGATAAAATATTTGGTTTAAGAATTCGTCCGAACGGTGTTTCATTTGTAATATTTTGTAAATAATTCATAACTTCATTCTTAGTAATTTGATCTCTTCTCATTAAATCCTTATATAATATTTTATCAGTCTCCATTTTATTTTCATAATGAAGTCCTACAATATATGTTCCTTGATAAGAACTTAATATTCTACCCGTCATTTCTTTGCTTTTAACAAAAACAGTCTCATCATTAATAAAATTAGCAGAAAGTGTCTGAACAATTTGATTAACTGTCTCTGTTATTGGTTGAACACTATTTTCTAAAAAATATTGTGCTATATATTTCTTAATTGAAATACTTTCAATCATCAAGGGTCTCTAATAAATTTCGGAAATTAAAGATAAAGAATCCTATTAAACATAAAAATAATGATCAATAAAATTTTTGTATAATTTATAAAAATTAAATAAAATTTATATTCTATTTTTTAAATTTAATAATTAATATTATAGATGCATGAATTTAATCGCGATATCTATTATCTTAAAATATATTTTAATAATTTATTATCTATGGAGATATTCTTTATGCAAAAATACTTAACTTAAAATTTATCTCTAACCATCCAATACAATTAGGGAAGTATAAATACGCAAATTATTAATACAATAAAAATTTATAATTCCAAATATTCATTTCGATATTTTAAACTTATAATGAATCAAATAAATGTTTTGATGATTGTATAATTTGAAAACAAAATACATCTATAAAAATTCAAACTATTCATCAAAAACTATGCAACTCGCGAAAATTTGAATAAATATTTTTACTCATAATATTAAATATTTCCATATCGAGATAAAATTAAACTGTGCGACAAAAAAGTAATTATTTTAATTTATATTATTTTTGAATGTTATACAAATATATTATTAATCCTATATTATATTTAAGACAAAAAAGAATAATTATATCAGCTATATTACATGCCAAAGATATTTATTCGTTGAAGATAAAAATAAGTAATTCATAGAAGATTTAAATATATTTTCTATTTCGATTAAAAATCACTTAAAAGATAACTAATATATCAGTTTTGTTAATTAAAATATTTAAAAATATTAAAAAAAATTAAATGAAATATGGGAATATTGTAATTTGATGAAAGCTATTTGAGTAAAGTTATGAATCGGAATTCGATATTTTATTTGTCAATTTATGATAAAAAAGAGTTAGAAAAATTGAAAATAAAAAATGTATTTTATTTGTCACCTCTGATACCAAACAATCTTTTCCTATGCATAAATCCAAATTTGGGAATTATAACGATACATAATGAAAATACACACAGATAAAACATTATTGCATTCCATTCCACAATATGGTTTCCGATTATAAATAATACAACAGGATAAACACAAAGAAATATAAGAGATGGAGAGTTTTCTAGTTGTTCGGTCATTTGTTCCCAAAAAGTATGGCCACAATACTGATGATCAAAAGGATCCCCAATAATCCAGTGAAAAAATATAAATGAACAGAAATTATATGTTAAAATTGTCAATTGCCAACTCAAATTTGGATTAAATAACTGCGCATATAAAACCTTTACCAGGATTGTAACTGTTATATGAGTTATCCAACTACCTTTTTGTAATGTCCATGCTACATTCTGTGATACCCCACTCGGAATAACTGGTTGTTTCATTATTCAAAACCCAAGGTATCTATTTATATTATTAGATCCCTTTTCTGATAAAAATGAACAAATCAATTTTTATAATCATTTTTTAATTTATTTAATTTGTCCATTTTATTTTAATAAATATGAATCTAAATATGTATTATTGACTACAAATAAAATAGTGGTTATCTATTTGTTAATGTTTTATTACGAAAAAACATTTGATAGTAAATTTTATCAAGAAAACAAATATTTTATTCAAATTTCTTATAAATTTATCCAAAATGTTTAATCTTTATACAATTTATAAATTGCTTAGTTAAATTTTATTAGAGACATATTAAGATAGCTATAAATATTCGGATATATTTATACAACTAATCTATTTAGGTTCAACATATCATAAAGAAAATCAAACCCAACTTATATTTTAGATTTTTACAGTTTTATTATGATGACTTGTTCACATCTGAAATATGTATTATCTTCTTAAAATTTATTTTTTATATTTCTAAAAACTTTAAATACTGTTTTTGTATCCAAAGTCGGAGTTTTTCAATTTATGATTCTGATCACTGATACTCTTCAGAATTTAAGTTTTTCCTCCATAAATAATGAATACTGGTTGTTTATTTAAGCATATAAACACATTTTATTTCTTAGATCTTACACCTTAACCTTAACCATAAACATAAAATTATTCGATAATGAAAGGTATAATTATAACCTATTTATGAAATCCAATCACATTTAAAGCTTAGTATTTGATATTTTTTAATCTTTTTTTGAAGATGCATTCTAAATATTTAAGGACACCAACATTGTTAGATTGTATAACTGGATAATATTTTATGGATTTGTGGTGGAATAATAAACCCATTAATCTATCTGCTTGGTAATGAGTATGTGAAATTTGTGGGAAGATTATTCTTTAAATCTTTGATAGAATGAAAGTAAAACTAAATTTTCGGTCGTTTTATAGAAATTTGTATGGGAAAGAGGCAGTCTAGATATGGTGAAACTTTTTCTACAGACATTTTGGTGGTTCTTGATGCAATTATATTTGAAACCATGGCTGAATCATTAGTTAATTGCCGCTTAAAGTATTAAACTTAACCTTGAACACTTGGGTTAGAAGACTTAACCCACGAGTGATACAAAAAAACACGAGCTTTAAAAAGCAACTAATTAACAAGTTATGTCTGCTAATATGACATTGCAACGTTTAGATGGACCCTATTTCAGTCGCCGATATATGTATTGCTATAAATTTATCTGTTTTTTAAGGTTTAGAGTAGTGGGAATACACGAGGTCTTGGTAAAGCTCAGGGGTTGGTTTCGACCTGCAATCTCACACCCGGAAACCCACATTAACGAACTATGGGCAACCATGTCGTGCTTTAAATGAGTTATGTAGATCCTTTAAACAAAGACTTTCTTATGTAACTATCAATGGAGATAAAGATAGAGCGACGAGGACAGTTATCTATTTTAAACTTACAACTACAAAAACATCATGAAAAAATTGTAATTTTGATATAAATAATATTGTAAGATAAACCATCTTTTACTTGATTTAATAAAGAATAATATTTGCGTAATTTACAAATAAATTAATTTGACAATAATTGTCTTAAAATAATAGCAAATTCTCGAAAGCGGGTAAAACTATCAATTTGTTTCATTTATTCAGATTTACAGAGTAATTTTTGCTGATATTTAACTTAAATTACATATAATTTATCACCAAAGGCAACAAATATGAATTTACAATACAAAGTTAAATATATTAAATAGTTATAGGAAATTCTAAGCTTAATTCGATAGATATTAAATATAATAAAATATTGTGTAAATCTACATAAATTTCAGGGCTTGTTTATTTCGTTAACTAAATTAAACTTTACTTTTTCATTTATTGCTTCATATTGATTAACAGGAAGAAATTCTTGTTTTATTAATAAAAGAGTTTGAAAATATGTGTTTATTAACACTTAATTTCCTTGATTTTGAACATATACGATTCAAAAAATCAAAATTAGCTTTTAAATTCATTAAACTACATATCAAACGAATATTATTGAAATTACATAGAGCTTGTAAATTATTTTCTACGCATATTTTTAAAAGTTTAATCTGTACATTAAAAATTTTTTAAAGAAATATAACGACACGAGAAAGAAAATAAAATTGAATTGCAGTTACAGATTTTTTAAATGTTTAGAATTCCATTAGAAATTGTGCTATAAAATATAATATTCTTTCTATTATTTTTATATGAGCTAATAAAAAAATATTATAGAAATACAAAAATTTTCTCTTTTATGAATATTAAATTTACTATTTCTATCATCGTTTTCTTAATTTTATATTTTCATATTTCTATCTATAGAAATGTCTTAAATACCCATGAATCAAGAAACACAATTCGTTATAATAAAAAATATAAAACCAGAAAAAGTTTACGAATTATTTTCGACATATGGAAAAATATTAATTGCTTATATTGGAATTGAAGAAAATAGTGAATCTGCACTTGTTGCATATGAAAAAATAAAATTTGCTAAAGAAGCGATAAGAATAATGGATGGGTACTTTTGTGATGGAAAGTATTTGGATGTAAAATATTGGCAATATTTAGAGGAATATAAAAAACGGCAAGAAGAAAAGAGAAAGAATGATTATATAAAACTGAAACGTAAACTTGGTTTTTGAAATCTATTCTGCTTAAAATTAAAATCAGATATTTATCTAGTTTCTGAAAAAAATAAAATATCTGAAATTAAATGGTTGAATTTACTCGTAAATAAACAAAATTTTAAATTAAAATCTACCATTTTAATCAGCGATTGTATTTGGTTTCACATTTTTATATTTTAATATTCTAAATTTAACTTTCTCTGTCTGTTCCTATTTTTTTCTTAGTGAAACATTTTGATATTTCTGAAACAATATTCGGATTAAAAGAGAACAAACAAACAATAAATTATGGCAACAAAAATAAATTCAGAGGTAGGAAAATTTATTTCCTTTTATAGAGAAAAAAAAGGTGTAGAAACAAAAGATCTTTACGAACACCAAAGAAATATATTATTGAAGAGAAAATTGAAAAATGGTGAACCGGGATATGGAAATCTTATGATTTTATTATTTCTAGCAATTGCAGAAGGCAAATTAGATTATATGGAATTTATTTCTGCATGTGGTTTAAAAAAGTTGGATATTAAGATAATTGGATATTTGGGAGCGAATATGGTGAAAGATAATTTCTATAATTTAATGATGGTTAATACTCTTAGAAAAGATTTGGCATCAGAAAATTATAACGATCTTTCTCTAACATATATATGCAATCTTATTGAAATTGGTGAACAATTTAAAGAATTAAAAGATTTAATTTGCCTAAAAAGTACAAAAGATATAACTTTTTGTAAAAAACTAATCGCCATATCAAGATTACAAGATAAACCAATTGTTTCTAAATTAATAATGGGAGACAGTAATATTTTACACGTTAAATTACAAATTTTAATCGATTATATATTTTGTTTAAAAGAAAAACTTGATTGTGAGAAATCTGTTGTGTACCCATTTTCTAAAAACTCATACCAAAATCTTAAGAATAGTGAAAACTCTATTTTTTTAGATTTGTGTGAAAATGATATTTTATATTTGATAAGTTTATATCCAAGAACAACAAATATAAATCTTAAAATTAAGATTTTACAACTATTCAGTTCTTTTATTGATAAATTTAATTTTAACGAACTTTATAAACTGAATGAAAATATTGAAGCATCGATTATTGTCACTGGATTTCTCAAAAAAACAAATTTAGAAATTTCTTTGTCTATTGAATCTGCAATATTTCTATTTTCGATTGGATATCAAAGTGTGGTAGCAAATTCTTTTGTTTTCAGGTTAATTGAGTCTAGAATGAGTTTGTGCACATATTATGGTTTATATTTTGCAAGAAAATTTAGAATTTTCAAAGAAGTTGCTATCGAAAGATGTTTTAGCATTGGTCTTCATAAATATGAATGTCTTGAGACAGTTTTGGATCTTATTACAAAATCAAACTATTTAGAAATATATAAAAGGAAGGAAGAAGTATTTCTAATAATGGAATCAAATTTAGTTAAAAGTGATATTTGTCACGAAAAATGGTCTAAAATCCTGAAAAAGATCTTAAAAATTACAGATCAAGAATTTGTGTTCAAAATTTTTCTTGAAAATCCCTATATAAATAATTTATCACCTGTGTATGAAAAATTAAATGAAAAATCCTTACCTTTGCTTTTTGAGAAAATAAAAGAACAAGAATCATTGGAATATTTTGATCTGATTTATACACTTTTGCCATATCAACAAAACGAGAGCCATGTTTTAAGTCAAATTTTTGAGAAGCACCTTAATATCTTATCGGATTACCAAAATAAAAATTTCTCAAAAAGAATATACAAAAATATTACGAAAAATTTGATTAATCAGATGTTGAAATATGGAGATTTGGATTATAATAGAGATATAATGCTGAAACATATGAATTCCTATAATAATAAAACTTATAATATAACCACAAACATTCTTAGGGAATACATTTTGATATTTAATGTTTTAGTTGATAAGAAAGTGTTTTGGTTTAATATTGAAAATATATTCGAATATGAAGTACTGAATACAACCAATTTGACAGAAAATAAAAATAATAAATTTAATACAATCAAAAATGAGCTCAAAAAAGAATTTGATAGCTCTAATAATGATTTAAAATTGATATATCTCACTGGAAAAGAAATTGATAGGTTGAGTTTTTTTTGCGAAGATATTTCTGTTATAATGAATTTGATTAAAATCAGCGAAGCTGAAATAATTATACAAGTCGAAAAAAACACGAAAGTATTATTTGCAAAACAAAAAAATAACGACATTACAACACGTAAGATTTTATTGAACTGAATTTATTTGTTATTAAACTATTTAGTATAGTTTTCACCTGTTTTTAAATAAAATTTTAGTCTTCTATAAATATCTTAATAAGTAATCTTTGTTAACTATAATGCCATAATAAATTTTAAGTTAAAAAGCTAAAGATTCTAAATAATACTTACATTACCGGTGTTATTAAAAGACTTTAATATGCTAATTGCTATGAAGTTTTACAATATATAGCTTAAAACTAAATATTATGGTATTTAAGGCTCGAAAGAGAAATTTACAAGTAAAAAATTAATTAGCTAATTTATATAAATAATAGAAAATACCATTCAAAGTTATTTAATGTTAGAAATAATTGGTTGATAAGTGTGTGTATTCTTTCAAATACGTATAAAAAGTAACATAAAGTCTTATTATTGGAATGGGGTTTTTGTTAGATTAATGATAGAAATATATTTTGGGGTACAGAATGAAAGTGCCAACATTGTAAAAACGCACACAAAAATTGGTTGAGATTTGTCAACATTGTTTAAAGATGGTCGTTTATGATCATACTCGTAGCCATAATAGAGTGTTTTTGTATCTAACCATATATTTGTTGATAAATATAGTTCAAGCCTTTAGTACGAATTAGGAGACACACTGTTCAGTATTTTCTGGAAATAAATGTCCAGAAATAAGTTATAAGACACTGGGATCTAAAACGATGGCCGAATACTGAATAATAGGCAGGATATATTTATTTTAGATAATAAATAAAAATATTGCACTTATTCATGTCTAAATTCATTCACAAGATTGCTTCAAAATGTAAAACGAATATAATAAGGAGTAAGGCATATTTTATAAGTAAAACTCGTCTTATTTACAAGGTTAATATTGAGATATCACATACAGTATTTCAAAAAAAATATTTGGATACTCAAAAAATTCTAAAATTTAATATATTTTTAATAGTAAGTTTTAATCCTTATGTAGTAAATAATGAGTTAGAATATTTTATGCCTATATTTTTGTTTGATGTGTTTGTTTAAAATCTCTAGTTATATATTTGAATAAATATCTCTTTAAAATATCAAAAAAAATCCGGAATCTTTATAATTACAGCATATTTTGCGTCATAGATGTGTTTATTGTTTTTTTTCTGTTTTAAATCACCCTGCTATGAGTTGAATTCAATAAGCCGGAAAGAATGATGCTATGGTGTAATAGATCCTAAAATTTTATTTTAAAAAGTGAAGTTTCTGAATTGCTTAAAAAAACTAAACTAAAGTCTATGATACTATACAGAGGTATATAAATAATGGGGAATAAAAGTCGTAAAAATGGATATGGAAAACCTATTTTTATAGATATTACCATGAGCAATAAAACTACTGATTTTAGAAGAAAAAATCCTAAAATTAGTCCGGCAGTAATCCCTAAAAAATTTGTGCATAATGTAATTGTAATGGTAGTATCAAGACTATAAGAAATCATCTAAATACAGTTGGTATTTATGCCCGTTCTTCTGCACAAAACCTTTGTTGTCCCCAAAAAAATATGGTTGTTAGATTTAAACTTTACTTTTTTTAATCCAAATCAGATGACGATCGAAAACGCACAATTTTAGTGATGAGCGTAAATTCAAGTTGTTTAATTATCTGGTGGGATTTGTTTATAAAAGAAGCAGAGAGAACACCTAAATTTAAAATATATGTTCCAACAGTTAATATATTAGTAGAAAATTATGATTTAGGGATGTATGCCCCAAGTGTTAGCGATCTACTACTGTTGATACTATCATGGTCTGATTTTAATACATTAGTATGCTTAAAACAAATTTAGAATAATCGGCTAGAAATTTGGGTTTAGATGAGTGTATTTTTCAACAAGATAATAATCCTAAATAACCATTAAAACTTGCTGTAAAACATTAGGAATAAAAATAATTGAAATACTTCTTTGTCAAACCAATCACCAGGTTCAAATACAGAAGACCATCTTTGTGCTTCTATGAAAAAATAATTGTGTTATTTTACTTTTAAAAATAAGAATGAGTTAAACCAAAAACCTAATCGAAATTCCAAATTAAAATTACTATTGCGTTTGTGCAAAAACTTGTTTTTTATATTAAAAAACGTGTGTTATGAGTCTTACGTCTATTATATGACATAAATAATATTACCTAAAAGTGTCCGGATTTTTTTTGACTATACTTTTGTAAATTCAATCTTTACTTTTTATACAAACCATATTGTATGAAATAACCTTAGCTATATGTTTAATATATAGTTTTATTAAACATTAGTTTCGCAATTTTTTTTTGACAGATTTTATTCATTTTTTCTACTACGATAGTGTTAAGATTACTTTTAGAAAATAAAATTCAATTGTATAGCATCTTCAAAAACCATATTATAGAATTAAAAAGGTCTTTACACCCAAAATAATAGAGCATATCTAAAGGGCAAGCCACTCAAAAATACAGTTGCAAATATTTCTCTTGATAGACATTTGAGAACTGAATTCAAGACCAAATTATAATAAGAGTCGAGTAAAGATAACTCCAGTGCGATATAAAGAATTAAGAGATATATTCAACAAAAGAGCAAGCTTTAAGGTATTAAAGTTGCAAACTTTAAAATATAATTTGGTTTGACATAACTGCAGAAAGGATCCTATTAAACATTTTAAAACCAAGTTGGATATGATATAAGAAGATTGGCGATCAAGAAATAGCACTTTATCAAATAAAACCAAGCTAGAATAACACATGAATACTACTTTAAATAAATTATAAATTTTACTAAAAAAATCATTTAATTATACTTTTATAGATAAATAATTAAAAACTATTCAAACTTAAATTTTGGATAAATATTCATTGCCATTAGCTCTTGAAAAAGCAGCTTACATGCGTATGGAATTTGAATACAAACAGGTTCGCCATCACACATTACACACCCATCTTTATGGACTATAATACCACATTCATGACAAATATAAGCCTGAAAAGCATCAGAAGAAACCATAAGTCGTTCTATCAATAAAGAAGAAGCCCCGTAACCAATTAAACAATCCCTTTCCATTTCTCCAAGTCTTAATCCACCATCTCTACTACGACCTTCTGTTGGTTGCCTTGTAAGTACGGCACGAGGACCTCTTGCGCGTGCATGCATCTTGTCAGTTACCATATGTTTAAGTTTTTGGTAATAAACAGGACCATAAAATATATATGCTTCTATCTGTCTACCAGAGTTTCCACATGTAAAACAATCTTTTCCAGAATAACTAAATCCATTTTTTACTAAATAATCAGATATTTCATCCACTTTGTTTACACAAGTATTTTCAGAATCCGAATCTTCTTTTGATTCAATTTTTATGTTCTCAAGTTTTTTTTCAGCAGATTTTACTTTGTTCTCTAAATCATCATTGGATTCAATATTCTTACTTCTAAAGGTTTCTTTCTCGGCACCCAAATTCATATTTTTTTCCAAATGTTCTAAATTTTTATTCAGATCATGAAATTCTTCGTATTTTTTAAAATTGTTAAAAGCCGAAGAATCTACAAATTCACCACTGAGCGTAGCACATTTTCCACTCAGTAATTCTATAATCTTTCCTACCGTCATTCTAGAAGGAAATCCATGTGGATTCATAATAATATCTGGGCACATACCAAATTCATTAAATGGCATATCTTGCTGTTCAAAAATCATTCCTATGACACCCTTTTGTCCGTGTCTGCTGCTAAACTTATCTCCTATCTCCGGCCTTCTTACTTGTCTAAGAAGTGTTTTTACCATTAAAAGATCTTCACCTGACTTGGTTACAATAACTTTATCTACGACCGAAGGTTCGGAATTTCTATAAACTAAACCAGTAAATTTATATTCTGGTATATTGCTTTCATTGGAAACAGGTGAATACTTGTTAACATAAATTTGACCATCATTAATTATTTCCCCTGGTTTTGATAATCCATCCAGATCCAAAATAGAATTTTTGTATGAATTGTCTCCTTTGGAAAGTACATCATAGGAACCGTTGGCATATCTTTTTAATGAAGATGAAAAACTTCTATAAACTTCGCATCTACCAAATCCACGATCCAATGATGATTTGTTAAGTATAAGTGCATCCTCAATGTCATATCCAGAAAACCCCATAACTGCTACCATCGCATTTTGGCCAGCGGGTAATTTTTCAAAATTAATTAATTCTATTGTCTTAGTACGCGCCAAAGGCTTCTGTGGATAAGTTAAAAGATATAAAAGAGTATCAAATCTTCTATATTGATTATAACCTATAACACCCATCGCCTGTTTGCCCATAGCACACTGATACGTGTTTCTAGGACTTTGATTGTGGTGTGGATTCGGTATCAAACCAGCAACATATCCTAAAATTGTATATGCTTGTATCTCCAAATGTGTTGTATCACTACACAAATCGGTGTATATAGTTGCTATTAAAGAATCATTTTCTTCATTGGCATCTAGAAACTCTATCTTCCCTTCATTTACAAAAGTATCAAATGTCTTATAACCTTCCTTTAAATAACGACCATCTTCTTGTGTAAATAAGACCCTTCCATTTTCTACAATTAAAAGGGGTCTGCATATTCTACCGTTATCGGTAGAAATATTTACAGTTTTCTGTGGTTCATTTTTATAAATCGAAACAAAACCATTAACACCACCTTTTCTTCTTATTTTTTTGAAAGTTTTGATAAATGAATCTGGTGATTGTATAACACCAACAACCATACCGTTGAGAAATACAAGATATGTATTTTTCATATAGAAAAGTTTAGGAACCAGAATATTTATGTCTTCCATTCCCAGTGTAAAAAGTAATTTCAAAACGTCTTCGTATGGAGAATCAGTGGTTATTTCTGCAAGCAGTGCAAGATTTTTTACTAAACCACACGATTCACCTTCAGGTGTATCTGATGGACACAAATATCCCCAATATGAAGTGTGAAGCGATCTAGGCCCACTAATTTTTCTTGTTTTTTCAAATTGCGAACAAATACGAGTCATCATCCCCAATGCTGATATATATGATAATCTCGACAATACTTGAGTTATTCCACTTCTTTCCATCCTAAATCGTTTCAGAGTCCAATTTCCTGTAGAAATCGCCCGTACAAAAGCTGTTGTAATCAAATTTACCTGTAGACTCATAAAAGTAAGTGCATCAAATTCTTGAGCCCGAGAAATTTTACTTAAAACTTTATCAATCGATTTTTTTAATTCACTGTTGTACCGTTTGAATAAATCTTCAAACATTAAAGATAAAAGTTGTCCAGCCAATTCAAATCTTTTATTTCCTATAAAATCTCGATCATCCAAACTCAAAATTCCCAATTGCGCTTGTATAAGCCGTCTAGCCATTATAAGAATATAAAGTCCTTTTATTTTATAGTTAAGATCTGTAATAATAACATTTGGAAGAATTATTTCATTTAAAATACATTTTGCTTCTTCTATCTTATCTTGATTATATTTAACTCTGATTCTATTACCAATATATTCTATAGCTTGTATTTCTGTAAATATTCCCAAACGATGGCACATTTCAATGCTCGGAGCAAAATATTCTAATACTTCTTCTTCACACCCTACCCCCTCTGCTATCTCTTTATCAGTAGAAAGACCCATGGCTCTAACTACAACCACCAATGGAATTTCCTCTATAAACGAATTGTGTTTTACATAAAGAGAATGGTTCTTCGTTACAACGACTGTTTTACTCTTTTTATCATGGGTTGAACTTGTAACTGAGGCACATATATTTCCTTTTGCATCCAAATCCACAATAATTCTATTCTTTGAGAGTTGTTCCTGTATGAGAATAACTCTTTCAACCCCCTTTACAATAAAATACCCACCCGTGTCCAAAGGACACTCCTGTAGTTTTCTATACAAAGTGTTCTCTGTTTCTTTGCTTAAAATGACATTTGTCTTGGTTTTAATAGAAATATAACATCTTTTACTCCGTAACATAATTGGAATTTTACCTATACACACATCTTTTTTAATCACGATCTGTTTGTTTCTAACGTATTCTACATCAACGTATATATTAGCTGCATATGTCATATCTCTTAGTCTACATTCATGTGGGTATATTTCATACGCCACCATATTTTCTTCTATTGTAGGCATACCAACTCGTATATCTGTATATTTTAAATAAAATGTCTGATCTACATCAGAATCTAATATTTCATTCGCTTTCAATATATTTTTTATATCATATTGTATGAAATAATTGAATGAATCTATGTGCTGGCGAACAAGTCCTTTTTCTTTTAGAAATGATTCGACCAGTTTAGAAGCCGCAGTATTTTTGTCCATATAAATGGGGTGTAAATGATTTTATAAATAACGTAAGAATACTTATAAAACGTTAAAATTTGTTATTTTTAAGATATAATATTTGTATCTAAAATTTACATCAGTATTATAATAGGCATTTATGTAATTAAAGTCCATTTTAATAATCCAAACGACTTAAAACCATTTTCAACAAATATAAATAATAATTTTCATTAATACCTCCTCCTCCCCACACACCTCCACCCGCCACATGGTAATGAAATGTGGGCTTGACACCTACCTTCGCCTATAACAGTTCCTTCGGTTGAGTCTCTGGTGAGCCATCGTCGACATGAGCCCCTGTACGCTTCCGGGTAACGGCTTGGTTGCGGACGATTTATTTGTAACAGCCGACCCGAAGGAATGGCCTCAATTTTTGCGTACGACAAGGTTTGAGAATGCCAAGAAATGGCTGGACAGCTTCCAGGTACTATAATGAGAAATTCGGCTGCACTAACTCTCGTGTTAAAAATTGGCGTGATGGGAGGTAAATCGGAGAATGGGAGCGACGTATGCCCTTGTTCGCTGATACATGCACCTCCACACCACGGAGTACTAAACCTGAGAACTTGTAATCAAATCTCGATGAATTGTGGTGGTCCAACGAACATCCAATGAATTGGTTGATGTGTTCTGATCTCATATGTGTCGGTGATATGGGAGCTCATGTACCTGGTATTAGCCGCGTATATCTGCGCTGCGCGGGCTTGACGGCAACCGGAAAGCCTGATCCGCTTGGAACATGGTAGTTGACTGATCTCCAGGCTCGTGCGGCCCCCTACGCCTGAAATCTGGTATTTAACTTGGTGTATTTTCTGAGGCTTTGTTAGAAGAATGGTCTTTGAATGTTTCAAAAATGATGCATGGTGGGCTTCAAGATCGTTGTTTTTGGTCGTTTATTGGTTCTGGCGTGTGAATCCGGCTGGGTGTGTGATGAAATGTGTTCTGGAACAAATGATGACACGCACGATGATTTTTGATTCCATTTGTATCGATATTCGACCCGCCCTTGATGAATTTGTAATATCATTATTGGCTCATTAGCTGCTGATTTGGTATAATTTTATTAGAAACTTACACTCTTCCAATATATTTATGATATTGTGAGTTTATGTTTAGGAACCTAGTGATTTTTACTGCGGGCTTACGTATTTGATACCAATTCCACGCTCTGACTACGGCCATCACTGTATGTCCAACCTCTTAGTTAACGACTGTGTGTAAAGTCGTTCATTGAGTGGGGGGTTGCTTGGGAATGGGCGGGGGTGTGGCGGAGGGCTCTCTGATATTGCCTTATAAGTATGGATAATTTGGCAACATGGATTGATGTTAAAGCTGATTATAGATCATACTTATTTAACTCAATGCATTGAACCATTTACCTGATGGATCCTAATTTATTAGGTATTATATCAATGGAAATTGATATATCATTGGGCCTGAAAATCATGCAGTTGATGATCTGGATGTTTGTCACTGTTATTTGTTTGTGTATGGATCCATTAGGCTTTGAAATACAGTGACGCAACGATGTGATCTTTTTCAATCATTCTGTTTATTGATGATCTAGCTCCTTGAACGTCCATTGTGCTTGACGGGGATTTAGGGTGATTGGCTTGATTACGTCGCCAATGATACGTGTTGTGAAGATACTGCTATTTCTAAAGGTGTTGTGTTTCAATACTGATTTGGATGTGAATCCCAACACGTGCTCATTTGAAGTACGCAAACTTATGGTTGGCTTTGTCCACTGATTAACGAATTTTTTTCTGCACATCACATGGATATCGTTATCACTTCCATGAGTACTTCGACTTGAACCGCGACTTCTAGTTGATGATGGTGGGACGGTGTTGGTAGAATAGAACATCTCGCGGATGTAGAGCGTTTGTAGCTTCTTGACAGAATTGGGGGCCTCTGTGTTGTTGAAGGAATATGCTTCTGCAACTCTTGGATTGTCTGGAAGTAAAGACCTATCACTGCGGAGCAATCCTCAGGTGGATAATAATAACCCATCTTGCACTAATAAAGGCTTTTAGTGTACGGTTGTGTCACTGGTTTAAGCTCACTTGCAAACTTATAACGAAATAAACGAAACTCCATCAATTATATAATGGGAAAATGAGCTTGCGTGTGTTGTTACTCTTCTGGCTGGAAATATGCCACGAATGAAGCTGTGTTCTTCGGATGAAATGTATTCTGGGCGATGGTGTGTATTGTAGTCTGGTAGACTGTGATCATCGCAACTGATGTGAAAATGTGCTGTACACTGCGGCATATGGTGGTTGATGCCACACCTTCTAAATAGATATAGTTTAGTCTTAAACGAATGGCCACTCGTTCGATTTTGATAATGGTATGCATGACACCGAATTAAACCGATGTTAATTCGGAAACGACCGGACATATTTATTTTGATAAGAAGAAGATAGATAACACTCATTAGTAGATCACTCCCGATCACTTCAATAGTTGAACTGAAAACTTAAGTAGACCTGTGCCATGTTGGGTCTTTAATAAGTGTATTGTTGATAATCCCTTGTGATGACCTGGGACGGTAATGTGACAAATACCTAATCTTCTTAAAGACTAAACCCTAATGGGCATGCTATAGAACGTCAAACACTTGATCACGGACTTGCACTAATGCAGCTGGTCATGGTGTTATTATAGACATGCTACAAACCCCTTAAAGCAGATGTGAAATTTAAACCAAAAATACCTTATTTCAAGAGGAACCACTTTAAGGAACCGACCAAAACATAATGAAGAGTCGATTTAGAAAGACAGGGTGTAGAAACTAAAATGTTAAATTTTATTTATTAAATAAACATTCAATTAAATTAATGGTTTATATCGTTTGTCGTTTTATATTTCTGTTCATTTTTTAGCCCCCATTTATTTGTATTTTATCCTATTTGGGTACATTTTATACCAAAATAAAAACATATTTTAAAATTTGTAATAATACACTTGATATATACATTTACTAGATAAATAATAGGGATTATACATCAATTAATTTATATATAATTGCTGAAGCCTGAAAGTTAAAAAATATGACTTATATTTAATCAATAAAAATTTGTTATAGATGTAATATTTAAATAATTATTTTTGTGATCTCCTTAGATTAAACTTGAAGAAATAGTTGGAAACATCTTAAGAAATTATAGGTATATCAGAATAGAAGTCTATATTCCATCTTTTTCAATCAAAAAAATATATTTTGTTTGGTTCTTCAGATGAAGAAATTTTGATTTATAGCTTGATATTAACGTTTAAAGAGTCATTAATACGTTTTTATAATTCATATTTGATGAATTAAATTAACGACAAGGGTTTTCAATCATAAAAACTTACTTGTTTATTTAATAAAATTCTGGGTTAAATATTTTAACATTTTTATATGTTTTTTCTACCTTTTAACCACTATTGTTTTTTTCAATCCGACTCTATTTATGTTATGGTGTTGTGGTTCCCCTTGTGAATAAGGGGTGTATTATTTTGGTTTAAATTTTAAACATTTCTGTTTTTAAAGGGGTATTGTCTCTGACTCTGATCTCTAATAAACCATGAGTCAGTGGATTTAGTCTGACTAGTCCTCTTGTATCAGAAATTGTTACTGTTAGTACTATATACTGAATGTATGCTCACATTCATGGTATTTAGTTTTTAGATGAGATTTTGGTATTGTCATACCGTCCGGTCATACAAGGGATTATCTCAACTACACCTATAAATAGACCCAACTATGGTAGGGTCTACTCTAGTTTCGTACTATTAGTGAATCTTAGTATTCCTACTATAGTGTTATCTTATTTTCTTATCTAAAATAAATATGTGGTTGTTAATTTAAATCAGTTTTAATTTGGTGTCCACTTATTCTGCTATATTATAATTTTTGAACTGAGTGGTCTTATTCGTTTGAAGACTTAAACTTATATCTATAAGAGAGGGTAGGCATCTGACACTTTATGCCGTTAGTGTAATCATGGCCTAGCATTCGCATCTAGTTGTAGATGATCCACAGTCTTACCAGACTTCCCGCATGTTACACACCATCTGCTCCCAATACATTCTATCCTGGATATAGAGAACACAGCTTCATTGGGCCTAATATTTCCTCTCTTAGACCTTAAGTACTAACTAAGTTTTTTGATTATATAACTTTGAATGGGTTTCGTTTATTCTTATATGTTTGAGTTAGTTTTTAATTTTTTGTACTTTTACACCTGTACTTTTTTAGCTTTTATTAGTGAGATGGGTTTATTATTATTTCACTTGGTTGTGTGTTTGATATTTTTTACTAAATCAGTTGGGCATATGTTGCTTCACCAACACTATGTGGCCTCTTCAGTTCTGTTCTGAAGATACAACCGCTCTTACATCCTGGGCGGAGATGTATCTTATTAACAACACCGCACGCACTGCATCATCTAACAGAAGTCAGCCGGTTCGTAGTACTCCTATGTGGTAGTTGATTAACGATATCGCATGTTGATTGATTGCGAAATAAATTTTGCGTTTAATCTGTGTGACAAGTCTTTCACTCTTGATATAAGTTTGTCTGTACTTTTAATGAGCTACGTGTTGGGATTCCTCTGCTATCTTTATTATTCCTAAATATTTGTAAACACTAACACCTTCTGAAGAGTAGGTATTTAACGTATCATTTGTGGCTGACTCTCTTTGTTAATCTCTAAGCCAATCACCTCTAAAATCCTTTGCCTCGCCTGTCATAGACTCATGTGGAGCTGTCTTTGAGAGCTTAGATCATCAATAAACAAGAGATGATTAGTGAATGGGATTCGCATTGTTTGTACTGTCACTTTGTGTATTTTTCATTAAGCTTTCGGCTAATGGATCCATACACACACAATAACAAGGTGACAGACTATCTCCTTGCGGATCCCTCTATATCTTCTTGTATGTTTTTGGCCTACTGATATATATTTTCCATTTGATATAATTACTTAATAAATTTCGGATCCAATCAGGTAATTGGTTAGCATTGAGTTAAATAAGATGATCTATTGAATCATAGTTTTTAACATAATCCATGTTGCCTTAGATTGTTTCCGTACTCTTTATTTAAGGCATATTCGTGAGCCTGCTCTTTCTCCTGCCTCTTACCCTGTTGTTTTGCCCTGCCTTCCCTGTTGACATTTCGTTACCTTTGTCGTTACTTTGTTTTATTGGCCTTTGCCTTTCGTTTTTATACGTGCCCGCGTAAACTGCTTGGTTTCCTTCTAATTACTTTCCTTCTAGATATTTGTGTTGTAGTTTCTTATATTGTATACCTATTCCGCGCTTTATTGCATTATGATATTCATTCTCGTTGGTCTTTTTGTATGGATTATCTGTCGTACTGTGTTTTTTTTCCCATTTACCACTTTCTCCTACTGCTCATTCCCCGCTCTACCCATAATCACCTGTCATCTCTTTTGCTCCCTGCTCGTTTTTTGTAATTCGACTTTTTTTACTGCTGATCGTTTGTTTATTATTTTTTTGGCTTTTTTGTGTTTTCCTGCTTCGCTGATCTTTGTACTACTTTTTTCTCTTGTTCGCTCTGCTTTTTTGTGTTGCCTCTCGCTCCTGGCGTGCTTTCGCGCTTCCGTATTGACTCGCATGTCCTGCATTTCCCACTTTTATCATTTACTATCTTCTTTGTTTTTGTCCCCCTTTCCTTCTTCCTTTCTTTTTTATTCAATCATAAAAACTTACTTGTAATAATCTTAAGAAAGATATTTATAAATTTTTTATTTTATAAAGAATGATTGTAAATATATATAGATGGAAGATTTAACAAATAATCCAGCTTGAGGAAAATTTTACGGGTTTTCATAATGTGTCTCAATCATAGAATCAATTTTCGTCACATAAAATTAGTTTCAACTTAATATTTTTTTAAGCTTTTTATAGTTAAAGCATTGTAAAGAAATTGTAAAATATATCAAAAAAGTTTTTAATCAAAATCTTTAATGATTGAATCGAATATTTCTTGTAAAGATTCCATACTTGAATACTTCTGTTGTTCAATTAGCTTGTATTGTAAATATTTCTTGTAAGAAAAACTCACCAATTGATATCTATTAAATCTAAATACCATTGATACATTGCAATCTTTAAAATTAGGAATGGAAATTTTAAAAACTAACTTTTTAATGAGCCTTTCTGTTGGAAGAATCTTCGGTTTATAAAATTCAATCGATGACATCAACACGTAAATCTGGTAAAATCCATTCATTGAATATTTGCGGATTTAAATTGGCAAAATGATTTCTTAAATTTGAAATATTATAATGCAAAGGTAATTTTGAAGATTCATCACTCTTAAAAATTTCAGTTTTAACCAGATCAATTGTTAAATTTTTATTGTCATTGTTTTGGACGTTTTCAGTTTGACTGTAGTTTAAATTTGAAGGGGGCTGGAAATAGTAACCAAATACTGATATTAACGATGGTTCATTATTTTTAGGTTTAAAAATATTTTGAAAATTTTTTAAGATTGAATTTGTATTTTCGACTGAAACAAAAAGAGTGGTATCACCACATAATTCAAATATTTTATAAAAATCGAAGCAAAAATATACAATCAATCTTTCATAACTCTTCAAAATGTCAGTAAAAAGAAAATAGAAATACTTTAAATTTGTTTTTTTTGAAGAAGGATTCCATTTTTGTTCTTTTTTTAAAAATTCAAATAAATCCTTAGCTGATTTTATTGATTTCAATCTATACAAGGCACTTTCCTTTTTATAAATTTTTTGGTATTTTATTGATGCAAAATTCTTCTTTTTAGCAATATTTTTTCTCTCAAAACGTGATATTTCGAGATAACAACGGGCATATTGTTCCGAAATAATATTTATCATAGAGCTTTTATTGATACTTTTTTTTAATGTTATATTAAAAAGATATATCGAATCATTCTTGGAATATGTGTCAATCATTGATTGAAACATTAGATTTTTATCTTCAAAAGCGCACAAATTACCAGAAAAAACCAAAAACCCTCTTTTGTAGTAACGTTCATGATTTGAAAGTCGTTTCTCAATCATCTTATTACATAAATCCGATAAGGCTGTAACTATATCTTTATCACAAGTCTTTCTATCTGTAAGATCAGTGTTCCGGTCAGAAATTAATTTTTTATACCGAAAAGAACAATAAACCAACGATTTAAGAATAATAATCAAACATTTCGGTCTCATCTATAAAATCTAGGATTCAATAATTTGATTTTTTGAAAATAATAGAAAAATTAACTAAAATAAAAAAAGATACAAGAAAAAAGTGGGTGGCGAAAAAGAGAAAATCTAAAACAAAGGCAGCAAACAATTAATATATTATATAAATTTAAAAACTTGCAGCATTATGAAGCAAATTATATTAACGGATTCACCGACTTTCTTTTTCCATATAAAGACAACACATCTATCAGGAGACTAAATCTTTAATAACACTCAAAATAGTGCGCTTGATACCTATCGTTGCAAAATACATAACTTTCAGCTTTATTTAAAATCTTTATAGGCAAGCCATCATGCATCATGATAAACCACAGTACTCTAGCTATTCCCACTGATAACAGGTTAATGTCACTGCATACAATATTCGACTTTGTAACAGCCAATTAACAGTAAAGGATTTGAATCGTTAGCAGTGCAGATAAGGGTTTAAAGAATGTCCAGAAAATGCTTCACGGAACCTCAAAGACACTATAATTAGAAATTCGGCTGCGCTAAAACTTTCGATGTGTTTAAAATTAGCATATAATGAGGTGAAAAGCGGGGTAGTCAGTAAAAGATGGAGTGCGACATAGAGTCATCACTTGTCTTTGATCTGGGCTTTCTAATCGACACTCCTGAGTTCAGAAATCTGAGAGATAAAATTTTGAGTAAAATCTAAGAAATTTTCGAGAAGGAAATTTAAAAAGTAGTTTTACGAAGTCGAAAACATTCAATGAATAGGTTGATAGTAAATTTCTGGACATCATTTATACAATAGTCGGTGTATTTGCTGAGACTCTTGTATCGGAGTCAATGGCGAACGCAGCGCATATCATACAGGCTGTGCAAGTATAACATGACGAGGTAATAGTACAAGAGAAGCTTAGATCAGCTTGGATTAAAAAGAGCTAGAATCCCTTCAGTTATTACTCTTTAAAGATATCTTCAATAAAATTCATAGAAAAAAATCTCACCGCTTTATAAACGAAAAGCCTCAAAAAAATCATGCGAGAGTTTACTTAAAACTTAAATCATATAAATTATCTCTCCTAGGCTTTAGTTAAGTCGAATGAGTCATAATTGTTTACTATCAAAAATCCCAATACATGATTGTAGAAAAGCTTTTCAAAAAAAAACATTTTATGCTTGATGTGTTCCATGGTCGGTTTTTTCGTAGGTTTTCCGAGATTCCTATATTAAAACATGCACTTTGCCGCAATCAAACTATGACATTTTCTCCACAATTTGGGAAAAAAAATAAAACAATCACGTATTCAGATTATTTATGATATTTGTATCGGATAATCATACGATTATATTACCTTCAGTTTATGAATTTCAAAGTATTATCAATTAACTTCTTACTGAAAAATCTCTGAAATGGTATAACTTATAATACAAATATCAAGAAATGCTCAACTTTTCAGAACTAATTTTATGATATTATAAAAGTTACAGGTTTAGAAGGTACGGCTCAAGCTGAATGGTTCTAGTGCGGGCTTACGTATTTGATTCCAAAACGAAATCCAAAAATAGTGTTTAACTACATTTCATTGCCTGTAAGTATAACCTCTGTGTTAACCACTAATTTTTTAGACAAAGTCGTTCTAACTGAAGTATAAAGGCAAAAGTCGGGCAGAAAGTCAAATGGAACCTGTAAGAGATATGCAAAAAGCATAGAAACATGTCGATTGAATTTTTCTGTTGATAATGAGACGAAAAATTATTTCAAAGCAATGAGATTAGGTTTCATAAAAGCGCTTGATTCAATAAATCATGTTTACTTGAGTATATGCTTTGAAAATTTTAATTTATCGGATATATTCTTAAATTTATTAAGAAAAGAATATTAAATACAAAATAGATATTTCAGTAGATCCAGAAAAAAGAATGAACAATAAAATTGAAGGAGAAATACTACAAAAGAAAAGTTTGTCATCTTTGTTTCTTTGTTTTATATGAATTTGTTGAGCCGAAAACTTAATGAGAAATACACAGAGTAAAAATACATACTGATCCTTATTGCTATGCTTACAATTGTCTCTTATTTAGGTATAATCTTAAGCTTTTGTAGTATAAAGTTCCATATTGAGAACTATAACAAGTAAGGCTGAAGAATGTAAACAAATTATTGTGGTAGAGATAAACAAAGCAAAGCCAGTTTCGGACTAATAATTTGTGCTACCGAAATACTTCTAATCTTTTAAAAGGGTCTAGTGGTACTAAATATTAAGGAATAATGAAAGATAGCAGAAAGAACCCGGCAAGTAGCTCATTTAAACTAAGCGCAAAATTGATATAAAGAAACCAAAAATTTTTCTATACTAGATTAATTGCAAAAAAATTATTTTCTGCAATTAACAGCATGCGATATCTCTTTCAACTATCACATTGAAGGGCTTCGACTTGAACCGGCTGATTTCCCTAAATTGATGATGTAATGATTATGGTGTTAAAAAAACGAGATACAGTCCATGCAGGGTTGTAAAGAGCGTTTGAAAGTTTTTAGAATGGAGCTTCAAAGAGGCTTACATAGTGTTGATTTGCAAAGCGGACATTTGCATCAGAACCTTATGTTTTCATGCAAAAAAAAGAAATATCATATTGAAAAGCAGCAAATCTCCAAATTGAATACTAATAAAACACATCTAGTATCAATGAAATGCTTCGAAATCGTAAAATTTTGATTTGAAGGAGAATTCACTAAAAAAATTTTTAAAGAATCTATCTTGTAAAATTATAGCCAAATAGAAAAACGAAAACTTCACTGAAAGTTATATGAAGTAAAAAAATGAGTTGTAGGGTTTGGGAACTCTTCTATATGGCCAGAAAAGAGAACATTTTGCCACAATAAGAAATGGCTTTCTGCTATATCTAAGATAGAAGTGTTTCTGGTGAGGAGAAAGCTTGTACCAACACTGCAACAAGTCTAGTAACAAATGAAATAATTTAGCGAGTTTATGTGATAAAATACTCTGACATTACAATACTAACTGGCAAAGTGAAACTGTTAGATCTCAACACATAAAAGTGTAAATTGGTACAAATTTAAGTTGAAAGAAGCAAGAGTCAATTAGTTAAGAAATATTGAATAGGGTATGCTGAGATAAGTGTAGAATAAAATTCAAATCAATGTATAAATTCGGGAAAATAGACCTGATATATCTGTTTTAAATGAGAGTATAACAATGATAACACTTATAAAATAGAATTTGCATTTTAATATTTACTTCAAATAGCTGAAACCTTCTAGAGAGTATAACTACTGGTCAATAAGTCTTGGCTTATCTATATGTGTCGCATTGAGTTAATTCGGTGCGTAATGGCCTGAGATAGTATTCTGACAAAGAACTATAAGACATAACTTAAAAAACTAAAAATACCCATGAATATAGAGCCAAACTTTAAATAAATATTATCAAAGAAGAGAGTCAAAAATATTCTTTGGTTGACGAATGTGCCTTTAAATCAGATCAAATTTCAAGAAAATCGGGAAAGAATGTTAATTGTGTTATTAAAAAAGCCTTAATGTCTATGTATCAATACCGATTTAAAACAAGCAAGTAATGGGAATTATGATGTCGAATATACAAGAAACAAAGGATTTCCTCCTCCTTTCTTTTTTAGATGGAGGAATCACAATAAACATAAAAGATAGACTGGTTTAGAAAATGAATGTAGATGCTTTAAAAACCGGTGGTAAATTTATAAAAAATTAAAATACATTTTATTCTTGAAGGTATTTAAATGAATTGCTAAAAATCATTCTTTTAATACTCTTTCCTATATAGATTAACACACTCATCAATGAATTAAGGTTTCTCCTCATATTTTTTAAGCGTTTCTAAATAAATTTCTTTTTGAAAAGTTAAGAAGTCGGTCTAGACTAAAAATTTCGTGCTTAAACTAAAAATATCACCTGGAAATTGAATTTAGCGTACGCAAAGAATCAATCTCCATTTCGAATTATTTTTAAAATACTTCAAATATTGTAAAATATATATGATTTTTCGTCAAATTTGGCTCAAACAATAATGTTGTTCAAGAAAAATGCAAGAATATTTTTTTAAAGCTCGACTAAATATATTTATACCCTTTACAGTTGTATGTTATTCATTCTTTGTTTTCGCAAACCAGGTTCTTCATTTTAAATGTTAATTTACTTTTTAAGAAAATAGACCGTTTTCGATTGCCTCAACTACAATTATAGACTTAGTAATTTAAATATTAATTGCTTAAGACTTTTAATATCGCAGGTATTTATTGCATTTGATACATTTCGGATTTTATAAAATATCTCTACATGCCTGTTCTCGAATCTACTCGGTATTCGGTCTACAATTCAAACCTCTTCGTTAATACAAAAATCAGTTTTAAAATTTTACTATGAGAAATATCGAGTGAATATATCCTCCTATTTTTATTGCTGATTTTACCTTTTTAGGATACATTGTGTGGTATTTAGTACAATCCATCTTAACTCATCACAAAAATGATTAAATTTACAATAAATTTAAAAAGACTCAACTTATTGGCTATTATACCTTTATTTCCGTGTTTATTCGATTTAAAATATTGTAAGGAAATTCTGTCGAGAATTTTGACTTCGATAAGTCTAATTTGCATTCTTTAAAAAATTAATATAGTCTACAATTCCGAATCTTAAATCCGGGTTTTTTTTGATATCTAATTTTGATTCTCCATATTAATTCTAAAGAATTTCTTGAACAAAGTGAAACTAGCTCGATTTCTTAATTTGAAATAATAAATATTTTGAAGATGTAGGTATTTTAACACATCAATTGCGTTTATTGTAGTGATTGTTTCAGCATTTTCTCATATCGACTTGCTAAATTTATGCTCACACCCTCTCAAAACCAACTTAAATATTTCATTCCACCCTCTAAAAATACATTTTATTCTGAATGTAACAGAAAATCTTTTTACCAAATGAGCTATTGCCTCTCATTCTATATTTTTAGAAATTATCTTTAAATAAATATTTTTGACAAAAAACTTTAGAGTAACCGACCATAAACATAAATGAAGAGTCGGATTTGGAAGAAGAGACAGTAGGAGTTAAAGAGGTAGAAGAAAACATATAAAAATGTTAAAAATATTTTAACCAAGAATTTTATTTGACAAAAAAATTAAAATATAAACAAAATTACAGTTATTAATATAATTATTCTTGTGTAAGTATCTTTTGCATATAAAAATTATAATATTCGCCTTTTCGTTCTAAAAGTTCAGAATGAGAACCAACTTCAATACCAAAGTTAGGCGAAAGAAATACAACCTTATCAAAACTCTTTAATAATCCAATATTATGAATAATCATTATAAGTGTTTTATCGCTATATTGACTCAACAAAACATTTAATATATCCGTTTCTGATTCTTTGTCCAAACTGGCAGTTGGTTCATCAAGAATAAGAATATCTGGATTTTTAAGGACAGCTCGTACCAATGCAACTTTTTGTTTTTCACCCCCACTCAATTTTTCTCCTCGCTCACCAGCAACTGCCAAATAACTATTATCAATTTTCATTATAGAATCATAAATATGAAAATCATCGCTAACTTCTACTATTCTATCATTTTTAGCTTCAAAATCTCCATATTGCATATTATATTTTATAGACTCGTTTAAAATATTCCCATCTTGAGGAACATAACCAATTATCTTTCTTAAAGAATTTATATTAATGGAATTGAAATCTATATTGTCTATAAATATTTTACCTTGGAATTCATGAAATCCCAAAAGTATTTTTATCAATGTGGATTTTCCAGACCCATTTTTACCTGCAATAGCAACTTTTTCACCTTTGAAAATCGTAAAAGAAATATTATTTAAAATCATTCTTGAACCTCTAAAGAAATTTATTTCTTTAAATTTTATTTCATTTTCGAATTTTCCCAAATCGTATTTTAAAGCTTTTTGTGAAGAAATTTCAAAAAAATTTTCATGTGTCATTTTCGCATCCGTGATTGCTTGTGTATATCTGTGATAAATATAACCAAGTTTACTCAAATTAGAAGAAAGAGTTTTACTGATAGTAATATAAAGAATAAGACTATCTGATGTTATTTTATCCATTAATATTCCATTTATACCGCAGTAAATGACAAGTACATTTATAAAAGAAAATACCATTCTTTGTACAAAGTTTAAAATGTGTAAAGCCTTCATAAGACGAGTTGAATGTGTCTGTATCGGTTTCAAAGAATCATCGTATTTTTGAAGTTCTAATTCTTGATTATTATAAGCCAAAATAATATCAAAATTAATGAGTCTATCGTAAAGTAAATTAGAAGAATCATTTACAGAAATATTAAGAAGTTTCCTAATTTTATTTCTATATTTTGTTATTCTGATTGTTATTAAAGCGTATAAAACAAGAGCTACAAATAACATGATTGCTGGAAATTTTCCAAGTGAAAAAAATATTTTAAATCCAGAAAATACAATTATAGACACAACAGGAAATATATGAAGAACTATAACATCTAAAATATCTGCAACTGCTTTACTTTTTCTTTCAATACTACTATGTATTTCACCCGAACCCAAAGCATGAAAATTTGTATGAGAAAGCGACATATATTTTTTAAAAGTACTTTTTGCTGCCAATCTAAACGATTTCTGTATAGGACCAGCAAATATATATCCTTGAAGTAAAGAAAACATATTAAGAAAACACATTGTAATCATAAATCTTAACAACAAAAAATTAAAACTTGTTTCTTCAAGATTTCCAGCCATTTTTTTAGAAAAATCTTGTAATGATTCTCCAAGATGAACTTCTAAAAATTTGGATATCAAAACACATGCAAATGTTGGTATAATCATTAACTTTATTGTAGGAATAGCTAAAACATATTTTTGAAAAACTTCTTTGATAACTTGCCAATCACTTTTTTCTTCCTTTTGCATTAAATTATTTTTTTAAAAAAATTGGGTGGATTTTTTATAAATATTTTTTTTTGGACAAAAAAAGAAAAAAAAAACAAATTGTTTATTTCTCTTATAAATTTATCATTAATCTTTTAATCTATTATATTGTTATTTTTATATATATTCTGAAATCAATATTTTGAAATCAATATGTGAATTATTATTAGATATTATTATTAGATATTATTCTTAGATATTATTTGTAAGTATATTGTTATTTTTATATATATTTTGAAATCAATATGTGAATTATTATTAGATATTATTATTAAATATTATTATTAGAATCATTTGTAAATATATTTACTTATTATATATATTTCAGTGTCAAAATGTCAAATATCTCTTATTCTCATTTATTGTTCGATCAATAAAAATATATTTTTTAAAAATTTAAATTTTATTGAGAAGAATACCCTGTTCTAAATTTTTCAATGAAGAATAATTTGGGACAGTATTGTAACTAAATATCATAAGATTTATCTTAAAAACTTCCAAGTACCAGTAAGAATAGAGGCATATATTCAATCCATAGTATTAAAAAACAAAAATATTTTTATTTTGTGCGGAATGGCTATTTATATTTTTGATCGAACGAAGACAAGATTTGGAAATAAGCATATAAAATTTCACTTTGCGAGCCTAGATTCACTACTAGACCCTAATACTTTATTAGATACATCTAAGTTAAAATACTGTTAGCAGACAAAAAAAATACAAATCTTATTTCAAAGAAAATATCAAATTGCTAGTTTTTAACATAATAGAAATTCAAGTTAAAAAATGAAGTTCGAGTCACATATTGTTATTTAGAATACATATATCCAATAAAACATCTAGTATTGTATTTAAATAAGTATAACAAAGTCTATAAAATATTTTGAAACAATAATTAAGTCGTAATTTGTATTTACTTTTATCACTTCATTTACTCTTAAAATGATTATTTAGATAGAAATTAAAACAAGATCATCTGATTCTTAACCAATGTGTATTTATAGAACATCTTTCTATTAAAACGATAATTATAATTTAGTAGAAAGTTTATTACGATACTTAAACACGGTAAGCAATAATTTAAAAAACAATGAAAACTTTTATATGTTTTGATATAAAAAATATTTTAAGAATATATTTGAACCAAATTTAAGTTAATTTATTTTAAAAAAGATGAAAACTTTTATATATTTTGATATAAAAAGTGATTGTAATAAGATATTTGAACTATGTTTAAGTTAATTTATTCATAATTACTGTTTAGTTTAAATTTTGAAATAAATTCTTAAATAACTTGTATGTTATTGAAATCAAAGGATGTAAGATCTGATTACAAAGATAAAAAAATATGTTTTTTTAATGTAATATAGCTCACAGAGATTTACTAGATTATTGGTTGATAATATTGTGTTCTCCATTTTTAATCCCATATTTCTCATCGTTTGTGTAATACATGTATGAAGATAATTTGTTAAATATTCAGAGTTATTACTTAAATATTATAAGATAACTTTTCAGTACAACATAGGTTGAGAAGCTGTTTTGGGTAATTCTAATAATTTATTTTCAACTATTATTTTTAATACTTCTGTATATACAGTTGTTTGATTTTTTTATAGATAAATCATAAAAAAGAGTGTTTTTTCAAAAAAAACGAGTAAGACTGTTTATGAAATTACAATTCTTGGTTTATCTCCTGATTAAACTAATACTGCCTTAAAATGGTATTTATAGTTGTATAGAACAACTTCAAATGTCTTTAAAGAAGTTAACCATATGTTTGAGAGATGTAAGGAATAATTATAAGCTCAAAGTATACAATATATATTATGTAAACGTAATTTCATCGTAAAATTCTGATTTCTATACTAATATTTCTCTTGGTTGATAAAAAAACGATATAAAATTTTTTTGATGCTTTAGGCATTACTTAGACGAAGTAAAATTGTTTTAAACTACTATCGATTAACTTAATGAGAAATTAATGTGAATGGTATTTGAAATATAAACATTAATTTTTACAATAAAAAAACCCCAAGAGTTCTAATGAATCAAATTAAGAATAAAAATTAAAATAAATACAATTAAAGAACATATCTGAAAAAGGTTTTCTGTATATTGCAATAAAGCCAAACAATATTACAAAAATAAGCTACAAAGTAATACATTTTATTATTATACAATTAATATCGAAAGACATGTAATAATGTACTAAAGAATTTATGGATAAAAAGGGGATAGACATATATATTTATGACACAACAGAAATAATAATATTTTAATAAATTTCTCACTTCTATATATTACTGACAATCGATAGTTTATACTTCACTTGTTAGGGGACTTTTTAAGATATCTGAAAATAGGTATATTGGATCACGTGAAGAAACAGTATTCTGTTATATCCAGGATAGAAATTTATCACAGAAATAGAACCTTCGTCTCAGCACCATAATAAACCAGGTAATATGTTAGTGCATTTAGCAAGTTTAAGTGAGAAAATGCTGACTCAGAACTAAATCAGACAAAATCGTGAATTAGTAACACCTCTACGTTTTTCTCGTAAAAGATTTAAGTTTAATGCATCAAAATGAATAAAGAGCCACCCAGTTCAAAAAATTCTTGGTAACAAGTATTCGGTTCATATAACAGACATCAGAATAAAAACTGATGTCAAAACTTGCAAAAAATACTTACTTACTTATTCCATTCCTCTTTTGCCTCTCGGTTTCGAAGATGAACAAATGGGAGTTTTTTAATTGTTTCTTCTAATCTTAGACTCGGAATTATAGGGAGTAGGCCTATAGATTCCGTGGGTTTATATTCCACCAAAATGTCTACAATGATTTTCACATCAATTCTATACACTTATTGCCAAGCAGGTAGTTTTTAATGTGGTTATCCTCCTTCCAGCTTTGGGAAAACTGATAAGATATATTGATTTTAAACGCAGCAGAATAAGATAACCTTCATCGAAGTAGAATTTACGTCCTAAGACACAATTCTATTTGTAAAAACTCAAAAAGTCAGGAATATATTCTATTAATCAATGAATCAGTCTTATTTTTAGATGTTTTGTTGAGATAATTCCTTGTGTGAGATAGTCTTGGACAGTATTGTGACAAAATATAATAAGAAGCACCTTAAAAGATCAACAATAACCATGAATATAGAGGCATATATTCTGTTGATGACGCGCAAGAAAACATATCAAACAATTTCTTTTGAAAGAAAAAGAGGACTCAATTATGAACCGAATTCCAATAAGAGTTGAGAAGGAGAGTCATTAACAGGTATTAAAGACGCCGAAAGACATTAAAATTTACCATTAAAAACCAAGAGTGAAAGGAAGGTAGAGAATAGTGAGGATAAGTAAAGACGAAAAATAGTTATCTTATAAATTAAATGGCACAAGAAAAGCTGAGGAACTGACAATAAAGGCAAGTGGAGTTTAGAATTTAGGTAGTATAATGAAGGAAGTATAATGATGGAAGTAAGTATTTAAATAACGAAATTGTTATCAAGCCAGATTGTAATTCAATATTCAGTTTTAAACATATTTTAGAATATTTAAAAGGTCTTATCATTTTTTAGAGTAATGTTATATATAATAAGGAAAATGTTTTTATAGTTCAAATATTTCTTCTAATTATATTATTGAAGGTTATACAAATGTTTTGATAGCTTCCACCGTCTAATTTATTTTACTGCAATTAAATAATATTTATCAGAAAAATATAAACATGATTAAGGTCATATTCATATACAAGATAATTAAAACTAAGGAATATCATACTTAATATTTTAAGCAAATAATCCCTGTCAAAAACCAAGCATATAAATTTGAATAACTACTATGTTTTTTTCTAATGTTTAACATCGTAATCTTATGAATAATTTTAACTCGTAAAAATATAGATTCATGTTTGTAAATTGTCAAAACCAATTCTGCCTTCAATCATTTTTGGCGACATTAATGATAGGAATTCCAAGTAAAATAAAAATTAGAGTATAGATACGTATATTGAATAAATAATGTTTTACGAGCAGTTAAACAGCTCATAATAAAATATACCAAATATGTTGCGTAGCTCATTCAACACTAAATTAGAGTAGAAAACACCTATAAGGTAATAGTATATAAGATTATAAATACATTAGCAATATTTAAATAATATACCAATGATTAGCGAAAAATCATAAGATAATTATCATTAAAATTCAAAAATATTCTTTTTTTAGTTACGTAAAAATAATCATAATTATTAGGGATAATATATGGCAGAGGAAATATCTTATTGCACGTAGATATAGCAAAATAAGGTAAATTATAAATACATAACAAAATTATAGAAGAATTTAATTTTATACTTCTATAAAATATAAAAGATACATAGTCAAGATTATTTTAATCAATCAAATAAAAAAATAAATCGGGAAAGATGTAAGAATATAAACCAGATTTCATGGATAAAGATTCATATGCTTAAGTTCTTCCTGTAATATTTTATATCTATAATATATTCTCATATCAGGAACATTCGTTTTACTAAAATCATTTGATTCCACTTCTTTGAGATAATATTTATCACCGATCCAATCTTTTTTTAACTCATGTTCATAATTTGATTGTAAAACACTATTTCTTGACAGTTCACATTGATCGGTGCTACTCATTTTCCATATTTGACAAGCCACACTATATTCTTCCATGAGCGGTTCCTTAGTAAAATGAAATTGTAATGGATCATCGGTTGAAAGGGATACCAAAAGTCCCTTTTTAAAAAAGTCCGGAAATGGATTATTTTCAATTGAGATAAAAAGAGAATTATTTGAAAGAGGAGACATTGCTAGACCAATTTGTGCTAGATAATATAAATATTGCAAAATTAATGACTTTCGTAATTGAACACCATGTGAAATACTTTGTGCTGTAAAGAATGTATAAACTAGGTGCTCAACTTCTCCGCATTCACCAGAATGTGGTCTAAAACTAAAAATGTTTTTATTTTTCGAAAGTCTAAAATGATTCAAAGATGAAATATTTGCATATAAAAAATATATGTAATATGAATACGGCGGATTTTCTTTGTGACACCAAAGATCAGGCAAAGGAAATTTTCTATGATATCTTCGTTCTTTTAAGCTTTCATCATCAACAGAATCGAATCCTACCACTTTTTCTAAAAATTTAGCCAATTTTGGATTTCTTTCTGGAAACTGTGTAATCTCAAAAACCGGTTCAAATATATTTTGAAGCATGTCTCCAAATGAATTGACCAAATTTGATCCTTTAAAAATCATGAACAACCTTGGAATCTGTATAATCCATCTAACGTGTTCATTGTCTAAATTATTATCTATAATCCATGATGCTAATATATCCCATTCCAATTTAGATTTTCCATATATGGAAAGCCTATATTCCATATAATGATATTTACTATCATCTAATAAATTGAAAACTTCTTTAGTTAATTCAGATAAATACTTTCCACGAATATAATTATCATATTTTAAAAATATTTCTCTTAGAATTGGTTGACCATATGGATTATATTTAAAATTAAACCTATCAAATCTATGAAATGTTTCGGTATGTGCATGAGTATCTAAAGTATCGATACAAAGATTTTCTAAGGAAATATTTAATTCTTTGAATATTTCAGAAAGTGTGTAAATTTTATCATCTTTTTGATAGACATCATCACATGGAGAAGTCAAAAGTTTGTTTTTAATAAATTTAAGTAAATGTTTAGAATTCATAGACGCACTGTGATGAACATGAGTGTCTACTTTAATTACTTTATAGAAATCACGTTTAGAAGAAAGCTTTTGCTCTTTTTTTTCTTTTTCGGCCGCCAAATTTTGATACATTACGAAGCTATGTTTAAGATTTTCCAATCTTCTAAAACAAAGTGATTTAGCAGGACGGTAATACATCAAATTTATTAAGAAATCGCAATCGGTATAAAATTTTTCTATGGTTGGTGAAAAAATCACTTCTTCATCATCTTTGAGCAAAGCAAATAGACCATCTTTTGTGTAAACAAACCCTTCGTATTTGTTATTTACATATTGTCCAATATTTATATTTCCATATTCATCATATCCATACGATTGTAGTCCCATTTCTTGATAGAACTTTCTTGTTTTCATGCAGTGTGCCAATTTAGAATATATGATGTGATTATCCTCATTTGATTCAAAATTTCTCCATGAAAATATTTGTTCCATCATTTTATGGGATAACGGAAATATTTATTTTAAATGTTTCATTTCCGTTATCTTATTTTATTACAAAACATATTCCTATAAATTTATTGTTCAATTTTAAAACAGAATTTTTAGATTCCAAACCGAATTCTTTTTGTTTTTTTTAAATTAAAATAATTTGTTTTCAAAAAAAACTTCTTCGAATTAAAAATCATTATAAATACTATTTTACTATTTATTCCCAATACCAAGTAAATTTTCTTTTTATTTAAAATCCATCATAAATTTATAACAAGAAATTTTATTTTTAAACATAGTTGTGGTAATTACCTTTCTTGAATTAATACATTTGAATTTCTACTTGTATTTATTTATTAATCACAAATTTTTTTTCGTAAAAACCATTATAAAGACTAAATATAAAATTTCTAGGTATAAATAGAAAGAAATTATAAAAAAACATAACAGAAATTAAAAAAATTTGAATGTAAATTTATTGAAATTAAATTTCTTGATTAAATTTTAATTATTTTCTAATATATTCTACACTTGTAATGAGTTATAATCTCTTTGTAAGAAATTGTGTTTTTTGAGTTAATTTTAATTGTTTTTCTGATTATTCAACGTTTTCAATAATTTAGAATCATTCTGACAAAAATCATGTTTCTTCTATTTACTTTAACTACTCTTCTAATGATTCAAAACTTTTTTCAAAAATTTGAGATTTAAGTTGAGAAAAATCTTTTTTCCTTATTTACTTTAACTACTCTTCTAATGATTCAACACTTCTTTAAAAAATTTGAGATTTAAGTTGAGAAAAATCTTTAATTTAGCAAAAATCACTAAATTTGTAAAAACTGGCAATTTTTTTAATTAGATAAGCCATTTATAGATTTAAAAGTTTTTAATCGTTAAGTAATTTACATAATTACCTGCAGAAATACCAAATTACTTATAAAACAGCAAATTAGAAATTTATTAGTTAACATAATTTGTTTCCATATTAGATATTTCATTTAAAATACTATTACAGTTGTATATTTTTTTATCGTTATTAGTGTTTGTAAAGCATTACAGCCTCTCATGATACTTACCAAAGATCTTTTTCATGAATAATTCATTAGATAACTTGCAGCAAACCAGGTATGAAAGTGTCTGACTATTTTCAAAATCGGTACGACTAATTTCTTTATTAAAAAAAACGAAGATTTTATAGAAGTATTGTATATAAATACAGAACTTAAAATCATTAAAATAATTTTTGAACACAACAGGTTTAGTTTCTGAAATAATATTTGATATTGATTACTTTGGAAAATAATGATTTAAATGTTTGTAATTTGTTATGATTAGAAAAATAATGAATTTTTGTATCGTTAATCGATACATGAATAGTGATGGAATTATTTCAGCAATTATATGTTTTAAGATTTGTGTTATCTGTTTAATTAATCTAATTTCATATCATTTAAAAAAATTCTAAAAAAGTTTTACAACCCAAACTTATTTTGAAACAACCTAGTTATTGAAACAATGATTATTTTGTTTTAGAAACAAAGTTTAAAATCATCTCCATGTTTATCTTATATTTAATATTTCCCCAATATAATACAAATATCTATCAAATTACTTATGCCTCATATTAATTTAATCAAACTTTACAATATATATTATCTGAATTAACAAGGACTTAATTATCGACTATAAAAATAAACTAAAAATATTTTCAAAACATTCAGTGATGCAATCAACTTTTAATTCATTGATAGTATATTAAAGCACCAATAAACTAAGACAAAGCAATTCTAAGTTAAACTTATACAGATAAATATACACGTAACTTAAAATTTACTTTTAATCACTAAATAAATACGTCATATTCTTAAAAATACTCCTTTTAAAGTATATTTTTTAACTTAAACACATTCTAATTGATATATCTAAGCTGTGACAAATTGTAATATAGCTGATTTATAAGAATTTCTACTAATTGGTTCTTTTTCTCCCAAACAACTGGAAACCAACATATTTTTATACAAAAAAAAGTTTCGATAAAGTTTTCTATGTACCAAGAAGAGCCATTTGGCTGCACACATTATAAAAGAAATTGTTTAATCGTTGCAGACTGCTGCAAAAGAACTTACCCATGTAGATTCTGTCACGATGATAATGAAGACCATTCTATAAATCGGTACAAAATCAGAGAAATGCTTTGTTTATACTGTGGTTTGATACAAGAGGTGAGTAATCAGTGCTGCAAATGCAACAAAAAAATGGCCGAATATTTTTGTGCGCAGTGCAAGTTTTGGTCAAATTCTACCGAAGAAATATTTCACTGCGCCAAATGCAAAATGTGCCGTATCGGACCACAGAACCGAACATTTCATTGCACTGACTGCAATGCATGTATGAACAAAGACCTACACAACAACCACATACACATAGAAAACACTCTTAAAAGTAATTGTCCAATCTGTGCAGAATATATGTTCACCAGTATAAAGAATCTCACTCTTCTTAACTGTGGACACTCTATACACACAGAATGCTTAGAATATTACATCAAAGGTAGCCATCAGTGCCCAATATGCCTTAAATCTATAGGAGATATGAACCTATACAATCAAAAAATAGACTTTATCTTATCAAACAATCTAAAACTTTACAAAGACACAGACATTTGGATGTGTGAGATATCCTGTTTCGATTGCAAAGAAACATCAAAAAGCTTTTATAGATTTCTTTTCAACAAATGTCAAATTTGCAAGTCTTACAACACACGAACAGGTGATGTTTATAAAGAATAATAAACTCAGACATTTTTTGCTATTTTTAAGTATTCCTCAATCTTTCTTAATACCTTCTAATCATTATCTTAGTACATCATTCTATTCTTTTAAAATATTATTCTCTTGGTATATTATTCTCTTAGTAGATCATTATCATACCACATCATTCTATTCTCTTAGTATATTATCTTCTTAAAATATTATTCTCTTAACATATTATTATTTTTAAAATACCTAACCTTAAATTAGTCGATAAAATCCCCTATTCTAACCCTAGATATAACCCTAGATATAACCCTAGATATAACCCTAATAATTCCATATATTTAACACCCCCTTTAAAATACTACAATTTACAAAAAAAATACATTTAATTTAAACCCCTCCAAGAAAAAATCAATGCCCAACAAAAACCACCCACTTCCTCCAGAACATTACCGAAGACTAATAAACCTACCACTTTCATCAAAACACACACTTCCTTCTCTAAAATACCTACCACACTCACTTCTATACCTCTTTAAAAGTATACCGTTTCCATGGGAAAATATTAAATACGTTAAAGTTCGTTACCACCATAAAAATATATTAACGTTTGTCCAAGACAAAACACGTGTTACTGATTATCAAAATAAATGGAAATTTATTTTTAATGAAATTTCTACCAAACAAACCCATATTCTCTCTTTTCCTATTTATGATGATAACCACCCGTTAATCAACTATGAAGATATTGTTAACTATCCTTTACCAACACCCTTTAATATCAGTACTAATACAGACAGTAATTATAAGGGTGTTAATGAAAGGGATATAAAGAAGGGTGTTAACGATAAGAAGATAGTAGAGGGTGTTAACGAAAGGGATATAAAGAAGGGTGTTAATGAAAGGGATATAGAGAAAGGTGTTAATAAGTATAGTAGTTTAGAGGGTGTTAACGAAAGGGATATAAAGAAGGGTGTTAACGATAAGAAGATAGTAGAGGGTGTTAATAAGTATAGTAATTATAAGGGTGTTAATGATAAGGATATAGAGAAAGGTGTTAATAACAGTACTAATAAACAACACCATGTTAATAAGACCAACTCTAACCCCACCCTAACCCTAAAAACATGCATAAACAACAATACTTCTTACAAATTACAGGGTCATAACTTCCTAAGAAGTAAGAATTCTCTCTTAACAGTAAGAAAACTAAACCTACTAATACCTAACACCCCCTATACAAAAAACCCATCCCTTTCCACATATAATTCTCTTCCTATTCAAACTATAAATACTCTTACACACTCATATCATAAAATTGTATATCCATACCTCTACAATAATATTTTACCAAATACAAACATTCCACTTGAAAAAATACATCCACAACTCACACACAATACTTGTAATTATAATAACAGTAATAAAGAATATAATTATAACTGTAATAATAAAGATAATTATAAAGATAATAAAGATAATTATAACTGTAATGATAAAGAGTTTGAACAGGAAAATAAAAGAATTAAATACAATAATAACACTTCATCTGATAAAGAAATTAAATATTTACAACAGCATAAACGCATAAACAGAAATAATACAAAAGAAGAAATAAACAGAGAATGCATAAACAGAAATAATATAAAAGAAGAAATAAACAGAGAATGCATAAACAGAGAAGAAATAAAAACCCGCAACCCTCCTAACACATCCAACACATCCAATTCTACTAACACATCCAATTCTCCTAACACATCCAATTCTCCTAACACATCCAATTCTCCTAACACATCCAACATATCTAATATTCCCTCTGAAACACCCCTTTTAAAACACCTCTACACTTACACTACAAACCCCTTAATAACACCTATCTCCCTATCCTTAATAAAACACACCTTAAAAAATAAAAAAGGTAAAAAATCAAATAAAAAAACAATAAAACAAATCCTAAAAACAAAATATTTTCACACAACAACACTAGACTGGTTAGAAGTATCACTTTCTACCTTACAACAGTCAAAAAAAATTCTTACAAATATTTTACGCATAAAAAATATTTCTTACCTTTGCATTGACAATAATTTTAATATAAAACCAACTCGTACATTAACAACAAAAGAACGTAAAAAAAGTAGACTTGGTTCTTCTTTTCATTTACTTAGAGAAATACTTAAATTACTTAAACATGTCACTGATTTGTTTACTTTATATAGAAGTAATACTATTACATGGTTAACACTTACTTGTAATATTTATTATGTTTTTAGTCATGTTGGTACACTTACAGGTATTTATAGGTATAAGTATAAAGCTATGAGACAAATAAGAAGATGTAAGTATTTAAATGCAATAATAAAGGGTATGGTAGGGGGTAGTGTGGTATGGGGTGGGGATAGTAGTAGTGTGGTAGGGGTGGGGATAGTAGTAGTGTGGTAGGGGGTGTTAGTGATAGTAGTAGTGTGTTAGGGGGTGGTGGGGATAGTAGTAGTAAACAACACCCCTTTAATGACAGTAATAGTAAACAACACCCTGTTAATAATAATACTAATAATTATCACCCCTTTAATGACAGTAATAGTAAACAACACCCCTTTAATACCGCACCTAATAATTATCACCCTGTTAATAATACACCTATTAATTATAACCCTCTTAATACTACTACACCCTCTTTATGGTCTCCTTTGTGGAGAGTATGGTTAGCATTTCTACGTGGTCATACTTCCTTATTATCCACATACTTATCTAACCTATCCTTACGTATGATAAATGGTAGGAAATATAATAAAAAGAAAATAACAAAACAAAGAATAGAAAGTAATTATGATATTATATTACGTAACAGTATTAGAGATACAGTACGTAGATATGTACCACCTGATGTATATACAGAATGTGTTAAGAGTGTATTGTCTTATTATAGTGAAGGATGGAGGTGTTATAAGAGTAATATTGGGTTTTGTTTAGGGTTAGGTGTTGATAGTATTGTATCTAACCCTAGCCTAACCCTAAATAAATGCATAAACAACTATGATAATAGTAAATGCATAAACAACTATGATAATAGTAAATGCATAAACAACTATGATAATAGTAAATACACCTTAACAACTCTATCACCCCCTTTAATAACCCTGTTATAGATACACACCTTAACAATACTATCACTTCCTTTAACAACTCTATCACCTCCTCTAATAACCCCCTTTATTCTATTATAAATCACTTCTTATCACTTAAAGCTATAAATTATTATAATTCAACAGTTAAAACCTATAAAAGAATACTTAACAATAAAAAAGTAGATAAAACAGATATTAAGAAGAATAAAGGTAAAATAACAAGGCTTTACCTTAAAAAGGAATTTAACAGACAAAAAATGTATTTAGAAAAAGGACCCTTTATTACAGAAGAAGAGGGTGTTAAGATATACAAGTTAATGTATGAGTATGTAAGGGGTGTTAATAATAGTAGGGGTTTATGGGGTGTTAATAATAGTAGTAGTGTATTAGAGGGTGTTAGTGATAGTAGGGGGGTAGAGGGTGTTAATAATAGTACTAATAAACAACAGGGTGTTAACATTAGTACTAATAAACAACACCCCTTTACCGACCCTAACACTAACACTAACACTAACACTACCACTAACACTACTACTAACACTAACACTACCACTAACACTACCACTAATACTAACCCTAACCCTAACACTAATACTAACACTAATATCCCCTTCCCTACCTTTAACACTGATACTGACTACAAACTACTATCACTAACACTATCATACATTAAAAACAACTACCCTTTAAACAATAAAGACCAATTATTTATACAAGAATGTATTAACACCCCTGTTAATACACTATCATTAATAAAAAAATCTTTTCTTTTAAAAAGAACATTTACAGATATAAAAATACAATTAACTGATACTTTAACACCCTTTTATACTATAGATTCTATAGATCTTATAACAGATACCTTTTTAGAATATTATTTATGGTATAAAGGGTGTTATTATATACCTGTATATTATAAACCTAGTGATAGTGAAATAATGGGTGTTACAGTACAAAGATACAGTAACACGATAAGTAGCATAGTGTATGGTAATAACGTTAGTGGTAGTGGTAGTGGTAAGGAATACATAAACAATCTTAGTAAAGACAATTGCATAAACAATCTTAGTAGAGACAAATGCATAAACAATCTTAGTAGAGACAAATGCATAAACAATCTTAGTAAAGACAAAAGCATAAACAACCTTAGTACAGACAAATGCATAAACAGTGAATGCATAAACAATCTTAGTAGAGACAAATGCATAAACAACCTTAGTAGAGACAAATGCATAAACAATCTTAGTACAGACAAATGCATAAACAGTGAATGCATAAACACCAATGACAATACCAATAACAACACTACAAATACAAATAACACCAACAACAATAACACCAATACCTATAACTATATCCTTGTTACTTCTACTGTCTCTAATCTTTATAAAAATATAGACTTAACACTTCTTTATAAATTACTGTTACTTATAATAGATGAAACTCTATGTGATTATATAATAAGTAGGTTAAGATGTACGTTAATATATAAGGATATTAAAGTAGGTGTTAATTATGGTGTTATTAAAGGAATACCTTTTAGTTGTTATATTTGTTGTTATTATAGTGTTATTGTTGATATAATGCTTATAGGAATAGAGGGTGTTAATAGTATGTGTAAGGATAGGGGTATTAGTAATAGAGGTAGTGTTGTAGGGGGTGTTAGTAATAGGGAGTGTATGTTAGAGGGTGTTAGTAATACTAGTGGATTAGAGGGTGTTAGTAATACTAGTGGAGTAGGGTGTTTAGATGTATTGGTGTTAATATATTAAGGATAGTGTTAGTAATACTAGTGGAGTAGAGGGTGTTAATAATAGGGAGTGTATGTTAGAGGGTGTTAATAGTATGTGTAAGGATAGGGGTGTTAGTAATACTAGTGGATTAGAGGGTGTTGGTAAGAGGGATAGTAAGTTAGAGGGTGTTGGTAGGAGGGATAGTAAGTTAGAGGGTGTTAGTAATACTAGTGGATTAGGGGTTAGTATAATGTAGGTGTTATAGTATGTAAGGATAGGGTGTTAGTAATACTAGTGGATTAGAGGGTGTTAGTAATAGAGATATTAATGAAGGTGTTAGTAATACATTAGATAAACAACAGGGTGTTAGTAATAATACTAATAGCTATCACCCTCTATACAATAATACTAATAGCTATCACCCTCTTAACAACAGTACTACTTATCACCCTCTTAACAACAGTACTACTTATCACCCTCTTAACAACAGTACTACTTATCACCCTCTTAACAACTATACCAATAGCTATCACCCTCTTAACACTACTAACAACAATACAAACAACAATACCCTTGCTCACTACTTAAGATACTTAGATACCTCTTATATATTATTAAGACTATCTGATAATAACATTATAGATTTATTAAGTAATTTAAAAATAAGAAGAAGAATATTTAAAAATAAATATAATAAAGAATATATCATTAAAGATAAAATATTAACAGCACTTTATATGGAATACAGTAGTAGAGTGTTAAGTAGTGTTTGTAGTATTAAGAGTAAGGATTTTAGTGTTAGTAAAGGAGAATCATTATATTTCTCAATGGGAGGGTTTAATTGTAAGATAGTAAGGGGTGTTAGTAATAAGGATATGTTAGAGGGTGTTAATGCTAGTAGGTATATATTAGAGGGTGTTAATGATACGAGTAGAGGACTAGAGGGTGTTAGTAATATGAGTAGTAGGTTAGGTGATATAAAGGGTGTTAATGATAAGGGTAGGGGATTAGAGGGTGTTAGTAATAAGGATATGTTAGAGGGTGTTAGTAATACTACTACTGATCAACACCCTTATAGTACTAGTACTTATAACCCTCTTAACACCAACACCTACAATCAACACCCTCTTAATCCTAACAATATTAACACCTACAATCAACACCCTCTTAATCCTAACCCTCTTAATCCTAATAATCAACACCCTCTTAATCCTAACAATATTAACACCTACAATCAACACCCTCTTAATCCTAACAATATTAACACCTACAATCAACACCCTGTTAACACCAACACCTACAATCAACACCCTCTTAATCCTAACAATATTAACACCTATAATCCACACCCTCTTAATCCTAATAACTCTAACAATATTAACAATAATACAGTTATTCTTCCTTCTGGTAATACTCTTGTCTTAACTGTTAGTACTTCTTCTATAAATCTATTAAAATTACAAGTAAACAGACTTTGTATAAGAAGTATAGGAAGTACCTTTATAAAAACAATAAGTAAATGGAATAAAATATTAATTTCATTCCTATGTTATTATAGAGAAGCAGTCACTTGTATTGATATTATAAATAAATTAGAAAATAAAATAAAAAGTGTTATTAAGAAAGGAATTAACAGTAAAATGCCTAATAGATTTCCACCTGTTATTTTTTATTCTCCTTTATATTGTGGAGGTCTTAATATGTATAGTTGTAGTGGATGTGGTGTTAATATACTTAAGTATATTAATTCTTGGAATAAAGAGATTAAAGAAGGAGAAGAGGCATATAAGGAGATGGAAGGTATAATAAGTAGAAGTGTAAAGGGTTATAATGATATAGGGTATGTAGGGGGTGTTACGTATAAGGAGATAGTAGGGGGTGTTAATGAAAGGGAGATGGTAGGGGGTGTTAGTAAAAGGGAGGTAGTAGGGGGTGTTAGTAAAAGGGAGATGGTAGGGGGTGTTAGTAAAAGGGAGGTAGTAGGGGGTGTTAGTAAAAGGGAGATGGTAGGGGGTGTTAATGAAAGGGAGATGGTAGGGGGTGTTAGTAAAAGGGAGGTAGTAGGGGGTGTTAGTAAAAGGGAGATGGTAGGGGGTGTTAATGAAAGGGAGGTAGTAGGGGGTTATAATGAAAGGGAGATGGTAGGGGGTGTTAGTAAAAGGGAGGTAGTAGGGGGTGTTAGCAAGGAATATTATAGTAAGGATAGTAGAGGGGGTGTTAATGAAAGGGAGATAGTAGGGGGTGTTAGTAAGGGATATTATAGTAAGGATAGTAGAGGGGGTGTTAGTAAAAGGGAGGTAGTAGGGGGTGTTAGTAAGGAATATGATACTAGAATTTATAAAGATATAAAAGGTGTTAACATAAGTATTAATGAACAACAGGGTGTTAACAACAATACTAATAGATACCCTCTTAACAATACTACTAATACTTATCACCCTCTTAACAATACTACTACTACTTATCACCCTCTTAACAACAATACTTATACTTATCACCCTCTTAGTAACACTACTTATACTTATCACCCTCTTAACAATACTAATACTTATCACCCTCTTAGTAACACTACTAATACTTATCACCCTCTTACCACCTCCCTAACTACCCCTAACCTTCTTAAGTTTAGAGGTAAGTTATCACACCTTTTAAATAAAGGATTACCACGTATTAACACTATTTATAACAAAGATAAAGATATAAGGTGTTATGATAAAGGTTATAGAATAAGAGGTATTTATAAGAAATATAATTGTAAATATGATTATTTATATTTTACTGATATAAGACATGATGGTAAGATATATGATGTTAGTAGTTATAGTAGTGAATGTGTTATTAAGTTAGGAGGATATAAAGAGATATACAAGCATACCTTATACAGTTGTATATTTGGTAGAGATGATAGTAGGGGGTGATAGTGATAGAGGTAGGGATGTAGGGGGTGTTAGAGGTAGGGATGTAGGGGGTGTTAGTAACAGAGGTAGTGAGGTAGGGGGTGTTAGTAATAGAGGTAGTGCGGTAGAGGGTGTTAGTAACAGAGGTAGTGAGGTAGGGGGTGATAGTAATAAGGATTTGTTAGAGGGTGTTAGTAATAGGTATAGTAATATAAAGGGTGTTAGTAATAGTGTAGATGATTATAACCCTGTTAGTAGTAGTACTAGTAATTATAACCCTGTTAGTAGTAGTACTTGTAATATAAAGGGTGTTAGTAACAGTGTAGATAATTATAACCCTGTTAATAGTATCACTAGTAATTATAACCCTGTTAATAGTAGTACTAGTAATATAAAGGGTGTTAGTAATAGTGTAGATGATTATAACCCTGTTAGTAGAATTACGAATAATTATAACCCTGTTAGTAGTAGTACTAGTAATTATAACCCTGTTAGTAGTAGTACTAGTAATTATCACCCTGTTAGTAACTGTACTAGTAATTATCACCCTCTTACTACTACTACAAACACCACCCATACTAACACCAACAACCATACTATCACCCCCCATACTACCATACCACTTATCTCTTTACATACGTTATCTGCCTTTGAAGAAAGTATGAAATATAAAAAACTAACACTAGCACAACAACAAGGTATTAACATATTACCAAATAAAAGATTTATATTCTGGTGGTCACCTACACTTAATAGAAGTAATGTTTACATAGGTTATTGTATAGAATTAGAACAAACAGAAATTAAAATGTATGGTAAATTAAATACACTTAAGACATGTTATTTACAAGTATTTAGAAATAGTTTATGGAGTAAAATACAAAGAAGTATAACAAGAGAAGTAAGTAGATATATGATGGAGGGGTGTGATATGGTGGGGGGTGATGTAGAGGGGGGTGATATGTTGGAAGATATGGTGGGTTATAATATGGTGGGTGGTAATATGTTGGAGGGTTATAGTAATAGTAATAGTGGTTTTAGTTATAAGAGTAATAGTAATACTAGTAATAGTGGTGTTAGTTATAAGAGTAGTAATAGTAACAGTAACACTAGTAATAGTAATAGTAATAACCCTAGTTATACTAGTAACAACACTACTAACAACAATCCTACTAATAATAACCCTTCTATTACTATTATTGATAATGACTCTTGTATTGTTGTTAAAAGGGTGTTAAAAGACTTAGAAATAGGATATTATGATACAATAGGGAATAGTGTTAAGGATAGTGTTAGTAGGGTTAGTAATAAGGATGGTGTTAATGATGGTGTTATTAGTAGGGATAGTGTTAGTAGTAGGGATAATAAGGATTATAAGGATTATAAGGATTATAAGGATAATAACGATATTAAGGATAGTGTTATGAATAACCCTAATATACAACCAACACCTAACCATAACCTTATAGATACTAGTAGTAGTGATACTGTTACTAGTGATACCAACCCTAGTGATAACCTTATAGATACTAACCCTAACCCTAATATATATACAGCTAACCCTAACCCTAATATATATACAGCTAACCCTACCCCTAATATATATACAGCTAACCCTAACCCTATAAATACTATTACCTGTAATACCCTTTTAATTAAAGTATTCTTACTATGGGGTGACTATGATAATTCTAACATACGTAATTATACATACTATAAGTATAAGACACTAGAGAATAGTGGTATAGGGGGTAGTAGGGGTAGTAGGATAGGGGGTAGGGATAAAGGTAATACCAGTAATACTAATAACACATATACTACCACATATACTAACCACACATATACAAACAACACACTAAATAATAACACCCTTTGTCTTGTCTTGGCTGTTGACTTGTTGTATAACACCTTCTCTTCTTATGGTTATACTAACATTTATATAAAAAATATTTTAAAAAATATAAAAACTATTATTAATAATAACAGGTGTATACGTATAATGAAAGAAAGAATAAAAAAGGTGTTAAATATAGGGTTAGAAGTAGAGGAAGGAGTAAAGGGTGTTAATAATATAGAAATATATAAATGTGATGTTATTGTTGATGATGAGGGTGTTAATAGGAAAGGTAAAGGGTATGTTGTTATATATATTGTTGGTAAAGGGGTGTTATATGTTATGTGGGTTAATGGGTGTTATGAGGGTGATATAGGAGAGTATATAGCAAGGGGTGTTATAGGTATAATAGAGAGGGAGTATAATATGTTGGGGGGTGATAGTGAAGGTATGGATGTTAGTATAGAGGGTAATATAAAGGGTGTTAGTGAAGGGATGGGTAGTGGAAAGCTGGGGGGTGTTAGTAGGTTGGAGGGTAATATAAAGGGTGTTAGTAGGTTGGAGGGTAATATAAAGGGTGTTAGTAGGTTGGATGGTAATATAAAGGGTGTTAGTAGGTTGGATGGTAATAGTACTAATACCTTACACCCTGTTAGTAACAGTACTTATGAACAACCCCCCTTTAGTAATAGTACTAGTATACACCCTGTTAGTAACAGTACTAATACCTTACACCCCTTTAGTAACATGTATGCTAATACCTTACACCCTGTTAGTAACAGTACTAATACCTTATCACCCCTTTAGTAACAGTACTAATGAACTACACCCTGTTAGTAACAGTACTTATTAACTTACACCCTGTTAGTAATACCAATCCAATACCTAATCATAACCCTATACCTAACCCTAACCCCAACAGTAATAATATTCTTATCTGCTCACTTCGTAAATCCTTTATGGAGTATTTAAGTGTTATTTGTATGGAAAAAGAAAGATTAGAAATAACAGGGTGTTATAATAATATAAATATACCTTTTAAAATATTTATAAAAGAATATTTAAAAGAATATTTAAAAGGTGTTAATAAAGAAGGAATATGGAAATGTAATTTATATGACGGATGGGGTGTTATTAGTAAGTATACATCATTTTGTAGGTTAATGGTTATTCTTAGAGGAATGCATGTTAATTACAAGGAGAGTAAGAGGGTAATGTATAGTGGTGGTAGAGGGGAGGGTGATAGGGATAGTGGTGATATGGATAGTGGTAGAGGGGAGGTGATAGGGATAGTGGTAGAGGGGAGGGTAATATGTAATGGTGGTAGAGGGGAGGGTGATAGGGATATGTTAGTAGGTAGTAATAAGGATATAAGTAGTAATAGGGGTAATAAGGGTATAGTGTTACCAAAACCTAACCCTTTATTTAATAGTAGTATTACTAACCCTTTATTTAATAGTAGTATTACTAACCCTTTATCTAATAGTAGTATTACTAACACCCTATCTACTAACACCCTATCTACTAGTATTATTACTAACACCCTATCTACTAACCCTTTATCTACTAACCCTAACCCTAACCCTAATACTACCCCATACCCTTTATCTACTAACATTACATATGTTAATAATATATTTCCTATTCTTAGTGATTCTGAGTGGATAAAAGTAGAAAAAGAATTAAAAGATATAATTATTAACGATTATAGTGTTAAGAATAGAATAGAAAGTAGTAAATTAACACATGGAGAGATAAGGGATATTATATTTGGTATAGAGTTAATTAAAAGGGAGGAAATAATGAAGTGTGGTGATATGGAGATGGGGGGTGGTATTATGGAGGGAGGTGATAAGAGTATGGGGGAGGGTGGGTATATGGGTGGTGATATAGAGGGGGGTGATCTGGTTGTTAGGGTTAATAATCCTTTTATAGAGACTAACCCTAACCCTAACCCTACTGTTTGCATAAATAGAAATGACTTTAATCCTTTTATAGAGACTAACCCTTTAGATAACACTAATCTTTGCATAAATAGAAATGACTTTAATCCTTTTACAGAGACTGACCCTAACCCTAACCCTAACCCTAACACTAATGTTTGCATAAATAGAAATGACTTTAATCCTTTTACAGAGACTAACCCTTTAGATAACCCTTTAGATAAGACTAATGTTTGCATAAATAGAAATGACTTTAATCCTTTTATAGAGACTAACCCTTTAGATAACACTAATGTTTGCATAAATAGAAATGACTTTAATCCTTTAGATTACACTAATATTTGCATAAATAGAAATGACTTTAATCCTTTAGATAACACTAATAACAATATAAGTACTAACACCCTTTATACTAACACCCTTTATACTACTAACACCCTCAATACCCTTTATACTAACACCCTTTATACTGTTTTAAGGCTTTGTAATATATATAATAACTATAGACATGTTATAAGTAAAGAATTACTAATATCATTTATACGTATGACAGATTTGACAGGTGTATTTTATGGGGTGTTAATAGATAATAAGTATGGTAGAGGTATAGGGGTGTTACCACAGTACTATAATAATAAAAGGCTTTATACTGTAAAAAGTATTAATTTAAAGGGTATTGAGGGTGTTATTGGTGTTAGGGGTGTTGTTTTTTTTAATGGGTCTTTAGAAGATATTAGGGGTGTTGTTTTAAAGGTGGGTGGGGGTGTTAGAAGTGTGTGGGTTGTTAATGTTATGAAGGATAGGATAGAGTGTTATGAAAGTGAAGGGAGTAATAAGGGGGTAGAGTGCTATGAGAGTGAAGGGAGTAATAAGGGGGTAGAGTGTTATGAGAGTGAAGGGAGTAATAAGGGGGTAGAGTGCTATGAGAGTGAAGGGAGTAATAAGGGGGTAGAGGGTGGTGGATTAGAGGGTGGTGGGGATAGTAGGGGTATGTTAGAGGGTGTTGGGGATAGAGGTAGTAATATAAAGGGTATTAGTAATAGAGGTAGTAATATAAAGGGTGTTAGTAATAGTACCGATAATACTAATAAACAACACCCTGTTAATAACATACCATATGAACAACACCCTGTTAATTTAAAGGGTTATTTTCTTGTTTGTGAAATGTGGAATTTTTATTTTAAAAGGGAATGGTTTGATGAAGATATGAGTTATAGTCTTAAGATAGGATACCCTTTAAATTTCTATGATATAAGTTTTAGAGAGTAAAGGGGTGTTAATTATAGTCTTAAGATAGGATACCCTTTAAATTTCTATGATATAAGTTTTAGAGAGTAAAGGGGTGTTATTTATAGTTTTAAGATAGGATACCCTTTAAATTTCTATGATATAAGTTTTAAAGAGTAAAGGGGTGTTAATTATAATAAAGAATATTTAATTTAAATTTCTATGAAGTTCTTGTATTTTTCAGTGTTATTCTTTCAATTTGATATGTATTTATAGAATTAAAACCCTTTAATTACTAGCAGTATGTTTAAACCCTTTAATTACTAAAGTACTGTATTTTTATTAAACCCCTTTTATTACTAGCCCTATAGTATAACACCCATAAAATTCAAGTAGAATGTTTAAAACCCTTTAATTATTAGTACTATAGTATAACACCCTTTAATTACTAGAAGTTTGTTTAAACCCTTTAATTATTAGTACTATAGTATAACACCCTTTAATTACTACCACTATAGTTTAACACCCTTTAATTACTAGTAGTATGTTTATCACTCTAATTATTAGTACTATAGTATAACACCCTTTAATTACTAGTAGTATGTTTATCACTCTAATTATTAGTACTATAGTATAACACCCATAAAATCCAAGTAGTATGTTTATCACCCTTTAATTATTAGTACTATAGTATAACACCCTTTAATTACTAGAAGTTTGTTTAAACCCTTTAATTACTACTACTATAGTTTAACACCCTTTAATTACTAGTAGTATGTTTATCACACTCTAATATTTATATCCCTCTATAACTCTAACCCTTATACCCCTTTATTAACACCTATTACATTTTTATATCCCTAACACCCTTATATCCCCTAACACTATAACTCCTATATCCTATCACCCTTTATCCCTTATTATACCCCTGTTACATTTTTATATCTCTAACACCCTTTATATCCTCTAACACCCTCTATATCACTATCACCCTTATATCTCCTTAACACCCTCTATATCCCCTTTATCCATTCTATATCCCACTATCACCCTTTTACTAAATGGAGAACAGAAGAGACAACATGAAACAACTACAACAGTACATACGTAAAAGAAAGGAATTACAAAGAAGTGTATGTAATTATGAGAAAGAGATATTTAGATTAGAAACATTATTTTTAGATATGACACAAGGATTCCCAGTTACTAAGAATTTAGATTATTATTTAAATTTTAAAGTAGAAAAGAAGAAAGGATATAATAAAGATAAAGATAGGATATTTAGTAGGAATATACCTAGGATTAACGAGTAGGGGATATGGGGGTGGGGGGGTAGTGAGTAGAGGGATATAGTAAGTAGTTATAGTAAGTAGAGGATATAGTAACGGGTTATAGTAAGTAGTTATAGTAAGTAGAGGGATAGTAAGTAGAGGTTATAGTAAGTAGTTATAGTAAGTAGTTATAGTAAGTAGAGGGATAGTAAGTAGAGGTTATAGTAAGTAGTTATAGTAAGTAGTTATAGTAAGTAGAGGGATAGTAAGTAGAGGGATAGTAAGTAGAGGTTATAGTATTTAAAGGGTGTAATTTAAAGGGTTTTTATTCATCGGTTTTAAAGGTATTTTATTGTAATTAAAGGCTTTAGTATTTTATTGTAATTAAAGGGGTGTAATTTAAAGGGTTATTATAATATGAGTTTTAAAGGTATTTTATTGTAATTAAAGGGGTGTAATTTAAAGGCTTTAGTATTTTATTGTAATTAAAGGGTGTAATTTAAAGGGTTATTATAATATGGGTTTTAAAGGTATTTTATTGTAATTAAAGGGGTGTAATTTAAAGGGTTTAGTTTTTTATTGTAATTAAAGGGTTTGGTATTTTATTGTAATTAAAGGGGTGTAATTTAAAGGGTTATTATAATATGGGTTTTAAAGGTTATTATAATTAAAGGGGTGTAATTTAAAGGGTTTAGTATTTTATTGTAATTAAAGGGTTTGGTATTTTAATGTAATTAAAGGGTGTAATTTAAAGGGTTATTATAATATGAGTTTTAAAGGTATTTTATTGTAATTAAAGGGTGTAATTTAAGGGTTTAGTATTTTATTGTAATTAAAGGGTTTGGTATTTTAATGTAATTAAAGGGTGTAATTTAAAGGGTTATTATAATATGGGTTTTAAAGGTATTTTAAGTTTGTGTAAATATTATAAACCTTGTGTGTTTTAAAGTGAGATTTATAAGTTGTATTAATAGAATTAAGAGAGTGTTATAGATATATAGTGTGTTATAGATATAGAGAGTGTATTATAAATAATAAGGTGATTAAAGAAAGAATATATTTATAAGTTGTTGTATTATAATATAGAGAGTGTGTTATAAACCTGGTGTTTTAAGTTAAGTGTTTACTTTTATAGATAGAGAGTGTGTTATAAATATATAGTGTGTTATAGATAATAAGAGTGTGTTATAGTTATAAGAGTGTGTTATAGATATTTTGAAGAAGAAAATGGTTTTATTGGAAATAACAGTTTATTTTTAAGTGGAATATGTGGAGTTTTAAGAATATTATTGATAAGTCAAGCATTTAAAAGTGAATGTATTTTAAGATTTAATTTTATTTAGATGTTTTTATTAGGAGTTTTGAAGGGGGTGGATTTTTTTTAGAAGTATCTATGTGGAGCATAGTATGTCAAAGTTATTATTATTTACTTCTCGTTTAGTCGGATTTTGTTTTTGCTTTTGAGCACTATGATTTTTTAACTTCTAGATAAGAATTCGCTCGAGAAATAACCATCAGTATTTCCACAAATAATAAGATTGAAGCTATATTTGAACGGTTTCAAACCACAACTGTGGGGGGGGCAATTTGCGAATCTGTTCATAAAAATTATTCCTTCGCAGAACAGTTCTATTTTTTTTCGTTATTTAAAATATTTTCAGAATAATTTTCGTCTATATAAAAATCTTCTAGTAAATACTTTTCACTAGTGTTCTTTTATCGACGGGTTGCTGAGCAGTTTCTCTATAAAGAACGATTATTTTATTTTAAGCTCTTTTTGAACTTATAAAATGAACTTTTGCTTTTCAGGCAAATTTTCGAAAGTGGCAAGATATTATTTTAGTTGAGTTTGGCTGAAGCGAAACGCCAATGGCGTGGTTTTTCTTTCTTCGTGATTACATCAAATTTGAGAAAATAGTTTTCTTGCGACTTTTGCTAATCTAAACTACTAAAAAAAGACTCCTTCTTTACTATGAACTTATCATAACCCGTCACGATGTGTGAATTATTTTTTCACAGTGAATTTAACCGTTACATAACTTCTTTACCTTTACATATGAATGAAATGAAGACTTATTGAAGTCTATTAGGGTAGATTTTCTTCTGTTTTATTGTCTAATTTGCTGATGTATAGAGGTTTCACCCTCTACTAAATGTAAATCAGCGTTTCTAGGTTAAGTTGTTCTGTTAGAAGGCTCGAAAGAAGCAATTAGTTTTGTAGCGAGTTTACAGCCCGGATTAAGTTATTTAAAGAAGCAAGCGATTATAACACGAAAAATTATTTTTTCTCTTTTAGATGTAGAAAATAAGCTTTCAAAAGAACAATTGTCTTGAAGTTGCCTATCTTAGCAGTGATATTAGAGAGTGAGCTGTTACGAAAAAAAACTACGAAACAGAGAAGCCACAAATTAAAGTGCGCGGTGGCGTTTTTTTTAACAACTAATTATCGATCTATCTTATCTAAACACTGCAATAATCATTAAATCTAATATTGCGTTTTTTTCTTTTAAGAGTTAGCTTATAGTTTCTTATGTATGTTTATACCGAAATCCATCGGAATTTGTTTATTATCTAGTATATATTATAGCAGTAATGCATTGTTTTTATATTGTTTTAATTTTGTTTGCTTAATTGCCGATAGTGCTTTCGAAGTATCTACATATTTTAAGTTAAGTTTACATTTTTTGCTTCTTCTGTATTTATATTCGTGATGGCCAAATATTTCATTTTTGATGAAAATCTTACGAAGTTGCCTTTTTTGTACTAATAGTTTCATTGCGAATTAAACTTAACATTATTTAATATTTCGGTAAATAAAAAACATTGTAAAGTACTTATATCCGGAGTTTTGTGAGTAATTTTATTTTTTACGCTATCACTATACATGATCATGTAGATTTATACAAGAACATAAAATTTTATGTATTTCTTTTCAAATTTTAAAAAAAAACTACAATAACATTGAATCTTAAGGAAAAAACTTCAAAAAAGTTGCTGCCAAAGCACTTTAAAACACTATTTAATATATAACTTTAAGAGATAAATAGCGATAGAAAAAGGTGAAAAATATTATATACAAAAGATTTTACCATAATTTATTTATAAAAACCGAGAGAGCACAAAATTAGTTGATAATTGCAAGTAGGAGATTAGTTATACGGACAAAAATTCGCGCTATTACATGCTATATACTATTCTAGTCTATGGCTAAATGACGATTTTTAACATAATAAAATCAATAACAAACATTTTTACTACATATTTTATCTTCACCGTATACTTTAGTATCCATAAATAGCCTCTATCATTACTTACTATACAAATGAATGATAAAATGAGCTATGCGATTCAAACAGCAAATGATAAAATTATACAGAACCAAAAAATAGTTACATCTTTTGGTGTGAGGCTTACTTAGCAGGCAGGACAAAACATTTATAAAAATTTGTTGCAATATTCAAAAAATCAGAAAAAAAAATCAACAATTGCAAAAATCACAGAAATAGAAAGTTTTTTTAAAAAAATAGCACAGCCAAACGGATTATATAAAGTTTCAAACCCATTTTACCTTAAAAAGCAAAGCCCTTTCATTTGCTTAGGAGATATTTATGTAAGGAAAGAAAATTGAGGGTTAAAAGAAATCAGAGTGTTAATTGAAAAGATCGTAGAAGAAGTTCAAAGTATTTCATTTTCAAAATTGATGCAGCATAACAATGTTTTGTTTATCTCGATAATATACTGGAGTTGCAAGTGGAATAATTTATAATATTGCGTGGAGATGTTAAGCCTACCAAAGTATTTGCCCTTTGAAATACTTCGAGTCGCTTACGGATTACAGGTAAGACTTCACAACAAACATCTAGATTGATTAGAGAAACTTACAATAATATGAAGCATTAAAGAGCAAATATAGTGACATAAAACTGTTATAAAAGGGCGTTCAAAAAATGTTCTGCCAGCATTGGTAAAAAGAGAATTAACCGAAAAAATTGCGTAATAGCTTCGCGAAATGTGTCTCAAAAAACCACCCTAAGTAGGTATTCCGATGAAAAAAATCCTTTCTGAATATATTAAGAGTCAATTATGTGTAAGCTTAAATATTAAAATGATCTATGATTTAGCTCAGCACATTTTAACTCAAAAGCAACTTACGCAAGCAAAAATGCAAATACGTTTTTTCTAAGGCATTAAATAATTTCTTGCAAATAGATGAGTGTTTATATCCCATGTAGCGAAATATGAATACACTGTTGGTCGATTCAGCGCAATCAGATATTTCTTTCGTCGTTTAAAGTTCAGAAATGCTCTTTACACGAAATATATAGAAATGGATAGGTTTAAAATGAATTAACAGATATAATAGTATTTCTAGTGATAAATTTTCTGCAAACAGATATTTTTGATAATGATAACTATCTTAGTAATGAATTTTGAATAGATAATATATTTTGTCGGTGCTAATTTCTATAACCATTAGTAATTGAAAATATTAGAAGTAATCATGGGAAATCAACATGTTTTATTGGTCTTGGAAGCTTAGAACTAAGTATCTTTCTAAAATGAAATGGATACTGATTTTTGATTCAACAAAATAGAGTTTTCCTCTCAATATCGTGTTACTTTTACAAAGAACTATAATAAAACCAAAAATACCAAGAATACAATATTTGGAAGGTTTCCGAGGATGATATTTGTAGCTTCTTTTACGTTATTCTAATTAGGGTTTCCGGATTAAACCATCCTCGAAGAGCTTATATTAAAAAAAAATCTAAGGTAGGATTAGTCAGCTAAAAAGATTTTTCTTTCTTTGAAAATAGTATTTTTTCTTGTTTTATAAGTATTTTCACAAATTTTGAAATTTATATATTTTATTGTTATTTTTTTTGAGAGCGTCAATGGGTGTTATTATGAGAGCAGAGATGAATGAGGAATCAACATCCTCTTTAAAACATGCAATTAGAGAGGAAGATGGTGCAAAAAAATTAAAGGCAACAAATAATATACCCCTTATTTCACAGAAAGGAACCGACGTTAAACAAAACTGAAGAGTCGGATTTAGAAGAAGAGACAGTAGTGGTTAAAGAGGCAAAATAAAATATTAAAGATGGTAAAAATATTTAAATCCAAAATTTCAGTAAATAAAATATTCATGATTTTTATTGTTCTTTAATTGAGATATAAACAAAAAAACTGTGTTTTCTTATCCCTATTTTTAATTTTTTTATGAATTCAAAAGACTCGAAAAGTAGTAAAATTCAAATAAAAACATAAAATACATTTATTTTTGTGTTATTCTATCGCAAATGTTTCATATCTGAAGTTGGCTACGTTATATTCTATTTTTTTCTCTATTTATGATATATATTTTTTTAAGAATTTATGAAAGACAAGAGAGGAGCTGTTACTATGTACATAGATCCAATGTATATCATTTCAGATGTTCCCCCTTATTTTTTGCCTAAAATATCATAAACGGGCCCAAGTAAATGAGTGACTTATTAAATATTGATAAAATTTTAAAATAATACTTAATTATAAAACATCTCAAAGCTAATAAGAAATTTTCCACTGGTTGGAAATACTCGACCCTTAGCCAGATTGTTAAAGAACGCGAATAAAAATTAATTATACTCGGTAGAAAGAAAATATTTTATCAGCCCAATGTTATTGTTTGTTGATATAACAAACCACATTAAGAAACAATAAAATCCTATTTATGCTTTTCTTTAGTAGATTAGATCTAAGAATTTCCTTTTTTGCAATATAATGACAAAAATGGAACATAAATAATGGTTTTTTAACTAAATAATCTTTGGATGATTCATTTTCGATTTAACTTCGACTTAAAACAAATTGAATGTTAGATCTTGTTCCTAGATAATTCATGAAGCAATAAATCACAGCTTAAAATTAATGATCTAGAAAGCAAAATACCAAAAAAAATGTATACAAGATCAAAAGTACTTTTTTTTTAGGAATGACTACTATTTAGGAGTATTTTCAGCGGCCTCTCAGAAAGTTTTATGATATAATATGATTCTTATGATAAAATATCTTGAGATATATCAAATTTAAAAATAGTATTTTATAAAAATTTTTGACACATCGGTTTTATAAGCAACAGTATATTTAAGAAATAAAAACCAAAAACTGTATCTTTTATAGTAAGTCCTATGTGCACGGGTTTTGTTTTGAGTTTTGTTGCAATTTATCTTCATGTTAGATCCTAAACGCTTGAAATATAAACAATTTTTTTTATATTTTTCACTTCAAAGCATACCGATTTTTGACTGCCTAGATACTTTTTTCAATAGACAAAATGTGAAATTTACAGAAAATAAAGAATTTTTGTCTTGATACATCATAGATACTTAATGTTTCTTTACTTCTCATATAAAATAATATTTCTTATGAATAGCAAATGATGATATAGATTAAATAAAATTTAAAATTATTTTGTATAATAAAGATGTATGAAGAAAATAAAATTCAAAAATAATGAAAAAATAAAAAATTACATTTTATATACATAAATTTTAGTACTTATTTTAATAAATGTTATGAAACAGATGAATATCGATAAGTAAATTTGTGTGATTTGAACTTAAACTTTGAATAATCTAAATAATGATTCATTGAAATAATGCAGAAGCAGACTCAAATATAAAGAAAAAAAATATATAATAGAAATAATCAGAAGATAGTCTTAAAAACCAGTCAATAAAAATAAAGATTCATTCTATATTTATAATTTAAATTGGTAAAATATAGTTCTTATATCATACGTGCACTTTAATGGTTTAGATGTAACTCAGGTAGATTATTATAACCAAAATACAATTTATTCGCTTTTTTTTTATTTTTTGAATACTTATCCATTTTCATTTTTTTTCCCAGCAGAACTGATTTGAAATATATTTTTTGGCTTTGATACAAAACCAAATATTTTATATATATATTCATGTGTATGATTACTCGCTAAGCCTATATTTCAAAATAATAATGGTTTTTGGTGGCTAAAAATTTAATTTTGTATTTTTTGGTTGTTATTCTTCACAATTGGATTCGAGTTTGGGCAAGTAATTTCAAGTTATTTTGTAAAAAACACGTTCATTCTATTGGTCCATCTGAATTTTTAATTTTAAAACACATTGAATACTTATTCCCGATATTAAAGTCGTAAAGACAACATAGATCTAAATGCTAGATACGCATTCGTTAAATTTATATTCTAAAAATTATATTTAATTTTTAGGGAAATAGTAAATTTGTAATAATTTACGAAATTATTATAATATAGCAAGGATTTCTTGTGGTCTAATTTTTTTATTACAGATAATTTAACTTGAGTAAACACTATTAACTTTCTTTGAAACATCTGGCCTTGCTGAGGGTTATTGATACTTTATAATTTAATTGGTTTTCTGTTATCATAAGCGTGGGTGATACTTTATCATAATTAATGTTGTATTTGCTTTCTAAAGATTCGGTTTAAACCAATTGAATGTTTCTTATTGTTTTAAAAATTAAATATCTATTATTTTTAATTTGACCTTGTTCTTGATAATGCTTATTTATTTGCAAATACAATTCTATCTAAGATGAGCTTTATGTTCTAAAAGACAAGCTTCACTTATTAGGCAAAAATATGCTGATATAAATAGCTATATTTATAACTTAATATGGTCCATGCTAAGTTTAGGATTTTTTTATTGATTTTAGTATCATACATGCTTAATAGATTTGATATTTATAAATCATGAAATAATAAAATGAAAATTTCACTATTTAGTCAAAGTCATGATACACCATTGAAAATATAGATTTTAAAATTTTGATATCAGTTTCTCTATTAAATTATTTTCACGTATAAATTATTTGTTTATCTTATAATGTCTGATATGTAATGCCGCAATGGGTTAATTTAATGTATTTTGCATTTACTTTACAAATAATTTTTTGAAATAGAATTTTCTAATGCATTAGCAAAAGTTAATTCGGTGACTGTAGACTGACAAGGTATATCATGAATGAAAATGACAAAAATTCAAAAAGCAAGCTAGATCCTATAAAATTTATGCGATATGAGCTATAAAACTAAATTATTAAAAGGTATGTAAAGCAAATAAATATTTTATTCCTTACTTCTTATGATAATTTATTTTAAAACTTCTAAAAGTTCATTTTTACTTCTAATCAAACTTTATATCAAATAGAGTTCAACGACAGTATATTGTTTATAAGTAAGACGTAAAAAAATTATTAAGAAAATCGAAAAAAAAATTCTTTTGTATTTTAGTTGTAAAAAATATAAGTAGAATAAAAAATTATCAAAGCAATTCTAAAGTAGTATCAAGCAAAACTTAATTTCGATATACTTGAAAGCACATAGTAGGTTTGTGATGATTCTAAATGCGAAATGTTAAAAAAATATTTTGCTTAAATCGAAATTAAATAATATTATTTGGTTATGTGAAGAATTTTCTGAATTATTTTACGTATCTTGGTTGTAATAATTTTTAATTCATAAGTAGTCGCTAGATTAGTACCAGGCAAATAATTATGTGTTTTCTAAACTTCAATTTCATTTATTAGCAGAATTCAAATATATATTCATTTTAATAGAATTATATATTTAATAAACCAGGTAAGGTATTCAAACTCAAGTTTTGAAATAATTAAAATATATTCTTGTAAAAAAGCGCATTTTATGATTCTTTTTTGTTTAAATTAAAAAGTTATCAATTTAGCAAATTTCAGTCGATCAACATGTCATTCTGCATTCTTAGAATATTATATGCCACAATAAATATTATTCAAACAAAACTTACCCTGTATTAAATACATAAATTATTAATTATTCGAGAATTTTTGTTTATCTACATTCGAAAACACTTTCTATTTCTTATTATTTAATTTTTAAATATGAAAATGAGTTTGTATACTTAAAATATTTATCCTATGCATTTCCAGAAAAACACTTTTGTCAATAAGAAATCGAATGTTGTTAATTTAAAAATTATTGGTTAAAATTATATTTTCGGTTAAAACAAATTTTGAAATAATAAAAAAGTTCAAAAGATCAGAAAATATTTTCGAATATTGTAAAGCGTCACAAAATAATGGTTGGGCCGATCTATTTTCTTTCAACCCAGATGGATTTGCAGAAACCTCTTATAGATCATATAATAATGATTTCTATTACAAGATTAGAACTTGGCGAAGCTTTTATTCATAGTTGGATTGTATTCCATCCGTAGGAAAGGTGCGAGCTATTAAATAAATAAAATTACAAAAGAAGAATAACATGCAATTAATTACTAAAATAATTGAATTTTAAGATCTATTTAAAATTAAAAATATCACTACAGTTACATTTAAAATTTCCAATCTAGCTTTTAGGTGTAAAGCTTTGTAAAAATTCATCTAATAATTCAAAAACTATATTCTAGGATTAATAAAAATTTAAAGCGAAACAACTCTTTTTTTAGAATTGAAATATTTCAATCAAAAAAGCCTATAAAAATAAAAAAAAATTGACTAAAAAGCGCAAACATATTCTCTATGTTTAGAAAAAAATTCTAAATAGGAAATTTTGCACTACAAAGTAAAAAAAATTGTAGTTTTGATGAGCTATCAACTTTGGATTGCTTTATACAAAAAAGTGTAATTTAAAAAATTATAAAAAATAACTCGAAAAATCATCTTAAGGAAACGAAGTTTAACTCGTGGCTTTATTTCATATAATTTTAATTTTAGAGAACACTAAAAATATGTATCAAGTGTTGCAATAAAGTTTAGCAATCTAAACATAAGATTGTCAATGAAAACGAAAGAATAAAAAAATTTAATTCGATTTGATTTCATAGTATTTATTCGAGGATATTTTTTGTATTTAAAGTGTGTAAATCGAAGAAATATAATTTTAAATAGGCATTAGGTTAAATATAATTCCATTTCAAATAAATTTTGTTGAATTAAAGCGAATTATTCTACAATTCTTCACTAATTTATAATTCGACTGCGTAATTTTTTGTTGATTTCCTTATTCGAGAAAACATATACAGATACCATATTTTGGTATATGAATTTTCGTTATAGCCTTTTCAATTGCAAAAATATTAAATGTTTCTGTGTTAAGGCAATAGATTGCGATTTTTTTCATAGTTCTTTCGTTTTTTCAATTATCTTGTACAAATTTGTTTGTCATTATAAAATGATTTTTACATGAGGCAAATCCAAATTGAACACTTTATTTTAATGAAAACTCAGACTTACTGAATTACGAGTCATTAGTCACCACAGCCTAAATTTTAAAGTGTTAAATATATACCATTTATCCTATAAAACATAGAAATTATATCTCATTATTTCTGTTTTGTATTACACATATCGAGTTTTTATTACAATTTTTATTGCCATACGAAAGCAAATATTCATTTTTTTATTTTCAGTTAAATCTATAAGATTAAACAAAACACATCGAGAAAAAAATAAAAAAAGATCTAGAAATGTTTGAGGGTTTAACATCAAATTTTATTGGAAGCGAAAAAAATAATTTTGACATTTTTGATTTAAATTTTTCTATTTTAGGATATTATAAGATTTCCTAAATATATATTTTTTTGTAAACAAGCTTTTAAATTTAACTAATGTAATTTTGATAGTCGAAGTCTATCATGGATTCAATATTTTTTAGTTGTAAGTATCAAATTGTTTTTTTCTATTATAAAATATTTCAATTATTTAATAATTCAAATATTTAGAATTTGTAAGTAAGAAAAGAAACCAGATCATTCAATTAAATAAAAAAATTAATCAAATATAGAATTTTTTTCACAATGTTTTCGAAAAAGTATTATGGCGCAATTTTGAAAAAAATATCATAATTGTGTAATGAAGCTATTGTATAAGGTGATTTGCACTTTAAATCTTTTTGTCAAAAACTTACAGCACTCTAAGAAGTTAAATTATAGGGCAGAAGATATAAACAATTTTTATTTATTATTAAATTCCAAACCAACTTCTTTATATTGTCTTGTTTAGATCTGATGATGTTTAAAACCTAAAATATTTGAAATACATGAAGCAGATACCTTTCACTGGAAAACCCACCACATTAAGTTTTAAATCTATTATTTTGAATGATTAGACAGTGCGCCTCTTTAATAAATATATTTCTTGGTATTTCTGTAGAATACAAAATTTAGATATTAGAAACCTAATAAGAATTCAATAAACTTAATCATGATACATCTAGTGATTTTTCTAAAAATTTAGGAGTTTTGAAGTTCTATATTTCTTAATATAGAAAAAGGTAAATAAATTGTAATGTTTTGTTATATGTGAAAAAGAAATAAGATAACTTATATATTTTTTTACCTATAAAATCAAGTTTCTTTCTTTTAATTGTTTTTTATGCTTGTATTTTTACCACTGCGTCAAATAAAAACAGCAGCCATGAATTCTAAAACTTTATTTCGCGATTTAATATTTTAGTGAATACCTTTTCTGGTTTCTTTTAAAAACCCAATTATTAGAAATGAATATTATTAAACATCTTATTTTTGTTTCGATTTGTGAAACTTAAAACGGTAGAATTAGGAAATTATTTCTAGAAAATCGTTATTTTATGATAACTAAATTTCACTTCATATTGATTCCTCTTTATTCAATAAATTATTTTAGAGAATATTCGGGTTTAACAAAAATCTAGAAAACTATGCAATTCTAATCATCGAATTCTTTTGTTGGTTATACATAAGCTTATATCTCATTCTAATACTAAAAATGTCTCTTGCTCTTCTATTATGTATGAAAATTGATTATATTGCAATAATAGTCTTGTATTTAACTAAAATCTTTTTTTTTAAATTCAAAATATATATTTAAGTGTACATCCAAGCTTTATCTTTTGGCAAAATAGTTTTAGAAGAATAAAATAGTTCAATAGAGTATTGTGGTAGTTTTATACGGAATAAATTATAATTTTAAATATATATTTTTAAGAAACCGAATAATTATAAATGGCGCTATAAGTCTTCATAGTTCTTGCAGCGCATGTCATATTTAAATAAATTTTGAATCGGGGTAAGTTATACGTATATTATTGGTTTAATTTTAAAACAAACCCACATAAACTTGATATTGGTTTGCTACGCAAAATAAATATCATTAGGTTGTAAAAATAATTTTAATTCTTATGAGAATTGAAATACGATCTTTAAAAATATTTAAAAATTATCTAAGCGAGACTATATTATAATTTAGAAATTTTCCAATTTTAATCATTTTTTCATTGGTTAAATATGTTTAAAAAAATATACAATACTCAATGATTCATACAGCCGAAATTTAAACCTTTTTAAACAAAATATAAGGGCTTCGCTTTTTCTAAATAGTTTAGAATTTCTTGATAAATAAATAAGTTTCCATTTTTATCTAATTACAAAAAAAGTAAATATAACAGAAGAAAAAGAAAGTACGAATGAAGAATAAAGTTGTTTTTACAAATCTTTAAATTTCAGATTTCCAATTGATTATTATATTTAGACTACATGAACTGGATTCGTAGTGTGTATTCTTAATTTGAGGAATAAAAATTGCTACACATGTTTTATACTATTTATATGTGTACATCTTTCCCTCTTATATATTGTATATATACATATTAATTTTATAATTTACTATAAAATTTAAAATATTTTTGTTGACGAAAAAAACAAAAATTAATTCATATAATAACTTTTCTAATATTTTAATTACCAAAGTACTAGTTCTTCACTCACTTACTCCCTCTTTATCTCATTATTTATTTATTTTTATTGTATCTAGTTTAATGGCGGGAGGAGGATAACCGCATTAAAAACTATCTGCTCAGCATTGAGTGTCAAAATTATTTGAAAATCATTGTTAAGTTTCTTGGTGGTTCATAGCCCACACCGGATCTCTAGATCAATTCTCTAAAATTCGAGTTACAACTGATTAAAAGTAACAAATGAAAAATTTTCATTGGTTCATCCTTGACACCGAAAGGTAAAATAGGACAAGAATAAGTAAGTATATCTAATTTATAATTTTATGAAACCTGATATATGAATGGAAAAAATTGCTATCAAAAATCAATTCAAATGCATTAGAAATAAATAGTCAGATTAAATTTGTTAATAATTCTCTATGTGATAATTTACTTATATTATAGTTTAAAACCACCGAAAAAAACATAATAAATATGTATTGGCTTCGCAAAAATAACTACTAAATGAGCAGAAAAGGTTTTAAATTATATTTAGAATTAATTGGTTAAAAAAATTATAAATTTGTATTTTTTAAAATTGATTTCAAATTAGTCATTAAATTTAGCATCGATTTTTGTAGAAGTTTTGCTAGTAATATTAAAATAAACTATAAATTTTTTTTTAGAAAAATTATTATAGACGTTTGGCATATTATATTGCCAATCAAAATGAATTTTTAAGAATATACTGTAATATATAAAAAAATATGAAACATTTGAGCATATAAGTTCCAGTAAATAAAGATCTCCTTGAAAATACACGATCTAAAGACATGTTTAAAAATGCAACATGTAATAAAATCTATGCACGTTTAGGTAAGTCGAAAATTCTAAAATTTTTATATTTGAAGCAGGTAAAGTTTTTTTCAAAGATATATTTACAAGCAAAATTCTTTTGCTAACAGAGTGCAGTAGAATATTTGCAATCAATTTGAGTTTTTAATAGGTAACTAATTCCCAAAAGACTATTTGAAATGTATTTTTCAATATTTTTGTTTAAAAACCTGGAATGTACGAAATTTTGGCTTATGCTTATAGAATTACATAATTTTTGTTAAATTTTAGTGACAATCAAATCCTAAAAAATTTGTATTTAAAACGAACTTATAATTTAAAAAATTTAATGTCTACCTTTGGTACATTTAAAAGATCCGAAGCGAAAAAAATGTATGTCGTGTATATTATCACATTTAGAAATATAATTTAAGTCATATTTTAACTATTAATTACTTTATAAATTTCATTAATTGAATCGCTAATCAAAAAGGGATAAATATACTAAGTTTGGTATTATAATCAAAAGCCTATCATGGTGATTTTAGCAATATTTAAAAAATATGCATAAGATACAAGCACGTTGTCCAGTAGATTTATTGAGAAAACAAGTGTATTTTCTAGAGAGAAATATAAGGCGAAATTCTTAACAAAAATATCTCATCTGTAACTTTACTTACCAAAAGTATATTTTTAACTAAATTAATTTTTTTTACAGTAATAAAGAAAAAAAATGTTCGTTTAAATGTTATATGAGAAAAAATCCCGCAAACGAAAAGCAGTTGGGTTATAACATTAAATTAGAGAATATTGGCTCTGGATCTAATTACAAATTTGTGAATGATATAAGCAACTATATTTTATGTTTGATCTGCTAAAAAAGTTGTATAAATGATATCTTTGTTTTTAAATTTACCTTTTTATATATAGTTTTTGATGTATCAGTATAGCACAAATATAATCTTGTAAAAAAAGATATTAAAACGCAATTTCTCGCATTAAACTTTAAAAATTTCTATTTTATTTAGATATTTATTAAATTCAAAAAAATAAACCTTTACTGGGCTTCATTATACCGTAGCTAACTCATTGTACTATAAATAATTTATTTAATAATATGAATCAAGCTTCGTGCGCGATATGAATAAAATCAAGAATGAACATTTGAAAAAACTCATTTATTGCAAATTAAGCAGAAATATTCGAGAAAAAACTGTCATAAATAGAGTATAATGCAAAAGCGGTTTTCAAAATGGAAATTTTACGAAGTATGCTTGTTATAAAGATAGCGAGGATTGGAATACCAGATTAATCTTGTATTGGAAAGTCAGGCATAAGATTTTATTCGGCTCGGTATGTTTGCGATTGGGTTACAATCATTAATTTTTTTATAAGATTGAAAAAATAATATTAAAGATGTCTGCTATATAAGAGTGCCTTTCCTACGCTTATAATTTCTTATGATATCTTATACGTAGTAGATTAAGATATCAATATAGAAATATAGACCCAAAAATATTTTTAGCACGCGATCAATGATATCTATATTTCAATATTCAGAGAAAACATACAATTTTTGAACATAGTGTTTAAATTAATCAAATTTCAAGCTATCTACAGAAGCCAGAAATATTCAATCTATAAAAAATAATTATTATGGTTTTTGTTTATGATATAGGTAATCAAACTATGGCACGCAAACACATTTCTTCTGTGCCCGAAGTAGCAGTTCATACATTACCTGCATCTACCCGTCCGAATTTTTTTCTTGTAGAGTATCTAAGCCAAAAAATGCCTAAATTCGCATCATTAACAAAAAGATTACAATTACAGATAATTTTTATTATGAATTCCTAGTACAAAAATAATTATTTGTTTTTTATCATTTTTTTTATTATTTTATACCAAAAAACCAAAATGCAAAAAAAAATTGTGGTATAATTTATTTTTGATTAGATTAATGTAGTTGAGAGTTGCAGATTAATTATTTTTAAATGTGGTTAAATTCTCTATTAGAACTACTGATAACGACTGCATGCCTTATCTGTCAATTTGACTTGTAAATATATTTTGTGTAGTTCATTAGAGAAAATGCTTCTTTATGTTTAAGGAGATACGGAAGCGAAAATAATCACTTGACAAATGTATGAGCTTGATTGAATTGTGTGACTGGAAGACTCTCATAAAACTTCAGTAATTTATTTGAATATTTTTATATGGAAATATGGTAATATAGCAATATAAATGTCTATTTTTTTGAACATCTGTATGAAACTTTAAAAATATGATTTACAATATTAATAAGTAAAAAGGTAATATTCTTCGGTATCTTGACTAAAATATAATGAGTTTTTGGCTTGAGAACCAAGAAGTTTGGCAAACTTTGTTCAAAATAACTTAAATTAAAAATACAGTCCAGAAATACATAAAATAGGAAATAGGGAATGGTTCAAAATATCCATTGAAAGAGATTAATTCAATGTTATGAGTCAAATGTTTAAATTGGTTTTGAAAAATTTAGCATGTTTATACGTTCTTGCTGCTTTCTAAGTAGCACAAATATTATAGTAAAACTTTAAACGAGTTTTAATTTATCTAAGATAATATATTTCCTAATTATAAAATTTGATTTATTAAAATTATGTGTTTTAATGAGCAGATTAACTTTAAAGATGCTTGTCGCGATCATACATGACTTAAAATAAAATAATCTAATCATATACTTCTTTATTAAGTAAGTAAGCCTTTCGGTCCTTGAAACGAATGAGATATATTTTTTGTTTGAAGATTTTATAAGAATTGCCTAAAATTAAATTTAAGAGAAAAATTTATTAAGACTGCTATCTTAGATTCAAAATATCTTTATAAAATATTGTTTAATACCCTATAAACTAGCTCAATTATATTTTACATTTAAGTTTTATTTTATGAAACAGACCAATATAAAGTTTATTTATGTAACGATGCAAGTTTAATTTATATACAGACTGTTGATTATGGCATAATCAATAAGCAGAAGAGATTTTGGCAAATAAATTCATAAAAAGTTTAAAGCGAAATATTTTATTGAGAAATACATTCCAGAGTATTAAATAAAGCTTATAAAATCCAAGCTTTGAATTTCTTTAAAATTATCTGATGAATTATTTTTATAAAGAAATAAACTTATTAAGTTATTCAATGATAATACTCGAGACAAATGAGTATTATTAATTAAATATATTTAAAAATAAAAAAAACATTTGGTTTTTTTTTACAAATTATATCGCACATTTTTTGAAAAGAAATATCAAAGAAGAATATTTAAAGAATTACGAAAAATAAACCTAAATCTAAACCAAAATGGAATCATAAAAAAATTAGGATGCAAAACTGGATTGTGAAATGTCTTTAAATTGGATTTACACATAAAAAATGGATTTTTTTCTACTTTTACTCGTTTACTATTAAATTAAGCCGTTAGGTTTGAGTCTATGCCAAATATTTTTAACTTAAGAAAGAAATATTCTTACAATAATTATAAAACGAATTTAATTAATCAATTATAATTCATATTCTCAAAAATGCCACCTAACCATTTAATTGATGTGAAAACAGTAACAAGAAAAGTGTAACATCCAAAAATTGCCCAAACAAAATAAAAATATGTGTCTAAATCAGAATTATCAGTTTTGCCTTCTTTTGTTGAACGGGGATTCAGTTGATAAGTAAGGAGTACATAGTTGATAATACATAAGAAACACACAAATACAGGCGAAAGGAATTGTATAAATACATAATAAGATAAAAACGGATATAAAAAATAAATGGAAGCAAATCCACAATATTTCAAATACTGAAGGGATTTTCCATTAAAGTCTACATCATAAAATGTAATGGCACACGTATATAAATATGATATTATCACATGTAAAAGACTATAAATAAAACTATCCACATAATCTAAACCTCCAAAATTTTCTGATATTTTAAATTTCAGTTTTAAAAAAATACCAGCAAAAAGACCAGTGGAAAAGCTATTTATATATATAAGAAATCGTGTTTTTGCAATGAGAGTATTATCCGGGCTAAAATAATAAATAGACATTAACACTTTAATCATATACATTATTATCAAATATTGAATAATAAACAAATCAAGTTCCTCCTTATAAAATATATATAACAAACTTCCATAAAATATATCGAACATACATATTAAACAAGAATAAAAAAGAATAAAAATCGAAAAAATACCATATTCTATTATTGAATTAATTATCATTTCAAACGGTAGGAATTTAATTTATTTTAATAATAGAATCCTACAAAAATGATAAATTACTTCTTCGTTACCCTTTTTATACCTTTCTTTGACAAAAATTATCTTTTAACAATGAAAAAAATCACAATTTATCAAATAATCCGTTTTATATATCTATAATAATATAGGTTGAGAAATCCGTTTAGTTCTCAAAAACAATTTTTATTTACTATTTTTTATTCTAAATGTTTATTAATATTAATATATAAAATATTTCTTAAAAAATTCTTTGTTTCAATCATTTATATAACGTATTTAGAATTCTCATTACTATAAAAATTGGCTTTCTATTTACAGGAAAATTTTAATTGTTTTTTATACTGAAATATATTATGCCTTTTATTTAAATGGTGCCATGTTCGAAAAATATATTAATACATAAGGTTACAGTAAAATTATTTTGAATAACGAATTTCAATATCTTAAATCATATTTAAGTAATCTATGTTAAATTTAAACTGGTGTTTATCAAAAATAACTGAAAATAAATTTAATAAGAAAATAGAGTTTTTTTCTATTTTGAAAAATTCTAATAAAATTTTCAGTTATATATTTAATTCGGTATTTATATTTAAAATTAGTACTTGCATTGAGTGTGTTTTGATATTTTTTATTATTCTTATTATTTCTCTTGTAGCATTCTACTGCTGTAATATGTAAGAATAGAAATATGAGATATTTTACTTACAAATAATATTAACTTTCTGTTTAATTTTTTCACGTATTTTTACACTCGACTTAGATATTTTCGGAATATCAAAAATACATTTCTAAAAAATATATTTTTCATGTATTGCTTTTTCTGAATTAAATACCTTATTAAATTCTTTCAAAAATTGTTTTGGTAATAACTAGATAAATTCAATTATTTTTATAGTTCTACATTTATTTTATTTTGTAATTTTTATAAAAAATCGTAGTATATTTTGGGTTTAAATAAGTTAATTAATTAGATTTTTCTTCAAAAAATTTGAAATTAATAATTAAAAGCATAAGATAAAATTTTATATTTTAATTCAAACTGTTTTTTAAATGAAATAAATTAAATATTTAAAAAATCGAATATAAGTATTTTTTAAGTTATAGCGGCAGGAATAAATTGTTGCAAAGAACGTATTTTTGAGTCAATACATCATAGTGATAAAATAATATTTCAATAATAGGTAATAATAAAGCTCAATTACTAAAAAATTTATAAAATGAAATTACAAATGCAAATATAGCTAAACCTGTAAATATTTTATTAATTTAAACTCTAATATAAGACAGTAGTAAAAAACGGCAATTTCTAACAAAATATTTGATATATTAAGTTTATAAAAAAGGATCGAATTTATGTGAGCCTTTGATTTGTCAAACAAAAAGTAAAAATTACTTCTGTCATGCCCTTTTTATACCTTTTTATTTGAGAAGAATATTTAAACATTAATTATTATTTCTATTTTGTACAAATTTGATTATTTTTTATGAATTTATTCAAATTTAAAAAATACATTTAAACTTGAAGGAAATCATATTTTATCTCCTGGAAATGTTATGACATACACGTTTATTTTAAAATATTTTTCATATTTACCAGTCTCAGTGATATTAAATGCGTTTTATATTCTCTAAACCAAGAGTCGCTAAGATTCTTAGCCCACAAACCAGAATAACTTATATTAAAAGTTAACAAGGGTTGGGAACACATTGGATCCTATACCAAAGTACTGAAAATTATCTCTTAAAAGTTTAATAGTGTACTTTGAATCAAAACTTAAAAGTTTCATACAGACTTTTAAAACAAAAAAAAGTAATCTTTATAGTATTTTTAAATTAAAATATTCAAATTGATCACAGGAATTTTATAAGAATCTGTTAGCTATATAATTCAACATATTCATAAATTTATGGAGGTTTTTTTACGTTTTCGGCACTAATTATCTATTTGAGAAAACATTCTTTAGTATGAAATACACAAAATGTATTTAGAGATATATATCAAATATGCCTTTAAAGTCATTATTGATAATTGCCACTAAGAAATTTTGCCACGGTTTCAACAAATAATTAGTGACAAATCACCACTACATTTATATCACACACAATAAATTATGCTACATATTTTTTGTTATTTCGTTTTGAATTTTTAGGATAAAATAATAAAAAATATGATTGGTGTTTCAAAAAATGTTGAAAACCAAATGATTTTTTTTTGCATTACAGATTTATAATAAAAATTGTTATATGTGTAATTTTTATGAATGATTCATTTATATTTTTTTATTTGTCACCTTAGTAAAAACAAATACCTACAAAAAAACATCTGTCGAACCGTAGTTTAGAGCCCCCTGTTCTAAACAATTTTAAGATTAAAAGTGTATTTATGTAGATTCTTTTACAAAAATAATCTTTTATTTAGCTCTTTTAACTTTATTTGTGGTAACTATAAAGGCTTTTAATATCTTAAAAAATAGTACTTTTCTAAAATTTTATGACTAAAAAATTGGCAAATTAGAGTTTTATTTGATTCAATTATTATAATTGAATCAATCTTGTTACAAAATTCTCCTTCTTAAACCAAATTTATTCACTCATTCTTAATACCAGTCAGTACCATTTTTATCTTCATCGTACAATCTACGGTATATTCTAATTTATTCGTTATTATACTTAAGGCACTATTTAAATAATAAAAGTTTCTTTCGATTTTTTAGCGTGACCAACCAACATGAATCTGGTATTTAGAATATACTCAAAATATATTTACATTCTGTTGCTTTAATAAATCTTTTTTATGTATCTCAGTTCGTAAAATCTTTTGGTTTTATTGATTAAAAGTATATATTTTAATATTTTTGGACTCAATTATACCGAATTCACTGGTGATTTTATTGGTACAGAGCAACATTTTCGGAAAGACGCAAATACTGATTGAAATGGGGTTTATAAAAAATGCTGGTTTTAATATATGAGAAAGCGACTTTTTGGCGTACTTCTCTAAAGAAAATAGGAATTTTTTATCACAGGGCATCTTTCCTCCGACTTCTGATATTACTTAGTTGTTTGTATAAGAAATAAAAGTAGGGTATGTAGAGGTCTCTACAATATTCGTCTATATAAAATCCTATGTACGATTTGGATTTAGAGTGTTTAGAAAAATCTATAATTTTGCTATCTTACATTTAGATTTGGTATAGGTAACATGCAATTGGTTTTTTAGTTCTCTTTTTCTAGCAGAAAACACCTCTCTCACTTCCATTCTTCATTTTAGAATGAATTAATATATATGTCGTACATAAAAAATATTTGTTCAAACTTGTATCTTCTTACTAACCTTTAAACTTTCAAATTAAATTTACGAGTGCTATATTGAAAAATTCGCACAGAAAAATTTGATCGCACAAAGAATCCTTCATTTATTAATTTATTTAGGTAACCTATATCGATTTTCTAAATATTTTTTAACACCTGTCGATAGAATTTATTAGGTTAATTCTGCTCCTAACACATTAAATTTATCTATAGATTTATAAATCTAAATTTCACTGAATTCCATCACCAAAAATAGAATCAGATAAATAGATAGATGAAGAAGTATGCAAGTAAATAATTATAATCCATTGATTTATATTTGTTTTCTAGGTTTGCTTAAATCAAGAATAAATATAAAATAATTTTATATTGATTCAGCTATACTGTTACTTTTTTTGAATATTTGATTTTGTATTATTTATTGTTGTCAGTTTTGTAATTTTTCTTTATCTTGTGTTGATCGTAATTGGGTTTTATGACAAAAAAGATTCTATATGTAAGAAATTATGGTGAAGAGAGCTGGTAAAGATCGTCAATGGGGGTTATTAAAAGAGCTGAGACGCACGAGGAGCCAAAACTCTTTTTAAAACAAGTGAGTAACGAGGAGGACAGTGTTAAACATGTTAAAACATTAAAATAATACACCGCCTATTTCAAAAGAAGGAACCACGTTAGAGGAACCGAAGATAAACATAAGTGAAGAGTCGGATTTAGAAGAAGAGACGGTAGTGGTAACAGAGGTTGAAAATAATTAAAAAGTTTTAAGCAGAATTTTTTAAATAAAATAATACAGTAAAATAAAATTATTTTTTTGCCATATATCTCCAGTAATTATATTCAATCGTTTATAAAATAATTTTTATTTGAAATATAAATTTAATTTTTTTTGTGTTTTTTTGCGTTTTCTCTGACCAAAAAATCTTCTATTGATTTTTTAACATTTGTGTCATCAGAAGGTATTTTATTTTTATTTTTAAAAAAGTTTCTTTCTTTAAAATCTGTATCATATAATTTATACATAAAATTTAATTCCTTTTCAATTTCTAAATCTAACTTTGCAAAATATTCTTTATCTAAATTAAAAGATAAATAAATTGCAATATAACAAATTAAATGAATATCTAAATTAATTATACCAGGGCAAAAAATAAGATCATTAAGTTTTTTAGTAACTTTGTAAATAAACTCTTTATAGTATTTAGAAATATCATTAAATTTATCTTTACAATTGGATATTACAGTATCTTTCATTTTGATATGATTAGATATATTAATTTGTGATTCTATTGCCTTAAAATTTGAATCGGAAATAGAAATATGATTTGTGTTTATATCAGGAGTATTTACGAAAGAAAAATCGGTATTTTTGATAAATTGTATACAAATATCTTTATTATTTGTAAAAAAGCAATGCAATATTTTAAGCGGATTTATTATAATTGGATTGAATCCAAAATATTTTAAAATATTCATTTCAATTAAAACAATTCGTTCTTTTATTTTGCTTGCATCTAAAACAGTTAAATTTTGATATTTTGTCTCAAAATATTCACTTTTTAAAAAATTATAAACACAAATAATTCGTTTCAAATTACAATTTTGTTCTTCTAATTTTGAAGCCACTAATATACAACTTATCGCAACATCAAGGTTATTATATTTTATAAAATTTTTCTTTCTGTAAAATTTATGAAAAAGAAATACTGAAGTACAAAACGTTGTGTGAGATAATTGAAGCAATTCTGATATGTTTTTTATAAAAAAACAGGATATATAAGAAATCTTTAAGTTGTTGTTTTTCTCCATGGGGTGGGCTTTTACTGGTTGCTAGTATCTTAAAATAAAAACAGGAATTTTTTTAATTTTTTTTACAGAATAATATCTTTAAATCAAATTTAGTAGCTAAAAGAGGGAAACTGATGGCAAAGTTTGAATAATAAACCTTCGTATTCATTTTAGAAATTAAAATAAAACTTATCTCATAAGAGTCTAAGTTACTTCATAAGATTCTCTTCAAACTTAAAACAAAGAAATTCAGATAGAAGTATTTATTGGCTAATGAAATAACTCTGTTTCATAAGTGGATTCAGAGTCAATTTATAATGTGATAACTTGACATGATATTGTAATTGAATGACGTAAAATGCGCCCTAAGTAGCTTCAAAAACCAGTAAGAATATAAACCACCACTCTGTCAGTAATACTCAAAAAAATAGTCTAAACTATTTTTTAGATTGCGAATAGGTTTATGATCAAGAGTACGTATCCATCATAGCCGGAAAAAAGTATCTATAGATTTGATACAAGGAGCTCGAGACACGAAAATTCTAGCTTCAATACACATAGATTTCAACGAGAAAGAATGTAGTAAACGAATAAGACCAAATTTAGAAAAGCCGAAAGAGAGGATATAATGCACAAATCAAGGCTTTGACTTAAAATAAACAAAAATATTCAAATATAGAAGGCCAGTCAAATGAAATGGCGGAGATGTAGAATAAACCAAGTAAAACATCAAATAAAAATAAATGAACATTATTTCCATTGTATTTTACATTTAAATTTTAAAGAATTCTTGTGATTCATATACAAAGATTTATTCTTAAAAGATTGTTTTACTATTTTAAGAAACCTTTTTCGTTTTATTTGTATTTTATTACTTACTTTTACCTTTGATTGATTAAATTCTCATATTAAAAAATCTTTAATCATATTTTTTCGATCATAAATGAGCAAAAAAAAATTAGCGGTGATAACAAAATATTTAATTCTAACCACTACAACATAGATTAAATGAATAAATATTTATTCTTGTAAATAATATTTTTTTATAAACTAAATAAGCAATGCTAATCGATTCTGACTAGATCAATCATTTTTTTGTTAAAAAACATTTTTTATAAAAAATTTTACGATAACCGTTATTAAATGGATAAATCATTTCTTTGCTCAAAAAAATATCCCAAAGAAAACAAATCATTGATAAAAAACTTATGTATTTCCTGTAAACAAGACTCAAACATAGTAATAAAAGATACAGAATATTGTAACCAATGTTTCACCTCTGTACAGCTAAAAAAATACAGAAAGAATTTAGACATAATTGAAAAGGATCACAAAGTTTTATTTTGTTTATCCCAATCTCTAATTTCATACGTAATGCTTTTTTTTATATTTAAATGTTTCCGTTTAAAAGATAAAATTTTCATTTTAGTTTCTACTGATTGTGATAAAAAAATATTGGATTTAATCGAAAAATTTCAATTGAATATTATCAAAGATAATTTTATAATTAATTCAAATTATGAAGAATATAGAACTAATATGATTAATTTTGCATCTGATAACAACTTTGATATACTTTTATTGGATGAAAATATTCATATGTTGGTTACTTTTGTTCTCACAGGTTTTTGTACAAATCAAATACAAAATTTAAACGAAAGAATACAAAATACAGAAACATATAAAAATTTATATATTTTAAAACCATTTAGTAATTTTATTGATAAGGAAATACTTTATTGCTATTTTCTTTTTAAGGAAATTGTTTCTTTTAAAATTTATAATTTTAAATTTGAACCACTTTTTTTAAAATGTTATGATTTTGTTTATCATCTAAGTTTAAGAAATTATTCTACTCCATTTAATGTGATAAATACATTAAAAAAAGCATTTTTAGAAATTAAAGAAGAAGAATTAAACATAAAATTATGATTTTTTAGACTTAAATATTTCAGTTTGATATTAAAAAAAGCATTTTTAGAAATTAAAGAAGAAGAATTAAACATAAAATTATGATTTTTTAGACTTAAATATTTCAGTTTGATATTAAAAAAAGTTTTATTGGGAAAAGAAAAACAAAAAACGATATTTTAATTTATATTATTGGTTCTTTTTCAAATAAAACTTTTTTTGACTTTATAATATTTGTACTGGTAATACAAATATATAAAGGACAGTTTAAATTTGTAAATTGTCTTTTTGAAACAATTTTTTAACTTAAAATTTTTGTATTTTCTAAGAAAATAGTTTTAAAGTTTTGTTCGTAAAAAATCTAAAATTAGAAATATTTTAATGGGCTTTTAGTTAAAGTATATCACATATTTTAGGTTGCGCTAAAGAAAATTAAATTAAGAATTTTTATTTTTCTTAATAAAAAGCTTAAAAAAGTAAATAAAATTACGAATTTAATAATGGTATTTGTAATATATAAAATCTTTCAGTGAAATACTGGTGGATTTTATTGTAGATTATATTTTATATGGCAAGAATATATATTCAGCTTAAATATTTACTTAGGTCTGGGTTAAAAAGAGACTTAGTAAGTTATTACTTTTTTCCTATAAAACGATATAAGAAAATTTCTTTACATTCGATAGGTTTGGAATTGCAAATAATTAAAAATGTGTTCTTTAATTTCCTTATATTCTGATTGATTAAATACGATATGAAACAATTTTCTGCCTTAATCAGGTGAAAATAAATTATATTATACATATTTAATGAATCTGATTAAAAAGATCTTGGAAATACATTGAAATTTGGCAATTCGATGTGCCAAAATAATTCTAAATGTGATATTGTCAAAATATGGTTTAGGAAGAATATTTGTATTGTATTTTTAAAGTGAATTAAGAATATCTGTTCAGTTTATATCAGAAAAAGATTATATCAAAATAAGAGTTTAGAAATTGGATTATACAATGGTATATCAATGACATAATGTATTGAAAATCCATTTTAAAAAAATTATAATATTATGTATTAGATATAAGCAATTTTATTTCCGAATCCAAAACACTGGAATTTATGATGTAGCAGCGAATTTGTTTTAATTAATTCTGTATTTGATAGAATACAATGTTTTTATCTAGTTTACCAATCTAAATCCATTTCTTCCAACATTACTTAGAATATAGAGATAAATTAAATAAAATCATCAAAAGAAATGTGAAACTTTTTTTGATCTGTTAAAAGCCCGTTTTCTAGATTATAAAAATAGATATTGAATAATAAATAAACTGATATTTATAGCTTCGAAAATAAAATCAATTTTTATAAACAAAACTAACAATTTAGACCAGAATTGACACTAAATATGGATAAACGACAGAATAAAAAAGTGAAATGAAAAATTATCAAAATTTAACACAAAAAAGAAAAAGAAGCGTTTAAAATACATATTAATTGTTAAAGGTGCAGCATATACAAATCTGTATTTATTTTAGATTCTCGAATATTAAATTTTTAAGTATTTCTTTCTGTTTAAGAAATACTATTTTATTGTTTGCTTATTATTTATTTTGTTTATTTTAAGTGTTTTTAATCAATATACTATCGTATTTACATTATTTTTCAAATATTTTCTTATCTTAAAATATACATTTCTATTTGTATTTGTATTTCTTATCGAATTATTAATATAAACTCGTATTTCTTAATCTTCTATCTATTGTTTCAATCGCAATATCTTTTTAAAAATATACTTTTATTAGTTTAATTATCATGAAACGATTTAAAAAATTAAAGATAAAATAACATTATTAATTTTATTGGTGTAGCTTATCTAAAAAAAGATATCTCAATAGTATTGCTATTGAATACTCTTAATTATAAAAAAAAGATTAAATTCCAATTTTTAAATTGAAAAGAATAAGATTTAAACATAATATTCACAGAAAAAACAATGTTCATTAAGAAAATTAGAAATAAATGTATTTTTGACAAATTATCTTCGTTAATAAAACAAAAAACCAACATTTTTAATTTAAAATTTAATTTTATAAAACTGTTTTACAACAGAAAATGAATCTTATCATTTTTCAAATCAAAATGAATTCTAAATTGTTTCATATCTGTGACAGAAAATCTATTTATATTTTTATTCTGTTTTAAGTTAGATGCTACTTTCCACTGCAATGTTAATGTTTCTAGGATGTATATTTGGTAAAGTGTTTATTCCACCAGAAGAGTTGGCATTGCCACCTTCATTGCATTTATACGATCCTTTGTCTTGTACCACGGAAAATAAAACTTATACTGTTGATTTGAAAGTACACACTCAAGATTCTGTTGTAAAGGCTATACATTCAATAGCTACAAGTCAAATCGATCCCCACGAAACAGAAAGAGAGGCTATAGTTGCCTATTTTGGAACAATTATAGATGAATTAAACAATTTCTTAATCAAGTATAAAGTCCAATTACATCTAAATTTAGATTCTTACAATACGGATGAATTCATGGGAAATATCAGTGTAGATCCTTCGTGTGAAAAATCTTCACCAGTAATAGAAAGAACTTCATCAGCTTTTTCATATTTAAAAGATTCTTTCAATGACAATATTGGTGTACATTTATTCGTGTGGGGATGCATTTATATCAGTAATATGGCAGAATTGGAAACCGTTTATAGTAATTTACGATGTGGCAGAGTTATTGGTGTGTTGTGGAAAGGTGCCGGTGAAACAAGAACAATAATAAAAACTGCTATTATGGATGCACTTACAGGTATTCAACACAGTTATCTTTCAGATAACGAATTCGATGCAAAATTTGCTGCAGAGTTGTGTAAATATGTCACACAATGCATTGGAATGGATAAAAGTGAAATCGGCCAGTTGGTTTGGGGTACAGATTTGGTTCATTATACTGATCCAGTTCATAATCATCCCCCAGCAGATGTATTAGATCCATATGATGCTGTTATGTATCATTAGGTTACCCAGTTTTATTAAGTGTTTTGTCAAAGACTTTTAGTAATAAAATATAATTTGTATTTGAAATTTAATTTTTAACTTTTGAGTATTTAATAGGCGGTATTTTACAAATGTTCTTCTAAAAATAAATATTTTATTGTTTATTTCTTCTTGAGTATTAAATAGGTTGTAAATTACAAATGTTCTTCTCAAAATAAATATTTTATTGTTTATTTCTTCTTGAGTATTAAATTGTATTTAAGTCATCTTTATCTATATACAATATACTTTATTATATTTTTATCTTCCCTCTCATGTTTAATACTGTTATCAATACTACCCTATTTATATTAAATATAATCTGCTATTTATTTCCTTTTACCTTATTAATACACTTACCGATCTAACCCATTTAAAATAAATTACTTTGTATTTCTTTACATTTTAAAAGATAATCAGTGTTCTTAATCAGGTTCTAAATATTTAATAAAGAGAATAAAATAAGATTTGATTTTTCATAACAAATTTGTAAGTAATAAAGGTCTAATTTAAAATTTTATTTTTTTTTTGAAGCGACTTTGAAATATATCTTTAAAAATAAAATTAAATGAAATTCTATAAATTCAATTCCTTCAAAATATCTTTAGAAATAAAATAAAATAAAATTCTTTCAAAATATCTTTAGAAATAAAATATAATTCTATAAATTCAATTCCTTCAAAATATCTTTAGAAATAATTTCAGCACTTTCTTTCATTTGACTCAAATTACCATTCGGATTTACACACCACCCAATTCTAAAAATAGGAATTTTTAATTTAATATCAGAAATATTTTTCTTAATATTTCCTATACTGCTTATTACGGTATCATATTGTTTTTTATAAATTCTATTGTTACAGTTATATTTTAAAATATATTTATCTTCTTTTTTTTCTATTTTTATTGGTTTACAACCAAAATTCAAATTTAATATTTTACTTCCGATGTCTTTTACTGTATTTAAAAGCTTTTTTCTTCTCATATGTTTTTTAACTGACAGTTCATATTCCTCATTATTGAAATATTTATCTATATTGGCATTGTTACTAGGATGACTTGGGTTTTCAAAAGTATTCATATCTTTATTATTGTAGTCATCGAAGTAATTGATTGTACTTTCATTACTTTTTTTGTGGTCGATTTCAGCATTTTTCAACATATTTTTTGAATAAAAATTTTTGTTTAAAGATTTGATATTTGTTTTAATTTTTAAATCTTGAATATCATAAATTCTAGAAAGTGAATAATTATTAAACGAGGATTTAAATGGGGTACTTCTACCTATAACAGTGACACTTTTAACTTTATCTGCCTGTATTTTACTTTCTGGTGTTCCAAACATATTTTTACTGTCTAAAAGATATCTGACAATATCGAAAGACACATCTCCCATCCCAATAATACAAATTTTATTTCCAATTTCAATATTTTTATAGAAACCGTTGTACCATTTGGTTATATCACTACTTTTCATACAATATTTAGATCCTTTTATAGATAACTGTTTACTTTTATCACTTCCTGTAGCAAAAACAATCGCATGGTAATAATTTTGTAAATAAAATAAATCGGACCGTTTAATTTCGTGAGAATCAAAAATTTTTATGTTTTTTGAATTCAATATTTCACTAAAAAATGTGTTGGTTTTTTTATATTCGGGTAAAAACGAAGATGTGTATAAACCGCCTATTTTATTTTCTTTTTCGTAAATATGTACATGCATGTTGTTTTTAAGAAGTTCTTTTGCTAAAAATAGACCACTTGGTCCACCTCCAATAATACAAACCCTCATTTTTTAAAAAGTCGTTATCTTTAATAAAAATATATTTTTTTTAAAAAATATTTTCATATTGAAAAATCGTAAAATGGTTACCAAGAAGTATAAAATTTAATCTTAAAGAATAGACTTAAGAATAAAAAAAAAGTTTTTAATTATTCCAAAATAAAAATTGGAAAAAAAAATTATATAAATTTAATAAAAGTATTTAACATTCATTTTTTGTTTGTAATATTTTTTTAATAAATATTCATAAAATAAATATTGTTTCTATGTTAAAACTTCACGCTTTATTACGCTTATATTTTATTCTTTATAATCCTAGATTTAAATAAATTCTAAATCAAATTTTGTATCAAAATAAAAATAAAAAAAGTAATTTTTTTTCAAGATAAAGTAGAAATGATATTACTTTACTCTAGGAAAAGAAACAAAGGAATATTTAAATTTTTTCTTTAAACGTTTCATTTTTATTTTTTAGTTACAGTTTTACATGCATCCACAAATTTTCATTACTTTTCCGTGTACATTAATTTACTTTCTATAGTAATTTCCACACAATTTTTTTCAGTGATTACTTCTCAAGGTCTAAAGTTCTACATAAGTTCATTTTTAAGTTTATTTTCGGTATTTTCGGGGATAAATAGAATTTTTTCGTATTCTTTACAACTTTTACTATAATTTTTTCTTTGAATAGTCTATTTTGCTCAAAACAAATAATTTTACTACATGGTAGAGTAAAAACAAAGGTTTTAACTTTACATTTATGGTTAATACTCTATTTTAACGTTATTAATTATATTCTAATTTACTCATATCTTAGATTAAATAATAGAGAAATATTTGAATTTTACTTACAATAATATCAGGCATTTTACAAAAAAACGTACCTTCTTAGTTTTTTTTTTTTAGAATTTTAACGATTCAAAGTATAAAAAACAATTATTATTTCAATAATTCTCATTATATAAATTTTCTTATATAAATATCAGCCATTTATTGTAAATATTGTAATATATAAACATTATGATCTTAATTCTAACTGATTTTTTTGAAATAATATCTTGATTATTTGTGTGGTTGTAGATTTAAATTACAATGTAAAATGTTCAAATAAGTACTTAATAATTTTATTTTAAAAATTTAGTATGATTATATGCAATCATCCTACATAATCATGTTTAAAGGTTTTTTTAAAAATACTTTTTTGTGGTGAAAATGTAGAATTTGACTTGATTTTTATATTATACATTTTTTTAGATCTAAAAAAAGGTTTCGCATTGGTTTTAATTTTTATTTTACCAAGTAAACCTAAAAAACAAATTAAACTGTCCGATTTACTACTCCAATCTAAATAGCATAAGTCTGATTTTCTATTACTATTTTATTCAATATAGGAGCTAATAAATTTAATGAGCAAGGTTTTTTCTCGTTAAAACTACAACCAATATTTAATCCGTGTATGACATTATTGGCGAATTATAAGTTTGATAAAAATTCTTGTCTTTTGTAATGTTATCTTTATTATTATATATTGTGGAGTTTTCTATATTTGTTGCGACTCACAAAAATATGTGCTTGCCTCTAGCATCTCACTTTACAGATATTTTAAGATTTTATTTAACCAGATATATATTTTCACAGCTTGAAATAGCCAATATTTTCAAGAAATGCCTAATGTTTTATGGATTATGTGAATGCACATAAATAAACAAAAGTACAACCTTTGATAATTTATTTCAGATGAGATATGTTGATATTTATTTTGAACGGTTTCTTTTACATTTAATTTAGCCTAAAATTTTTCTTTTTCATTTATAAAAAAAATGTATAGTTTTAATTCCGAAATAAATTTCGAACTGGATTTATTTATAAATAGTTTCTTGTTTTAAGATATCTGTGATGTTTTTGTCTTAAAAATATTTTATATCTTAATAATAGTTATTTGCGCTACCAAGTCTATATTTCGTTTATATTTGAGCTTTTTCTATCCAAAAATATTATTTCTTATGTCATTAAGATAATAATTTTGTTAAATTTTGTAAAAACATTAGAATTGTTACAAACTGTGATTTATGTACTCAAGAAAAATATATGTTAACCTGTATTTGACCTTATATCTTTTCCGAAAGGATCTAATTAGAGTAAATGTATACAGAATACAAATAAAAGGACACGTATAATTTTAGTAATTTGTATTTCCGGTTGGACATGCGTTCCCTACCACTAATTTCTTTCATAGTACACAAAATATTTTCATAAAAAGACATTTATATTTAAAACTTACTTACATTTATACTTATATGTAACCAATATTATAACTTATCATTGATTATCATATCTCATCATTGTTAGAGCATTTGATGTAGATAATATCGTAAAGTATTTGGATTATACTGGAATCAATTATATAGCTTTATGAAGCTGATTTAAAACATTTCTGATATTCATGTTCAACTTTTTCGATGAGGTTTATACCTGGTTTTTCTATTCTAAGAAATTAGATTTAATAAGTTGTGTACATTCAGTGATTTTAAGGATTTTCGGATTCTAAAAAACAAATTTAATCTCATAATTGTAAAGTTTTATACAATCTTCGCTTCATTCTGAATTTTTATAGTATTTTCTTCTCAGCATATCATTCAATAAGTCAGAATTCAAGTTTCTATATATATTCATATATCACTGAGTTTAATATTTTCTTTTATTTGTGTTTTCCCATATTTAATAAAAAAAATATTTGAAAACATATATTCGTGAATAAAAAGATTTGGCCATAAGTTATCAGCAGATATCGGATTTTTATTATGTTATATTTAAGTAATAAAAACCAATCCCCTTGAAAATAAATCCAAAGAATGTGCTTAATTATAATCTTAAACATATGAATTATTAAAATAACTTTTTATAAAGTCTTAATTTTTCACTTAAAGATTATAGAGTTTTAATTTGATGGTCGGGGAGGATAACCATATATAAAACTTTCTGCTTGGCAATGTGTATGTGAATATCATTGTTTGGATTTTTGGTGGAAATAAAACCATACCCAATATTCGGTTGTTCCATGAGTTTTTGTATGGGAAGGAGAAGGTCTAAGAAATAGTCAAACTTTTTTTACAAATTTTTTTTAAGTAAAGAATTAGCCGCAGTTGAACGTATAAGTGACTGCTTTAAAGTCATGAAAATCTAACCTAGTACACTTGGGTTGGAATGCTTAGCGCCTGGTGATATAAAAATCGAACCCTCTAAAGCCGGGAAGGCTTAGCAGCAGTTTATACTCTTAGTATGCTAGTGCAATGTCCTGTCAGCCCCCATGTAAGTCTCTGAAATATATCTTAGCTAGAAGTTTATTGAGGTCAGTAAATGTAGAGTAGGTAGGAATGCTGCATGTCTTTCGGGAGCCCAGGGTAGGTTTGGGTTTTCAATCGCACTATATGCAACGGAAATAGAACAAACACCCGGCAAATGCCTCACTAATAAACTGTGAGCTACATAGGTATTAGATCAAAGGCTTTAGAACGTAGTTATCGCAGGGTTTCGATGGAGTATTGAGGCAACAGTTATTTATGTTAAACTTAAAATTACGTTAATGCCAACAAAAAACAAATGTAACACTTGCCACTGTTTTAAAAAGCTGTGATGTTCTTAAATAGAAAAATATCTTCTATTTTTGCTGTTTATTTAAAATAAATTTTTTATTTAAATTTATTTTCTTAAAACCTTTTCTAGGGAATTACGAGAAAAGAATATCAAGCTAAATGACGAAACAGTGTTCTGTTATATCCAGGATAAAAATGTATTTAAGGTTCAGAAAGGAAGTTTTAAAATTTTGAAAACCGTAGAAATTCGAAAGAGTATTCGGCAACTAGATATAAAGAAATATATGGATAATCCAACGCAGAATTACATTGATTGTGGGTGGTATATAAATCTACTTTATTTTAAATGTAATTTTAAGTATCTAAAATCAATTAAGAGTAATCATATTCAAGGAATCCTTGAAAATGAGTATCCATAAATAAGAGTAACATCAGAATAAAAACTTGTATCATAATGCAGAAGAATAGGCTATGTCTTTGCAAAATCAAAAAATAATGTAAAGGTAAACTCATCCAGGTCGAAATTAATACATAAAAATCTCTTCGTTTTGTTAAAACAGTAGACTCGCAAAGTTAGAATTATTTACAAAGAGTCAAGAGTTAATTATACATTTAGGGTAGATTTAGGTCCTCATGAGATATATTTGAATGTTCTTATACTTAAATAACATAGAATGTAACTTTAGAAGCTTTAAATACAGTAATAATAAAGACATATAGCTAGTCGATAGTACTCAAAAAGACACAAAGATATTTCATTTAAACCAAAACGAGTTTAATTGTCAAATACACTTCGCCCTATGAGAGATTAAAAAACCGATCGCTGGATGCTATACAAAGATCTGAGATAAATACTATACAGACACCTTTAATAAAGATACACACCAAAGAGGGAGAAAGTTATTAGCAAAAAAACACGTAAATAACAAATTATGAATTGCTATTATAGGACATGAAACAAAACATTGACCAAAATATAAAAAAATTGGCGAATATAAAGGATTGTTAAATAAAATGAACAGGGGTTATAAGTAGAAAAAATAACTTAGAAAATTTAATCATTATTTAATATTCTTTCTCTATTCTTTTTAAATAAAAAGATTTAAAAACTGTTAAATCTATTAAAAATCCCAATTAAAGAAATAGTCTTGCAACGAAGAATTAAATTCTTTAAATAAATAAATATAAAGTTAAAATAGAAAAATATAACCGTATAATATTTCGTTATCAAATATAAATAAGATATTAAAATTAATCATTTTTTTAATCAAAATTTGTAGAAAAAACTTCATTCTACCCATCCATATTGCATTAAATAAAACATACTTACCTCATTATTTTTTGATTTATTTAAAGTATAAATGGCAGTATTTTTGTTTCTTTTAACAATTAGTTCGTATGCATTTTGAAACTTAATCATCTTTTTAGTGAAATAATTTAAGTGCTTTCTTAAATCGTAGCAGAAAAATACCAATTTTAATAATGCTTCTAAAGTATCAAATTCTTTTTCCCGAGCCTTCTCACAATTTTTACTCACCATAAATGAAATAACTGGCCAAAAATTATTTGACAATATTTCTTGTATCAATTCCTCATTAAAAGCGTATGATTTAATATTTTTATATTCCATACCTATTATTTTACTTATCTCATCTAATATTTTTATAATAATTTCATTTTTAGAGAATTTTTTCATATCAAATTTGTTTATCAAAAATTCGTTGAATAAAATATCCATTTTGTAACAAATAATTTTACACAAGCAATCCAAATACACTGAAATATTTTTACAGTATTTATATTTGAAATAAATAAAAAGTTCAAATTCCTTTTCCTCTAAATAAAGGTATGGCTTTTTTTTAAACAACAATAGATTACAATTTGAATCCACTTTTTGCGAAATAATCGATTTATCAGCAGATTTTGAAATTTTCAAAATTTGTTTTCTTATATTAAAATCTTCTGAATAGTCAGATAAATAAGAAATTTTTGAAAAAGAATTATCAAAATGAAAATTATCATATAAATAAAATCGAATAACTTGTAAAGATAAAGAATCAAAATGTAAAAAATTATACACCATAAAAACATAAGTCAGAATAGATATTTTTCTATTAATTTCAGGCAATTTAAATTCTGAATATCTTTCTCTAACAGATTCTATTATTTCACCAATATCTTTAGTATTTTTTTTCTTTAAATAGAAATCCTTTTCTTCAAAAACAAAATTAATAAAATTAAGAAAAGAAACTTTTCCCAATGCAGTATTCAAACAATATCCGCAAGCAAATAAAAATGAATAATCTAGAACCATGTCTGAACTTACAGTATTTTGATAAATACATTCTCCATTCTTACAGTTACATTTGAAAATATCTTTTTCAAAATTCATAAAATAAAAAATTAATTTATCCTGAATTCTTGTCATTTCATTTTTATTTTCTTGAAAATATTTTCGATTAAAACACTTGAAATCCATACAAGGATAAGCATCAATATTTGTATCTAAATCAGTTTCTACCTTCTCATTAGATAATGAAGATTCTGCCGTTTCATATGAACTTGAACTACTTATTTGATCTGCAATATTTTTGGAAGATTCATTTGAGGAGCAATCTATCTTAGGATTAATAGATAAAGAATTTGGCGACTTTGTGTTTTTATTATCTTCAAGCCCATAGTTGAAACCTTCTAAATGATTTCTTACAAACTGATCAATATTCCTTTTTTTAATAGTTTTAAAGAGTTCTTCTTTATAGTTTATAAGAGTTTCTTTATTTGAGTGATAAAACATGAAATATTTAATTTCTAAGTTATTATTACATTTTAAAAACCAATATAAACTTTCTATAATAAAACTTGGATTGTCATTATGCAGTTTTCTATTATTTTTCCTCAATTTTTTTTCATTGATTATATCTTTGGTCAATGATACTTTATTTGGATCTAAAAAATTTATAAAAAAATGTGATAATAAATTTTTATAATCGATTTTTTTTTCTACGGTAAAATTTAATTTTGTTATTTTAAATCGTGATTTATAATATTTAAACGAATTATCGGGATTTTTTGATGATTTTGGATTTTCTTTTGAGAATGAATCTAGTTCCAAATTAAAATCAAAAACAAAATCTAAATACGTCTTAAAATCAAGTTTTTTAGTCTCAACACCACTTATTAAATTACAAAAAATATATGTAAGATCTGTTTTTTTCAAGTAAGCCGGTAAACATGGAATATCTTCAAATAAATCACCAAAGAAATGTGGAAAGTAGGAATGAAAAACTGTTCGAGAAGAGAATTTTTTTACTTGGTATAAAATTATTAGCATTTCATTGACTATAAAACTAGAATATTTGTTATATTTTTCTGTTAAGTCAAAATCTGTATTTTTCATAAAAAAAATATTTTGTAAAATTCCAAGAATTCCATTTTCTATAAATAAATTTGCCAACTGCTTTTTCAAACTATTTTCATCCATTTTAAAAATTTTTAGACACATTTTACAACAACACGGCTTTGATTTAAGTATTTTATAAATTAATTTTAAAATAATTAAAATATTGTTCTTGGTAATTCCATCAAACTTTTTTTCATTTAAATCTTTAATTTCTATAGGAAAATCTCTTTTACATTCTTTTTTTACATCTAAAGGTTCAATTTTCTTATTTTCACTTCTTTTTTTACATAGCGATTCAAAAGAAATTTTACTGCAAACCTCATTTTTTATTTCTTCAAACGAAATATCTCCTCTGTTATTCATAATACTATCAATTAAATTTTGAAGTATCACCAATATAATTTCAACAATTTGATATTGTAGACACCTGTCTTGACAATAAATTATTCTCGTTAAAAAAAGTTCCCCATAATAATTTAAGTGCCACTCAAACTGATTTAAATTCGTTAAAATGTTTATTTCACTTTGTTGTAAAATAAATGTAAAAAAATGGTTTAAAATATCAATTTTTGGAATAAATCTGACCAAATTAGGCATCAAGTGAAACATTCTAGTCAGATACAACAAAATATTCATATTTTTTGATTCTAAAGCCTTACCCAATAATAATCTAACAATATATTTCTTGTCTTCCATATTTATATTACCTGATAAATCTAAATAATCACAAAATTTTGAGAATTTTTTACTTTCTCCTTTCATATTTATATTCATAAAACATCTTTTAAATAACATTTCTTTATAAGAATCATCTTTACTACTGTAAAATAAAAATAAAAAATATTTTTTGTTAAATTCATTATCATAAATGAAGAAATTTAAAAGAATAAATACTTTTTTAAAAAAATCATTCGATATATTTTCATTTACAATTATAGAAATAAGATTATTAAAATCAATTTGTAAAAAAATTTCTTCTTTGGTAAATAATTTGTATCTTTCTGAAATACACAAAATTGAAATATAAAAATCACAATAATCATCATAACTCACATTATTTCTATCGTTAATATTTGAAATCTTTTTATTGGAAATGGTTTTAATAAAAGAATTTAATATTACTTTTTCAACATTCATTAAATATTTCTGAGATGAAATTATTAATAAATTTGTAGCTATCATATCAAAAAATCCTTCACAATCAAATAATTGAGAGTCAAATTCAGTTAAAAAAATTATTTGATAAATCATTAAAAATACAATTTTACTTTTGTACTGAGCTTTTGATATAAAATAAAAACAATTTACATGAAATAAATCATAATAAAAATTAAATTGAAGTTCATCTTCATCTTTATAACCTACTAAATAATCAATACACGTATATATTTTTGTATTCAATGTGTTATTAAAGAATGATTTTAAGAAGAAAGAATCCGGTAAAAAATCGTTGAAACCCGGAAGCGAAGAATAGTATTTATATTTTTTTAAAAATTTTGATAAAACTAAAAATGTATGAATAGAAGTTTTATCAAAATATTTTGCAAAGTATAAAACTATTTTATAAGATATTTCGTCTTTGATTTTATCAGAAAAATATTTTTCATTTATGTAATTTCGATATATTTTAAGAATATATTCAGTTGCCTTTTCTAAATCATCATTTTTATCTTTAAAGTTTGAAATATCTTTCTTAAGAACACTGAATAAATTATTAAAAAAAAATATAAGTTGATTCTTAATAAAGTTTATATCTGTACAGTTTAAATATTCTAAAACTAATGACACAATATCACAAATATAGAAATCTGAATCTGAAAGCATAGAAGATATTTCCTCAAAAACAAGGTTTTCGGGAGATTCATTACCGCTTTCTATAGGATAACTTTTAAACTTACGAATAAAATCTAAAGTTCGTAGATAAGAAAGTTCATGGGATTTTTCAAAAATAGATTGTTTATATTCTTCATCTTCTAAATTCGAATTCCCGGGTTTTTGTTCTGTTAGTGGGTTTTTTGGTTTCCTTAGATAATCATGTTTCCTATAAAATCTTGAAATAAATTTTAAATAGGTTTTAAAAAATCCTAAATATATTTTGCACCTCTCTTTGGTAAATAAATTTGTATCTTTGTTTAAAATTTCGAAAAAATCGGTAAATCTTACAATTCTACAAAATATTTCGATTGCATCCACGTCAAAAGTACATGAAAATGTTTTTTGGTTGTGTATTTTTTCAAAAATAATTATTTTCCTTTCGATTTCTAAAAAAATAGATTCTAAAATTAAATAATTGTTATATTTGTTTGAAATATGTGAATCTATTGCCTCTAAAACACGGATATTTATTTTTTTATCGAATGAAAAATATGAAGACATCAAATCGAATATATCCATGTAAATCGAATCAATTTTTACAGCTTTGTCATCAATAAAATTTATATAATTCGAATACAAAAATTGGTAAAATGTTGAAAATTTTGAGTTAAATTCGTGGAAAATTAATCTTTCTGATTCTGTAAATATTGAATTCACAGAAGAAAAGGATTTTTTTTTGATTCCATAATAATTTAAAGATCTTTGGTTGTAAATAAAATATTTTCTTTCATTTACTAAAGCAATTTCAATAAGCTTTTTTATGGTCAAACACCATATATCTTGGTTGAAATAATTTTTAAAAATCCATAAAATTTCACTATTAAAAATTTCACTATTAAAAATTTCAGAATATTTTTTTTCCCAGAGTATAATAAATGGAAAATCAGTGCAAGTAAATACATCAAACATAATATGAATGCACTTAACATAAATCTCAGGAACATTTCTAAGTTCCAAAATACATTTAGTAAAAATTTCGTAATGTTTTAGTAAATATTGTTTTCGAATAACAAAATATTCATTAAAAAACGTTGTGAATTCCTGATAAATTGCTATATCATTCAGATTTTGATTATCTAAAAATTTAAAAAGTTTTATAAATGAAAACTTAACTGTATCATTGAAAAAACGGATATTATTTTTGTAAAATATTTTTAAAAAATTAATAATTTCTAATTTATAAGCTTCATCAAACGAAATATTTTTAAAAATTATATGAATGGTATTAAAAAGAGAATTATAATGTTGATTATGTACATCGAGTATTGGCGTTTTCAATGCATGATTATGAAAATTAAGTTCATTGTAAAATAAGACAATAATTTCTTTAAATAAATTATCACCGCCTTGCAATTGAAATTCATGGAATTTAAAAATGCTAAAAATTAAATTTAAAAAATTTTCTTTTGTTTGTTTTTCTTCCAACGAATTTCGCATTTTAGCAATAAAATTAACAAATTTCATTTTTCCGTTGTCTGATTCTTTAATAAAATTAAATACAAAAATAATCTTTTCTGTTAACGAGTTTGATGATTTTTTATTAACGAAATCCAAAAGCTCTTTATCATAAATTCTTAGACAAATTTTATTTTCTGAGACAAAAAACTGACTCATAAAAAAAAATTCTAATATTTGAATTGACAAATCTCTAATTAAAGTATCCTCTTTATAATAAGTTTGTATTATTTCAGTCAACGAATATACGTCAACTGTGTAGTACGCGTCATTAGAAGGTTTAAATTTATTTGGGAGAATTTTCAAAGCCAACGAAATTCCATATAAAAGTGAAGAAATAAAATTTTTTTTGTCGTTTAAAAATACTTGTATTTTACAAAATAAAATCACTTTCATTGCCTTTTCTTTGTCAAGTTTAATGATATAAGGAACATAGGTATCAAAATATGTATCAAGATTCAATTCAGTATTTATATGTTTTTTCATATTTTTATATTCTTCGGGTATTTCTAGACTTGTGATATAATTTTTATCCGTTAAATATTTGAAATACGAAAATTTAACTTCATTAAAAAATAAATCCAAGTTAAAATTACTTGTCACGTAATTTTTATCAGAAAGACTGGGAAAATCGGAATATCGAAAATTTAAAAGTTCCAAAGCTGATTTACTCACTTCCGTGTCAAATGAATTGACAAGTCTAAAAATTATTCTATTTGGATTATATAAATGTAAATTATATGAACTTAAAAGCATCGCGCAAATCGAATAAAGAACAAATAATATTTTGGTTTTATTGTTTTTTTGAAAGTTTCTATTTTGTATTTCGTTTGTAAAATATGCGTCAGATGAATCTTCTGTACTTTTCTCCAAACATTTTATTATTGATAAATAATCAGAAACAGATCTTCTTTTTAACTTTAATTTTTTCAAAGATTCCAAGTTTTTTTCTGTTAAAATATAACCTTTAGTATATATCATGCTAATGTCTTTTTTGAAATTCGATAGGTCAGTTACATCCGATATAATACTTGTGTTAGACATAAGGGGTTGAAAATAAAATATTATTAGCAAAAAAAAAAGAAAATTCTTTTATTCTAAAAATATAGTATTAAATAATCCAAGAAGATACTTTTATAACGACTGCAGCAAAGGAACGTAAATTTTTTAATATTTTTGCATTGAAAATGCTTTGTTTGATTTAAGAAGATAATAGATAATATAAAATATTTAGTTGATAAATTAAAAAAACTATGTAAATTAACTAAATTAAATATAATTTGGATAAAATTTGAAAAAATAGCAAAAGATTAAGATTTTTTTATTGCGAAGATTTTATAAAATAAAAAAATAGTAATAAACAATACTGATTGCTAATAAAAAATAAATGATTTTTTATTAGAAAAAACCTCTCGAAAAAAATTAAATCAAGTTGGGCTTTGAAATTTATATGAACCAAGGAAAACATAAAAGTATACTCGAAAACAATAAAGTCTTCTAAAATACACATAATAGAATTTATTCTCGTATTTAAACATATTAAACATTTTGTAAAAATATAACTATTGAGTATTACTTATCTTTCTAAGAAAAGCAAAAATATTACTCCCTCTGTCCGGAAATATGGTATACATTTCAAAAAAAAACTATATATTATCGTGAATATAAAAAATAAATAGGCAACCGTCATGAAATTGTCATAATAAATATTCATGACAATATAACCTAAAATATTTAACTTTAGTAATATCATTCTTAGTTAAAAAGTTACCGCTCAAACATCAGTGTTTCTTAAGGTAAAAAAAATTAGTACCGCTGCAAGACGAATATGGAAAATGTGGAAGGAAATTTGTTAAATTTAGAAAAAAGAGATTCAAAATATAAACAGTTAACTAAAGAACAACGTCAAGGTATTTTAAAAAAATTATTACAACAGATGAAGGAGAATAAGTTAAAATACGGTGCCATCAACAAAATTTCTTCTGCCTTTCACGTTTCCCGGCTAACCGTTAACAGAATTTGGCATGCAGCACATACTCAATACAGAAAGGGCAAGATATGTGCCGATGTTTCTTCAAAAAAGAAAAAAAGATGCGGAAGAAAACCTAAAGAATATTCGAACAATTTAGCGCAAATAAGAAAACACCATTAAATCGTCGAGGAACGCTCACAAGTCTTTCCTTAGCAATTGATATTCCAAAATAAACTTTGTTTGATATATTCAAGTCGGGAAAGTATATGAAGAAAACATCTTCTACAGTTAAACCAACTTTAACAGAAAAAATAAAATGGACAGATTGAAATTTTGCTTGTCTAAGGTAAATCTTGCTAATAATGGAGATTTGCATTTTGATGATTTGTACGACTACGTTCACAATGATGAAAAGTGGTTTTATCTAACTAAAGTTAAGCGCTTTTATTACTAAATGTTAAACGAAGAAAAACCGGAGAGAAACTGCAAAAGTAAGCCATTTATTACGAAAATAATGTTCATGGCCGCAGTAGCTCGACCACGCTATGATGCACATCAAAAGCTTTTTTTTGATGGGAAAATTGGAATATGGCCATTTGTTTATCAAGAACCAGCTCAAAAAAATTCTAAGAATAGGGCTAAAGGGACAATGATAAAAAAAATGTGGAATCTGTTACAGCAGTCATTGCAAAAACATGATCATTGATAATGTAATTCCCGTAATTAAATCTAAATTTCCGCAAGCATACAAAAAGAAAACAATTTACGTACAACAAAACAATGCAAAACCCCATTTTTCTGATAATGATGCAGATATTGTCGCTCTTGGTTCTGCTGATGACCGGAATATTAAATTTAAGGTGCAACTGGCAAATAGCCCGAATTTAAATGTTCTTGGTTTAGGTTTTTTCAACTCCATACAATCGCTGCAACATCAAGCTTCGCTACACACAATTGACGAATTAATAAATTGTGTTCAAGATGCATTTCATCAATTAGAAGCGAATACTCTCGATAACGTTTTTACAACATTGCAAGCATGTATGGAGTCAATTATGCTAGCAGATGGTGGAAATTGCTATAAAATACCTCTTTTAAGTAATGGAAAACTTCGTCGCGAAGGTCGACTGCTAGAAAAATATGTATGTTCCAAAGAAGCATACCTTAAAGCTAAATCAAATTTCGAGTGAACTTACTAATTTGAATATATATTTTTTTAAATTTTATTTAATATTTACATTAATATTTATTTAATGTTCGAAATAAAGGTAATATAATAAACTTGTCCTTACATTTTTTATTTTATTTTATTTTTTTCGCAAATGTATACCATATTTCCGGACAAAAAAATCGCTAAAATGTATACCATATTTCCGGACAGAGGGAGTAATAAATTGTGCTAATATTGATTTTTTACGAATAAATATTCTCCTCGAATTTATTCTATCATTCTATTGGAAACCAAAATATAAACTCTTTTTCTGATGATGTCTTGAATTTATAATATTATGAGAATAGAAACTTAAATTTTATTTTTTTTGTACAAACTCAAGTAGAAATTTCTTATAATAATATATTCGTGCTCCAAAGTTGTCGAAATATTCTTAAAAATTTGATAAGTATTAAAAGCATACTATTATAAAAATCACCCAACTTTACACGACAGTGGCAAATGTTATATTAGTTTCATGACATTATTGCAGTTCTAGGTTTAAGATAAATAATAGCTATTCCAATATCCAAAGGCATTCTCTTATGATATTTACCTCGTAAAAATTTTCATATAAAACCTATTCGAATCTAATTAATCAGCGAGACAGTTATCGAAAGTCGTTAATTTCAGTTATATTGAGGTTGATTGTAGGTTTAACCTCACCCTGGGCTCTCTCAAGGGTACTAGCACCCCCATCTACTGTTCACTTTCTAAACCTAATAAAATCTTAGTTAGATATATCTGGGCGACTAATATAAGTCCAACTAGAACACATAATGTCATAACATTTGGGATAATCTACTACTTGGCTTTCTTGGATTTAAGAGATTATGTTTAAATCCTTAAGCCCTAAGTCTTCAAACTCAAGTGATCAAGCCTATGTTTCCATGTCTTTCCCAGAAATGATCTACATGTTAGGCTGTACTCAGTGGTCTACTTACATAAAAAACTATAAAATAGATTGTATAAATGGGTTTGTCATTTCAAAGAACTTCTTCTTTTTATGTAACCTCTTTTGAAACAACCCAAAAACATATTGTGGGTTTATTCTCAACAAAAATCCAATCAAATATTTCATATATTAATTTTCTTATTCGTTGCCAGAAAGATAGGATTATATTGTTATATTTGCTTCCACCAAAATTTACAACCATAGATAATTTTTATTATGAATTTTCAATACAAAGTGGAGAGAGAATAGTTACATCAAAAGCCATATGTTTGGTAACGAGTGCGTACAATTCGTCAGAAAATCATTACTCCATTATGATAGAATATAACGCACACCGGATCTATAGGTCATTCGTTATAATACCGAATTTCAACGGATTAGAAGAAACAAATGGGAAATTTATTTGTGCATACTCGACACTAGGAGGTAAAAGAGAAATAGACTAAGTAAAAAGTAAGTAAATATTTTAAATACAATAGAAATCAATTCGGTGTTAAAGATTTTTTTTAACAGCAATCATATATATTTTTTATTTTTTTATACAAAAGAAATAGCAAAAAATGTAGCAAGATCTATGGAATAGAAAATATATTTGAGATTTGCTCTAATTATTTGTTACGACCTAGGTTTAAATTTACTTGTAGAAATGATAATGGCTTTAAATGCCCATCTGGTAATTCAGATCTGCAAATATTTTTTGTATATTTTATTTTATCAGATGTTTTCCTTTATATAGACTGACAGTACCTAAATCGGAAATGAAACCTCGAGAAAATTTATGAACATAAATGAATTTTATAGTCGGTGACTCTTGTAAAATCACACTCATTATGAATTTAAGCATTTTTCCAGCAACATATCACTGTATTGATATTTGACATTTCTAATTTAACTTCAAAACTAGGGTTCATAATCACCAGAAAAGAAATTTAAACTCACTTAGTATTTATTCGATTCCTCTTTTACCTCTCGATCTCGAGGAGGAACAAATATAATTTATATATAGGTGTCTTTTAATCTGTTTTAACTCGGAATTATCGGGAATCGTATTATGATTTAATGTGGTTTCTTTCCAACTAAAATAACAACAATAATTTCTATTCATTTTATACATTAATTGCCTACCAGATAATTTTAATTTTGGCTATCTCTTTCCACCTAAAGAATTTTGAAAAACGTTAATATTCGCTACATAATCAAAGCATGAAAAACAAAAGTAAAAATTCATTTTCAAATTATCTAAAACTCTTATTGCAACCTCTATTAAAATGTGATATATTTTTCCACTTTAGAATGAGATTTATTGAAATGAGCAAGCCATTTTTAAAAATTCTTCAGAATTAAAACAATCTATATTTTGACAAAATATTCTAGAATATGAGTAAAATTAAGGCGGTAGTGTGTATATCTTTGCAATTGTAAATTGGGATCGTTTATGTGCCAGTAAGGCTGTGTAAAAAGACACCTTCTAACGCAATTCATTACTTTTTACTCAGAAAGGAGAAGATTCTTCTCAATAAAAAATATTTTTTAAATTGATGCAATTATGACAATTTGCTTCAAAATTTTTAACGGCTAAACCAGCGATCAGCAATAAAGTACGGTGACTCGTTTTCTCCGCTTTCTTTAATTAGCTTACGAAATTGACGAGGATTTCGTGCATGTGATTTGTTATGGTAGATACTTGATATGATTTTTTTTAAAACTTTCGACGTTTCAAGCCTTTTAATCATAATTACCGTTGATGAGTACTGTAATATACTTTACGATTTTGTATCACGGCATTTTTCTACCAATTTTAATACAAGCGTATCGACATCTTAATTCTTTCTAAATATATTTTTACTTTATTAGTTGCAGTACTCTTCTTGTTTTTGAATACAAGATTGTTACATTTAACATATTTTCGACTACTATAAAACAATACTCTCTCGTGTTGTGTTGTGCTTACTAAAAACATCCAAAATCTCTAAATATATTCATGATTTAAATCGATCTCACGAATAAAAATCCAAACTTGAGCTACATCCTAAACAGTTATTGAGGAGCCGTCCATGATCAGATAATGTAGCTTAGGGTTTATTTAATCAAAAAACCGTAAAATTACCAACAATTACCGTCTAATCTCTTTAATATAGTGTTGGGGATAAATTAATGTTTTTTTGATGTATTATCTTCTTCTGATCATAATTCTAATGCTTCAGCCATGATCGAATATAATTACTTCATGGCCTGTAAAATATTTACCGGGGTTTGCTAATAAATAATCGGCATTGAACCAAACACAGGTTTTTGCTTCTTGGCCCCGCATTTACTTCTTTAAGCAACAATTTTTAAGGTTCAAACCCGCGTTATAAAGTTTTATATTTGTGAAATTCTCTACTCTAATATATATTGAGTAATTTTTAGAACATTAAGATTTATTATGGCATTTTGTATTGTATTATTCATGAACTGATATTGTTGTGCTACAAACAACACATTCCACTTCATTACTTGACTCAATAACAAATTACCAATTCACCGTTGCTTTTTTTTCATTCTGCATTCATTGTATCTTACTTTCGTTGTCTATATACATATTTCTTTAAATCGAGGTAGTGAAAAAAATGCTATAAGAATAAGTAAGGTCGACATTTAAGTTATTAGTTTCTTCACAATGGTTAAAGCAACTAAGAACTAATGATATAAACTTGATTTTTTTTCAAGGAAAATGGGGAGGTGTATTTTTTCAATTAGTTCGACATAAAATAACTATATTAAATGCAAAGTATAGCCAAGAATCGAATAAAAATAATCAAAGATACAATTATATGTTATTTTGGGTAATTTTAAACACAACAACAGAGTTGCATAAGAGAGAAGACACCATAATCTCGTACTAAATGCCCGAAGCGCGTTGCATCAAAAGATTGTTTTTTTTAATCCTTTTGATTAAAAACCTATTCGGATTGCAAGTTTTCACGTCAAATTCAAAAAAGTTTAACTTAGGTGAAATTTAAGATGGTTTTCGGTAAAATAGCGAAAAAACGTGCTGCTATTTTGGTTTTATGAGCCATTGCCACTTTAAAATAAACATTAAGCGTAAAATAAAGCTGTATGATTCCGGTTTGTGGACCAAGTTTACCTAGCCATCTTAAATAAAAAAGATTTTTTAAACAGAAGTTCATTATGTGTGTCAAGTGCAATTACAAGATTATAAATTTACTCTTTTAAAAATTTGCGTTTTTTAAGGTTTACTCGTCTAATCATTGCTTTCTTATTGTTCCAGTTAAAATATTAAGTTAATTTTTAAAATAGTTATACTTAAAAATATTTATAAGATTAATTTTATTCTTTGAAACTTCTGTATAAAACTTTAAACATTTGAACCCAAAACATTTAAGTATAAATATTTTAGTTAATTATTTTCCCCAAAAGAGTAAAAAATTTAGTTATTATCGACCTTCGAGACTTTTCATAGAAGTAAATGTGATCTGCAAGATAAAAATTTGGTGAAATTTGAGTTAGACAATCAAATATCATAGCTATTTTTTTGCCTTAATCTATAATATCACATGTATAACCTTAAAATAAAATATGGTCTACAGATTAGCATCAAATTTTTAAAATACCATATTTATCGAAAATTTTTATTGCATATATTACTAGAATATGACATTTTGAAATTCTAAATAAGTGTAATTCATATAGTCTTAAATTTGTCTTCATAGATAATCTTAATTATAATTGCAATATTTTCTTAGGTGGTTATTCTTTTATAAATACAAATAAAAATATGCATCTTAGAGCCTTGTATGGTATATTAAGATGATTCTATCGGTATAAAAAAATATTGTTTCAAATTTTTAGTATAAAAGCTATCATAGACTGCGGAGCTACCAATATTCTAGTGATAGAGATATCGAAATCCCTTTTGAATGACCAGATTCTATCACCGGTGGGCATATTCTTTATTTTTAGAACAAGAAATATTTGTGTTGGGGTGATAACCCAACCAAGAAAAAAACGTCTACGAAACGGCTTTGATTTTTTGAAGCTCTAATTGCTTAGCTTGTGTTCTATCTGTAGAGAAAGAAACAAGCTGAAAAAAAATTGACAAGGCTTAGAAATGTTTAATAGACTCAAAAATAATATATTTCCTAACTTTTCTTAAAAAAATTATAGATTTAGTAAATAATATGAATAGCTTAAACAATTTATTTTTGAACTTTAGAATTTTTAAAGTTTTCATTTTGTTCTACAAGAAAATGAATTTAAATCACCTTTTTTCTGATTTTCTTTCAAATTTTTTTTACTCGGTTGATTCTTGGTTCGAGTTACCCCCTAGGGTTAGGCTTGTATCTAATTTAGTATTAGGGTTTGAGTTAGATTTATATATTACCTTAACCGTAAATTTTTGGCCGATGATTATTTCCTCAATTCGATTTTACTGCGATATTTATATATCAAGTCATGCAATTTCGCGCATTACAACTCATCTATTTCTTTTTATATTATAACAGAAATGATACGGTTTACAATAACGTATAGTAAAGATAATTTAATGATTTTTCTAATCCATTACGCCCAGGCATTGATCTGCCATACGATCCAAGCTTAATCTGATTTTTTTTCAAAATACATTGTTTTGGCTTGTTACTTTTTCTGCGTATTGAACACAATCCAAATGTGAATTAGTGTTTTTGAGCAAAAGCGTTTAAAAATCATTATTTTCCATCGATTAGAGTGTCAGCCCCAAGCAAATTTTCCATGCCTTAAGGATAAAAATCTACACGGATTCCACCTAAATAAAATTGGTATTTAAAAGGCATTTCTCAACAATTTATACCTATAATATTTCACAAAGATATGCTTAAAATGTGTAAAACTAGTAAAAAAATATGATGTATGTTATATTTATATTTGATTTACTAATATTGCATACCAATACTCAAATTTTTATTAAGATGAAGCACAACCCGCTTTAAAACCGAAGAAAGTGGCAAAAGAAAATGAAAAAAAGATAAGGAAAACTTTGATGGTGTTTATAACGAATCGATAAACTTAAAAAATCAAATTGAAGAGACAATGAACTATGTTACTATGCAATTTAAATACGATGAAGCAAAAGAGGTGTAATATGCATATCTAAAGGAAATCAATAGTTCTGAATAATACGAATAGGCTTATTAAAGACCGAAAATCCAGTTATTAAAGACCGAAAAATATTAGTAAATAGGCTGAGAAAAGATTAAAAGCTAGGTACAAATTAAAGTCTGAAAAATTATAACATAATAATAATGTTACAGATGATCTTTCTATATACTTTGTTGACTTTAGCCGAATATAAAAATTGGTTCGGTTCAACTAGATTATTAACTAGTTAAACATAACTTCAGTCAAATAATTATTAAATTAGACAACAAAAATGATATTTGGATAGTTTATAGATCAAATTTATGGCTCTGTACATTATGATGCGTTGATTATATTTTTTATTACTTCTATGATAGTTAAATTCTGAATTTTTTCAAAAAAATGGCTATTTAATTCATTACCTTTTCTAAATACACATCAACCTCGACGTTTTATCCTATTTTGCGCAGTACATACCGATATTACACATAATTATTTACCTATCATATATTTTGACTTTTAATTTTCAAGCTATAACAATATATCACTTAAAAACTTACTAATGTTACTGGCCTATACTTAATAATGAGATTTTATGTTTTTTTCAAAGTTATAATATGAAAATTACGTATTACCAAGTATTTTTTGCTGGAGAAGAATCATATATATTTTCTCATCAAGGCAAAATTATACATATTTTCTTTTTAATACTTATTACTTGATTAAATTGTGATTTACCAAAAATTTTGAGCGATTTTTCAAATGTAAAAAATATTTTTTAGGAAAATACTTAGTAGTTTGAACCTAAGATAAATAACAAGAATTTTTACATGAAATATTTAATTTTATAGACATCATAAATTATGTATTTTTTAGAGAGAAAAAAATACGCTTTTTTTTTGCTTTTTATCTAAGATAAAAAGCAAAAAACCCAACCATTTTATTTTAAATAAGGAAATTGATCTAAAATTCATTTAAATTTTTTATGAACATTTGGAAAAGTATTGAAATAGATATGATTGAAGTTAAACGATTATACATCTGGATATTCCAATCATATGTGCTAATATACTTTAATTGTGCATCTGCACAGAAATTCCATTATATTTTTGAAAAAGTTGAAAATTCCGAAATTCGATTTTATAACGAAGTCCATAATGATGATATTATTTTAGAAGAATCAATAGAAGATATTAATTTAAATATTTTTTATGGTTCTTATTCTGATTTAAATGGAGATTTAATTCATTTTTTCGCGTATAAAACGGATAACTTCATTAGATTTAAGGTTTTGGATGATATTTTAGTTTTAAGCGCTTCAGAATGTTCGCATGGAAAAATTGAATGTAGTTTCAACTTATTGCACCTTTTAGAGCTCACCAAAGATATTTCGAGTTTGCCTGATGTAATAAATCATTATCAAATTAAATGTTTATTGCTAATATTTAATTATTTCAGGGTAATCGATGATAAAAACATAGTTCATTTTTTACAAGGTATTTTTTTCAAAACATTTTTTTATCAAAACGCCAATGAAAAAAATAAGATTTTGGATCTAGAAGAAATATTCGGATTTATTACTATATTTAAAATAGATTCATATATTAAGCGTAATTTTATTTCGGCGTATTTTAAAAGTTTAGCAATAGAACATGTTTTTTATGAGGAAAATCTAATATTTTTGAGTAATAAAAAAGAGATGATTGATTTCAATCTTTTCAATGACCATATTCCATATAAAAATTTATTGATAAATAATTGTAAGATATTGTGTAATCTCGAAAATATTTTGACAAATCGATATATTTTAGAATCTTTTAAAATTCTATTTAAGGCGATCGATATTAAATCTTTGATAATTAATAATCATCATGAATTAATAACTGACATCATAGATTTTCATTTTTTCAATCAAACTTTGTGTATATTCAAATCTATAATTTTTTCAAATTTTTCAAGATCATCTGAATTTGTTTTATATGAGTTGAGTCGAGCTTATAGTCTGAATTTAAAATATTTCGGGCTAAAAAACCTGTCCATAAATATCGAAAATTTGGATATTTTCACGAGAAAACAAGAACTTAAAGGATTATTATTTAATAATGTTACATTTATTGGAGGTATAGATAGATTGCAATCTTTCATTAGTTCAAATGAGGCTTTAGATTTTGTTGATTTTGAAAATGTTCAAACTGATGTTGTTTGAGAAACAAATTTTGTTAAAACGTCTAAAATTAAAAAAATTGTACTTTCATTCAACTCGTATTTTATGGCTGATGAATTTATAAAAAATACTACGATATTTAATTTTCCACATGAGTTAATACACATCGAAATTAGATTTGATTTCTTTGTGATACCCGAGGAATTTCTGAGTATTTTATGCAAATGTAGATTCTTAAAAACTTTAAAGCTTCTTAATTACGAACTGAAAAAAAATATTAATCAAATATTGTTCAAAATCATTGGAAATATGAAAGAACTAGAAACTTTATGGATTGAATATGATGATTTGGGTGACGAAATATATAATTATCTGTTTAAAATTGAAAGAATAAAGATTTTGAAGTTGAATAATTCTTTTTACAGAGGGCAAACTTTAAATCTTGCAACTATTACCAATTACAAATGTTTAACAGAATTAGTTTTATATAATATAAGAATTAGTGAAAATACTTTGAATGAAATATTTAAATATGAAAATTTAGAAGTTTTTTCATTGGAGCTTTGTGATATAAGACCAATAAAATCTATCAAATCTATATTTTTTAGGTCAAGAAATTTAAAAAAATTACATTTATCTGGTTCGATCTTATCCTATCTTAAAGATAAAGAAATTTTAAGTAAGTTAAATCATTTGGAAATTTTAAATCTCGACAATTGTACACATAATTTGTGTTTTTTAACTAAATTAAGCTCACATTGTAACCTAAGATTATTAAGACTTTCTGTTAAATCAAGTGTTTTGTGCATGAATGACCTGAAAAGAATAACAATGTTAGAAGTTTTAGAAGATTTAAATTTCTATGAATGTCGATTTTTTAGGTGTAGCTTCTGGGAAATGGGGGAATATTTTAAGTCTTTTTATTCCTTATTGAGATTAAATTTAAGTGGTATTGAATTAACTGCAAACGATATTAGATATCTAAAAAACTTTAAAAATCTTAAGGAACTATTTATATCTCCCTTTTATTGGGAGATGTATCAAATAAATTATGGTTTAAAATATTTATCCCGAATATATTTCTATTCCAAGTTAAATTATGATAAAAGAAAAAAAGAAAATTACTTTAATTACTTGTACGAAAAAAATATTTTGGGTATATTTGAATAAACCTGGCCATGAAATTTTATTTATTATGCCAGCAGTTGCCCTATTTGAATACGCTGCTTATATTTAAAAATAAATGAAAGTTTCTTAAGAAATATTATCTTACATATTTAAACCTTTATCGTTAAATTATATTTCTTTATCTTTTCATAATTTATCTGGTAATGGAAGATAACCGCATATAAAATTCTTTCTTTATTACAATTAAGCGGAATGATGTTTAAATCATCATTTGATTTTCCAAAAAGGCCAATTCATAGTATATTTTCATTGGTTTCATGAAGACTCGTATAAGAAATTTAAGCAGAGAAATGAGGAACCTTTTTTTGCCTACTTTGTTTGTGATTTTTGAGTGATTAGATGGACAAGGATAAACCCTATAGATATTGTCCATTCAAAAACACAGAAACCTAGGTCGCTCACTCTAGTTTGAAGGTTTAAAGGTCAATAAGATAAAAAAATGGGATCATTATGAGGGCTATATCTAGTAGTAAGGAATTGTGCCATCTGTGTGAATCTCATGAAAGTTGCCGAAATATATCCTACTTAAAGGATTATTTGATTTTGAAAATGAAAAGTATGTAGAAATGCCTCAGATTAAACCAAGCCCGATATATGTTTCTAACTAGCATTAAATTCCGTGTAACAGCCATTAACTAAGCACTTTCTTAGCCTTTCATATTGGATCTACATATCTTTTAGCATAAAAAATTTGGATGTTGGTTTTATTTATAAAGATGGAATATAGGGAGAAGTTATATATAGCAAGCCAGAAATTTGTTAATGTCTTGAATACATAAGTTTATGTGACTTTCAAAAAAATGTGTTTTATTTCAAATTATATTATTTTATCAATAACTTGTTGTGAATAATCGTAAAAGATATATTCCTATTGCTGCATTTTTTTGACTCTAAGTATCAATAACAAACACATGGAAAGACAAAATTTTCTATCGCTTGTCAATGTCCTAGCCTTTTTTTTGCTAATTTATCGCTCATAAAAGAATGGTTTTGACGAGTTGACTCGTTTCAAAATCCATAGGTACTTCTATTTTTGGGAAACCTTTTTATTTTCATTTTCTAAAAGTTATAGTCCGATTTCCACCAAATAGCATTGTTTTTGGTGAAAGTGCTCTATTTTCACAATTTCTTTTAATATATTGTAAGTCAAATCTATAGGAAGTTTGGCCATAGATCCGGTTGATTTATTCCAAAAAAAAGTTTATACCAATTTACATCAGTTACACACACCCATGCAAAGGATATAATTTTTAAAGTGTTTCCCTCCTACATCTGTCATATGTTTAGTTAAGAAAAAAAAAATAAAAATTCATAAAAACGGAATTTTACACGGTTTTAAAATCAAAACTTGTTTTATTATTTAAAAGTTCTTAATTAATATTTTAGATATATTAAACAAAAAGTTGAGAAGTTGTCTGAATAGCTGAATTTAAATAAAATTTGCGTTCAAATGCACCGTAAACAGGCTCAACTTTGAATTTACATCGTATTCACCTCTGTTTTTACATATTTAAAGATTTATATTTTTGAAAGGAAATAAAAGTAACAGCTGGTTTTTTTGCAATGGCTATCTTAAGTAACAAAGAAATATCAAAGTATAGCGCAATTTCTATACTTTGTTATTTCTTTGGACAATTTATTTCAACAGGCGCAATTATTTCAGTATTTGAATCAAGCAGATAATTGTGTATATCATAATTAATAATCATATAACATCTTTGATATCGTTTTTATTTTGTCTTATTATTGTTTTTGCTAGTATCAGAGATTTTATAAAAATTGCATAGTCTTGAAAAAAAACTCGATTTTGTTTCATGAACATTTACTTCTAGCAAGATAGTTAACTGTATGTGTTTCTAAAAAAACTTGCAAGTTTTTTGGGTTGCCTTGCATAAATTTAAAAATTACGGCCTCCTTTATCTATAAATAAATAGCTTTGTTACATGTAGGTTTTATGAGGCAAACTCTTTTGTATAAAAACTTAACTTTTAAGAAACACATTCATAAATAAGGCATAGTAATCTGATTGAATGTTCCTTTTATTATCTTTTATATGTGTTACATCTGTTCTTGAAATATTTCTTAAATAAAAAATCTTATTTGCTTATTACAGTCTTCTTGTATCTTCTGGAATTGACGATGAACAAATTTAACGCCAAAATATCCTGTCGCTCTACAAATCTCTGGTATTTTATGGGTCTTTTCCTCTTTCATGGAAGTAAGTTTCAATGAAGCAAACGTTTTCAGCCTAAGTCACCCTCTTGATATTTTTCACCATCATCCCGCAGCGTCTGTTGTCTTTATGTGTCGTATATTTTACATTTTTCTAATATATCAGCACCAGAGCAATCTTCGCCTGCCTATTTTCTCGAAATATACTTTCATTCGAAGAAATTGCCCGAAAATCTGATTTCTGTTTCGTTCTCTTTTATTTCCCCCAATAAATGCCTCAAAAATCTTATTTAAGTAGCTTGTATCCCGCTAGACCTGCTTATGAGAGTGCCTAGGATCTACAGCCATATGCCAAAGTAGGAAGATTTTTGAAGAATACAACCATCTTGGTTTCAATCGATACCCTTTTATCATTGGAAAATCCTTTACCAATTGTCCAATACTTTCTTCCAGTGGTCGTTATATTTGCGTAAAAGTTTATCAGATCGTCCACCGGAACTTAGAGTTTTTCAAGGTATTTAAACACTGTCGCCTTTTAGAAGGGCATCTTTTAAATTAATTGTGTGCATTGTGTACTTCTTAGATATTGGTATTGATTTAAATTTAGCTTTATTAATCCCAAATCTTCTTTTTCTTAGCTCTAAATTCCTAATTTCTAAATTTTCTTGCAAATCATGTTCTGACTTTGATAACAAGACTGATTTTTCGGCGTATGTCAATACTTTTTACCTAATTGATGTTATGAACCAATTGCTTAGCTTAAATTTTCTAGTTCGCTTTTGGATTTCTTAATTATATCGTCCATTAAAATGATGAATAAAGGTTAAAAATATACTTCGAATCTTAAAATCCTATCTGATAGCTAATAGTATCGCTTCAGGCAATAGTTTACTATAAAATGTTTTAATTTTTAGAAATAAATATTGTGTCAAACAAGTTACCATTTTAATATCAAATACTCTTGTAGTTTTTTTACTTGTTCATTCGACTTTTTCTTGGGGCTTCGAATGCCCAAGTCGAGCCAGACTTTTTAACATTGAACGTTGCTCATAATTAATTTAGATATCTATTTAAGAACTCACCATTACTTCAAGAACATCGTATTTCAGGTAGAAGTCTTTTACGAAGTTTCTGCAACATTGTCAGCTGATTATTTGATTGAAGCTGTGTACCTAATCTTTGAGGATCATCAGAAAAATTTTGCAACTTTCGAAAAGAAAATATATGATTTATATATTTTCATAATTTGCAAAGTCAATAGTTGGGCTAGGAATGTTCTTTGTGGCATTATAATTCGAAGAAATTAAGATCTTTTTAAAATGCTGAGAATTCAATCATAATTTTTTATTATATTCATACCTGTACTCTCAAAAGTGTATCACGTCGAGATCTATATAAAGCGGCTGTATTTAATAATTCGAAAAATTATTTCTTATAAATACACTATATTAAACACCCGAATCGTTATTGGAATTCACAGAATTACTTTTTTTATATCGAATAGAACCTCTTCTAAAACTTAATACAAAGATTCGCTTATTTTGTGAAAATCTTCGCCGGGAACGTATTAGAATATACTTTACAGTGGATAATTTTCTCATATGATATAAAAGCAAGAATTTAAAAATAATTTTTTGGTCTATTAAAAATACAGGTTTACAATTCAATTTGAGTTCTCTGAATCAAATATGCATTCTATGGAATTGAATAGCCAGTTTTGATTTTATTTTCATAGTAATGATCGTCAAATTAGGTTTTTAAAATATTTTAATTATTAAGTTTTTAATAAATGAATTAAATTCGAATTTTACATATCGTTTGTGTCACTTAGATTTCTGAACAACTTTAAAAATCAGTTTAATAGAGATTTGGATAATAAAAATTTATTGTACATGATTGTCTATTTCAAAATAGAAATCATATAAATCCAAAATAATTATAATAAATAAACAACTTCTGGAAAATGCAACGTTTCAATGTATTTTTTTTATAAATTTAAAAAATATTATTAAAATATTGTTTTTTCTTTGATTAATTTTAATAAATTGTTTTAAATATCATTTATATTTCTTAATGTAGGTAAGTAAATATATTTGAACAATAAAATTCTTCATTTAAGAAAAATTGAGGCGTGAGATCTGTGTTTAAATAAAACAAACATATTTTATATCAATAAAAAAAATATTTCTTTGGCTTTTAAATGTATACATTGATATACATTTGCTGATAACTGATAGGAAATATAAAAAAATCTGATTAAAAAAAATAATATTGATTTTTTTATTTCGTTTCGGATCAAATGATTTTTTTAGGCTTATAGTTATTTTATTGGTTCTATAAAGAATTCAATTTAGAAGAATCGAAATTATTAGTATTTGGCTTAACAAAGAAATGCAAATATATGTTTTTAAATATGAGCTGTATTTTCTGTTTAGAATTCAAGAAAATTTGATTATTTAAAATTTCTCAATCTTATTTATTTCTTAGATAATATATTTATCAATGAAATATCCAATTCTATTTAAATAAATGGCCTATCTTATATTACTGATGTAAAATCGACAGGTTCGGAGTTACACATATATTGCTGCTTTCAATATTCTTTGTTAAAATAGATATTAACATTTCAATTTTTTTAGGCTAAAAAATATGCAGAACCATTTAAAAACGAATTATTTTTTTGATGGTCGTTAATATCTGCTATGAGTGATAAGGTAGCATTTCAGATCAGCCTTGGTCATTCTTTAGACCGACAGCATTTACATTGTCTACATTTCCTAGACCGAATAAAATTTAAACTATAATATATTTTGGAAGCTTATATGATGTTTCTTAAACAGCTCAATGACATACCGATAGGTACAATTCTCATATTAAATACGAATTTTTTAAAGTGGAAGTTTTATTTTTGTATTTTCGTTGCACAATTTTCTCAAGCTAGACTTATCAAACCAAAACCAAATTTATATGCCCTTGTATGGAAATTATCTCAAGGTAGATAGATTTACATAAAAAACCACCTTCCAATTTATAGAAAATATTTTCTCGTTTCATAGACTTACACATTCGTACAAATATCGAAGGAATAGCGAAATTATAGTGTTCTTTAATCCCTCTAAAAGACCAAACAATGATCGTAAATTAATAAAACCCTAAGCGTAAAAAACAGAGTTTTAATCTGGTTAGTTTCTCTTTGCAATTTTTAGACTTTTTAAGTAGTAAATATTTAAAAAAATATTCGTACTCACCTTCAAAATCATTTCGTACATATTTTGAAGGTAGCACTGATTAGTTTGATTTTTCTTCCTTTACAAATATATAGAATAATACTTAAATATTTTTAAATTTAGTTTGAATGGATTTTAATTTTTACATGAAACCATCTAATCATAAATTCAAAGTATAATTACAACCACTGCTTCATATAATATTTTATACTTATATATGTTAATATACTGATTATTTAGATGATTATAAATACAAAAATTAGAATTTGAATAACTTCTTAACTTATTTCACAATATTATTATTTTCTATTTTTTTATTCAAATTTGAACCTTAAAAATTAAAAATCCTCACTCGATGCGGAGTTAAAAAGATTTGATTTTTTAAAAAATATTGATGGGTATCCCCATTTTGGACAAAATCTTTAATAGTTTTTATTCATAAAATATTTTTGTTATCATAAGAATTCTCTTTTATCCTAACAAACAATTTCCCGAATTTTAATATTTAATCATAAATATTTCAATAAAATAGAAAATATTCCTAAGATATATGAAGATTGTAAAAAATTTAATAATAAATAAATTTTCAGTATTTATTTTCTCTTCTTTTTATTTTATTTATAATTGTAAGAATAAATTATGAAATTTCTTTTTAAAAAATATGCTTTAAAAAAACTAAAGACATATTTTTTTTAATAATTAATTTCTCATTTTATAATATTTTTAATACTTATTGTAAATAATCTAAAAACACTAAATATTTATATACGTAGTAATTACACCATATTTACTTGTGTTTAAAGAAGAATCGGTAGCTATAATTTATTATCACAGATATTCTTTCATTTCTTAAAAAAATTGTAATCTATTTTTACTGATAATAAAAAAATAAAAAAAAGGATCCTAAAACAAAAAAAAATATATAAAAAATGATCAAAGAAGAAGAAAAAATTGAATCATTCTTTTCTAAGTTGCACATTGATGATATTCCAGAGAAATGTGTTGGTAAAATACATTCTGTAAGTGGACCCGTAGTTGTAGGAAGTGGAATGGCAGGATGTGCAATGTATGAATTGGTAAAGGTTGGACATGAAGGTTTAGCTGGTGAAATAATACGTATAGATAATGACAAAGCAACTATACAAGTATACGAAGAAACAAGTGGCTTGTGTATTGGTGATGTCGTTTGTAGGACGGGTAATCCTCTTTCCGTTGAATTAGGACCTGGTTTATTTGAAAATATCTATGATGGTATTCAAAGGCCTTTGAAAGATATTTATGAATCAACAAAAAGTATTTATATCCCAAGAGGTATAGATATTTCACCATTGGATAGAAAGAAAGAATGGGAATTTGAGGCTTTGGTAAAGGAAGGAGACATTCTTGAATCTGGTGATATTTTTGGAATCGTTAAAGAAAATAGTTTGATTTCTGTTAAAATCATGGTTCCTCCAAAGGATTGTGGAAAAGTCATTTTTATTGCACCAAACGGAAATTATAATTTGAATGATGTTGTTCTAACTTTGGAATCACATGGAGAAAACAAAAATTTCTTTTTATACCAAAGATGGCCAGTTAGAACTCCGAGACCGGTAAAAAATAAAATAAATGGAACTCATCCATTATTTACTGGTCAGAGAGTTTTGGATTCTTTATTTCCGTGTGTTCAAGGTGGAACCACTGCTATTCCCGGCGCATTTGGTTGTGGAAAAACTGTGATTTCTCAATCACTTTCTAAATATTCAAATTCTGATGTAATAGTTTATGTAGGCTGTGGTGAAAGAGGAAATGAAATGAGTGAAGTTCTTATGGAATTTCCTACTTTGACTGTAAATGTGAATGGAGTAAACGAAAATATAATGAAAAGAACAATTTTGGTTGCAAATACTTCCAATATGCCAGTTGCGGCCCGTGAAGCTTCCATTTATACAGGAATTACAATAAGTGAATTTTTTAGAGACCAAGGGAAAAACGTAAGTATGATGGCAGATTCTACCTCCAGATGGGCAGAGGCGTTAAGAGAAATCAGTGGTAGATTGGCTGAAATGCCGGCTGATAGTGGATATCCTGCTTATTTGGGGGCAAAATTAGCATTTTTTTACGAGAGAGCAGGAGTAGCTCATTGCTTAGGTTCACCCAATAGAACAGGGAGTGTTACAATAGTTGGGGCTGTTTCCCCTCCAGGTGGTGATTTTTCAGATCCTGTTACTTCGGCTACACTGAGCATTGTACAAGTATTTTGGGGATTGGATAAAAAACTTGCACAACGAAAACATTTCCCATCCATTAACTGGAATTTAAGTTATTCAAAATATTATAAAAGTCTTGAGGAATATTATGAAACGGTTGATTCTGAATTTATTAAATACCGAACAAAGTGTAAAGAGATACTTCAGATGGATGATGATTTGAGTGAAATTGTTCAATTAGTAGGTAGGAACTCTTTGACAGAAACCGATAAACTTATTTTAGATATTTCGAAACTGATTAAGGAAGATTTTTTACAACAAAATGGATATTCAAGTTATGATAGATTCTGTCCATTTGTAAAAACCAGATTAATGCTCAAAAATATTATTAAATATTTTGAATTGGCTTATAGTGTCATAGTTGATTCTAATTCATTGACAACATGGGACGAGATAAGAAAGAAAACGAATGAAGTTTTTTTAAAACTTATGAAAATGAAATTTATTTACCATGAAAATGATAGTGAGATAGAAGATGAGTTAACTAGTTTAAAAAATGAAATCGATTCCGCTTTTAATGAATTGGATGACATTTAATAAATAATGCTTATTCTATATTATTTCTTATTTAAAAATATTTATTTTGTATTGACGAGTACATTTTTTTCACGTTTTCAAATTCATTTAATAACTTCTACTGGGAATTTAAATGATATTGAATCATTATAAAGAATGATTTATATAAGTTTAATAATAATTTATTAATTTTAAATATTGCCGTATGTTAATAATATTTTACGATTCGACTGATTTAATTTGTTAGCTTTTGAATTTCATTGAATTTAATAGTCAATTTTTAGGTTTATTATTTTTATACGTACATTAGATTTCTTATGATACTTAAATCCATAGATTTATAGGTTTTTATTGAATGAAATTTCTTAATTTAATTTATAAAAGCATATTTAATATAACAAATTTTCCTTTTTTAGAATAGAAGGGACTTGGAATGAACTATTGGTTTTAAAAGAACATTTTATATAAATTACAGTAAAAAAAACTTTTTTTCCCAAAATTTTGGAGGCGTAAAAATTTAAAACTAATAGAATTTTTTAATATAGAAAATTTTATGAAAAATTGATGGTTTGATTATTTTGGAATACCGCTTTATTGCAAAAAAGTTTTTCTTTGGTTTTTGCAATAAAATAATGATTACAAAGGATATGAAAATTAAAATCAAAAATTAATTTTTGAAATTTATATTTTATGTATCTTTATTTATGTAATAAATATTTAGAAATGAATATTCTGGTTTCTACGTAATTATATTCTTTGCTATATTTAATAAACTGGAGGCATTTCATATTGATTTAAACTGTAAAATTAAATATTTTTAAGTTTTATATATTAAATTGCATAGCAGCTATACATATTTTTAGAGATATATTTTGAAAGAAATTTTATTGGAGATGCTTGCCGTTCTAAATTAGAGCGCATATATTGCATTTAATACCTATAAACGCTAAGAAAAGGAATAGTATTAGCTTTAAAACTAAAAATTATCGCTGTTAATAGCAATTTGAAAACATAAGCTGTTAAAAATATAAATATAAATTCGAAATGAAATGCAATTATAAAAAAATAGATACTTTTATTTTTCAGGTTTTATACAAATATCTCAGTTCAAATCTATATCAATATTGAGTAATTTTGAGTTAATTTCTAAACTTAAAATTAGCGATTCATGATAATAAAAAACTAATATCATTTTCATCAGACACAATTTTAGTCATTTTTCGTTTATCTCTCGGATTTATAAATGTCATAAACGGCAAATCCACTGTAACTTAGGTTCAGTTTAAATTCTAAGAAGTTTGTACTTCTTTAAATATTTTTGTTTAACCCGGAACCACTAAATTTTGCGAAACCATCCTTGATGGTTCTTTTGTCTTGTCTTCTCTTACGCATTAGATTCTAATACACATCATAAAAGATTTTAATACAGATATATCTTTAATTAACTATATATATTGACAATTAACTATTTAACAAATGTTTTAAAAATAAACTGTAGATAAATTGATACATAAGAAATTGACATTATTGTGAAAACTTATAATAATTATAACCAATTTTTTATTAAACTATAGCTTATCGAAATCATTAGAAAAAACTTCAGGTTAAAACTAGATAAAAGAGCACCTGAAAATATATTATTTCGAACAAAGAAACGAAGAAATAATACCTATGCTAAAAATTATGGCTGATTCATTTTCATAAATATCATTTTTTTGAAAAATTAAGAAATATAGATTGATCTTAGGTTCCCGCTAAATTCATCTGTTTTCAAGAAAAATTCATTTTATATTAAAAATGAAACATAATTTCATAAATAAAATCGAATGATTAAAAATAATTATAAGGTTACACAATTCGAGCATGTTATTTTATTTTCTTAATTTGCTTATTGAGTGATTTTTGTCTTGATTTTTTCTGCTAAATTTTTACGTCTATAGCTTCCTATCATAAATGGAATTTAATATTTTTTAATCACTGAGAAGATCTTCTGTAATTTCAAAATATAAATTAGAATATAATTTCATGTTGACCTTATAAAATTATTCGTTTTATTTAAATTACACTGCTCGTAACTAAAAAAACATTCTTAAAAGATAATATTCATAGTGACTTTAACATTGATAGGGAACCAAAAGTAGGTTTACATCATCTTTCGTATAATTCAACCTAAAATAGCAAGGAATAATCGGTAAGTTAGCAAAAAAAACACTAGCGGTAAAATATTAAATTGAATACACAATACATAGAACATGAAGATGACCTGATTATCTTAAGAAGAAAAGCAGAGAATATAAATCCAACTTAGGAATGCTACCTGCGAAAACAGGGAAAACCAGACCTATAGAAAAGAAAGCAACACAAATATTCTGTAAATTCTTCGTTATGTGACTACCCATAAATGCTTAAATCTTTGGTTGTATATATCTTTGATAGAGTACTGCGATTCAAATACCCGGGATTACACTAAACGGAGTTAATGAAAATGTTCTTGCCATTAAAGAAATAATAAAATTAGCAAAATTACCTGTATCTTTTTACTCTTTAACGCTTGCTGAAATCAAACCTGATAAATCGGAATACAGAAAAGCAAATAATAGAGTCATTATTGAACCTACGGTAATGTATGGTTTGGAAAAACTGCTAGTGGCTAAAAGAGACAAAATTATGTTAGCAATATGAGAAGAAAAAGATACTATGAGGAATACATGTGTTAATATCTAAACAACCAGATAAAATTAGAAAGAATCAAAAAATATATCAGCTGTATCAAGAAGCTAATTTGGTCACAATAATGAAAAGAAAAACCTAGATGGCTTGAGTATGTAAGAAAAATATGGCCAGGAATTGCTGTTAATAAAATTTTTAGGCCTGCATCCGAAGGTAAGAGAAGACGAGATAGAAAACGAAAAAGATAGCTAAATGATGAGTAGAATAATCTAAAAAACTCAAATATTGCGATACAATTTTTTTTTTGCGCAATAAAGAAGTAAGGAGAAAATTCTTTAAGAAGTTCCGAGCTCCTCAGTAAATGTAGCCTTAAGGAGTAGATTTGCTTTAAATTATATGCTCGAGCTGATGTATGAAATTTTGGTAGACGGATACTTTGAAAAACACAGTTAATTAATCTTTATATATGAAGTAATAGGCTATTTTCATAACACAAAACAGTTATATTTTCATTATGATCGTTATGACTATTTCTGATGTGCAACTTTTCGTAATACTATATAAATAGTACAAATTATTTAAGATAGCTTTCGAGAATCGATTTACTATGAAACATCAACTTTATAATTAGTTTCATTGCTTCTTAATGGCATTATAATAATAAAAAATTCGGTTAAAGAAAATCTATTTTCTATCAAATTTCAGTCCAAGAGGCTTTCATCATTTCTGCTAAAATCTATGCTCTGATGACCTATCTTTTTTAAGGAGATAAGATGCAGTTTTGATCTACTTTGTAGTATGAGCTTGAGTTTCGAATGATCCGTAAGGATTTAAAAAATTCATCGTACAATACCCAATATGTTAATAATCAATGCCTTAAAACGTATATTTTAATCTTGATATGTAGTTCATTTTACCTAGAAGCAGCAAATAGATATATAAACCTTTAATTCTAAACCATATGGTTTAAATTTGAATAGATTCAGGAACCTATTGTACTAATATTAAAATGTTCCGCTTTTTTTAACGCAATATTAATCTACCTACAATATTTATAATAAACTAAGATTTCTTTGAATTAAACCAAATTTTAGCTAAACAGAAGGCCTATAATAGAAAATAGTATGAATGATAAAATAAAAGCAAATTCTAGCGTTGATATTGTATAAAATAAACTCTTTTGAAATTACATTCAAATAAACCAATTTATAAATATAGAATAAACTTAGTATACTTTTTTTCAATTATTCTAACACTTCCTAAAGAGGAATTAAGTCTAGGTAGACAGCAAACAAAATACAAGATTTCTCTTTATGAATATAATTGTGCTTATCATACAACAAAGAAACATAATAATGAGGTTTGTGAATGCCTTTCGATCGTATTCATGGTTTTTAGGGTCAAGAATAATTTAAAGGTAGGAAATAGAAAAATACATCAGTAGATTTTTGATTGTTGTTGTTTTATAAAAAGCTCACTTCTTGACTCGAAAATATTTTGCAACATCAAACAAACGAAATATTTTAGCTAAAAGGCACAAGATATAGAATAAGCCCATGTCTGAGAATTATTCTAGTAGAAGTGGCTGATTTGCTTGGCTGAATCACTATGTGAATAATTAAAATCAAAATTGAATATATTTATGTTTAGGCCGTAAAACAGACGTATAATATTCTAGATTGAATTTTAAATGTGCCCTTATAGTTTTCACACAAGAAAAAAATATCGGTTAAATTTTTTAGATTGTTTTTTATTTGAAATTAAGAACATTGCGAAAAACCATCAATTTAAAGATATCCATGGATTTAATGCCAACTTTATAATTATTAACGCACCATTCATATATACTTCGTGCTAAAATTGTAATTACTAAGAAATATGGCACAGATCTTAATCAACATAATTTTATATTCTTTCAAAATCACATCTAAGGTTTATAAAACCAAGACAAAATAGTGGACGTGTAGTTATTGGGTTGTTAAAAAGGCAAAGAAAGGAAATATTAGAACAAAAAGACAAAGCCGTTTTTTGTATTAGAATTACGAAATATTTTATAGGTAAGAGGTAAAAGGCAATATTGTAGCATTTTAGCTGGTAAATAGAATGCTTTGTCTCATACATTACAAACTATCGCAAATAAATATATTATTAAAATTAGGTTACAATGCTTAAAAATACGTTATGAAACTATCGATTTGAGGTTTTAAATGAGGAATGAATAAATCTCTATATAGATACAAAATTTTATTTGGTCTGAAAATTACGTATAAGAAAATAAATAAAATACGTCATTTTTTGATTTAGATAAAGAGAAATAGAAAAGCGTTTTAGCTCGATGAAAAAAACCAAGTGCCTGTTCTTGATTTCCACAATGGTAAAACTTAATAACATTGATTTATTGACCTTAGTCAACTTATTATGTGTGAAGTGATTTTATTATTTTTTTATGAAAAAACCGAACCTAACTTAGTACCACAAACCATATTAATGAAAATATAGGTAAAAGTTAAATTATGCTGTATTAAAAAATAATTCAAAAAAATTTCTGTTTATTTGGGCGAATTGTATGTTATTTTATAGAACAAATACCTAGATATACTTAAATAATACCAGAATTATGATATAATGAGTTTAAATGTAAAAATAATTAGAAACACTTCACCACACATAATGATTACCGAAAAAAAATCCGATAGCCAAATACTAGTTTTTTTAAGCGTTAACTCCAAATGAAATGTATGAAAGAGAATTGTCAACTAAATATTTGAAATATATTGAATATAAATAATTTTAAGAGATAACATGGAAAAAAGAATGAATATGGCAAAAACTTCATGGTTTTTTGGAATAGTAAATTAAATCCGAAGTAAACGAATAAATATCTAGGAGCTCTTCTAATGATGACAAAGATATCAGTCCGAAAATAAAAGAGTAAATAAAATCAGGAACTAGCGAATACTTTGGCCTATAAAAAACCTTAAGATTTCAACCTCGAGTTTGAAAATTATGAGAAATATATACAGAACTATTTTTAACCGAATGTTGACTAAAGATATGAAACCGAAACATTGACTAAACTTACTGAAGCGATGCTTGACCTACGGGAGCGAAGAATCCTGGGTATAGTATATAAACCAACAAGAAACCAGTGAGATGAGTGGCGGATTCTTGAAATTTCGAGTTCAATTTATATCAAAATCCAGATTTGGTCGAGTTTCTAAAAAAACCAGGCTTTGGTCGCTGGATTATCTTGAATGAATATCTGAAAGTCGCGGGAAAAACCGAAATTCTAAAATCTTCGGGTCGCTCGAAAACCGATGGTTAGATGACGTAAAAGCATTTTAGTAGCCTTTGTATATATAAAGTTCAAAAACAGGCTCTTAATCATGAAAGCACCATGTTGATTGTAGATAAGGCCTGGGCAAGGTATGAAGCGCAACCTCATTTGCTAAGTATCTAAAGTTGATATAAACTTCCTTATAGCAGATTTCAATAATAATATAAATGAGAAGAATTGAGTTTTGCGTTAAGAACACAATCTTATTATAACCAAAGAGTCAGAAAAGTTCAAAAAACCACCAAACTTTCAAACCGAAAAATTGAATATTTCAAGGGTTGGTCATAAGATATCCGATACTTATACAACAAAAATTTCTTGGTTTTTTTCTCGAAAGTAATGTGAATAGTCTGCAAGAAATATCAATATTATATCAATTGCTATAACACCCGATACTCTATAAATCAACCGACCTACATATAAATATAATAAAGAATTATTTAGCTTTAATTTAAAATAAAACACACAAAATAGTTTTAATTTTTGAATAAAATTTAATCTTCTTATGAAAAAAAGTAATTTTTTTAGTCTATATGCTACGGGTAATTTAAATATTTGGGAAATTCGAGAAATTTTTTGATAATCCAAAATAATTTTTTACAGTGCCAGATAAATATAAATATAGCTACAATTCTCAAGCCACGTTTAAAATTGATTGTTATTTTGCAATTTTCTTCTAATATGATTGCAGCCAGTACAATCAGTATTTTTTTAGACCTATTCGTTTATACGATCTGGCACTTCAACGAGTAAACTAATGTTTTCACTCCATATTTATTGAATGTTGGTTGTATTCTAAAAAAAAATACAAGTACCGATGTTAACAGATCTAAGGGATATGTGACATCGTTTCAACGAAAGTTGGGATGGAATGTGCTTATCCAAAGGTCAGAATACACAAATTTTCACAAAAAAGCAATATTTTGAGTAAATATAAAAAGCTAAAATTTCTAAAAGCAAGTTATCATGATGAAAACTCGACGATTATCAGCGTTTACACAAGCTTGACATATTAAATATAGGCAAGAAAGAAAAGTAGATTATTCCCATAGAAGAAGATAAAGAACAAATTGGGTTTTATGTACATCGGGAAGAGATATTTCATATTTTGCATTATGTATATGTTTGATTAGGCACGGAGGTGGATATCTTAAGAAAAGGAGATTAATTCAAAGTATAAAAACATCATAAGTTTAATGATTTAGCCTATCTAAAATTGTTTTCTGCGTGCGAAAAAAACTCAATGTCTAAAAAAAGGATTAGTTGTGATACCTATACTCAGTAAAAACATGAATTCGAGATGTAAGGATTTGATTGACATGCACTCTCAATCTGATGATCTATATAAATTCATACATGTTTACCAAGACCATTTAAATAAATTTATTCAGCTTCAACCGCTCAATAATAAAAGTGCAGAAGAAGATGCTTATGTATTTTTGGATATTTTTACTATTTTTGGTGCGCCTAGTATTTTGAAAGGTGATAATGGCAGGGAATCTGAAAACAATACCATTAAGAGCTATGTAACATGTAACCAGTGTGTAAGATGACACAAGAAAATCCCAAACACTCTCAAAGTCAATATTCTGTAAAAAGGGAAATCAGGATCTAAACAACATGCTTGTTCGTCGCTTAAAACTCAAACAGCAGGGAATGATCGGAGGGTTTACACTTTGCTCAGATTATATAAAATAGAGAACATTATAGTGGAATAAACTGTACCTCGTATAAAGCAATGTTTGGAACTAAGTTGAAAGTTGGTCTCGGAAGTTTTTTAACTAAAAATGTTCTTTTGAATATAAATTGTGAAGTAGACTTAGAAATATTATTGAAATATCAAGAAAATTTAAAATCTGTGAACGAGGGTATTCTACAAATTAAGCTAGCTGATATAACAACGGGGCAGCATAATAATTAGGAAATATTCATGTTTGATTGCTATGATCAATCCTCCACTAGTTTATTTATAGTAAGTTTTACTTTCAATGACATAGAAAGAGAAATAAATATTTTTGTTCTATTCGATTTAAAGCCTTTGATCATGAAAAAAAATTAATACAGGTTATGATGAGTGTTGGTGAATTTTATTTAAAAAAAATGAAATCCGAAATATTGAAAAACAGAGAGATTCTGGTAATAAATCGAAACTAACAAGAATAAAAAATACTTTGATTCTCTAATTCAAAATACCCCGTTGCAAATAAATGTGATATAATAAGAGTTGGAGTTCGGGATGTTGACAGAGATTGCACTGATACAAAAAACATTCTGGCATTGATTCTTTAATAAAAAAATGCTAATCTATATAAATTGGGCACGAAAAATGAAATCCTAAATCAACTTTATGTGAGAAATCAGTTTACAATATGCAAGGGAATGTTTATACGCGCCGAAGAAATCCCTAAGTTTAATATTTCATTAAAAGAATATGCAAGAATATCATTCAACAACAAATGGCATGATTATGATCGATATGGCTGCAAACCTCGAGCACATCTGAAAAATACAAGTTTAATAAAGAAAAAAATCTTTTTAACTCGAAATTTTACCAAAAGAAAGCTGCTTTAATAAATAAAAATGCTTGGATTTGAGATATTTTATAGATTTACATGTTTTTTCATTATAAGTAACGTTTCTTTATAATTTTTTTACTTTAGTAATATTTTCTCTTGTTTTTATATTCCATTACAAATTTATAAAAAAATTCTCAAATTTCCCGTAACATATCCCCAGAAATCAACAATGGAGATAAAATTAGACTAATTGTATTAAAAAAACAATTAAAATATTTATTTTTCAAATTTAATTCCAAAATATAAACTTTAAAATGAAAATTAATATTTTGTCGAACAATTTTTTTTACTTATTTTATATTTTTCTATTATCTAAACACAACCTATAAGCATCGTTAAGATTCAGATAGTAATTTTCAATAAACATAACCTTTCTAAATCCAATTTTCTCATAAAAATTTAACGAAATATAATTTACAGCTTCTGTCTCTAAATATATCAAATAAATACCATTTTCTTTAAAATTATTTACAGCCATTTGAGTTAAACACTTACCGATTCCAACTCTTCTATATTTTTTATCAACTGCCAACATACCCATATATCCAGATTCATCATTCTCAAGTTTGCAAATGATAGCGCCAACAATTTTGTTATCACTGTAGGCAACAAAACAAAATTTTCGGTATTTAATATAAAAACTTACAAATGTGAAATAACTATAAGGTTCAGAAAGTGTCTCACAAAAAAGCATATAAATTTGTTTTAAATCCATATAATTTGTTAAAGAAGAGTAAGTTACATCCATAGGGTAAATTATTTTGAAATAATATTTAATTGATTCTAGAAATTCAAACTAGTTTCAACAAAATAGTAGAAAAGTAAATATTTACGAAAAAGCCCTTTAACTTTATTTATATTTTTAATTTCTCTTCACAAAAACAAAATAATATATTAAAATAGAAGCTTTCTCGGATCAAAATATAGTTTGTTCTGTTTGAAAATCCATTAAAAAATTTCCTTAAATGTAAAATATTTTTAAAATCATTAAATCAACGTTACAGATGGATATATCAGTATTATCGATTAAAAAAAATATAAAATTTAAAATATTTTTAAAATCATTAAATCCACGTTACAGATTCCTAAAACAGTATTAAATTTATTAAAAAATTTAAGAAATTTAAAAAAGTTAAAATGTAAATTGTTTCTAAAATAATTAAATCTACATAAAATGATAACAAATCAGTATTTTGTAATAAAAATACACTTATAATTTTAAATAAATAAATAATAAGAATTCGAAAAATATTTTCATTTACGATCATTAATATCAATTATATGATCTAAATAATCCAGAAAATAATATATCTTTATCCTTAAAGTATCAATATAGATATATCCTTGATTTAAAATTTTAGGAAAATCTATATTGTCCTCGAATTCTATAAAAATATAAAAAATATTTTGAGTTGTATTTTGTTTACTAAAAAAAATAATTTTCTTTTTGAAATATTTTTCTAGTATTTCAATTTCAATATCTTTCATAGAATAAAGTACAAGTGTTCTACATTCTTTGTCGATATTATAAGTAGCTCTCACTTGGTTGATTTCTTCGAAAACAATTTTAACTTCTATTTTTTGAATCAAAATCGTATTATTTAGAAATTCTGCTAAATAGATTTCGGAAATATTTTTATATAAAAAAATGTATTCCGTTTGGTTTTTTGAAGATAAAAAATATTTTCTGTAATAAATTTTGGTATTCATCTTAAATATTTCTTCGATTCTAAAATGATTAATAATTTTATCGATATTTCTTACCTTTATGTACATTGATGAAAAAAATGTGGGCTGTGATTGATTGATTTTTGAAATAAAAATCTGATTTTTATTTCTGAATATTTAAATACCTTTTTTTAGTAGAAAAATGAAGTTTGTTGGCCATTAAGTAAGAATTTTCGTTTATTGCGTGATAAAAAAACTGCGGTATTTTCCCAAGAAAGATCTAAATATTTGTTTGCAATCAAAAAAACGTCATTATAAATCTTACTATAACCTTAAAAAGCTTACGGATATCTTTTTTAGACAATTTATACAACAAATCTAAAATTTTCATCTTAAGAACACAGAGATTTATCTTTTTTACGTATTCATTGTCATAGAATAATGCAAAGATATAAAAAAACAAAATATTAAAAAAATTCAACTTAACTCTGAATAATAATTCTAAAGAAGCAAATATAGGCCATAATAAACCCTTTTCTTCTGAATTATACAGAAATTCAAAGCCTGAATGATATTTACAAAGAAATTAATATTTTTTAATGTTGTATTAAATCGTCGTGATATGCTTGAATATGAATTTGAACAAATTAAAAAGACTCAAATCATTTTAAAATACCATTTAACAAAGTTATTGGTTTTTTACTATAATATTTATTTAAAAGTATCACATCTTTTTTAAAACAGTGGCAAGTGTTATATTTGTTTTCATGACATTAACGCAGTTCTAGGTTTAACATAAATAACTGCTACCCCAAAACTCCATCAGTAACCCCTGCGATACCTACGTCCCAAAGCCTTTCATCTACCAGGTGTGTAGAACCTAATTACTAGGCGAGGCAGTTGCCCGGAGTTCTTTAATGTCCGTTGCATGGAGTGTGATCGAAGGCCGAAGCCCCCCCCTGGGCTCCCCCAAGACTATGCAGCATTCCCACTTACTCTACACTTTCTGAACCCAATAAACTTCTAGCTAAGATATATTTCAGAGATTTACATGAGGTCCACCTAGACAGTGCAATGTCATACCAACAGGTATAACCTGCTACTTAGCTCTCCCGGCTTTTGATGGTTTTTTGTTTTATATCTCCCAGGCGCTAAGTCTTCTAACCCGAGTGAGCAAGGCTAGGTTTCCATGCTTTTACATGGCAATTACCTACATGTTCAGCTGCGGTCTGCAATCTGGTTACATAAAAAACTACAAATAAATTTGTAGAAAAAGTTTCTCCATTTCTTAGACCTCTTCTCTTCATAACAACTCCCATGGAACAACCGAAGATGCAGTGTGGTTTTATTCCCACCAAAAATCCAAACAATGATCTCACACCAGTTTCACACACTCATTGCCAAGCAGAAAGTTTTTTATGTGGTTATCCTCCCTCCACAGTTTACTATAATATTAATAAAGAAATAATTTTAAATTTGCTATCCATCCTTTAAAGTTATTGTATTTTGCAACAAAAACCAAAGCTCATAAAAAACGATATAAATTCTATTGTGATTATTATAAATAAGCAGTAAAGTTATATTTAAATAAAAATCAGAAGCAAAAGTTTTGTATTGAACATAAATAAAATTTATTTTTTAGAATTTACAATCAAAATCAAAACGAAATGGTTTTTTGTTCAAACAATTAAAATAATTAATATATTATGAATATGAATATGAAATACATTTATGATATATAAAATTAATTAAAAAAAAAATAAATTAATTGTATTTTCTTCTAAATAAGTTATAGAGGCTTGATAATATATAAATATGACTTGACATTAAGCTCGTAGAAACAAACTTTCTTTTACATTCATAAGAAAAAATGCTAAATAATTTTAAGTTTTATTATCTGGGCTATATTTTCTTAACCTTTATAATGAGAATTTCTTAGCCTCATCTGGGCTGTTTCTCGTATATTTTTTTAGTCTTTCATTTCCAAATTATTACCCGCTTTGAGCAATTTTCCAATAAAAATTTAGGATTTTTTAACTACCTATTTCTCTTCCTCTTTTATATTTACTTCCAATTTTTCAGAGATTCAGCTCGGCTTTCATATTTAATCTGTTCACTTTTTACCTATTTTTATTTTTTCTTTCATTTTTCTCAGTGAAATTTATTGTTGTGAAGTGTTTTATTTGTCTGAAAAAAACCGTACTATTACACAATTTTTTGCTTTTTTATTCATTGTATAAATTCTCAGTTATTTTTATCAAAAATCTTTCAATATAATCAAGTATAAAGTTCCACGAAACTATCCAATTAATTTTTTTTTGTAATTATAATTGAGAATATAAATATGTTACATAGAAGAATGGTGGAAAAGTATCAATCATATCCTACAATTTTTATGTAACTGTAAACTTCTTTAAAGAAACTCAAGTAAGTGATGTAATTTTTTTAAAAAATGAAAAATTTAGAAAAATTAGAAACCAAATTTATTATGTTATTCTCAATAAATACTAAAATCTATAAACAATTTTAACAATTTTTAGCTCAAGTATTTTTGTTGAACTATATAATTTATTAAAAAGTTTTATATTCAACTCTAATCACTATTGTTGGTTGTATAAGATTCATGAACAAATAGAAAGGTAAATATTCAGATTTGTGCCCTCTTATTGGTATCTTATAGTCTATTAACCAATTAAACATTTCGAGGTGAGCCGTCGTCGTCGGGACATATTGAATAAGTTAAATGATGGTGACTAGATTATGTTTGAGAGAACCAAAATAAGGCATTGATAGAAGGGTATCTTCTTGTGTGAATGTTTAAATAACTTTTATCAATTGCTTAGTAAATTAAAATTTATTTAAGATTTTTTTTAGTTTCGGATTAATTTCATGTAAAAACTTATATGTTTGAAAAAATATAAAATTTTGAGCTATGGATTCTTAATTTTATGTAAATAAAAATGGTTCTTCTAAATAAATATGAAATACAATCATGGTTAAAATTCTTCAAAAAATATAAAAACCAATGAATTTATATCGAAATTTGCAGGTTTTTCTAGGAAACTTAGTATTTACAATAAATTACCTCTGCTTATATTTTGAAATGTACAATATTGTATCATAATTTATATAACAGATCATATTAAGAAAATTTTTAATTGAAATTCAAAATTTATACAAGAAAATAGGTTTAAATATTGTCAGTACATATAAAGTTTTGAGCTCATACCTAAAAAATATGAAAATTGTTTTTTTAATATTAAAATAAAAAATATTTGTATTATATATTACTTTTGCAAATATATATTCAATATAGATTGCAACATTCTAATAATCTTTTTGTTTTAAATAATATTCTTCTTTTTTAGTTATACTTTGAAGAAAAATAATATTTTTCATATTTAATATTTATATAAATATAAGAATAAAATCATAAGCAATAAAAAAATGATAATTGGTAATTACAACTCAAATTGGTTTTGTATCTAAAAGAAAGATATTTTATACATAGATTTTCTATCTTAAAAGCTTGTAGTATATAATCATTTTAACTTGATTAAAGCTTCTATCGTAAATTTATTTTGAATTGCTTTTATTCACTTTTAATTTCTTGTTTCTAAGGAACTTAAATAAGAATTTACTAAATAAATTCTAAGTTAAATTCAGAATGAATCTTCAATCTTATTCAAAAAGCAATGAAATCGATATCTTATATTTAGTAAGAAATTTAGACACAATCTATCGTTACCACCTATAAAATTTTAGTAAAATCATATTTCAGTTAAAAAATACTTAAATTTATACGAATGAGTTTTGAGGTTATTTTTTTTTGAAAATTAGTCTCAATTTGCAGGAAATATGATTCTTATACCGATTTCTGGTTTCTAAATGTATTTTCTATCTTTAAAGTATTATATTGGAATGTTTCTAGAAATACCGATCTTTACATATTAAACATTCATGCATAAAAATTTAAATATAATCACAATGTTTTTTTTCCAGATATAGTTTATTCTTTATTAAAGGTTAGCTTGGGTTGACAATACCGGTTTAAACTCTGTAATTTTTCCAAAGAATTAATGCGTAAATATATTTTTTCTTTTAAATAACTTTTGAACAAATTTTATATTAATTTATTAGTTTTTAAAAACCTTTAGAAAATTTAATAGAAAATTTATCCACGAAAAACAAAATTAATGAAAATAAAAGAAAGTTTTGAAAAATTATTTATTAAAATTATTATCGGGGGACTTCTTTTTATCAGTGATTAGGCAAGTATAAACTATTTACCCTCTTTTTAATATTCCTGGTGTTAATTCTGGAATCTTTAGTATCTTTATCTCTATGAATTTTTCATTTATTATTTTCTACATAGTTTAATATCAATGGTGATGAATACGGGTTGATAATTTTAATGTATATTATTTTAAATTATCTTTAATTCATATTAAGTACTTGAGCAGTATATTAATTAAAGTGATTTCTATTTATTTCAAATTATTTAAAGATTTTATTACGTTTAAAGTAAAATAGAGAAATGCTTAACAGTTGAAAAAATTGAATCATTAAGGGTTTTCTGATCTTTAGCATTTATTTTGTGAATTTAGGTTTTAATGAATTTTTTCTTCTTGTGTGGTAATCTTATTCTATATTTAAAAGTTATACAGGATTTTATGTGATTTATATACGACTCCTTCTGACTGATCAATAGTTGTGTGTAAATTCTGTTTATTGTAAGACTTTTAAAATTCCGTTTTGATTCCAAATGAGTGATAATGTTAAATAGAGAATCATAATTATATCGATGCATATTTCTCACTGTTATTTTCTTGTTATCTCTTTTGATTCTTTCATACCAATTTTCAGGGTTAAAGTATATTTCATATTTATTATTCATTCAAATTACATTCATTTTTATGGGTTTCTTAATTTTCTTTCTCATTTCAAAAAAAAAAATTTAGCTTAGAATTACAGTTTTCATTTCAATTGTTTTTCAGATTAAAACTTTTTTTCTGTAGGGGAGGGGGGTATTTATTTTTTCGACGTGCTCATTTGAGTTTCTTTTTTTCTAATTTTTTCGATTGAACCATCAGATTTAGAACAAAGCTACATGTTTCCTTGAAATTTCCTTTGTTTCGAACATTCTTCCATAAAATTGTTTTTTTTTTTCTGCTGTTAATAATTCATGATATCAAACATTTATTTGCTTCGACATGTCTTCGGATGTTAAGATCTGTTTTGATCTTTTACATACGACCGAATCTTTCTATTTCGAACCATCACTTCACATTCATTTCTCGATCCCATTAGTTCAACAAAATCCTTTTTTCCCCATTGCTTTACAAATCCCTTTTTATTTCGTATTTCAGATATACCTTCAAACTTTCATTAAAAATAAATTCCCCTCCCCAGTGTATCTTATCTTGTTCATAATAACATCCTGTATATGGATGCTTCTTTTCGCTATATAAAAGCACCTTGGCTTCCTACTCCGCTATATTCAAAGCAAATATTGCTCCTGAATTACTCATAATATCTGGGTTTTTTCGATGTATTTATACTTTTTTTTGGAACAAATTTGTTTCCGGATTAGGAAAATTTGTTTACATAGATTATTCTATAAAATTCTTACTTCCTATTATGGAATTTCATATCAGCACAGTTTATAGCTTACATAAAGTTTTGTTTTGAATTGTATTGTTCTAGATCAAAAAATACCAATTTTCTCAACAATTTAAAATTTATTTCGGAAATAGAATTACTTCTAGACAAAGTTAAATTATAATAATCATTACTTCTTTATACCGCATTTTATAACCAAGAAATTTTGTTTTAAATTTGTTAAGTGACATTTATAGGACTAATAAAATTAAGAATTTAAGTTTTTTTCTTAACTTGAGTTGTTAAATATTTAATATATAAATAATAATAAAAAAATAATAGGTTATTTAATATGATGTAAATTAAATGCAGTTTTATTTATAGTAAATAATTTTATATTGGGATTCCATTAGAATTCAAGTATGGCTATTGTTCGGAATTCTTTTAGTATTAATAACAGTATCAATTTCTCTGAATGGAAAAAAATCAAAAAAATCCAAAGGTATTTTATATTTAAATAAAAAATTTGATTCTATAATCTATCTAACTAGACTTTAAGCCCGCAGAAACGAACTTTCATTTACATTCATAAGATAAAAATGGCAAAAATATTCTTGGAGTTCATTATTTAAGCCATAATTCCGTAATAATCTCAATAAAAATTTTAAATCTCACCTAGTCTGCTTCTCGTATATTTTTTAGTCTTTCATATCACATTTTTAGTAGTCTTCAGACAATTCTCAATAAAATTTAGGATATTTTTCAATTAACATATTGCTATATCTTTTTTTTCCATTTAATTTCAATTTTTAGAGCTTCGGCTCGGCGTTTATGTTTACCCTGTTTACTTTCCACCTATTTTTATTCAATTGTGTTTTTTTCTCAAAGAAATTTATTCAGATAAAGAAGTTTCTTTGTCTGAAAATACTGTTCTTTAAACTATATGCTATTGGTTAATATATTTATTGCATAAATTCTCAGTTATTTTTATAAAAAATATTTTAATTTAATCAAATATATGCTCCACGAAGTTATTCAAGCAAAATTGTTTTGTGCAATTATTATGAGAATATAAATATATTGCACAGAAGAATAGTAGAAAGTAATCATCATATCCTACAATTTTTATTCCATCCTAAACTTTTTTAAATAAACTCAAGTAAGTGATGTAATTTTTTTTAAAAGTAAATACTTTAGAAAAAGTAAAAAAAATATATTTATTTTTTTCCTTCCAAATTAATACGGTCTAGAAAGGATTTTTACAATGTTTATTTCATATATTTTTTTTTGAGCAAATAGAAATTGTTTAATTGTTTTATGTTCAGTTCTACTCACTAATATTGGTTGCATAAGATTTATGAACAAATATAAAGAGACATTCTTAATTGAAGCACTCTTATTGGTGTCTTATATGCTTTTAACCAATTAAACATTTTGAGATGAGTCAGTGTCAGGACATTACAGAATTATATAAATGATATTTCGAGTTGAGTCGTCGTCGTCGGGACATTACTGAATTCTATAAGTGATTATATTTGATTTGAGTTTAATAACACTTTCTAAATTCGAATACCAAATGTTATTCAAAATAATTTTAAAATTTGAATATTTTTTTTATTTCAATTAATTATTTAAAAATTATTTTTTTTTATTAGAAAGCGAAGCGAACATATGCTTCTGCAACTCTTGGATTGTCTGGAAAAAAGTAAAGAAATATCAACTAGACGAGCAGCAATCCTCAAGGTGGAGAATAATAATAAAACCCATCTTGCACTAATAAAAGGCTTCTTAAAAGTAAAGTAAATGTTGGTAGTAGAAGTCACTAAGAAAAGTTTAGAAGAAGCTCAACTTGCAAAACTATATAACGAAATAGAAAAACGAAAACTCCATTCAAAGTTATATAATGCAAGAAAAAATGAGCTTGTGAGTGTTAGTGACTCTTCAAGATGGCTAAAGAGAGGAAATATTAGGCCACGAAATGAAGCTGTGTTCTGCTATATCCAGGATAGAAATGTATTCTGGGGAGCAGATGGTGTGTGTCAACATTGTGGGAAGTCTGGTAAGACTGTAGATCATCTAGCAACTAGATGTGAAAAAATGCTAGGCCATGACTATACCAGACGGCATAATGAAGTGGTTAGATGCCTACACTTACTTCTCTTAAATAGATATAAGTTTAAGTCCTCAAAACGAATTAGGAGTCACTCAGTTCAAGAAATTCTTGATAATGAGTATGCAGAGATAAGAGTGGACACCAGAATTAAAACTGATGTTAAAATTCGGAATAACAGACCGTACATATTTATTTTAGATAAGAAGAAGAATAAGATAACACTCATTGAAGTAGGAATCACTTCCCAAGATTCACTTCAAATAGTTGAAACGGAAAAACTTAGGAAGTATGACCTGCTAGCCAATGAGTTGGGTCTTATTTATAAGTGTAGTGTTGAGATAATCCCTTATGTGATGACCTGGGACGGTATTGTGACAAAATAGCATAAAAATAATATTAAAAGACTAGAAATACCCATGAATGTAGAGGCATACATTCAGTCTATAGTACTTAAGAAAACAGTCGAAACAATTTCCTCTGATCGACGAAGAGGACTTGAGTCAGGACTAAATGCCGAAGAAAGCCGGGAGAGAGCGTCAATGGGTGTTATTATGAGATCAGAGATGCATGAGGAACCAATACACCCCTTAAAAGAAGCGAAAAGAGAGGAAGATGGTGTTAAAATTTTAAAACCAAAAAATAAAGCAACCCTTATTTCACAAGGAGGAACCACTTTAGAGAAACCGACTAATAACATAAATGAAGAGTCGGATTTGGAAGAAGAGACAAAAGTGGTTAAAGAGGTAGAAGAAAACATATAAAAATGTTAAAAATATTTTAACCCAGAATTTTATTAAATAAAAATATGAACATCTTTTATTAGAAATATGAAATAGAAATAAAAATAATTGAGTATCAAATTTTATTTACTGAGGTTATTCTAATATATAATTTTTACTTTTTATAATAAATGGTTCTGAATAACTGTAACTTTCAATTTGGCTTTCTTCTTGTATTTCTTGAATAAAATCGCAATTGTAATTCAGATTTTCTATTTCTTGATTATTTTGATTGTTTATTTCATTTTTAAAATCTTTTATGTGTTTCTTTCTTTCTATAAAATTTTTATTCACACTCAGAAAGTTTTTATTAATTTGTCTTTTTCTTTTTTTAGAATTTGAAGATATTTTTTCTTGATTTTCAGAGGTATTTTTACAATCATTAATATTATCTAATTTGTATTTGTAAAAATCAAAACATTCTTTAACTTTGTGTATTTTAAAATCGAGTTCGTTTAATTTTATCAGTATTTCGTTATTTGTTACATTAAATTTTTGATCTAAATTTGTTTTGATTTCTTTTACCTCAGAAATTACATTTGAATATGAAATTATTAAAGTATTTAAAAAATCAGAATCCATATTTTTATGCAGAAGAAAAAAAATTTTTATTAAATTTATTTTGCATGAACAAATTCGCTATAAATTTATATCAATCAAAATCTGCATAAAAACCTAACGAACTAACATTTTTACTTTTTCTAATACCAAGTCTTCTTTCAATTGTACTCCATTTAAATCTAACAATATCAGAATAACCAAATAATGGATTGAAATTTCGATCCAACCATTTTATTGTTTCTGGATCACTAGGATATCCAGAACCATAATTATTATCTTTAAATTTCCAATTAAGTAACCGTTTATCTCTGGTGACTTTAGCCACAATACTTGCTGCTCCAACGATTCCATATTTACTGTCTGCCTTTTCTTCGATGATAAAATTTAAATTTGGAAAAATAGTTTTTAATCTTTTTTGGTGTGTCGAAACAGGACCTACGATATCCAAATAAACATTTCTAATTTTAAGATGTTCTAAGCATTTAATAATATTTATTTGTGCGATGTAGGAAATTTCATTGAGACTTTTATTTTGCATTTCAGTTGTTATATAAGACGGATGCAAAGCAAAATAAATGTGACTTAAATTATTATTTTCTTGGATTGCTTTAAAAGAGGTTTCTCTTTGTGAAGGTGTTAGTAGTTTCGAATCTTTGTACTTGATAACTTCAGATGAAACAACCGCCCCAAATACCATGTAACCTAAAACCGGACCTCTCCCTGCCTCATCTATTCCTATATCAATATAATCATCATGCTTTCGAATAACTTTATGTAAAATATTTTTTTTATCCATTTTTACTGTTTTTTTTAGAAATTATAAAATATTTTAAACAAAAAATTCTAAAAGAAGGATTCATAAATGAAATTATGTGAGAAGTGGAAATAATTTTTAATTTTTTCCTAAAAAGAAATATTTTAGTAAATTTATGTAAATTTTACATTTTTCTCTAAAATTCGGCATTTATATAAAATTTTAATAAATTTATTTCTAAAGAGAGATTTAAAATCTATAAATAAATAATTTTAAGATAGTAATTTAAATTAAATTTTGTTTGAAAATTTTCCAATAATAATATAAGTTCCTGGGTTAAATACATTCAGCAATGGTTTGTTAATAATGCTTTTAATATATCTTGAACAAATAAAAAATCTTCTAATGAAAATTCATTTATATTATTCATATTATATTCTCTCAGATTATTTAATAAATCTTTTATATTTGTAAACACGTCTGATAATAATTGTAATAAAGAAATGCATCGTTTGATTTCTTTATTTTCAACTTCAAACATAAAAAATCGAATTAATAAATCTAAAAATATATTTTCAAATTCATTAAAAAATTCTACACTTGAAATAAAATAATTTAAAGTTGATTCAAAAATAATTCTTCTAAGTTGAATATCATTTAAATTTTCTATTAAAGTTAAAAATATTTTATAAAAAATATTTAAGTTTGTTTTTGAGAGATTATTTTCAAAATTAACTTTATCATTTGCTTTCTTATTTTTTATTAAAGTATCTGTAGAAACCTCTTGATTATCCTTGTTTTCAAATTCTTTTGATAACTCCGTGTCAAAAAAATCTACAAATTTATTATTATCAATTATATCATAAAATATATCCAAGCTTTCTTTATATTCTTGGTTTTTTAATAAAATATTTACCAATTTAAATTTTAAAGAAATATTGTTTGTTTTTTTGATTGCTTTATGTAAAACAAATTCCAAAATCGCTGTTTTATTTTCTTTTTCTAATTTTTCAATGTAATCAAAATATAATTTTGGATATTTTTCAACGGTGGTTTCATATAGTTTTTCAAACTGAATTTTTTTCTCTAAAAATGAAATACATTCTTTTATAAATTCTGTTTTTCTTTTACTATTTTTAACCCAATCATAGAAAAAACTTTCTATTTCTGTAAAAGTATATAATTTTGAAATTTCATCAAAGTTCATTGTTAATATTTCTTGATTGCCAGTTATTTCCGTTTCTGATAATTTATTAACCATATTAAAGGGGAATTTAAAATAAGAAGATTTATAGACAAAGTACTCGATTAATTAGATTTATTTTAATTCTCGTAAATACCATGTGTAATATCAAGTAAAAAAAATATTTAATCATCATTTATTCCTCTTGGTTTTTGTTATAAAATCATGCTGCTTCTCATTTCCTTGACTTTATATTTTAAATAAAATTACTCTTCTATATTTATAGTCGGTGCATCATTTTCAGTCTTTTTTTTCAATTTGTTTTTTTTTGTACATAACAATAATCTAAAGATAATATACGTAGACCATAAAGAATATTTAAATATATTGTTGTATTTTTACCTACTTCCAGCTTATAGAATATATCTTACATCGTTAGACATTATCTTTGATATATAAATAAATATTTTAAGTGTCTTTAGATCATAATTTCAATATATTTTAACCAAAAAGTTATGATGAAAACCTTTAAAGTCTAACCAATATTTTTTTCACTAAATTTCTATTTTTTTTTGTTGAAAAAATTCGCAGCTACTTAAAGAAGTCACCCCTTAGGAATGACCCAAATATCCAAGAAACATTCGCATTTTCTTTTATCATTAATTCAAGTTTTCTTACTCTCGGTATTTTAAGGTTATTTGAAATATTGCAAAAGTATTCGAAATCTCATTAAATTTTCTTAAAAGTATGTCCAATTACTTTATAACATTTATTCAACCATTTTCCGAAAACAATTGAGGTTATATGGTAAATCAGCTTTCAATAATCATTCTATACTTCTAGATTTATATCGATTTTTTTTAAGATTAATACTTACGATATACAATTCTATGTCGTAGTTAAGATTTTCATCATAAGCATCAAAAGGTGTGATATGAATTTAAATTTCAAATTTTACTGTTTATTATAAGTCTGAATTAGACTCTTAAAGTTATGCTAGTATCCGTAGGAATATAATAAATTTATAATTACAATTTACAAAAAATTGTATTTTATTTAATTATCGATAGTTCATAAATAAATTTAACTGTTAATATTATTATGCAATAATCAGAATTCTTTAAATATTTTGTGAATTCAAAACCAAAAGCAAATAAAATTAATTGTTTACATTTGTATAAACTTTTATAAATTTATAAAAATGAATTTTTTCGAAAGCATAAAAATAATTTTAGAGAGATTCTCTTCAGTAAAACCAATCCATTTCTTTATAAATTTATAAAAGAATTTTCTATTTAATATAAATTTCTTTTCAAAATCATCAAAAATACTTGAGACACAATTTTATTCTACAAAACTGATCAAAATCAATCCAACTTATATGAAATTTGTGATTTTAAAAACTTTATAAACACAATCAAAATAAATCCCCATGCAAGAACATTTACCACAGAAAATAGAAGAGCAAGTTGTTTCAATATCATTAGAAGCTGCAAAAAATGAGCTTAGCGCTGTCGAGAAGGCAAAAGGATTACAGAATATTTATGGTGATAAAATCTTTCCTGTGTTTTATAAGTACTTTTCTATCTCTTTCCTAAACCACCTATCATTACCGACTAATAAATATAAAGAATCTATAACTTCATATAATACAAGATCTAATTATGTTCAGCGTAGAAAAATCGATATACAGAATGATTTGAATAACCATGGAATCCATTATGCAGCTATAAAAAGAAAAAAAGAAAATACAGTTATTAAAATAAATAATAATGTAAGAGATGAAGATGATAAAGAAAAAAAGACGGATATAACAACTTCAAAAAATAATATAGATTCTAAGAATACTAATAATGATATCAAAACATATGGAAATGAACATTCAAGTTATTCAAAGTGTTCAAAAAGCCGTAAAAAAGAAATTGAAAGGATTTTGAAAAGTAAGAAAAGGAAATGCTTAGAAGAAAAAAGTATAAAATCAGATGAATTGACAAAACTAATGATTTCTTTGGAGGCTACTGTTGTTGAAAAACCCAATTTTTTATCAAATGAAAAATTATTTGAATTGATATCATCACAATTAAAAACGAAGTATGAAATTTCAAGGAAAAAGTATAAACAAGAAAATGAAGATCCCAAAAGAATAAAAATTGTAGAACAAAGTAAAGTGGATTCTATCAATGAAGATTTGGAAAAGAATTTGAAAATTAACTTTCCTGATTTGCTCTGTGAAAATATATTTTCTTTCAAAATTCCGAATCTTTCTCTTTTGCTTCTCGAATTTTCAAATGATATCAAAGAAACCTTTAAAGTTTTGATAAATATTGATTTTGAATTTTCTAAAAAAATTATAAAAAAATATTCTTTAGATGATGAATGCCTATACAAATTCTTTCTTCAATTCAAAGATACTGACAATCTTGAGGAATATGTTGATTTAATCGATAAAAATTTTCTTTTAAAATATAATGGAACACTTAGATTTCCAATGAAATTAATACATCGAGTTTTTACAATGAATGGGAAAAATATTTCAGAAAATTTTATGGTAGAAATTTGGGATTTAATTAAGAATTTAAAGATTGGAGAAAGGTTCAAATTATATAATAGTTTAAGGATTATTGATAACGATGCTTCTGTAAATACAAGAAAATTTTTAAAAAGACTGTGTATGGATAATATTGAATTCATTTCTAAAAAATTGATAGATTTATGTGCCTCTTCACCTTTCAGTGTAATTGATGAAATATTTAAATCATTCATTACTTTCAACTCATTGATACCCTTATATATTGAGTTGATTAAATGTATGAAAGAATATTTCATTGATTTTTTTCATTTCTATATTTTAGAATTATTAAATAATTCTGATTATGAAAATTTTGAGTGTTATGATGCAAGTGAAGAAATGGATTTGTTTAGTTTGGAACGTAAAAATATTTATCAAGATATTGACAATGATTCTAGTCTTAATATTGCTGATATTAAAAAGTGTGGTGCAGAAAATGGACAGAATGAAAATATAAAGACACTTAATCAATCCAATACTAGTATTCATAAAAGTAAAAAAGTAGTTGAAAATAATGAATTCAAAAAAATATATACAAACGGAGAGTATTATCAATGGTTTACCAACTTATGTTTCTTCCTGAGAAGCTTTTCCGATTTAATCGACAGAAAATTATTCTTAGAATATTCTTCGACGATGTTAGCTCAAAAAAAATATTTATTCCTTCCATTAGTTGAGGCTCTGTTATTTAGTTACAATATAAATGAAAATAAAGGTGACACAAAATATAAACCAAATTGTGGGAGTAAAACTGAAAATTATATTGTGAGCAATTCTGAAAATAATAACGAATACATTGAAAATAAACTTGGAATATGTGTTAGTAGTGGAATTACAGATATTTTTAAGGTAAAAAAACTTTCTTTGAAGTGTAAAACCGATATGTGTAGCCGATATATAATGATTTGGAATAAAATTACAGGAGGTGATTTTTTCGAAGAGAGGATCAAAGATATATTAATGAAAAAAATTGAATTTCAAACTATAAAGTATCTTATTCCTTATGAAATAGAAATGATTACCAAATTTCTATCAGAAATCCAAATTAAAGAAATTTTATCCGGAATAAAAGAGTGTGATTCCAAAAAATATCATGAAATAAGGAACCAAATAATTTTTATTGATAATATTGAAACAAAATATTTAATAGGCCATGATTGGGTTCTTAATTTTATAAAAAAATACGAAAAATCAACAAGGGAAGACTTGAGAGTCCTGGCCAATAGTTGTTACGCAAAGCTATTGGTGAAAGAAAAAAGATTTAAAGCGGAAATTGAGGCTAATGAATCGGTAATCACGCCCAAGGGAAACACTTCCTACATTAGTGATTCCGATTCAGTTCCAGCAAAGAATTTACGAAAGAATTCTAGTTCATCAGAAGAAGGAGAACTTAGGAAGTGGGACGAGGAAGAAAATAAGCTTGCTAGAAAACCTGAAAATATAATTGCAAGGCCAGATACTCGAAAATTTGAAAGGGATAGTAAACCATATGAGCATTCTATAGGTGATAGATATAAATACAGATATCAATCTGAACAATCAACCTATAGAAGTGGTTTTGGCGATTCGAAAAGTGTATATTCAAGAAATTCGTACAGTTACAAAAGAAGATATGATGATGATTGTTATAGATATAAAAATACAAGGGGTGATGATTTTTACGGTAAAAATAGATCAGGCGATAGAAACATTTCAGATGATTCAAGTGAATATTCGTATAAAAAACGAAGATAAAATTCTAAATAAATTTCATTTGTAAATATTTATTCTAATTTCTTGCTTGAGAACAGTAAATTGTAATTCTTTGGAATTTACAATAAGATTATGGGTACATCTTATAGAATTTATTTTGATTTATACTTTCAAAAATAAATAAATAAAAACGGGGAAGTAAAAATTAAATTAAAATTTTGTTTGCTTAAAAAATTTTACTTACTTATTCTCTAGTTTATAGTATTTAAAGTAAGCATTTCAGTGATTTTTAATTTATTTGAAAAAGCATTGAATGATTCAATTTTACTTTAATTATAACATTTTATTGAAGTTTTAATTAATAAATTGGTTTCTAATATATATATCCTTCAAATTATTGATGCAAATTATATATAAAGATGTAAAAATGTATGATAATTTAGTAGAAAGAAGTTTTTTTGAAATAGTTTAGCCTAAAATATATCTTAAATATTGAAAGATATTTTAAAAAATTAATTAATACTTCAGACACTTTGTACAATTAAGCTTCTATCCGGCAATCTAGTATATTTTTAAAAAAAATTTCCACCCTCTCATAAATACGCACTTTAAGCAATAAAAAGAAGTCAAAAATCCGAGATATAATTAAATAAATATAATTTAAAGATTACAAAGACCTATAATTTTTATTATTATTATAAATTCAATATTATTTAAATTCTGAAAAAATATAACGCTGAAGATAATTTGAATGTTTCAAAAAGATAAAATCAAAATTCTATTGAATATAAGAGTCAATTGGTTGTTTTCTGATTTGACTATATTATGTAGGGCATAATTACATTTAAAGAAATATTTTATGTTGTTTGATGTGTGAAAATATTTTAAGAATATTAATTTTGGCTTTTAATTTTACTGTTTTTTCTTTCTTCAATAAATTTATTGCAAATTTGGAAAAAATCATACCAAATTAAATTTCTCTTTATTATAATATTATGAACCTCTCTCAATAAAATTAATGTACATTAGAAAGAAGCTTTACTTTGTATAAAATTCGAACCCAAACTCCACTTCAATAGTATTCTTACGAAACAAACATTTTTATGTTCATCTAAGACTAAAATAGGAATATTTCATTTAAACGCAACTAACATATCCCGATCAAATTATAAGCGCAATTATGTTCCCAATATCAGAATAGTGTTCGTAGCCTATTGATGAAGAAAAATTATATTATTTTATTATAACTCTTTAAATAATTTGATAATTGGGCGATTGTTATTACAGACTTATATTAATAAATAAATTTTTAGACTTCGACAGTATTCCACACGTTTCGTTTCATTTGTCATAGTTTATGTTTTCTATCATTTGCTTTTATAATATACTTTTGCTCGGCTATATATTCTTCAAATCTTTAAATCGCTTATACCTTTAAATGAATTTTTCTATTTGCATATAATTACAGCTAAATTAGAGTATTTCAAACATGAACAGCGGGCATATTTCAAAATGATATTTTCTTTCTAAATCCGATTCCTAACTTTTTTGATTTACTATCCTAGAGATTTTATTTCTTGAAGATTATCAATGATCATCAAATCTATGCTTCGATATGGAACAATAATCTTGCTTTATATAGTAAAATTTGTGCTTTCGATTATAATATTATCATAAGATATTTTAAATGAATTGTTTCGGAAGTGAATCGTCAATATTATATTAATCCAGAACTAAACTATAAGACTTGGTTTTTGATAAAAATAGACGCAAATAAATTCTAAAGGGGGTTTGTTACCTATGATAGTTCTATGTTATATAATACATTGGTTTTAAAACTACAACCGATGCAATTAAACTTACATGTCATTTTAAATTTTAATACCAGTATTAAATTTGCTAACAAATTTTTATAAACATTCAAACGAGAAATAATTCTTATATGTCTTTGAAACCTGTACATACATTATTTTTAAGGTAAAAAAGCACATATATACCCCATTGATTTATTATGAAAGCTGATTAGACCAAACATTGCATCTCTAAATCAAACAAATTAAATTATTTGACGTCTTTTAGTCAAATATAATAATTTACACAACTTTGTTATCATACTGATCTGTTCCCAGCTTCTTTATACAACAAAACATGTCAGTGGTGAGTTTATATCTCTCTTAGTTGATTTATTAAAAAGACAAACAGATTTACTACTATTTCTCTAGATATGAGCTTTCATGTAATTTTTGATTATTTGCTTGAATAAATAAACAAATAGGCCATTTAATAACCAATTAATTGCATAAAATCCAAAGTAAAAATTTCGTTCAAATAATTTAAATCTGTACAAAATTTGTTTAATTAAGTTTGATTTTAAATATATTTCTTATCTAAGTAAGACTTTCTTCATAGTCAGAAATTAAAAATGAAAAATATATGTCTATTTCGTATTATACTGAGTTCATATTTCTTACAGCTTCGAAATGTGCTAAAAATCATTGTTTAATATAGATAAATTTAAATTATATGAACTTAAATGAGTAATTAAGATATTTGTGGACAGTTGTAAATATCAATTTTTGATATCATAAATACAATTTCTTTTAGTTATTTTCTAATTTGTTAGCCAGAAAAGGTATTTAATGCTGTAAAATTGGAGGAAAAATTATATTTAGTATCATATCATGTCCTGCTTTAACATCTTGGGTCTCATTTTAAACCATAATTATAAAGTTTAATTTTTTTACAATTATTCATAAACACAAGTCGAAGACAATAAAAAGAAATAGAATTTTTACGAGGTTTGATTAATCAAAAATACATTTTAATTTTCATATCAAATTTTTTATAATCCTAAATTTTAAAATATTTTTTTGCAATTAAAGTTATAGGAAAATTACCTTTTCAACCTTAAATTAATTTTAATAAATTGTTATTACGATGTTCTTTCCACGATATTTCTTTTAGTATTTATTTTTTTTATATTTTGGTATGAAATGTCACTACAAAATTTTACTTATAAGTATTAATTTCTAGTTTTTCTGGGCTTTATTTTATGTCTTGTCTTGTTTTCACATATATTCGCTGGTTTTATAATAGGTAAGATTCCGATATTATTGATATATAATTAAATCACATATCCTCGTTATGTTAGATTGATGAGGTTTAATAAATTGCTAACTATTAATTACCATATGTTTACAATAATATTATTAGTATAAATTCCATCTATAGATATAAATACATTTTACACAATTTTTTTTTTTTATTTTTATAAAGAGTTATATCTGTCCCAGAACATTTTTAGGGGGAATATGTAATCATAAAATGTACCTTTCTAAGACAAGTGATTTAAATACACCATGTTTATATTTTTGTTAACCTTTAAAAGCATTTGACAATCTCTTATTATACTATCTTAGGGTTTTTTCAGTTTTTACCCAGATGTTTTTAGAATCCGCTTATATTACAAAAAAAACAGGAAGTTTCCTATTATTTCGATTTAGATATTCGAGTTTGGACAAAGTTCTACTAGCGAATATTTATTTGAAATAAATCGTTGGCAAAATTTTTTACTCTCTTACAAATAATTGCAAATAAAAGCTTAATCAAAATCTAGTGGTGTTTAAATCTAATAAATAAAGTAAACATGAAGGAGTTAATTTATATTTTTTTACCAGTTAAACCCTATCACTTTTATTAAGCTGAATAACATAGAATTTCTAATACATTTTGTATTTTTTAAGGTTTGCAGTCTAAATTTAGTTATTTTGCGGTATTTAGGTTCCTTTTATACTTTATTCCAATTTTATTCTGATAATGAAATCGTTTTTTTCCTATTTTGGATATAAAATTTTATATTTAAAGTTTGATGATTATTTTTCGCTTTCCTTTATGCCCCTCATGTTCATTACGCCCCGCCTATTATTTCCTAAACACTCCACTTTTATTTTCAATTATTTAGACCCCGTTATATTCTTATACTTCTTGTTACCCCTCATATTTTCTATTTATTCATCTTATGAGCCCCTGGACTAAAACATGAAGTATTTTTTTAAAATATAATTGAAGTCAAAGAAAAAAAGGCTTTTAAACTAATGATTATATTTTTTCCTCTAAAAATATTTATCGTTGGAATTTTAAAAATAAAACCATTTCCTTTTATGTTAGCATTTCTTATTTTAAAAATAACACATAGTTTTAAAAAAAAGAAAAGAAAGATCAAATCCTTTATTACGCTTTTCTAAACAGTTCTTTTTTCGGCATTAACGTTTTCTAATTCTATCATATTACCAATAAAAATATTTGTTACTGTAAAGACAGAATCATCATAAAAATAATCAAACGGTGTGCGTTTAGTCTTTGTATTTATACGTAAATCTTTTTTTATCAAAACCATATTACGATTAAAGAGATTTCTTATTATTTTATTTGAATCTTTACTTTCTATGATTCTTTTTTGATATTTTTCAAAATGTTTACTTACTTCTGTATCATTTTCTATATTCTTATCAATCTCAGAAGCAGTAGTTGTTGAGGTTTAAGAAAGATATCGAGAATCATCTACTTCGTTATAAATTTCAGGCGGAATCTCTAAATTCTGATGTGTATATTTATCATGGTTATTTGAAGTTAATACCCCAGAACTAATTCTGTCGAAAAATACTAAATCATCATATATTTCCTAAATCATTATACTACCAGAAAGAGGATTATTAAATCTAAGTTGATCGAAGAAGAGGTGAAATTGTGATTCATTTGAGGCCCTATGTATTGTTCTATTACAAGCCTATATAGCATCACTATAAAAATCAATCCACCTGTTCGAACCAGGAAGATATAACTTTTTTTTGCCAAGCATCTTTATATTGTTCGATTCATCCATAAAACTCGTACCCGGGCTTTTGTATTACGTAGTTTCCATGCATAATTTGAATCTTAAGTGTAGTTAAGTATATTTCCAGCTATTCATTTTTAAATTATTTTCCATTACCAGATTAAATAGCTATTGTAATACCGAAATTTTCAAATATAAATTTAAATAAATCTCTTACAAACTGTGAAGTCTTGTGTATTATCTTAAAACTCCAGAGATGCTTTTTATAAGTGTAGATTAAGTTTAAAATTTAACAATACTCATTATTTTGATCAGCGTATCTTCTATGATCTACAAAAAAATCATGTTTTTTGTAATATTGTTTATATAAATTAGCTGGTTTTTTTACAAAATTTAATCTACTACATGCTTCATATGCTTTTAAACATTGACGTAAGTCTGTCTTGGGAATTCCATGGTATTTTTGTAGAATCAAAGGAATAATTTTATTAATTCAAACAATGTGGTACAGAAAGTTCTGTCTCGGTTATATATTTAATCGACCCAGTTCAACCTCAAAAACAACCTTCGGAATTTATTCGCGACCTTTGAAGCAAAGATCATATCCAAGCATTATAAATTGATTTAACCTCCTTCTAAAAGTCTTTTAGCTTGTTGGTGTAATTTCTAGATACTATCCGGTCTTCAAAAATATCGTTTTCTTCCTTGTTTTGGCAAATTAAAATTCTTGGCATTCTGTCTACAATATTTTTTGCTATTAGTAAAATAAAAAGTATAAAAAGTGAATGAAGAATTTTATAATTCTTAAAAATTTATTCATTCCTAAGAGTTATTTGCTCGAAATTTTCTCCCTTATAACAAGTAGTTGCACTTTAAAACGTTTATTCAATCTATAATATCAAACAATAGCAAGCCGTAAAGTTTTACATTGAGATTATTTGAATATATATTGCCTGTTGATCGTTTGAATTTAAGGACAAAAACTCGGCCGTATAATATGGAAATCACACTGGAACAATAGATGGCGGAGTAAATACGAAATAACCCGGAAAATATAGCATAGGAAATCAAATACAAATAACATATGTCCACTATGAATAAATGGGATTATTAATATATAAAGGCGTACTGGAAATAAAGAGGTGCTTTATGGACCATGACATTAAATATTCTAGGAAGTGAATCGCAATATACATAAATTAAACTTAAATTTTCTCTCTAATTATTTATTTTAATATGTTTGATATCTGTTGCAAATAACCATAGAATAGCCGGTTAACCTAGGTTTTATTTCGAAATTTTTTACTGAATATTAAACCAAAATTTATATGAATAGTTCATCTACAATAAATATCGTATAGAATACTTTGAAATATTAACCTCCAAGTAAGTGAAAATAAATTCAATTTAGAGTTATAGCTGAAAAAGAATATTTTAGCTTCTTTGATATCTCATTCCCATCTTATTATTTGCCATGGTATATGCATCCTCTTCTTTCCTAGTTATTTTTATAAAATCATATTCTTTCACATTGTTTTTTTAATAACAAACATTTTTAAGCAGTTAATGTTATAAAACTATTTTTATTTCTATTTAAATAATTATAAATTTTTTTATCTAGTAGTTAGAATATAACATTTGTACAATGCATCTTTTTATAATATCTTTACAATTTCGTTTTTATTCATTCATCATATCAATAAATTTCTCGAAATTTTTATAGGAACATCCTTCGAACGTTTGATCTCTGATTTTATAATTTTGTTTTTGAAGCTAAATAAATTATACTAGATCAGTAAATGCTCTCAAGATGAGATTACAATTTTTTAAGGGTATGCTTCATATAGTCTGGTGGTTATATAAAAGAGCAATCGATATTATTTCTTATCTAATAGGATTAAACTTATTAAATTTTACCTAGGTATTTTTTTTCTAAATATTTTGTCTGATTTAGTTTTTCTACGACAATAACTTATAGAGTATAATTTGTAGTTAAAATAAAATTTATTATCGGAATTTAAAAATCAATTCTGTCCTAAATTGGCATAATTATTAGGATATAATGAGTTAAAATTGCTTCAACAGCGAAATACAAGAAAAACTGAATAAGTATGTAAGAAGAATTGTCTTGTGAATTCTTCATAAACATATTTAAGAGGCAAAATATATATTAAGTATATTCTTTGATTCGAGCAAAAAATATAGTCATACCAATGTATTTTCATTCGTTTTATATCCCAAGGTGGAGATAAGAAACCCGAATTAAAAGAATTTCTGCTTGGTAATAAGTCAATAGAAATTTTTGAAGATCTTAGTTTTGATTAGAGTGAAGTATAAATCAAGCTGGATCCATAAACCGACTCCTTATAACACGGAGGTTAACAAATTAAAACAAGCAAATGCGAAAACCTCATTTGTTGATCCTTGACACCGATAGGTAAAATAAGACTGCAATAAGTAAGTAAGTATTGACACTACACGTATTGAATCGACTAAATTTGAGAATACAGATGGTTACAGATAAAGTACACATATGTGATGGTTTAGTAAAGAGATTAAATCTTGAATGATGATGTGAAATAAATTTCTTGCATTTAATATCGTGCGGCAAAGTCTCTCTAGTTCTGCTACCAGTTTATCTATACTTCTTTCAACAACTGTCCTGTTGAGATTCCTCTACTATCTTCTATTACTCTAAATTATTTCTAATTTCACATTCTTTCGAAAAAATTAGCAGTATATTTACAACACGGATAATTTGTAGCCGATCGCTTTTTGTTGATCTCAAATCATATGTTGTTTAGAAATCTTTCTATTCCCTTATTCATCTGTCTAATTTTTGTTCATCTTTGGCAACAGGGTTTATATCATCAATAAACAAAAAATTATTGGTAAGAGTGATAAAACCTTCGTTTATATTGTCACTTTAGTAAATTTTTTTATTCACTTTAGACTTTATAGATCAATACACAAAACAGACACCAAAGGTGACAGATTATTTTTCCGAACAATCCTTTTATTAATCTTGCTCATAATTTTTTCAGGCCCCACTGATATATCAATTTTCTATTTTGATACAATTACCTTAATAAATTTTAGGATCCAATCAGATAAATAAAAAGTTTTCGACTCATTGAAACAAATAAGTAGGATCAATTGAATTATAAGTTTTTATGACTTCAATCCACATTTCCTTAAGATTATGCTCGTATTCTTTAAGGTGCAACAATCAATAAAACCAGTTCATTCGCTTCTTGCACCCTCTAACCGCTCCTAACTGATTATCTGAAACTTAATCTCGTCTTTTCACCTCAAGCTGCACCACCAGCGTAACACATTTTCTTGTCAGCTTATACAAGTTTGCCTTACGGGTAATTAGCCTGTAACCAGAACCAGTCTTTGGTGTAATTTTGGCATAAGATAAGTAAGTCCACAATAATACCATTCGGCTGTGGCGTACCTTCTAAACATATAACTTTCACAATATCATAAAGTTATTTGTGAAGAATCGTACGTTTCTTGATGTGGTAATTGCAAGCACCATAAATTCCAGCGACTTTTCGGTTGGGCATTCAGTTGATAACATTTACAAACTCTTCAAGGAAGGCAATGTGATCTGATGAGTACAGGCACGACTGATATCAAGTAGTCATTATACGTAACATATTTATCATTTTTATTCCACATTGAGTTCAAAATTTCATAATTTTGTCATATTGATCACATTCTCGGATTCAAAGCGCCCAAAGCAACCTCCATAAAATCGACCTCGAAATATCTCAAACATACGATTCTCTTTTTGGAATTGCTTCTTACTTTCAAACATCGAAATTTTTTTGTGCAGACATATTAAAAGGCATTGTTCTTAACTAAAACCTTAGAACGATCAGTTAAATTGCTAAAGTTTCAATTAAACATTTGCAGGATTTTCTTAAGGTTTTAAGCTTCTATAGTGAAGATCTTTTCCGATTTTCAGGCCTTCTAAAGAAGCTCTTTGGTGTGTAATAGCTTAGAAATTTTACTCTCTATATTTTCCTTCCAACCGAATCTAGCAATATTTTTGCGTGTTACCTCGTCATAGCATTCCTGGGCCGCCTGGAGAATTCGAGCTGCATCATTAACATTATTAGACAGAGGATAGTTACATAATTCCTCGTGATCTGATTAATGAGGTGCAAAACTTTTTCCATCAACCAATTTACTTGAGTTTTCTAGTTGAGCCACTACATCTCCAATTTCCTCCTACGTGAGTTCCTTGGTTTTACACAATAACTTTTTTCTGGTTAATTATAGTGTATTATAAGTTAAAGAACATGGCTCGGTGAGAAAAATTGCGATTCTACGTCCCACTTCATTCTCTTCTTGCCTTGTTTTCATTTCTGCCTTATTTAGTGTTATATTTTTTAACATATCGATCTAATGGGCAGCTAAATTTCTCATTATTGTACCTCCAAATTACAGGCAGCCATTATTAGCCTTATTTCAAATATATTTTGATACTTCTATAATACCAGATATAAGAAATGACTGCTCTGTATCCGTGACAGATTCAAGCATCGAATGCAATAAAATCATTCGGTTTCGTTCTGGAATGGAAGCTGTATTAAGGTTTTTCGTGATATTAAATGGTTTCTTGCAGACGAATCGGAACGGGAAGACGAGGATATGGTGTCAAGCGAGTAGACTGGCAAGTATTGCTCGATCTATTGGGTGTTATTGTGGATGCTTTTCTGGATGGGCCTCCTGGTGATTGTTTCTACATCTAAATCTCACACTTTTTTCTCTCTTATACTAGTTTCCAAGTTTTCAGCCTTTCTTGGTTCATTTTTTATATTTTTGCTGTCAGGTTTTTTTTTCTAATTATTTTTTTATTAATTTAAAATAACGAATAGTATTTTAAGATTTTTCTTTTTTTAATTAAAAAAAAACTTGCCCTGAAAATGAATCTTAAATATTAATGATTATATTTAATTACATAGCAACTGGAACCAGAAAGCATCCAAAGAAAGATAAAAATTCTATTTCTATTGCACAAGCTTCAGAAAATCTAAAGTATGAGTGGTATATTTACACTCTATGGCACTATATATTAAAGGCCATAAGTCCCTATCACTTAGAATTCGAAATCATAATGAAGTGAATTCTTTTGCTCTGTTTTATGGCAAAAAATATATAGCAAAGATTTTATCTGATAAAAATCTTAGAACTAATACGATTCCTAGATTGATATTTAAGATAAATGAAAGCGATCAAAATATTTTTGAAAATGATAATAGAGCGATTTACCTGCTCTGTTTCACTGAAATTCATAGTATATTATTGGAACAGAAGACAAAATTGTTTTATAGTGAATCCGATTCGCTTACCAATCTATTTTAGGACAAAATATTTGATTTTTTAGATAATTTTGCTATTTCGAATCTGAATGAGATGGAAAAGAACGTACATAATAAAATATTCCAAGAAATAGAGTATTCATTGCAAAGACTTTCTATCTCAAACAGAAATTTGGAATTCACAGAATTGTTTATTTCAAAATTGCAAGAATATGATACCGATGAAGTTTCAATCATCATTACATATATATATAATAAATTGATTAAAATCCTATACAGGATATTGAATCATTCCGATGATTATAAAAATATCAGAATTTTCTTAGAGAAAAAGAATAGTGATCTATTGTCATATGATCGAGATTTAACTGGTAATACAATTTTTAAGAAAACAATATTTGATGCAAAATTTTTAGAAAACGGTAATGACGAAAAAATAATTCAAACCCAAATTATGTCTTCGATCATAAATAGTTATAAGTTTCTATCGAATAATATGAGTCCACCTGATTTTAAAAAATCGAATAACTACAGGGTTTTCTTTAAAGGACTTGAAACCTGCAATTTATTTGAGCTTAATCCCAATGAGTCAATTGAGTATGGTAAAAAAGGTTTTATAGATTTTCTTAAGTCCAATAAAATAAAAAAATTTAAAATCAGAAAGAAATTATTCAAAAAACAAAAATGTACTTGGTATTAAACTGTAAAAATGAGATAAGTGGATTTTCTGTGATTTTTTTAGCTTTTTTAAAAAAATTAAAATCAGATCTTCCTATGATCAATTTGAAATTTTGAAAAGCTTAAAAAATATAAATTTTTTCGAAAAAATTTTTAAAAAAAATCGTTCTACAACCTTTGAGCATTTTTATTTAATTTTTGAAATATTTTCTGAGCTTTTAAAAGTAATAGATAGAAATTTCGATTTTAATTATGATGTGCATTTAGTATTTGAGGATCTTGCAAGAATAGATCTGAGGGATGTGATTAAAGAGCATTATAATACACATCTAGCTTCTAAAGCAGGAAGTTCTTCTCGTTTTACTACTTGCGAAACAAGAATATTTGATATTGAAACGAGGTTAATATCGATGTTTGTAATGGTTTTCCGTGATTTATTGGATCATATTTTTTGCGACAAATCTCCAAAAATTTCTAAAAATATAGAAAATTTTAATGACGAAATTTCTTTGGAAGATTCGCTTAAGGCGATTGTTCTTGATCTATTTTAATAAAATAAGATGCCTTTATGTTAAAATTAATTTATTTTTATTCTAAATTTATTTTATTTTTTCGATTTTCTGTTTACATGATTAGTGGCTTACATATATTGAAAAAATGTTTATATGAATTCATTCTAATAATACATCTTTATAAAACATTTATTTTTATGAGACAATAAATTAATAATCGATTATTTTTTTGTTTAATAATCACCCGTTTGAATCTATTTCATTCAATTATTTATGCTTGATATTTTTTTAAAAACCAAAACTTTTTTTGATCATTCTGTCTCATCAAAAAGCATCGGTGTTTTTTGGTTCGATTTACAACATAATCTTTCCTACTCTTGCATGTACAAACAATATAATATTTTCATGTTGCATTTATTTTCGAATTGAAGTCCTAGCTTGTTTTTTTAAACATAAATTAGCATATTTATGAGTTTAATTCTCTTATCGTTGCTAAAAAAAACTTTTCTATTTTTATAAATTTATCAAATATATCTAGATTCATAAAGAACCCTTGTAATCTTATATGATACATTTTTTAATGAAGATTATACCATTCTGTTTGAACGCTAAATAACTATTAGACACTATATTTTCGAATAAAAGAATATTTATTCAGTAGAAGTTTTACTTTTTAAGTTTATCGATTTAAATATTTCAAGAAAAGCCTCGATAAGTAATCTGTATTTCAATTTTTTTTATAATATTGTATTTATTATCTATAATATCGATATTTAGTTTGAAATTCCTAAGTTTAATATCCATTATATTAAGTATCTATGTTTTTTCTGATATTGTATTAGAAAGAATTCTTGAAAAAACAACTTACCTTGTTGTGAGAAATTGAATTTGTACTTATCTAAAAGATTGAGAGTTATTGGAAAACCATACCTGTTTTTAGTATAGCCATCTCAGAAGCATGTCTTTATTTTGATTTATCAAGTGAAAGCAGATTTCTCGGAATTTCTACTTTATTTGTATCAAAATTTTTATAAGTGAATACATTTTTTCTAAGAATATATTCGAAAAATTGTATATGTAGTGGCGATATTAATTTTTTTTATAATTCGAAAGAGTATAGAAGATATAAAATCTCTTTTGTTGTAATTGTTAAAAAATTGAAATGTAAATTCGAAATTTCTTTTGTAATGATGAAATAAGATCAATATTTTTCAGTTTTTTAAAAATTATTTTCATTTAATTTTTACTGTAATAATATTATATTAAATATATAATCTAGAATTTTGATCTAACAAAAACTTGGTTTTTTTATTTTAAAATCCCAAGACTTTTTTTGCCTATGAATAGAAAATCCATACACTTTTCGCTATTAAGACCGTGTAAGTCATTTGAAAAATTTTATTTACAAAATCAATATATCCTGTACCATAAATAAAGTATACATTGTTATAGAATATTATTGTTCTATTCCATTAATCTAAAATATGCTATTTTTTGTCGAATTATTTTATCTAATACTTAATCATCCGTAAATAACAGCTTCTATATTTTTACATTATATTCCGTTAACAGAATTGTTTAAGAATATTAAGCCTCTAGTTGGTCTTTCTAACAAATTTTTGTTTAAATCCATCTAATTTCGCCTGAGTTTTGTCAAATGGCTGTAAACCCGAGCCTTCATATACTATAAATATTTTTCGCCAAAAGAAGCATCTTTAATTGACATCTCATTTAAATGATTAATTTTTTTCAAATAAATATTTTGTTTATTCATTTCATTTACGTTAAAATCTATGTGGTTTCGAAAGAGTTGGTAATGTTTAATAAATTAAGCATTTATTAAAAATGAAGTATTTTTTTGCCTTTATTCTCTTTTATTATATTTTTTCACAGTTTTAATCGGATAAATAAAATTTACATAGATTTTTTTAAAAACATTTTTTTGTAAAATTATTCCTTAGAATTTGTGGTATTAGGAATGTTCCAAATACTTAAGCTGTTTTTCTTTCTAATGTAGTTGTTTTATTGAGATATACATATTCTAAGAGGATATCGCTCTTATGTTTAGTTTATTTCAAAATAAACATTAAAAATTAAAGATTATGCAGCTTTCGTAAAATATTTATATTTTATGCAATGCATCATATTCTCTCATTAAAAAAATATTTCTCGCTTTTTTTGTTGTTGAAAGTCCCATATCTTTTCGATATATTTTTAAACCGATCATTATTTTGATTTATATCAAAAGCTTTTGTATTCTACTTATTAGTAAAAATATTTAAGTCTAAGATATCATATTTTTTTATCTGAATCTAATGCTGCTTTTATTTCCGAATCGGAAAGTAAACTGCCGATAAAAGCACCTCGACATATTACTATTCTCAAGCGAGAAATATGCTATTTTTTTGAAGTTCTTTTAAAAGATAAAGGTTTTGACAATTAAATCCCAAATGTCATTTCTCGGGCTTTTTTCAAATATAATTCCAAAAGTCATAGTTATGCTCTTGAATAGTAATAGAAACCATAATTTGATTTTTATCAAATATTATTTATAAATCCGTTAAAATGATGTTTTATGCACTAACTTGGATGTTCCCTGGCAATCAAGATTTATATTTGCTAATATTAAAACTTATATGGCTTGTATATTTATCTGTAATAGCTGTAATTAGGGTTCAGTTTTTTAATTAATTTTTAATATGACAAATTTAAAACGTTATAATAGTTTATTTAACAAAATATTTCTTTGAAATTAAGTCCTGGCCGATTAAATTTATACCTTTCGGCCTAAATTAAACCGAAGCAGATTGTTTTTCAACTCTGAGTCCTTGGGGAACTATTTATTTTATTTAAATGCATTTATACTTATTCTTTACATAATTAGAACAAAAGATTACTTCCTATTATTTCCTTTGAATAAATATAGATTTATTTTCATGTGTTTTTATTGAAACTTAGCTTGTATTTTGAGATACACAAGGTTCCTTGTATTCTCAGATACCATTTAAATCTAAATATTCTCTATTTATAATATACAAAGTAATGATATTCGTGAATTAAATAGACTTATAACTTTACAATCGCTGTTCATACGTATTGAATGACCTTTCCAGTGATAATTTTCCTCGGGATTGTCTTTCCGATTGATTTATGGTTTGGTCTTGCGCATAGAATATTGGCAGTATACAATTTTTGCAATAAATTCTAGTTTATTCTTCTTTGCTTGGTTTTCTATTCTATATATCATTTATTATTTCTTTTAGAGATTAAGAAAAACCGCTTGAAAATTTTCTATATAACTACAAAATTTATTTTTCGGTTTATTTAAAGTACTTTTCGGAACCATATATGCGTTGCTAAAACATTTGAGGATTGTTTTTAGTCCGATTCTACAAATAAATGCATCAAACCAAATATAAATGATTAGTTTTGATCTGAAATTGTTTTTTTTCTGAATTCTTTTGATATTTTTGAGTATTTAACCCAAAATTTCCTATAAAAGTTTGGTGGTATGGCGAGAAAAATGAAATTGAAACACATAGACGGATTTCATAGTTATTTTATTTGTTAAAAAACGTGTATTTAGAACTTAGGTCAAATTAAAGAAATATGAAAATTAGGTTTTTCACATTCCTAAGTATATAATGTCGGTTTTACTACCATATAAATACTTTTAGCAATTTTTTTGCCTAAAGGTTTTTATTTGTAATTTGAAAAATATTTTGGAAGTAAACTCAACAATCCCAAGATTTGATTATTTGTTATTCTAAAAAAAAAATAAAAATAAAAAAATTAAATATATTATTTTATCGTTTAAAGGTAACAATATTGCGTTTCTTACGAGGTTTTTTATCTTCATTCGTTATTAATTTATTTTTTTCTTTTAATATTCTATCATCATTCTTTAAATTAGTATTTTCTTCTAATTTTGTTTTAAAATCTACTGTATCTTTTAAAATATGTTCTATGGCTTTTATATTTTCATCTAGAATTGCTATCATTTTCATATGCGTTCTATTACAAAAATAGTTGTTCTTAATGTTGTTCTTTAATAATTCGGTATGTAGATCCGATAACTTTTTTATTTCTTCTTTTAAAAGCACATTTTTCGAAGCCAACTCTTTGTTTTTTTCTTCCATTTATGCGTAGAATTCATTTTTTTTTAAAACTTTAAAAGCTTTAAGCAATCTATATTTAATAAAGTTTATGGCTTTTCAATAATTCTAAAAATTCAATTTCTTCAAAAAATGATATTTTTTTGACTGTGTTATGGGAAGCATTGGTTCGCGCGTAAGATTTAAATTTATTATTTTTTTTTCAAATAAATTTATACCTAAATTTGTTCCGTGTTTATGTATGAAAGCTGTCAAAAGAGAAATAATACATAGCAGAAATCCTGCATAAATATATTAAATCATATAGAAAAGGTTTGTAAATTCAATATAATATAGATTAAATAAGGCTCTGTTTCCAAAAAAATATAAAATCAAAATGTAAAAACATTTTATGAAAAAATTAAACTTAACATTTGGATATGCGACGAAATATGAGCTATTATTGCAAAATTTCATAGAGTCTTACCGCAATAATAGAGAATAAATAAAATATTTAAGAAAATTTTAAGTAGTGAAATAATATCACCCCAAAATCATCTTAAATGATTGATAATTTTCGAACGATAATTTTTTTCAACTCCTACTGTTCGATTCATTTCAGTATTTTTTCGTTTTTTCCTCTTCTAAATTTTTTATTTTTTCAATTTCTTAAATTGTTTAATACTTTTGTACATTTTAGTTTAAACGTAATGTTTTTTTTCAGATTTTTTTATAGATAGAGGGTAAAAAAACTATTTTACAGCTTCAATTTTAATTTATTAAATATATTTTTTTTAACTACAAATATTCATGAAAACCAAAAAAAAGACATTTTTTTTATTTGAACAAATCTGACATCTTATTTTTTTCTGCATTTATGCTTTCTGTTTTAAATCTATGAAAACCCATATATCTATGAAATCGTTTTCCTCCATACCATCTATTTTTTTCATCAATCATTTCGATTACAGACTGAAGTTGTAAATCATCTACAGGGTATGATAATTTACCTTTATTATACAATTTTATAACTCGGTTTCAATCTGAAGTCCGATATCTGGTCTAACTATATGTAACCTCAAAAATCTTTTAAAAGTTGATGTATTCATGATATTTGATAGTGTCATAAATTTTAAATTCATCAAATGACTGTGATTTACAAAAAGTGATTTTTTTTAAAAAATATTGTTCTAACAAATAAAGTTTTTGGTTTTTTTACACCATTAAAACCGTTTTACATTATTTATAACCAATTTGATATTAAAGTAAATTTAAACTGTCAAGCATAGAGTTAAACGAACTAGACCATCAGTATCAATGATCTAAGTAATATGCTCCAGTCGTTAATTTTTTTGTTTCAAAATTTTAAAATACTGTTTACAGAAGTTCTACACCCTATATATATTTTATAGTTCATTCTTTAAAATTTTTCAAATATTTTTATATTATGATGATCACATGAGATGATCTGAAGTGTCATTATAAGTAAATACCATAAAAGGACCGCGAGAAGCTCCAAATATTAGTTAGAATAGAAGCATATTTTTCCTTAATAATACCCAAAAAAACAGCCTAAACCATATTTTTGATCTACGAAAGCCTTTAGCGTCAGACCAAGTACGGATAAAAGCGGGAGAAAGGTATCACATGATCATAAAGAAGAAATAAAAAGACACTTTCGGCTCATATAATATTCATAGATAAAAATGTGGAAGAAGGTTTTAAGCAAACAAGCACCAAAGTATGTATTAAATGCCTGAAAGCAAAGCATTCGCCAAAAAAGTGGAAAAGCAATTAAATATAAAGAACGGTCAAGTAATTTGAGCAAATAAGTTGAATAGTTAAGAAAAACGAGCAATAAAAATACCACAGCATTAAATAAATTTAATTGAATGTTATTAAATCTAGACATGGGTAGAAAGGATAATGTTGGCAGCAAGTACAAAAAAATAATAAAATAAAAGCGGCGAACGATGCTGATGGGGTGAATAAAAGTGAGGATATGTTACAAAACTGTGAGCAACACCTACGGGCAAATTCCTTACCTTCCTCCTCTTACCCAACAACCACACATCCACCACCAAGCCAAACATGCAGTAACATGCAAAATAGTGGACTTGACACCTTAGCTTTGCCTTATACACCACTTCCCTCTTCAGTTTAAGTCTTTGCGTGCGAGCCATCGTACGACATGACAAACCTTGTACTCTGGCTATTCCAAAAGGTAACAGGCTAATGACATCGCGGAAGATATTAGATTCCGTAACAGCTGACTCGAAGGAATAGTCTCGAATTGTTTTTTTGCCGAACAGACAAGGTTGAAAGAATGCCAAGAAATGGCTGGACAGAACTTCAATTGTTCCATAATAAGAAATTCGGTTGCGCTGTAACACTCGAATTGTTAAAAAATAAGTACAATGTGAGATGGTAGAAGAATCAAAATCAGAACAGGATAGAGAGCGACGTGGAATCGTATCTTTTCTAACGCTACATGCCCCTTAACCGACACAACTGAATACATATACCTGTGAGATAAATTTTTGAGTAAAATCAAACAAATCTCGGAAAAGGAAATTGGAAAAGTGATGGTCCGAACTAGAAAACATCCAAATGAATTGGTTGATAGTGAAGTTTTGGACCTTGTTAATCGAATTATCGGTGAGTATGCTGATTCTCATGTGATATTGACGATAACTGACGTGACACGGATAATCCAGGCAGCGCATGTATTCTATGACGAGCAAAACGTAAATAGAAGCCTAGATCCGCTTGGAAGGAAAATATAGAAAGTAAAATTTCTAAGTTATTACTTTCCAAAGATATCCTCGAGAAAGCTCGTAAGCAGAAAAAGCTTTCCTTTTCGGAAACGAAAAACCTCAAGAAAATCATGCGAGAATTTAATTTTAACTTGAGCAGTGTAACTGATCTTTCTGAAGCCAAAGTTAAAAAGAACGGGTCGTTGAATGTTTACGAGAAAAAAATTATGATGCATGAAAGTAAGAAGCAATTCCGAAAAGAGAATCGTATGTTTGAGGTTTTCCAAAGTCGATTTTATCGAGAGTTAACTGAGCGTGTGGAATCCGAGCATGTGGTCAGTCGTGATGAAATTGTGAGTTTTTGGTCTACAATGTGGAACAAAAACGATGACACAGTCACGTATGATGATTATTTGATACAAATGGAATCAAATAATCATCCGACCATGTTTCCTTCACTTGATCAATTTTCAAGTATCATTAATTGGCTTCCCAATTGGAAAGCTGCTAGAAATGATGGCATTCACGATTTTTTCATTAAGAAACTTACAAATCTTCACAAATATCTTTATGATATTGCGAAAGCAGTATGTTTAGAAGTAACACTTCAAGCGGATTGGTTCTCCTCGGGCTTACGTATTTGATACCAAAAGAATTTGGTAATGAGGCTCTGACTATAGGCCAATCACTTTTATGTCAAACCTCTATAATTTAACGATAAAGTGTGCAACGAAAGTCGTTCAACTTGAAGTGTAAAGGCGAGGATTGCTTTCAGAGAATCAATTAGGGGCGGTAAGAGGTGTGTAAGGAGCAAAAGAGCAGGCCCTACTGAATATTGCTTTAAATATTGAGTATGGAAACAATCTTTAGGCAACATGGATAATTTTAAAAAGGCTTATGATTCAATAGATCATTCTTATTTAACTCAATGCATTGAAAACCTTAATTTACCTGATTGGATCCTGAAATTTATTAAGGTAATTATATCGAAATGGAAAATCAATATTTTAGTAGGGCCTTAAAAAATCATGAGCAAGAAGATTGAGAGAGGGATTCTGCAATGAGATAGTTTGTCACCATTGTTGTTTGTGTTAGGTATGGATCATTTAAGCCGAATGCTTAATGAAAAATACACAAAAGTGAAAATACATAACGATGCATATACTCTATCTATCGATCTTATCTGGTCATTAATAATCTTAGGAATTTTGCACTTGATAGCTATACATTAGAAGCTATGACAGATAAGGAAAAACAATTTGAAGATAATTTGATTAGAAATAACAAAAATACAGCGACAAATGATAACTGTTGTTAAGATAATGCTACTCTTCTTAAGACATACGTGTTTATAAATATTTAGGAATAATAGAAGATAGCAAAAGTAATCGAACACGAAACTCATTTGATGAAGTACAGAGCAAACTGATAGCAAGAGTAGAGAGACTTTGTCGCACAAGATTAACCTCAAAATATTTATTTTATGCAAGCAATCAACTATCACATAGGAGTACTTCGACTTGAACCGGCTGACTTCTCTAAGTTAGATGATGCAGTGCGTGCGGTGTTGGTGAAGAATAAGATACATCTCCGCCCAGGATGTAAAGAGCGTCTATACCTTCCTAGAACAGAACTTGGAAGAGGCCTACATAGTGTTGAGTTGCGAAGCGAACATATGCTTCTGCAATTCTTGGATCGTCTGGAAAAACATAAAGATACATCGAACAGAAGAGCAGCAATCCTAAAGGTTGAGAATAATATAACCCACCTTTCACTAATAAAAGGCTTCTTAAAAGTAAAGTACAGCTTGGTAGAAGAAGTCACTAAGAAAAGTTTAGAAGAAGCTCAACTTGCAAAACTATATAACGAAATAGAAAAACGAAAACTCCATTTAAAATTATATAATGCAAGGAAAAATGAGCTTGTGAGTGTTAGTGACTCTTCAAGATGGCTAAAGAGAGGAAATATTAGGCCACGAAATGAAGCTGTGTTCTGCTATATCCAGGATAGAAATGTATTCTGGGGAGCAGATGGTGTGTGTCAACATTGCGGCAAGTCTGGTAAGACTGTGGATCATCTAGCAACTAGATGTGAAAAAATGCTAGGCCATGACTATACCAGACGGCATAATGAAGTGGTTAGATGCCTACACTTACTTCTCTTAAATAGATATAAGTTTAAGTCCTCAAAACGAATTAGGAGTCACTCAGTTCAAGAAATTCTTGATAATGAGTATGCAGAGATAAGAGTGGACACCAGAATTAAAACTGATGTTAAAATTCGGAATAACAGACCGGACATATTTATTTTAGATAAGAATAAGAATAAGATAACACTCATTGAAGTAGGAATCACTTCCCAAGATTCACTTCAAATAGTTGAAACTGAAAAACTTAGGAAGTATGACCTGACCTGCTAGCCAATGAGTTGGGTCTTATTTATAAGTGTGGTGTTGAGATAATCCCCTATGTGATGACCTGGGACGGTATTGTGACAAAATACCATAAATCTCATCTTAAAAGACTAGAAATACCCATGAATGTAGAAGCATACATTCAGTCCATAGTACTTAAGAAGACGGTTGAAACAATTTTCTTTGATCGGCGAAGAGGACTTAAGTCATGACCAAATGCCGAAGAGAGCTGAGCGAGCGTACATGGGTGTTATTATGGGAGCAGAGATGCATGAGGAACCAACATTCACTTTAAAACAAGCAAGTACAAAGGAATATGGTGTTAAAATAGAAAATAGGAAAAACAACACATCTTTTATTTCATAAGGAGGAACCACATTTGAGAAACCGACGAAAAAGATACGCAGAGTCGGATTTAGAAGAAGAAACAGTAGTGGTAAAAGAGTTAAAAGAAAATATATGAAATTATTAAATATGTATTAACCCAGAATTATATTAAATAAAAATTAAATCTAGAAATATAAATAGAAAGAGGTTTTTTCTATTTTTATACAAACAGAATTGCTTTAGGTAGACAATCTAGCAAATCACAACAAAAGTGTAGCTGGAAAACCTTTAATTGGCTAAGCTCTAATTCAGTTGTGAATAATATTTCATCAATAGGGAGGAAAAGCAAAAGAAAAAAAATCCAATCAAAAAGGATTTATAAAATTTTTTTGTAGAAAAATAACCGAATTTAAAAAAAAATATCTCGGTGATTTAATCTACAAACAATCATTTATATAATTCGGTATTGGTCCGACCACGAAGACACACCTAGAAATGTTTAATTGGTTAAAAAAACCACGACATCAATAAGAGTGCTTCGATTAGAATATGACTTTTTTGATTTGTTCATAAATCTTACACAATCAATAATAGTTTGCAGATTCGGAACGTGAAACGCGTAGAAAGATTCTATAGGTTCAAAAAATATATTAATATATTGTAATTCCTTTTTAGATTGTAATATGTGAAAAGAATAACATTATAAAGTTATTCTTTTAATTTTTATAAATTTTTGATTTTTAAAAAAAATTTAAATCAATTTGTGCTGATTTTTTTTCTAAAAATTTAACGATAAACAAACAATTGTATGATAATCTTGATGCTTTTTACCTTTACTCAGTGCAATTTATTTATATCCGGCATAATTACATGAATCATTTATTACTTGAATAGCTTCATGAGAATTTCTGCCAGATTGAGTGAAAAATTTTTTAATATAAATTACTAGGAAGTCATATAACAAATGAATTTATAATACAGCATATTGTTAAAAAGAACACTTATTTCAGATAAAAAAAATTATTTACAGGAATAAATGCCAGCGAAAAACTAAGCTGAAGTGATAAAAATAGATAGTTATCTTGATTGAGTCAAAAAAAATAATTAGCATAAACTGCTATAAATTTAAACCTTGATAAAACAGAAGTAAAAATATGAAGTAAAGATATTCTGAATTTTTATTATGAAATTGCGAAAAGACGGCCAATCATGCGGATGTAAAAGACCAAGAAAATTGCGAGTAAACAGATTATGAGAAGAGATAAAAGCCCTAATAATATGGTAAACTCCTATAGCTAGGCTAATGAAGTTAAAAAAGATAATATAATCTATGTATTTTCTATGCAAAATTAAATTCGTTTCCACGAGCTTAGCAGCTAGTGTAAAGTAAAGTATTATCTGGAACTTTAAAATAAATTGAAATTCAGATATTATCGCTTTTGAATGTCAAATAGTTACTTTAACCTTTGTTATATTTCAACTTAGGAATTGAATTATAGAGAAATATCATAGTATGTTAAGCTCTTTTTATAAAGTTTCAAATTTTATTATCCTGAAATCAAGCAACTAAATAAGGAATTCGTATTTTTATAATGCCATGAATAATTAATAATCAAATGAAAAGGCATACTTAATTTCAGCTACCCTACTAGAAATTTTTTAATACAAGTATAATTTACTGAATTTAATTTAAGCATAGATCAATTTAAAATTGTTTTTACGCTCGCATTTATTCCTATGATCTTTTAATTCAATAATTTTTCAAAAAAACCTTTGTTTAACTTCATTTAATCTTGATTTGCTTAATTACAAACTTCTTCTAATTTATAAACTTCTATATATTTCCCAGATGTTCAAAATTTTTTAAAGGATCATCGTTCGTTGATGTACTATCCAAAACAAGAAGTGCAATATTTTAAATCCAATTGACTCAAGATCATCTTCTCTGTTTATGTATAGTAATATAGGCAAGGTTTGTTCCTTTATTTCAACCACTTTGATTATATTTCTGAAACACCTTTCCAAATCCAATGAGTATTTTATAAACAGAGCCAACACTATTCTTAGAGCAAAATACATGGATGCAATTTTTTTTATGATTATCAACTGCGTTGTATCTATTCTTAGCAATATTGAGCTATGAAATATATTTTATTTTAATTTTGAACGAAACAATTCAATTACAACAAAATTATATTATATCTATAATACACCGTAAATAAGATCTAACACATTAATTAATCGACCTAATTGTTATTTTTTTTTCAACAATTTAAAGATTATCTTGTAAAGAGGTGCTGAATTTGATTAGAATTATCCTATTTAATTTCCTATTCCAATTAAAAATATATAGCCTAATAGTTAGATTTTTAATTTAATTTTATTATGGCTTCACTTGATTCCCGCATATTCTGTTTCGAAGTTTCCTCTATGGTAAAATATATAACATTTATTTTTATTACAGTAAAGATTTTGTATTACGATGATATATAATCCATAATCTATATTTTTAAAAGTTGTTTCTTCACCTTTTGGTTTTGAAATTATTGAAATAAATTAAAATTTTCTAATTTATAAAATGAAATAGGATTTTGATTCAAAAAGAATTTATTGTACAATAGAAGTTGTTCTGGTTTGTGATTGAATAAAAATAATAAATTCTTATCATTATTAGCAATCTATTTTCAATACCAATTCAAATATTCTCATTTGATTAGAATAGCTATTTCTCCAATACAATAATTTTAAAAACGATGTCTAACGATCTATGTTTTAAAATATATTCTTTGAATTTATCAATAGAAATATTTCAAGTATACTAAATTTAATTTAAAGAGTAACAAATTAGCAAATAAAAGAGTAATTCAACACAATAGACTCTAAATTTAGACATTAAATATATATTCAAGAAAAAACTTTAATTAAATCAACTCATCATCAAGCAAATATAAATTAGGACAAAAAATCGCACCAATTAAACAATTTTTTACTATCAAAACTCTTAAACATATTTATTTATTACATGGGGTGTCTGCCCATTTTTAATTATATTTTTTTCAAAAAACTTAAATTTTATCAACCCAAGACAATCATAATTTCAATAAATATTCTACGATTCCTTTATAGAGTCTGCACAATTAATGAAAATTATTTTAATCAAAAACATCAAAACAAATATTAAAATTCATAAAATCCAATGAATCTCAAAATTATAAATTATTTAGTTTTTCTTTAAAATAAATTATTTTTTAAAAAAATCCAATTTATTGTATTGACCCTTTTTTAATTCAATACAAAGAAAAATAATTTCTTTTTAGTGCAATAACACTAAGCCCTCGAAAATGGATATAAACAACGATCATATTTTAAAGCATCACTTTCAACTTATTTCACCACAGAAACTTACAAAATCATTTGTAAACTCAATTATTAATGAAAACACCACCAATACTCAAATAACCAGCTTAATATTTTATTTTATATCTTCTGATTTACCATGGGACTATAAGGAGATATTTTCATTGATTAGTCAAAAGGCGACCCATTTAAATTGGAATGAAATTTTTTTATTTGATTCTACAGATTTTAATCCACCCGATTCTAGTTGTTTTAAACATATTTTTGATATTTGGAATGCTGTTACAAAACAACCATTTCCGTACCAAATATTCTTTAAAAAATGGAAAAATTCAAGAGCTCAAGATTTCTTTATCATTTTTTATCTAAGCGATCCGATTCCCATCACCCCTATAATCACTAATATTCCACTTAAATATTTAAAAAATATAAAAATTGACCATCCACTTAATTCGATAGAAATATTTACACTTTTACCATTTTATCCACACCATCTTATTACCCTGAAAAAATTGTCACCTTTTTATACAATTTTTGGTCTTTGTTTAATTTATCCCAATTTTTTTTCCGTACTTTCAGAGCTGTTTATAGCTTTCACACCAGAAAATCCAAATTTGATTTATATTATTTTTAACTTAAATCCGACTCTTTGTATTACTCTCACTTCATTGCTTAATTCCAATGTAATGTCACTCTCGCGTATTTTAGATCTTACTTTGGAATATAAAATGCTTCCTTATTTGAGTGAAACACTTATGCCACCATATTTTTGTTTCGATATAATAATTTTGAGTTCAAGACGTGATCATTTGAATCTTTCGTTATGGATAACAAATACCTACGCAAATAGAAAAGAAAATTTCAGTCAAACTTTTTTAATGTATTTATACGACAAATTTTTAAATGAAGAAAATTCAAAAAATAAAATTCGATCAGAATTTTCATATCGAAACGGCAATGCAGTCCAAGAAACCGATGAATTTTTTCCTTTAAATGCCGAAGTAATTATTTCTATAATCCAAACATTAGATATTCTTTCGAAATCTTTTTCCAGAGAAACAGTTTTATTATTTTCCAAATTTAAAAATGTTCTTCCTTTGGAAATTAAAAGTCTGATTTCTAAAAAAACAACTCTCGACCAACATGCCAATGAATTTATTTCTTCAATAATAAAAAATAAGAAACGTACTGATTACATTGCTTTACTCTCAAAGTATGTTAAAGGAACACCACAAGAAAAAGATTTAGCATTGAAAATATTTTCTTTGCTTTATTCCAACTTTTCATCGCTTGCAAAAGTTAATTCAGAAATTCTTTGTGAAGTTTATGCGAAACTTTTAGAGAAAAAAATTTTGACTCCTTTTTATCAGAAAAAAATATTATCTGTAATTTCTAACGCTCTTAAGTTAAAAGACACTCAAATTAGAGAATACCAATTTGCTTTAAAAATATTTGATATGATTGTAAATTGCATAAACGATTTCCCAGAATTTGAAAGAGAAGTCAGAGAAATAAATGGAATTTCAGAAAGAATAGGAGGAGAAGGAATAGCTATTTATGAAGAAAGTGAGGATGGAGAAATGACCAGAATAGAATTTTATGAAGCAATTTATTCTTCAAAAAATAGAATATATTTTTCAAGAAACAAAAATAACAGCGGAATTATAAATATTTTATGTTCCTCGGATTCTAATTGTGCTTCTGAATATTTCAAATACGGCAGCCAAGAAATTTCAATTTCGTTCGAAACAGATTTACATACATTGGTTACCATAACCAATAATTTTTTAAAAAAAAATCCTGAGTCGTATATTTTTCTTGTAAAGCACATTTTAAACGATCATTTGTGTAAAGAAAAAATTACTCCTCTCACTAATTATCTGTTGTTAGTCAAAGATCCGTTTTTAACCTTTTTTATTGGAAGGTCTCTTAATGTCCTTTATTATATAATAGATCTCAAACCACATAAATCTTTTGCTTTGTCTTATGCACAAGATATAGGAGTGCTGATTGGTAGACTTACTTTATCACAAAACAAAATATTTCCTTTAGAAATTTTTGATTGTAAAGCATTTACTCTTTATGGAATTAAGAAGCATAGAGTTATTTTGGTTACAACTTTTTTAACTTGTTTTCTTTCACAGTCAATTAATTCTTTGGTTTTTAAACCAAACAATCCTTATATTTTGATGCTTTTACAGCTTTTATCAAATATTTATCATTCATTTGGATTGTCTGTTATTAGAGAAAGAATTACGCATTTATTTAATTTATTGAATATAAATGTTTTGAGGAAAACACAGTCTTTTTCTTATTACAACTATTTGACAGAATATATATTGGGAGAGGTTGATTCGACATCTAGGCATATTATAAGTATGGCTATTGATTTCAGTATCAGGGAAATAAGTACGTGTATTTTGGAGCGAATAAGTGGAATTGCGGAAAAAACGAGTGTAGGGATTTTTTATTTAAACTTGGAGGAAGATGTTATGCCTGATTTTATGCATGTAAATACGCTGATGCTCAATCTTGTTTCTGCACTGACTCATGTGACATCTCATGAACCTATAAAGGCCAGTATTTGTGCAAATATTTCACATTTTTTGAAGTTGGCTAATTTAGAGGTAGAAATGGAAAGAATTAATGAAATTGCCGATAAAAATGTTGAATTGTGCTGTAAAATAATCGAAAAGGTCGGTATAAGTCGTATTTTATATGGAGGCGGTGTTCGTAAGGTTGATGATATAAAAATAAAGAAAGCGACTGAATTATTAAAAAGTAGAGAAATGGTCGTGGATTTTGATCAGAATGATTATGAGTTTGACGATTTTGAAACCAAGCCTATTAATGCGCATAAACAAACTAAAGATATATCTATAGAACCTAACGATTTGCACAAACAAATAGAAAGTATAAATATTACACAACAAAAACCAACAAAAGAAAAGTTTATTTTGTTTCCTTTGAACATTTCGCTTTTAAATTTTCCCGATATTCCTGAAAAAATGGAGTTAAGACCGATTACACTGAGTGAATACAATGAAATAAAAAACACACTTTCGAATATTGGAAGAAGATCTCCTGATAAGAAATCCCTCGTCGTTCATAAAGAATGGTCGAATTATCTTGCGACAAAAAAAGAAGAACCCTTATTAGAATTTCTTAAAAAAAATGAAGATTTATGTGAACCGTTATGTCAGTGTATTATAGGTCAACTTTTAAAGGAACCACATTCTTCAAAATTTATAGATTTATTACAAAAAGTTATGTCGTTTTCTTTTAGAACTGCGAATGAAGTTATTTCTTGGCTTATTTATGCTGATGACGAAAGAAAATACAATTCTGCTTTAATAACTGAATTTATCAAAAGAAAGATTCTCAATCCATTAGAATACGATCAATACATGGCAAAGATTGTCTTAAATAAGACAGAATTTGTTTTATCGGTTCTACAACGATTGCTTCTTTCCGATGTAAAATATTGTACTCCTTATGATTTTATCTTTACAATCGAAGTTTTGGCAAAATTTAATGAAGAAAAATACGACGATGGTGTTTATGAATTTTTAAAAAATGTGAGTTATTTAATCATCGAAAGTAATATTTCGACAGAAAATATAAATTTAGAAAAAATTAGTAATTTAGAAGGAGTTTTTGAAAATGATTTGGATTTAAATTGGATTTATATTTACATTCAAATTTCATGGGATCATTTTGTTAGGTATTCAAGAATTCCTTCTTCTTATTGCTACGCTAAAATAGATTTGCTTCCAAAAACACTTTTAGAAAAAGAATGGAGTCTTGCTAAAGAAGGTATAAAAATTATGATAAATTGGTTTATTTCATCTTGGGAAAAGGGATGTTATTTATCTTACAAAATGTTTCATCGATTCATAGTAATTCTTTTTAGATATTTAAGTATTTCAATAGAAAGTAGAAATATGGTTTATTCTATTTTGAAGTTGTTTTCACCTGAGAATATGCCTTTTTATTTTATTGGATATTTGGAATTGGTAAATGAAAAAATTACAAAAGATTTATTTTTTAATCAAGATGGTTGTACTTTTGGTGTTGAAATATGTCTTTCTCTATTGAAAGGTGCAAGAATATTCAATAATGATTATGTTTTAAGTATTGTTGAACAAATATTTTATAAAATATTTGAAAAATGCGAGCCTTTCTTTGTTGAAAATAGTTGGCTGTTTTCATATCAATGTCCAAACAAATTTGATAAATTAAAAAATCTTTTAAATTCCAAAAGATCTGTCACAACAAAAATTTCAGGAAATTCTGCCTACATAAAAATTTTGAACGCTTTAAGAACAGAAAATATTGAAAAAGTTTTGGAAGTCATTTCTGAATATGAAGATACGAACGATAGAAAGTGGATTATATATGGATTAGTTGATAATTTGGTAGATAACAATAATATTTCTAATTGTGCGATTAAAGTGATTGAAAAGACATTAAATAAATTTAAAGAAGAAATTGGTGGTGTTGTGGTTTGTAGGTTTATGTGTGGGAATGGTCCAGAAAGTTTAGAGGTTTGCTACAATAGATTTTTTAAAGTAGAAAGTAAAAAATAGGTTAATTTTATATAAAATATATTATGGTGTTGTGTAAAATAAAAATCGTGAAAGTGAATTGTTTTTCTATAAATTTTAAATTTTTAAAAACATATTTAAATGTATTTCTATTAACAATTTTTAACTGTGAAATTTCTATTTTGGATTTTTAAGTTTATTATTTACTATTTTTTTTATAATTTATAGCATTTACATTGCAATGCTATCATTTATAGAAAGCTGCTTTTGGATTTTTAAACTAATAAAAAATTGAAAATAAATTTGGAAATATTTGTCGAACACTTCTTCCCTTGAAACATAATAATTTGATTGTACAAAATAAAGCCTAGTTTTATGCATGAAAAGATGAAACTTACCTTATAATGGCTTAAATATTCTATTTTTAACAATAAATATACTATATGATTAGAGAACATATATTAGTTGTTACTTTAAGTGTTTTGAAATAAACTGATTGAACAATTTTTGCATATATTTCTTATTTGAAATCGATCAAATAATTTTGACTTTTTTTGTCAATCTTAAATCAACGTGGAATGAAGTCAAAAAAGCTTATGGTTCCATCTATTGAATATAATTTTAAGCTTAATGCGAAAGTCTATATTTATCCGATTCCCTCCAGAAATGTACCAAAGTAAAAATATAAAAATGGAAAATTAATATTTTAGTAAGACTCAAAGAAATCATGAACAAGAAGATTGATAAAGTGGTAATGCAGAAATATAATCTGTCATTATTGTTGCTTGTATATAGGGATTCATTATTCCGAAATTTTAATGAGAAATAAATAGGTTGGCAATATGCACGAAGGACGTATCACACTCACCAATCTTATCTTGTTCATTGATCAACTCAAGTTCCTTGCTAAAGATAGACAACATTTAACAAATAACTAGGGAGGTACAAATTTTTATGAAAAACATAGTATTGGAAGTCAACAAAGATTGATCGGTCATAAATGATCTCTGCTGTGAAGATACCGCTAGTTTTTAAAAAATATAAAATTACAAATATTCTGGGATAATATAAAATAGCAGAAGAATGCAAACATTAAAGTCATTTGATGAAATGTAGATTAAACATATAGCACGAGTATATAGAATTTGCTGCACAAGATTAAATGCAAGAAATTTATTTCAAGCCATCAGTTAACATGTAATGTTTTTAGGAAACTATTCATAGGTAACCTCGACTTGAAATTCCGGCTTGTCCATGTTATATGATGCAATACGAGCAGTTTAGTGAAAAAGAAATCACATTCAAGCTATAAAGAATGTCTTTACAATCTCACAGGAGAATTGGGAAGAAGGTTACATATGTCAGTTCAAAAGCGAACATATACTTTTGAAACTCATGGCTTGTCTAGAAAAATCTAAATACATATCTACCAGAAGGGCAGCAATCCCAAATCGAGATAACATTAACAAAGCTTATCTTGCCCTAAAAAAAGACTGTTTAAATTTAAAATAAGGGACGGAATAGGAATTTACAAAGAAGAAACCAGAAGATGCTCAACTAGCCAACTTATAAAGAAAAATCGACAGCTAAAAACCAAATTCAAATTATACAATCCTATAAAAAACGAACTTGTAGGGTAAATGGCACCTCAAGTGTGATAAAAATAAGGGGTGGAAGACCACGCGATGAAGCAGTTTTTTTGCTATGTTAAGGATAAAAATGTATTTTAAGCTGAGATAATGTGTGCTAACAATGCATCACATCCCGAAAACAGTAGACTATTTAAGTACGAGATAAAAAAGTGTACAGTCATGACTATACTAGACGATACAACGAAATAATACGATACCTACACTTATTCCTACTGAATAGATATAAATGCAAATCATCAAAATGAATTAGGAGTCACTCAGTTCATGAAATTTTTGATAGCGAGTATGCAAAGCTATGAGTGGACATCAGAATAGAAGCTGATGTTAAAATTAGGAATAATATACCAGATATATTCATTTATGATAAGAGGCAAAATAGGATAACCCACCTTGAAGTAGGGATCACCCCCAAGATTCTCTTCTAATGGTTTAAACAGAGAAGCTTAGAAGCATGGTCTATTGGCTAATGATTTAAGCCTTATTTATAAATTTAGGGTTGAGATAATACTTTATGTGGTGATCTTGAACGGTATTGTGTAAAATCACATAAAAGTATGTAAAAAGATTAATAATACTCATGAATGTAAAGCCATACATTTATTCGATAGTACTCAAGAAGACGGTGAAACAATATCCTATGATTGAAGAAAATAATTTGGGTCTCAGACTAAATTCTAAAGAGAGTTGTGAAAGAGCTTCATTAAGCGTTATTGAAGCAGCTGAGATACACAAACAACCAACACCTTCTTTAGATCAAGTGAACAACAAGGGATATGGTGTTAAAAAGTGCGAATCAATAATATTTACCCCTTATTTTAGATGACGTGTAATCACACTAAACAAACTTGCAATAGACATGAAATAAGAGTTGAATTCAAGAGAGTATAATGAATTGGCTAAAAAGTGGAAAAAATTATATAAAAGAGATAACTTCATCAACCCAGAATTTTATTAAATAAAATATTTTTGTTATTTAGTATATAATGGCTATTATTAAATAAATGTCATAGAAACAATTCAAACAAGTTATAAAATATTTCATAAAAAAAAGGGATTCTAGATGAGAAAATATAATTAGAATTAAAAATATTCATTTTAGTATTTATTCAATTTTCTAGCATATACTTATGATTTATGAAACCCAATTTAGGTTTCTGTAAAAAAGCTAATCTTTCTTTAATCTTGAATCTTAAAGATACAATATTTTTGTTTTTAAAATTGATTAAAATTATAGTTTAAACTCTCTTTGTACAAGCCGAAAATATAACTTACCAAAATGAGAATATATAGTATTTTGTTTAGCCATAATAACAAATCAAATTGGGAACTGTAATGTTTGTTATTTGTATTTATTCATAGTTTGAGAAGCTAAAAGGTATGTAAAGTAAATAAATTATTTGAACTCTTTTTTATTGAGATAACAAAAGTAGCTCAAGAAGTACAAATATATGTATTTTCTTTTGGTATATTTTCCATCATAAAATCAAAGGAACATGAAACATGATTTAGTAAACTTTATTTTTTTTACTAAAAGTTAAAAGTAAAGAATTTAACCTAAACAAATATTTGATTATATAATGCACTATATAGTCCTTGAAATATATTTGCTTTTCCTTTTTTATTTTTTAAATTATTTTTGTTGTTTATTCTACGATTTATAATATAACAATTAAAAGAGAACAAAAAAAATAAAATTTGAAAGTTTAAAAGGCACGTTTGAAGTATTTTTTTAAAAAAAAATAGTATTACTGGAAATCTAAAAAATATTTACTTGTTTCTAATCATTTTTCTAAGCAATTTTCTAAGAAGTTTTAATTTTTTGGTAAAAAATTTAATAACATTTATATCTCTGGACTAAAATTGATATTTTTTCTTTTAATTTATATTTAATTCCATATTTTTTTGTGTTCTTCAAATATAAAAATTTAAAAGAATTTAGTTTGAATCCCTTAGAAATGATTACATTTGAATCCAAAATATTGTTATTAAGAAAATATAAAAGTTATTACAATGCCATTTTTTTGACATCTGCATTATTGCAAACAAATCCTAATTATATAACAATATTAGGAATACTTTATTATGAAAGTGGCCAGTTTTCACAAGCTCTTAATATACTTCAGTCTCTTTCAACCACAACATCCAAATACTATGAATCACTCTGTTTATATAACTTACGAGAATATTCCAAAGCGATTGAAATTTTACAAAATTTAATTTCTAATAATTTTAAATTAGACACACCTTTCAATTCAGAATTTGATAGCTTGATTTTACCGGTGAATCCTGAAATTGTGAGTGAATTACTTGGTATGTTATTAACTCTTAATGGCGAACGAGAAAAAAGCTTGTCTTATTTTCAAAAGGCATTCTATACATCAGAGTTACCCTATTCTTTTCAAGAATTATTATCAGAAAATAAATTTTCGGATATAACTAAAGAATTAAAAGGATTTTCTGATTGTTTTTCAAACGAATCTTCCAATAAAATTTTTTTTGCAAATAATATTTGTAGAAAATATTTTGAACACAGACTATATTTAAAAACGGGATCGAATATTAAAAATTCTAAACTTGTAAATTCAATGGTGAAAAAATATTCTAAATTTTTTCCGGGTTTGGGATCATTTTTTCTTGCTGAGGTGGCAAAAGATGTATTTGAAAGTGGACTGACTGAATTAAGTCAAAAATTATTCGAAGAATTGAGAAGAAGGGATCATACGGCAATACAAAACATGGATGTGTTTTCAACTGTATTATGGCATTCTAAAGATATTTCGGGGTTGGGTATATTATGCAGAGAATTGATAAGAAGTAATCCAATGAGCTACGCTACATGGACATCACTTGGAAACTATTTTTCGTTTAAAGGGGATCATCATAGAGCTACTTTGTGCTTCAAAAGAAGTATTTTTATTTCAAAAAATTACTATGCCTATACTTTATTGGGACACGAATGTATTTTGAAAAACGAGTATCAGTTAGCATTGCGAAATTTTCTTGGAAGTTGTAAAATGTTTATTCATAATTTTAATGCAGCATTTGGCTGTGGAATGGTATATTCAAAAACAGATAAAATAGACAATGCCGAGTTCTTTTTCAAAAAAGCAATTGCTTTTAATTCAAAAAATACGCTCTTAAGACTTTTGATTTTGCAGTTTTATAATCGATGTTCTCTTTATGGAAGAATTGTGGAAAATATTCGGGACATTTTTTTGGGTCAAAAGGAATACGATAGTCGAGATTTAGGCATAATTCTCAAAGAAATTTTTCCTGTTATGATTTCTAAATTTAAAAGTACGGAAACAAACGAACTGATTCTATTGGAGATGGTAGATGTCTTATTGCATTATCAAATGGAAGAAGAAGCTAAAACAATTATTGACATGGTTAAAACACGAGGAAGGATATATTTTTCTAAAAAGACATTAATAGATAATCGAAAAAATGATAATAAGAAAGAAGATTTTGATTCTACAACATTTTTTTCTGATGAAGTTTGCTAAATAAATGAAACCAATTCCTAAGTTGTTAAAAATGTATTAAAAATATAAATATAAATAAATCTTACATTTTTAATTGAAAATCTTTTATTTTTAATTTGATTTTATTTTTTGAAAATATATTATCTACTGTTTTGAAATCTAGAATATCTAAAGACATTTTTGAGACGAAATAAAAAAGAAATACTCCCTCTGTCCGGAAATATGGTATACATTTTAGCGATTTTTTTGTCCGGAAATATGGTATACATTTGCGAAAAAATAAAATAAATCAAAAAATGTATGTGACAAGTTTATTATATTACCTTTATTTGAACATTTTAATAAATATTAATGTAAATATTATAAAATTTAAAAAAATAAATATTAAAATTAATAAGTTCACTCGAAATTTGATTTGGCTTTAACCTATGATTCTTTCGAACATACATATTTTTCTAGCAGTCGACCTTCGCGACGAAGTTTTCCTTTACTTAAATAAAGTATTTTATAGCTATTTCCTCTATCTGCTAACATAATTGACTCCATACATGCTTGCAATGTTGTAAAAATGTTATCGAGAGTATTCACTTCAAATTGATGAAATGCATCTTGAACACAATTTATTAATTCGTTGATTGTGTGTGGCGAAGTTTCATGTTGCAGCGATTATATGGAGTTGAAAATACCTAAATCGAGAACATTTAAATCGGGGCTATTTGCCGGTTGCGCCTTAAATTTAATATTCCAGTCATCAGCAGAACCAAGAGCGACAATATCTGCATCATTATCAGAAAAATGGGGTTTTGCATTGTCTTGTTGTACGTAAATTGTTTTCTTTTTGTATGCTGGCGGAAATTTAGATTTAATTGCGGGAATTACATTATCAATGATCATGTTTTTGCAATGTACTGCTGTAACAGATTCCACATTTTTTGTTATCATTGTCGCTTTAGCCCTATTCTTAGAATTTCTTTGAGCTGGTTCTTGATAAACAAATGGCCATATTCCAATTTTTCCATCAAAATAAAGCTTTCGATGTGCATCATAGCGTGGTCGAGCTACTGCAGCCATGAACATTATTTTCGTAATAAATCGCTTAATTTTGCAGTTTCTCTCCGGGTTTTCTTCGTTTAACATTAAGTAATAAGAGCGCTTAACTTTAGTTAGATAAAACCACTTTTTATCGATGTGAACGTAGTCGTACAAATCATCAAAAAGCAAATCTCCATTATTAGCAAGATTTACTTTAGACAAGCAAAATTTCAATCTGTCCATTTTATTTTTATCTGTTAAAGTTGGTTTAACTGTAGAAGATATTCTCTTGATATACTTTACCGACTTGAATATATCAAACAAAGTTGATTTTGGAATAACAATTGCAAAGGAAAGACTGCGGAGCGTTCCTCGACGATTTAATGGTGTATTCCTTATTTGCGCTAAATTGTTCGAATATTCTTTAGGTTTTCTTCCGCATCTTTTTTTCTTTTTTGAAGAAACATCGGCACATATCTTGCCTTTTCTGTATTGAGTTTGTGCTGCATGCCAAATTCTGCTAACGGTTAGCCGGGAAACTTGAAAGGCAGAAGAAACTTCGTTGATGGCACGTGTTTTAACTTATTCTCCTTCATCTGCTGTAATAATTTTTCTAAAATACCTTAGCGTTGTTCTCTAGTTAATTGTTTATATTTTGAATCTCTTTTTTCTGAATTTAACAAATTTTCTTCCACATTTTCCATATTCGTCTTGCAGCGGCACTAATTTTTTTTACCTTAAGAAACACTGATGTTTGAGCGGTAACTTTTTAACTAAGAATGATATTACTAAAGTCAAAAATTTTAGGTTATATTGTCATGAATATTTACTATGACAATGTCATGACGGTTGCCTATTTATTTTTTATATTCACGATAATCTACGGTTTTTTTGAAATGTATACCATATTTCCGGACAGAGGGAGTAACACATATAAGGAATAATCTATTCGGATTATTAAAAGATTTTAATGTGTAAATTCTATTCGTGTACAACCGGTAATTATATTCCCCGAAATATTATCCTATCACAACCTACGAAATAATTATAGCTTATAAATTTCTGAAAAAATTCGACTAATTTATATAAATTTCTCTTCTTTATGTAAACCTTCATTGTAAGTAAAATTTTAATTTTTTTTAAAAAATTCATTAAGTTTAGATCAGTAATTTCTGCCTTACATTAAATATTGATCAAAATATGTTAAATAGTTAAAAAAACGTTTAAGCGTATTGAACGCAAAAAAGAATGGGTATGTTATATTTCTTTTGATAAAATTATAAAAAAATGTATATGCTGATCTTAATTCATAAATAGCTATAAATTTTATAAAAATCTATAATGTTTATGAATAATAAGTATAAAATTGTAATAGTTTTCCCATTACTTCGAATCGAAATGATTTTTATTTGTATTTAAATTAATCATCTAGTTAAATTAATCAAATTTCGTTAGATTATACAGTATTAGATGCCTTTGATTTGAAAATTAATACTATCTTTCAGAATTTTGATTATTAAATCATTTTACTAAAATATGTTCTAAGTTAAAATCAAAATCCCTATCTTATTGGTTTATAACCTAATTGATTCATTAAATAGACAAAAATTTATCATATTGTGATTAATCGGTAGCAAACAGAAGTTTAATTATAAAAAAAACTTAAATGAAACAGGAGTCGAAGGATATATATAAATTTTCGCAAGATTATAAAAATAACATATTAACTTTTTAATCAAAAAACTGGGATGGCATTCTAGATTTTATGGTTCAGTAATATTAGAATAATTTATTTAGAATTTTAATGCCTAAATAATTTTGTTTTACCTTAGAATGTAAGCCCATAATCCCCACATAACATTAAAATCCACCATTTGGACCCAAAAATTAAATTAAGCACATTCCAGCTATTATCTATACTTAAAATATAGGATTTTATGAACTTTATTACCTTTGTTTGGTTTTTTTGAGACAATATGGTCGAAAAATGATCTAATAAAACTTCGATAAACATTCACAAGTTATGTAATATGATATTGGGTATAAAAAACCTTTTCTATAATAAAAGGCTTGATACTAATAGAAAAGAAAAAGAATTTCCTAAAAATCATCTAAACGATCGAAAAAAACATATAGCTCATTAACCTATTAAATTGGGGATAAACATTATTAATATTTTTATTTAATAAAATTCTGGGTTAAAATATTTTTTACCATTTTTTACATGTTTTCTTCTACCTCTTTAACCACTTTTGTCTCTTCTTCCAAATCCGACTCTTCATTTATGTTATTGGTCGGTTCCTCTAAAGTGGTTCCTCCTTGTAAAATAAAGGGGGCTTTATATTTTGGTTTAAAATTTTTGGCACCATCTTCCTCTGTTTTCGCTTCTTTTAAAGGGGGTATTGGTTCCTCATGCATCTCTGATCTCATAATAACACCCATTGACGCTCTCTCCCAGCTCTCTTCGGCATTTAGTCCTGACTCAAGTCCTCTTCGTCGATCAAAGGAAATAGTTTCGACTGTCTTTTTAAGTACTATAGACTGAATGTATGCTTCTACATTCATGGGTATTTCTAGTCTTTTAAGATGAGATTTATGGTATTTTGTCACAATACCGTCCCAGGTCATCACATAAGGGATTATCTCAACACTACACTTATAAATAAGGCCCAACTCATTGGCTAGCAGGTCATACTTCCTAAGTTTTTCAGTTTCAACTATTTGAAGTGAATCTTGGGAAGTGATTCCTACTTCAATGAGTGTTATCTTATTCTTCTTCTTATCTAAAATAAATATGTCTGGTCTGTTATTCCGAATTTTAACATCAGTTTTAATTCTGGTGTCCACTCTTATCTCTGCATACTCATTATCAAGAATTTCTTGAACTGAGTGGCTCCTTATTCGTTTTGAAGACTTAAACTTATATCTATTTAGAAGGAGAAGGTGTAGGCATCTAACCACTTCATTATGCCGTCTAGTGTAATCATGGCCTAGCATTTTTTCACATCTAGTTGCTAGATGATCCACAGTCTTACCAGACTTCCCGCAATGTTGACACACACCATCTGCTCCCCAGAATACATTTCTATCCTGGATATAGCAGAACACAGCTTCATTTCGTGGCCTAATATTTCCTCTCTTTAGCCATCTTGAAGAGTCACTAACACTCACAAGCTCATTTTTCCTTGCATTATATAACTTTGAATGGAGTTTTCGTTTTTCTATTTCGTTATATAGTTTTGCAAGTTGAGCTTCTTCTAAACTTTTCTTAGTGACTTCTTCTGCCAACCTGTACTTTACTTTTAAGAAGCCTTTTATTAGTGCAAGATGGGTTTTATTATTATTCTCCACCTTGAGGATTGCTGCTCGTCTAGTTGATATTTCTTTACTTTTTTCCAGACAATCCAAGAGTTGCAGAAGCATATGTTCGCTTCGCAACTCAACACTATGTAGGCCTCTTCCAAGTTCTGTTCTAGGAAGATACAACCGCTCTTTACATCCTGGGCGGAGATGTATCTTATTTTTAACCAACACCGCACGCACTGCATCATCTAACTTAGAGAAGTCAGCCGGTTCAAGTCGAAGTACTCCTATGTGGTAGTTGATTAACGATATCGCATGTTGATTGATTGCAGAAAATAAATTTTTTGCATTTAATCTAGTGTGACAAAGTCTTTCAACTCTTGATATAAGTTTGCTCTGTACTTCTTCAAATGAGCTACGTGTTGGGATTCCTCTGCTATCTTCTATTATTCCTAAATATTTGTAAACACTAACACCTTCTAGAAGAGTAGCAGTATCTTCACAACACGTATCATTTGTGGCTGACTTCTCTTTGTTAATCTCTAAGCCAATCACCTCTAAAAATTCCTTTGCCTCGCCTGTCATAGCACTCAATGTGGAGCTGTCTTTTGCAAGGAGCTTAAGATCATCAACAAACAAGAGATGATTAGTAGAATGGGATTCTGCATCTGTTTGTACTGTCACTTTTGTGTATTTTTCATTAAGCTTTCGGCTTAATGGATCCATACACAACACAAATAACAAAGGTGACAGACTATCTCCTTGCAGGATCCCTCTATCAATCTTCTTGCTCATGATTTTTTCAGGCCCTACTGATATATCAATTTTCCATTTTGATATAATTACCTTAATAAATTTCAGGATCCAATCAGGTAAATTAAGGTTTTCAATGCATTGAGTTAAATAAGCATGATCTATTGAATCATAAGCTTTTTTAACATCAATCCATGTTGCCTTAAGATTGTTTCCGTACTCTTTATTTAAGGCAATATTCAGTAGAGCCTGCTCTTTCGCTCCCTGCACACCTCTTACCGCCCCTAGTTGGTTCTCTGCAAGCAACCCTCGCCTTTCCACTTCAAGTTGAACGACTTTCGTTACACACTTTGTCGTTAACTTATAGAGGTTGGACATACAAGTGATTGGCCTGTAGTCAGAGCCTCTTCGTGGAATTCCTTTCGGTATCAAATACGTAAGCCCGCAGTAAAACCAATCAGCTTGAGGTGTTCCTTCTAAACATATAACTTTCACAATATCATAAAGATATTTGTGAAGAGTTGTAAGTTTCTTAATGAAAAAATTGTAAATACCATCAATTCCAGCAGCTTTCCAATTAGGGAGCCAATTAATGATATTCACAAATTCATCAAGTGAAGGAAACGTGGTCGGATGATTATCTGATACAAATGGAATCAAATAATCATCGTACGTGACTGTGTCATCATTTTTGTTCCACATTGTAGACCAAAAACTCACAATTTCATCACGGCTAACCACATGCTCGGATTCCACACGCTCAGATAACCCACGATAAAATCGACCTCGGAAAAGCTCAAACATACGATTCTCTTTTCGGAATTGCTTCCTACTTTCATGCATCGTAATTTTTTTCTCGTAAACATTCAAAGACTCATTCTTCTTAACTAAAGCCTCAGAAAGATCAGTTACGCTGCTCAAGTTTAAATTAAACTCTCGCATGATTTTCTTAAGGCTCTTCGTTTCCGAAGTGGAGAGCTTTTCCTGCTTACGAGCCTTCTCGAGAAGATCTTTGGAAAGTACTAACTTAGAAATTTTACTTTCTATGTTTTCCTTCCAAGCGGATCTAGGCTTTTCTTTGCGTGTTGCCTCGTCATAGCATACCTGCGCAGCTTGCATGATATACGCGGCTTCCGTAATTGACTCAGGTACATGAGCTCCTGCATATTCACCGACTACTCGATTAATGAGATCCAGAACTTTACTATCAACCAATTCATTTGGATGTTTTCTAGTTCGGACCACTACTTTTCCAATTTCGTTCTCAGAGATTTCTTTGATTTTACTCAAGAATTTATCTCTCAGGTTTATGTACTCCGTGGTGTCGGTCAAGGTGCATGTATCAGCGAGACAAGTGGCGATTCTACGTCGCTCTCCATTCTCTTCTGATTTTACATCCTTTCCCATCTCACTTTGTGCCAATTTTTTTAACACTTCGAGAGTTTCAGTGCAGCCGAATTTCTCATTATAGTACCTGTGAAGCTCTGTCCAGCCATTTCTTGGCATTCTTTCAAACCTTGTCTGTACTGCAAAAAAAACAATTCGAGGCCATTCCTTCGGGTCGGCTGTTACGGAATCGAATATCGTCCGCAATGCCATTAGCCTGTTACCTTCCGGAATAGCTAGAGTACAGGGGCTTGTCATGTCGTACGATGGCTCGCACGCAGAGACTTCAACCGAAGAGGGAACTGGTGCATTAGGCGAAGGTAAGGTGTCAAGCCCACTATTTTGCATTTTACTGCATGTTTGGCTTGGTGGTGGAGGTGTTATTGTTGTGTAGGAGGAGGAAGGTAGGGGAATCGCCGGTGGGTGTAGCTTACATTTTTGTATCTCACTATCACTCTTTTTCACCTCATCAGCGTCGTTTGCAGCCTTTATTTTGGTATTATTCGATATTTCGCTGCTAACATTTTTCTTTCTACCCATATTTTTTTTAACATTATTAATATAAATATAATATGAATTTATTATGCTAGTTGAAGATTAATAAGAATGAAATAAAAAAATATAGGCAAATATCAAAACTTCCTGCTATAGTTTATATACATATTATGAGATACTTTATAAAAGTGCATATGGATATTGCTTTTGCTGCATTGCACAGAATCGAGAAGATCAGCTTTGCTTATAATGGCATATTTGTGCGATCTAAAAGCAGAATATATACTGAGTTTAATATGGTTTAATAAAATAACATTAGTAGTAATCTGAATATATATCTTCGAAAAAATTCTATCTATAATACAATTTTTTCAACTGTAAATAAAAATTCAAGCTAAATTTTTTTGTATTTTAACGTTAATATACATAGTTTTCATAAAATTTAGTTTGAACAATGTGTTGTTAGGTCTAATTGCTGGTGTGAATGTATAATAATAAATTTAAAAGACTATTAAAAGACAATTAAAAAGATAATTAAAGTCGTAAAAACAGAATATTAAAAACAACGAGCATACCAAAACCAGAAAATCCGGGGTTTTGATCTACATCAAAAGTATCGAATTTTTAACTCGGGCTATATAGACTTCTATAAAAATTCTCGAAGCCAAGAACTTATTAGAATTCATACCAATATATAAAAGTAATTGTACAATGCGTACTATTAATATTTTCGAATAAAATGTCGAAAGGATCGTATCGAAGCTAGAAAAAATTTAAAAGTATCTTAACGATATTTGTAAAAATAAATATTTTAAAATAAAAAGAGAGAAATAAATACCTTAGCAGAAAAGTGTCGATCCAAAAAAACGCTACATTTAAAACAAAAAAACACCAATATATTATTGTATTAGGCACACGATGTAGATTCCAGTGGGGCTTAAATTAAATATTTATACAGTTTCTATTACCACTTGGCCAACAGGCCATCAGTTAACACCTCCTTTTTTACCCTTAAACTATTGATTTTGAAGGTCACAGTAGCCGATAAAATCGAATATTGATACCTTATTACCTCTTTAACTAGTAAAGCTCCTAAAACCTTATCTGGGTTAAGTAGTTTTAAATAGGACTTAATATCTTCCAATAACAACCCTTGTTTGACCTTGCGTACGAGTTTCATTGCTATCGCTGCTTATCCTGGTCACTTGGGTATTTTTAAGCATAAGCCGAGTTTAATCATCAAAAAATACCATATTTTTATTTAAATTGACACGTATTTAATTCATTTTTACCTTTAACTTGCAATTAATATTTTTCTTCTAAACTTAATTTAAAAATATCACATTTTTTAAACAACAGGGGCAGGTGTTAGATTTTATTTCGAGCCATTAACGCATTTATAGGTTCAAAATAAACAACTGCTACCCTAACGCTCCATCAGTAACCCTGCTATACCTACATCACAAAGTCTTTCATCTAAAAGGTGGGCAGAATCAGATTAATCGGCGAAGTAGTTGCCAGGAGTTCGTTAATGTTCGTTGCATGGAGTGTGGTTGTAAGGCGAAACCTACCCTGGGCTTCCTCTTGGGACTATGCAGCATTCTCACTTACTCTATACTTTCGAACCCAATAAAATTCTAGCTATGATATTTTTCGGCGACATACATCGGGTCCACCTCGACAATGCTTTGCCATACCAATAAGTAAAACCTGCCACTTAGCTCTCCTGGCTTTAAATGGTTATGTTTTGTATATCTCTCAGGCGCTTACCCTTCTTATTCGAGTGAACAAATCTAGATTTTTATGCTTTTACATGGCGATTACCTACAACTTCAGCCGCGGTCTTATCTAGTTACATAAAAAACTACAAATTCTTTATAAAAAAAGTTTCGCTATTCCGTTAACCTCCTCCTCATACAAATCCGAGAAATACCAAAGATGTAGTGTGGTTTTATTCTCACTCAAAGTTTAAACAATGATCTTGAGCCGATTTCATATAATCATTGCCAAGCAGCTAGTTTTTTACTTAGTTATCCTCCCCCTAAAACTTTGCAATTAAGATTATTATCTTATGTTAAATCAATTAAAACAATATTCGTCTTCCTATTTTCCAATGCAAAATGAAATACCTTAGTTTCTTGGCTATAAATTTTTTGTTAGTTGCTTTTCAATTGCGATACATAAACTTTTTGCGTTTCATTTTGTGCTTAAATATTTATATGTTAGGCTTATTGTATTCATATTTTATTTTTTAATCTCTTTAATCTGAAGAAATAGGAATTCCACCGAAAAATAAAGATGGATGGTTAATGCATAATGATAAAAGAGTAATCTCGAAAAGTACTTCGTTATTAAGTCAAGTGACAAGTTAATATGCTTTGTTTGCAATGAAACCATATCAATTTTAAAGAATAAATTATAAAATGTCATCATGAAACTATACTCCTCATAATTTCTTCAGAACATATTGGAAGTTATCAAGTAAAAAAATATGACACTAAAAACGGAGATACAGACCTCAAGAATTGTTGGTAGTAAAACAAATGCTAGCAAACAAAAAACTATCTGAAATAGATTTTACAAGCTTGTCTATCAGTAAAACGATGTAAACATTTTATTGGCGTTAAATTAATTTAAATTGGTATACTTGCAGCAGGTTTAGAAATATCTAGAAAAGTTATTGCATTTAAAAACATCGGCAGGTCTGTCAATACTTTTGCGATTAGAGTAGATAAATTTGCAGAAAACCAATTACATAATCGTCTGACAAATAACAGTCACTCAGAATGGCTTCATTTGACTCTGCATGAACAATCGATGTTTGGGCTAATGCACAATTTTTGCTTTTTATTCCAGAGATTAATCTAGATTTTGAAGTATATGAAGGGCTTTTAGACGTTCTAAGTATTCATAGATAACCACTTGACAAGATATTTTCTCAGAAGTCAAAATCTGTTTGTAAAATCAATCTTCGATGGAATATCTTGAAGTGTATTTCAACTGATGCGAGAAAAATAAGCGTGGAAAAAATAAAAGTGGCGTTGCTATCGTATTAAAGCCTTGGAAAATGATGATGGTTTAGAAAATTTAAAATTCATCCCGTTATTTCTCAACAGTTGTTGTTTAGAAAATGCTTGGGTATGTCAGAAGGGGGGAAACTAACCATGGCTAATGTTAACTATATCAAATCCCATTCATTCAATCATCGTAAATTATATATATTTATTGAATAAATTAAAGAAAATGATTTTTCTTTTTATATTGCTGTAATCTGGCTCAGCCGCGGAAAACTTTTGAAGCAGTCTTTTAAAAATAGAAAAAATAGCGAAAATTTTTTACAATGAAAAGAGATATTCCGTCGGTGAGTACAAAGTAATGAGAGTTTAAGAATTAGTGCATTTAATATATATTTAAACAAAAATATGAATGATCTCAATGTGAAGTTATGTGGAAAAATTATATACTGCCTGAATTATACATACATATTAAATCATTTCATCTCTTTTTTACTCTTGTAAATACATTTTAAAAATATAATGAACCAAATATACACCATTTTCAATAGATTTACAATAAAAATTTAGATAATTTGAAGATATATTTTAAATTATTTTTTTTTAACTTCATATAAGCAGAAAACGATATTAAAATTTTGAAAAATCTTGTTATCGCTGATGTCAAAATCCCTACCCCAGGCATCGATTTGAAATATAATGTATGCAATGCGGAAATTTTTCGAAAGAAAAAGCTTCTAATTCAGATTTCTATACTTTTATAAGAGTCTTAAGGCTAAAAAATTTAATAAACTTTATAATTTCTCAAGAGTTTATCCATTTTCGACATTACCTATATGTTTGAATGAATATTCTCTAAAATAAAATACAGAAAATATTTAAAGCTCTTCATTTACAGAATAGCAATCGAAATCATTATCAATTTTTTTTACCAATTAATTTAATCTACAATACTCATAAATTATTAGTAATAATATCATCACATTTACCTAATTATAATTAATGTTAAACCATTTTCGTTATTTAAATTCGTTTTTAAAAAAAAAAATAATGAAAATATACAATCGATTTAATTGGATGTTTCAAATAAAATAATTTTTCTCAATATTTTAATTCATAATAAAAATTATCAATGGTTATAATTTGATTTGTATAATTTATTTATTTTTTTGGGGAGGGGGGATAGTATAACCACATCAAAAATCATCTGCTTGGCAATGAGTGTTTCTACTTTGTGTGAAAAACATTGCTACCATTTTAGTGCAATATAACCTCACTGAATCCATAAGCTAATCCACTATAATCACTGAGTTACAAATGATTGAAAAAACAAACTTGATGAACTTTTATTTGTTTATCCTCGACACCGAAAAGGAAAAGAGAAATGGAATACGTAAGTAAGTAAAAATTCATTTGTGTTCTTTTGTTTTATTTTCGTATTAAAAGACACTTGCCTATAAAAAAGATTACAGGCAGGCCAGATGCAAGTAGTGTCGGGGCAGCTGTTGCGGGACGTAGTTCGAAGATATATGGTTTAAAAAAATTGTCTAAAAGTGCAATATTTTTGCATAAACATAATAACATGTAGTTCCAGAGGTTTTAATTCATATGCTACAACTATGAGCTCTAAAAATAATATGACCTTTTTTTAGGAACGTGTTAAGGTAGTTAAAGCTAAAATATCAGCTTACTCGAGATAATATATAGAAAAAAAAATTAACCTGTATATATGATATTCTAGTGTGATATTTGAGATAAAAAATAAACACTGAATTAAGGATCACGGTTTTTGTTTACTTCAAGTTGAAATGAAAGCAAACCTATTAAATCGAATGCATTAAGCCTATTAACTTTTACATTAATTAATGAAATAAAAAAAACTATATTTTTAATTTTCCGGAAAGAAAAGTACTACTATAATTAAAAATTTTAAGCTTCCACAAATCCAAACAGAATAAAGCATAAATCCTATCATAAGTTTTCTAAAATAGCATTAAATTTTATTTTGATCTAAAAGGATTGTAAATTTTTAAAAAACGCCAAAAATAATTGAAACGCTTGCTATACCACTGTATAAAAACCCAAATATGTTATGCCATGATAAAATCGTAATAAGTCTCATAAAGGAATAAATATAAAGCAAAAAACAACGGAATTATATCACTCTGTAAGAGTATGTATAAAAAGTGGGGGTTATATAGCTCTTTTGAACAATTTTAAAGAATGAACTATAAAATATATATAGGGTGTAGAACTTCTGTAAACAGTATTTTAAAATTTTGAAACAAAAAAATTAACGACTGGAACATATTACTTAGATCATTGATACTGATGGTCTAGTTCGTTTAACTCTATGCTTGACAGTTTAAATTTACTTTAATATCAGATTGGTTATAAATAATCTAAAACGGTTTTAATGGTGTAAAAAAACCAAAAACTTTATTTGTCAGAATAATATATTTTAAAAAAAACACTTTTTGTAAATCACAGTCATTTGATGAATTTAAAATTTATGACACTATCAAATATCATGAATACATCAACTTTTAAAAGATTTTTGAGGTTACATATAGTTAGACCAGATATCGGACTTCAGATTGAAACCGAGATTATAAAATTGTATAATAAAGGTAAATTATCATACCCTGTAGATGATTTACAACTTCAGTCTGTAATCGAAATGATTGATGAAAAAAATAGATGATATGGGGAAAACGATTTCATAGATATATGGGTTTTCATAGATTTAAAAAAGAAAGCATAAATGCGGAAAAAAATAAGTGGTCAGATTAGTTCAAATTAAAAAAATAAGACTATTTTTTGGTGTTCATTAATATTTTCAGTTAATAAAAATATATTTAATAAATTAAAATTAAAGCCAGTAAATAGTTTTTTTTACCGTCTATCTATAAAAGGTCAGAAAAAAAAAACATCTCGTTAAACTAAAATGTACAAAAGTATTAAACAATTTAAGAAATTGAAAAAATGAAAATTTAGAAGAGGAAAAAACGAAAAAATTAAGGAACAGAATCAAACATTAGGTGTTAAAAAAATCATCTTTCGAAAAATATCAATCATTAAAGATGATTTTGGGGTGATATTATTTCACTAATTAAAATTTTCTTAAATATTTTATTTATTCTCTATTATTGCGGTAAGAATCTATGAAATTTTGCAATAATAACTCATATTTCGTCGTATATCCAAATGTTAAGTTTAATTTTTTCATAAAATGTTTTTACATTTTGATTTTATATTTTTTTGGAAACAGAGCCTTATTTAATCTATATTATATTGAATTTACAAACCTTTTCTATATGATTTAATATATTTATGCAGGATTTCTGCTATGTATTATTTCTCTTTTGACAGCTTTCATAAATAAATACGGAACAAATTTAGGTATAAATTTATTTAGAAAATAATAAATTTAAATCTTACGCGCGAACCAATGCTTCCAATAACACAGTCAAAAAATCATTTTTTGAAGAAATTGATTTTTTAGAATTAGTGAAAAGCCATAAAATTTATTAAATATAGATTACTTAAAGCTTCTAAAGTTTAAAAAAAATGAATTCTACGCATAAATGGAAGAAAAAAACAAAGAGTTGGCTTCGAAAAATGTACTTTTAAAAGAAGAAATAAAGAAGTTATCGGATCTACATACCGAATTATTAAAGAACAACATTAAGAACAACTATTTTTGTAATAGAACGCATATGAAAATGATAGCAATTCTAGATGAAAATATAAAAGCCATAGAAAATATTTTAAAAGATACAGTAGATTTTAAAACAAAATTAGAAGAAAATACTAATTTAAAGAATGATGATAGAATATTAAAAGAAAAAAATAAATTAATAACGAATGAAGATAAAAAACCTCGTAAGAAACGCAATATTGTTACCTTTAAACGATAAAATAATATATTTAATTTTTTTATTTTTATTTTTTTTTTAGAATAACAAATAATCAAATCTTGGGATTGTTGAGTTTACTTCCAAAATATTTTTCAAATTACAAATAAAAACCTTTAGGCAAAAAAATTGCTAAAAGTATTTATATGGTAGTAAAACCGACATTATTTACTTAGGAATGTGAAAAACCTAATTTTCACATTTCTTTAATTTGACCTAAGTTCTAAATACACGTTTTTTAACAAATAAAATAACTATGAAATCCGTCTATGTGTTTCAATTTCATTTTTCTCGCCATACCACCAAACTTTTATAGGAAATTTTGGGTTAAATACTCAAAAATATCAAAAGAATTCAGAAAAAAAACAATTTCAGATCAAAACTAATCATTTATATTTGGTTTGATGCATTTATTTGTAGAATCGGACTAAAAACAATCCTCAAATGTTTTAGCAACGCATATATGGTTCCGAAAAGTACTTTAAATAAACCGAAAAATAAATTTTGTAGTTATATAGAAAATTTTCAAGCGGTTTTTCTTAATCTCTAAAAGAAATAATAAATGATATATAGAATAGAAAACCAAGCAAAGAAGAATAAACTAGAATTTATTGCAAAAATTGTATACTGCCAATATTCTATGCGCAAGACCAAACCATAAATCAATCGGAAAGACAATCCCGAGGAAAATTATCACTGGAAAGGTCATTCAATACGTATGAACAGCGATTGTAAAGTTATAAGTCTATTTAATTCACGAATATCATTACTTTGTATATTATAAATAGAGAATATTTAGATTTAAATGGTATCTGAGAATACAAGGAACCTTGTGTATCTCAAAATACAAGCTAAGTTTCAATAAAAACACATGAAAATAAATCTATATTTATTCAAAGGAAATAATAGGAAGTAATCTTTTGTTCTAATTATGTAAAGAATAAGTATAAATGCATTTAAATAAAATAAATAGTTCCCCAAGGACTCAGAGTTGAAAAACAATCTGCTTCGGTTTAATTTAGGCCGAAAGGTATAAATTTAATCGGCCAGGACTTAATTTCAAAGAAATATTTTGTTAAATAAACTATTATAACGTTTTAAATTTGTCATATTAAAAATTAATTAAAAAACTGAACCCTAATTACAGCTATTACAGATAAATATACAAGCCATATAAGTTTTAATATTAGCAAATATAAATCTTGATTGCCAGGGAACATCCAAGTTAGTGTATAAAACATCATTTTAACGGATGTATAAATAATATTTGATAAAAATCAAATTATAGTTTCTATTACTATTCAAGGGCATAACTATGACTTTTGGATTTATATTTGAAAAAAGCCCGAGAAATGACAGTTGTGATTTAATTGTCAAAACTTTTATAGTTTAAAAAAACTTCAAGAAAACTGCATATTTCACACTCGAGAATAGTAATATGGTTAGGTGCTTTTATCGGCAGTTTACTTTTCGATTCGGAAATAAAAGAAGATTAGTTTCAGATAAAAAAATATTGATATCTTAGACTTAAATATTTTTACTCATAAGTAGAATACAAAAGCTTTTGATATAAATCAATACAAAGATCGGTTTAAAAATATATCCAAAAGATATGAGACTTTCAACGACAAAAAAAGTGAGAAATTTATTTTTAATCAGAGAATATGATACATTATATGAAATATAAATATTTTACGAAAGCTGCATAATCTTTAATTTTTAATGTTTATTTTGAAATAAACTAAACATAAGAGCGATATCCTCTTATTATATGTATATCTCAATAAAAAAAACTACATTAGAAAGAAAAACAGCTTAAGTACTTGGCACATTCCTAATACCACAAATTCTAAGGAATTATTTTACAAAAAAATGTTTTTAAAAAAATCTATGTAAATTTTATTTATCAGATTAAAACTGTGAAAAAATATAATAAAAGAGAATAAAGGCAAAAAAATACTTCATTTTTAATGAAGGCTTAATTTATTAAACATTACTAACTCTTTCGAAACCATATAGATTTTAACGTAAATGAAATGAATAAACAAAATATTTATTTGAAAAAATTTGTCATTTAAATGAGATGTCAATTAAAGATGCTTCTTTTGGCGAAAAATATTTATAGTATATGAAGGCTCGGGTTTACAGCCATTTGACAAAACTCAGACGAAATTAGATAGATTTAAACAAAAATTTGTCAGAAAGACCAACAAGAGGCTTAATATCCTTAAACAATTCCGTAAACGGAATTAATGTAAAAATATAGAAGCTGTTATTTTCGGATGATTAAGTATTAAATAAAATAATTCGACAAAAAATAGTATAGTTTGGATTAATGGGATACAGCAATAATATTCTATAACAATATATACTTTATTTATGGTACAGGATATATTGATTTATTAGATAAAATTTTTCAGATGACTTACACAGTCTTAATAGCGAAAAATGTGTAGGTATTTTAAATTCATGGCAAAAAAAGTCTTGAGATTTTAAAATAAAAAAACCAAGTTTTTGTTAGATCAAAATTCTAGATCAAATATGTAATAAAATATTATTACAGTAAAAATCAAGTGAAAATAAAAAAACCGAAAAATATCGATCTTATTTCATCATTACAAAAGAAATTCAGAATTACATTTCAATTTTTTAACAATTACAACAAAAGAGATTTTATATCTTCTATACTCTTTCGAATTATAAAAAAAATAAATATCGCCACTACATATACAATTTTTCGATTATATTCTTAAAAAAAATGTATTCATTTATACAAATTTTAATACAAATAAGTAGAAATTCCGAGAAATCTGCTTTCACTTGATAAATCAAAATAAAGACATGCTTCTGAGAGCTATACTAAAAAACTGGTATTTTTTTCCAATAGCTCTCCATCTTTTAGATAAGTACAAATTCAATTTCTCACAACAAGGTAAGTTGTTTTTTCAGAATTCATTCTAATACAATATCAGAAAAAACATAGATACTTAATATAACGGATATCAAACTTAGGAATTTCAAACTAAATAATGAAATTATAGACAATAAATACAATATTATTAAAAAAATTGGAATACAGATTACTTATCGAGGCTCTCCTTGAAATATTTAAATCGATAAACTTAAAAAGTAAAACTTCTAGTGAATAAATACTCTTTCATCCGAAAAAATAGTGTCTGATAGTCATTTAGCGTTCAAACAGAATGGTATAATCTTAATTAAAAATGTATCATATAATATTACAAGGGTTCTTTATGAATCTAGATATATTTACTAAATTTCTAAAAATAGAAAAGTCTTTTTTTAGCAACGATAAGAGAATTACACTCCTAAATATGCTAATTTGTATTTAAAAAAACAAGCTAGGACTTCAATTCGAAAATAAATGCAACGAAAATATTATATCGTTTGTACATGCAAGAGTAGAAAAGATTATGTTGTAAATCAAACCAAAAAACACCGATGCCTTTTGATGAGAGCAGAATGATCAAAAAAAAGTTTTTCGGTTTTTAAAAAAATATCAAGCATAAATAATTGAATGAAATGGATTCAAACGGGTGATTATTAAACAAAAAAATAATCGATTATTAATTTATTGTCTCATAAAAATAAATGTTTTATAAAGATAGATGTATTATTAGATATGAATTCATAGAAACATTTTTTCAATATATGTAAGCCACTAATTAAGTAAACAGAAAATCGAAAAAATAAAATAAATTTAGAATAAAAATAAATTAATTTTAGCATAAAGGCATCTTATTTTATTAAAATAGATCAAGAACAATCGCCTTAAGCGAATCTTCCAATGAAATTTCATAATAAAATTTTCTATATTTTTAGAAATTTTTGGAGATTTGTCGCAAAAAATATGATCCAATAAATCTCGGAAAACCATTACAAACATCGATATTAACCTCGTTTCAATATCAAATATTCTTGTTTCGCAAGTAGTAAAACGAGAAGAACTTCCTGCTTTAGAAGCTAGATGTGTATTATAATGCTCTTTAATCACATCCCTCAGATCTATTCTTGCAAGATCCTCAAATACTAAATGCACATCATAATTAAAATCGAAATTTCTATCTATTACTTTTAAAAGCTCAGAAAATATTTCAAAAATTAAATAAAAATGCTCAAAGGTTGTAGAACGATTTTTTTTAAAAATTTTTTCGAAAAAATTTATATTTTTTAAGCTTTTCAAAATTTCAAATTGATCATAGGAAGATCTGATTTTAATTTTTTTAAAAAAGCTAAAAAAATCACAGAAAATCCACTTATCTCATTTTTACAGTTTAATACCAAGTACATTTTTGTTTTTTGAATAATTTCTTTCTGATTTTAAATTTTTTTATTTTATTGGACTTAAGAAAATCTATAAAACCTTTTTTACCATACTCAATTGACTCATTGGGATTAAGCTCAAATAAATTGCAGGTTTCAAGTCCTTTAAAGAAAACCCTGTAGTTATTCGATTTTTTAAAATCAGGTGGACTTTTTGATTCGATAGAAACTTATAACTATTTATGATCGAAGACTTAATTTGGGTTTGAATTATTTTTTTGTCTTTACTGTTTTCTAAAAATTTTGCATCAAATATTCTTTTCTTAAAAATTTAATTGCCAGCTAAATCTCCATCATATGACAATAGATCACCATTCTTTTTCTCTAAGAAAATTCTGATATTTCTATATCATCGAAATGATTCAATATATTGTATAGGATTTTAATCAATTTATTCTATTTATATGTAATGATGATTGAAACTTCATCGGTATCATATTCTTGCAGTTTTGAAATAAACAATTCTGTGAATTCCAAATTTCTTTCTGAGATAGAAAGTCTTTGCAATGAATACTCTATTTCTTTGAATATTTTATTGTTTACAGTCTTTTCCATCCATTCAGATTCGAAATAGCAAAATTATCTAAAAAATCAAATATTTCATCCTAAAATAGATTGGTAAGCGAATCGGATTCACTAAAAAACAATTTTGTCTTAGTTCAAATAATATACTATGAATTTCAGTGAAATAGAGCAGGTAAATCGCTTTATTATTCTTTTCAAAAATATTTTGATCGCTTTCATTTATCTTAAATATCAATCTAGGAATTATATTAGTTTTAAGATTTTTATCAGATAAAATCTTTGCTATATACTTTTTGTCATAAAACAGGGCAAATGAATTCACTTCATTATGATTTCGAACTTTAAGTGGTAGGGACTTATAGCTTTTAATATATAGTGCCATAGAGTGTAAATATACCACTCTTCCTTTCGATTTTGCTGAAGATGGTGCAATAGAAATAGAATTTTTATCTTTCTTTGGATGCTTTCTGTTTCCAGTTGCTATGTAATTAAATATTTAAGATTCATTTTTAGGGCAAGTTTTTTTTAATTAAAAAAAGAAAAATCTTAAAATACTATTCGTTATTTTAAATTAATAAAAAAATAATTAGAAAAAAAAACCTGACAGCAAAAATATAAAAAATGAACCAAGAAAGGCTGAAAACTTGGAAACTAGTATAAGAGAGAAAAAAGTGTGAGATTTAGATGTAGAAACAATCACCAGGAGGCCCATCCAGAAAAGCATCCACAATAACACCCAATAGATCGAGCAATACTTGCCAGTCTACTCGCTTGACACCATATCCTCGTCTTCCCGTTCCGATTCGTCTGCAAGAAACCATTTAATATCACGAAAAACCTTAATACAGCTTCCATTCCAGAACGAAACCGAATGATTTTATTGCATTCGATGCTTGAATCTGTCACGGATACAGAGCAGTCATTTCTTATATCTGGTATTATAGAAGTATCAAAATATATTTGAAATAAGGCTAATAATGGCTGCCTGTAATTTGGAGGTACAATAATGAGAAATTTAGCTGCCCATTAGATCGATATGTTAAAAAATATAACACAAAATAAGGCAGAAATGAAAACAAGGCAAGAAGAGAATGAAGTGGGACGTAGAATCGCAATTTTTCTCACCGAGCCATGTTCTTTAACTTATAATACACTATAATTAACCAGAAAAAAGTTAGTGTGTAAAACCAAGGAACTCACGTAGGAGGAAATTGGAGATGTAGTGGCTCAACTAGAAAACTCAAGTAAATTGGTTGATGGAAAAAGTTTTGCACCTCATTAATCAGATCACGAGGAATTATGTAACTATCCTCTGTCTAATAATGTTAATGATGCAGCTCGAATTCTCCAGGCGGCCCAGGAATGCTATGACGAGGTAACACGCAAAAATATTGCTAGATTCGGTTGGAAGGAAAATATAGAGAGTAAAATTTCTAAGCTATTACACACCAAAGAGCTTCTTTAGAAGGCCTGAAAATCGGAAAAGATCTTCACTATAGAAGCTTAAAACCTTAAGAAAATCCTGCAAATGTTTAATTGAAACTTTAGCAATTTAACTGATCGTTCTAAGGTTTTAGTTAAGAACAATGCCTTTTAATATGTCTGCACAAAAAAATTTCGATGTTTGAAAGTAAGAAGCAATTCCAAAAAGAGAATCGTATGTTTGAGATATTTCGAGGTCGATTTTATGGAGGTTGCTTTGGGCGCTTTGAATCCGAGAATGTGATCAATATGACAAAATTATGAAATTTTGAACTCAATGTGGAATAAAAATGATAAATATGTTACGTATAATGACTACTTGATATCAGTCGTGCCTGTACTCATCAGATCACATTGCCTTCCTTGAAGAGTTTGTAAATGTTATCAACTGAATGCCCAACCGAAAAGTCGCTGGAATTTATGGTGCTTGCAATTACCACATCAAGAAACGTACGATTCTTCACAAATAACTTTATGATATTGTGAAAGTTATATGTTTAGAAGGTACGCCACAGCCGAATGGTATTATTGTGGACTTACTTATCTTATGCCAAAATTACACCAAAGACTGGTTCTGGTTACAGGCTAATTACCCGTAAGGCAAACTTGTATAAGCTGACAAGAAAATGTGTTACGCTGGTGGTGCAGCTTGAGGTGAAAAGACGAGATTAAGTTTCAGATAATCAGTTAGGAGCGGTTAGAGGGTGCAAGAAGCGAATGAACTGGTTTTATTGATTGTTGCACCTTAAAGAATACGAGCATAATCTTAAGGAAATGTGGATTGAAGTCATAAAAACTTATAATTCAATTGATCCTACTTATTTGTTTCAATGAGTCGAAAACTTTTTATTTATCTGATTGGATCCTAAAATTTATTAAGGTAATTGTATCAAAATAGAAAATTGATATATCAGTGGGGCCTGAAAAAATTATGAGCAAGATTAATAAAAGGATTGTTCGGAAAAATAATCTGTCACCTTTGGTGTCTGTTTTGTGTATTGATCTATAAAGTCTAAAGTGAATAAAAAAATTTACTAAAGTGACAATATAAACGAAGGTTTTATCACTCTTACCAATAATTTTTTGTTTATTGATGATATAAACCCTGTTGCCAAAGATGAACAAAAATTAGACAGATGAATAAGGGAATAGAAAGATTTCTAAACAACATATGATTTGAGATCAACAAAAAGCGATCGGCTACAAATTATCCGTGTTGTAAATATACTGCTACTTTTTTCGAAAGAATGTGAAATTAGAAATAATTTAGAGTAATAGAAGATAGTAGAGGAATCTCAACAGGACAGTTGTTGAAAGAAGTATAGATAAACTGGTAGCAGAACTAGAGAGACTTTGCCGCACGATATTAAATGCAAGAAATTTATTTCACATCATCATTCAAGATTTAATCTCTTTACTAAACCATCACATATGTGTACTTTATCTGTAACCATCTGTATTCTCAAATTTAGTCGATTCAATACGTGTAGTGTCAATACTTACTTACTTATTGCAGTCTTATTTTACCTATCGGTGTCAAGGATCAACAAATGAGGTTTTCGCATTTGCTTGTTTTAATTTGTTAACCTCCGTGTTATAAGGAGTCGGTTTATGGATCCAGCTTGATTTATACTTCACTCTAATCAAAACTAAGATCTTCAAAAATTTCTATTGACTTATTACCAAGCAGAAATTCTTTTAATTCGGGTTTCTTATCTCCACCTTAGGATATAAAACGAAGGAAAATACATTGGTATGACTATATTTTTTGCTCGAATCAAAGAATATACTTAATATATATTTTGCCTCTTAAATATGTTTATGAAGAATTCACAAGACAATTCTTCTTACATACTTATTCAGTTTTTCTTGTATTTCGCTGTTGAAGCAATTTTAACTCATTATATCCTAATAATTATGCCAATTTAGGGCAGAATTGATTTTTAAATTCCGATAATAAATTTTATTTTTACTACTATTATACTGCATAAGTTATTGTCGCAGAAAAACTAAATCAGATAAAACATTTAGAAAAAAAATACCTGGTAAAATTAAATAAGTTTAAGCCTATTTGATAAGAAATAATATCGATTGCTCTTTTTATATAACCACCAGACTATATGAAGCATACTTAAAAAATTGTAAATCTCATCTTGAGAGCATTTACTGATCTAGTATAATTTCTTTAGCACAAAAACAAAATTATAAAATCAGAGATCAAACGTTCGAAGGATTTTCCCATAAAAATATTCGAGACATTATTTGATATGATGAATGAGTAAAAAGAAAATAGTAAAGATATTATAAAAAAAGGCAATACAAATGTTATACTCTAACTTATAGATAAGAAAATTTATAATTATTTAAATAGAAATAAAAATAGTTTTATAACTTTAACTGCTTAAAAATGTTGTGATTAAAAAAACAATGTGAAAGAATATGATTTTAAAAAAATAACGCGAAAGAAGAGGATACATATACCATGCTAAATAATAAGATGGGAATGAGATATCAAAGAAGCTAAAATATTCTTTTTCAGCTATAACTCTAAATTGAATTGAATTTCACTTACTTGGAGGTTAATATTTCTAATTATTCTATACGATGTTTATTGTAGATGAACTATTCATATAAATTTTGGTTTAATATTTAGAAAAAAATTTGAAATAAAGTCTAAGTTAACCGGCTATTCTATGGTTATTTGCAACAGGTATCAAACATACGAAAATAAATAAAATAGAGAGAAAATTTAAGTTTAATTTATGTATATTGCGATTCATCTCCTGAATATTTAATGTCATGGTCCATAAAGCACCTCTTTATTTCCACTACGCCTTTATATATTAATAATCCCATTTATTCATAGTGGACATATGTTATTTGTATTTGATTTCCTATGCTATATTTTCCGGGTTATTTCGTATTTACTCCGCCATCTATTGTTCCAGTGTGATTTCCATATTATACGGCCGAGTTTTTGTCCTTAAATTCAAACGATCAACAGGCAATATATATTCAAATAATCTCAATGTAAAACTTAACGGCTTGCTATTGTTTGATATTATAGATTAAATAAACGCTTTAAAGTGCAACTACTTGTTATATGGGAGCAAATTTCGAGCAAATAAGTCTTATGAATAAATAAATTTTTAAGAATTATAAAATTATTCATTCACTTTTTATACTTTTTATTTTACTAATAGCAAAAAATATTGTAGACAGAATGCCAGGAATTTTAATTTGCCAAAACAAGGAAGAAAACGATATTTTTGAAGACCGGATAGTATCTAGAAATTACACCAACAAGCTAAAAGACTTTTAGAAGGAGGCTAAATGAATTTATAATGTTTGGATATGATCTTTGCTTCAAAAGGCGCGAAGAAATTCCGAAGGTTTTTTTTTGAGGTTGAACCGGGTCGATTAAATATATAACCGAGACAGAACTTTCTGTACCACATTGTTGGAATTGATAAAATGCTTTCTTTGATTCTACAAAAATACCATGGAATTCCCAAGACAGGCTTACGTCAATGTTTAAAAGCACATGAAGCATGTAGTAGATAAATTTCTGTAAAAAAACCAGCTAATTTATATAAAATATATTACAAAAAACATGATTTTTTTGTAGATCAAAGAAGATACGCTAATCAAAATAATGAGTATTGTTAAATTTTAAACTTAATCTACACTTATAAAAAGCATCTCCGGTGTTTTAAGATAATACACAAGACTTCACAGTTTGTAAGAGATTTATTTAAATTTATATTTGAAAATCTCGTCATTATAATTGCTATTTAATCTGATTATAGCAAATAATTTAAAAATGAATAGCCGGAAATATACTTAACTGCACTTAAGATTCAAATTATACATAGGAAACTACGTAATACAAAAGCCCAGGTACGAGTTTTATGGATGAATCGAACAATAAAAAGATGCTTGGCAAAAAAAGTTATATCTTCCTGGTTCGAACAAGTAGATTGATTTTTATAGTGATGCTATATAGGCTTTTAATAGAACAATACATAAGGCCTCAAATGAATCAAAATTTCAATTCTTTTTCGGTAACTTAGATTTAATAATCCTCGTTCTGGTAGTATAATGATTTAGGAAATAAATGATGATTTAGTATTGTTCGACAGAATTGGTTCTGGGGTATTAACTTACGATAGCCATGATAAATATACACATCAGAATTTAGAGATTCCGTCTAAAATATATAACGAAGTAGATGATTCTCGATGTCTTTCTTAAACCTCAACAACTACTGCTTTTGAAATTGATAAGAATATAGAAAATGATACAGAAGTAAGTAAACATTTTGAAAAATATAAAAAAAAGAATCATAGAAAGTAAAGATTCAAATAAAACAATAAGAAATCTCCTTATTCGTATAATTGTTTTGATAAAAAAAAAGATTTACTCATAAATTTAAAGACTAAACGAGCACCGTTCGATCATTTTTATGATAATTCTGTCTTTGACGTAACAAATATTTTTATTAGTAATATGATAAAATTACAAAACGTTAATACTGAAAAAAGAACTGTTTAGAAAAGCGTAATAAAGCGGATTTGATCTTTATTTTCTTTTTTTTTTAAACTATGTGTTATTTTTAAAATAAGAAATGCTTACATAAAAGGATATGGTTTTATTTTTAAAATTCCAACGATAAATATTTTTAGAGGGAAAATATAATCATTAGTTTAAAATCCTTTTTTTCTTTGACTTCAATTATATTTTAAAAAAATACTTCATGTTTTAGTCCAGGGGCTCTAAAGATGAATGAATAGAAAATAAGAGGGGTAACAAGAAGTATAATAATATAACGGGGTCTAAGTAATTCAAATAAAAGTGGGGTGTTTAAGAAATAATGGGCGGGGCGTAATGAACATGAGGGGCATTAAGGAACGCGAAAAATAATCATCAAACTTTACATATAAAATTTTATTTCCAAAATAGCAAAAAAAACGATTTCATTATCAGATAAAATTGGAATAACGTAGAAAAAGAAAATAATACCGCAAAATAACTAAATTTAGACTTCAAACCTTAAAAAATACAAAATGCATTAGAAACTCTATATTATTCAGCTTATAAAAGTGATAGGGTTTAACTGGTAAAAAAATATAAAGTAACTCCTTCATGTTTGCTTTATTTATTAGATTTAAACACCATTAGATTTTGATTAAGCTTTTATTTGCAATTATTTGTAAGAGAGTAAAAAAATTTTCCAACGATTTATTTCAAATAAATATTCGCTAGCAGAATTTTGTCCAAACTCGAATATCTAAATCGAAATAATCGGAAACTCCTGCTTTTTTTGTAATATAGGCGGATTCTAAAAACTCTCGGTAAAAACTGAAAAACCCCTAAGATAGTATAATAAGAGATTGTCAAATGCTTTTAAAGGTTAACCAAAATATAAACAGGGTGTATTTAAATCATTGTCTTAGAAAGGTACATTTTATGATTACATATTCCCCCTAAAAATGTTCTGGGACAGATATAACTCTTTATAAAAATATAAAAAAAAAATTTTGTTTAAAATGTATTTATATCTATAGATGGAATTTATACTGATAATTAAATTTTAAACATACGGTAATATAAGTTAACAATTTGTTAAACCTCATCAATTTAACATCACGAGGATATGTGTTTTAATTATATACCAATAATCTCGGAATCTTACCTATTATAAAATCAGCGAATATATGTGAAAACAAGACAAGACATAAAATAAAGCCCAGAAAACTAGGAATTAATACTTATAAGTAAAATTTTGAGTGACATTTATACCGAAATATAGAAAATATAAATACTAAAAGAAATATCGTCGAAAGAACATCGTAATAACAATTTAACTAAAATTAATTTAAGATTGAAAAGGTAATTTGTCTACAACTTTAATTGCAAAAAAATATTTTCAAATTTAGGATTATAAAAAATTTGATTTGAAAATTTAAGTGTATTTTTGATTAATAAAACCTCGTAAAAATTCTAATTCATCTTTTGTCCTTAATCTATGTTTATAAATAATAGTAAAAAAAATCAAACTTTATAACTATGGTTTAAAATGAGACTCAAGAGGTTAAATAAGGACATGATATGATACTAAATATAATTTCTTCTCCGATTTTACAGCCTTAAATACTTTTTCTAGACTTCAAATTAGAAAATAACTAAAAGAAATTGTATTTATGATATCAAAAATTAATATTTACAACTGTCCACAAATATCTTAATTACTTATTTAAGTTCATATAATTTAAATTTATTTAAATTAAACAATGATTTTTAGCACATTTCGAAGCTGTAAGAAATATAAACTCAGTATAATACGAAACAGACACATATTTTTCATTTTGAATTTCTGACATTGAAAAAAATCCTTACTTAGATAAGAAATATATTTACAATCAACCTTAATTAAACAAATTTTATACAGATTTAAATTATTTGAACGAAATTTTTTACTTCGGATTTTATGCAATTAATTGGTTATTAAATGGCATATTTGTTTATTTATTCAAGCAAATAATCAAAAACTACATGAAAGCTCATATATAGAGAAATAGTAGTAAATCTGTTTGTCTTTTTAATAAATCAACTAAGAGAGATATAAACTCACCAATGACATGTTTTGTTGTATAAAGAACCTGGGAACAGATCAGTATGATAACAAAGTTGTGTAAATTATTATATTTGACTAAAAGACGTCAAATAATTTATTTTTTTTGATTTAGAGATGCATTGTTTGGTCTAATCAGCTTTCATAATAAATCAATGGGGTATATATGTGCTTTTTTACCTTAAAAATAATGTATGTACAGGTTTCAAAGACATATAAGAATTATTTCTCGTTTGAATGTTTATAAAAATTTGTTAGCAAATTTAATACTGGTATTAAAATTTAAAATGACATGTAAGTTTAATTGCATCGGTTGTATGATTAAAACCAATGTATTATATAACATAGAACTATCATAGGTAACAACCCCCTTTAGAATTTATTTGCGTCTATTTTTATCAAAAATCCAAGTCCTATAGTTTATTCTGGATTAATATAATATTGATGATTCACTTCCGAAACAATTCATTTAAAATATCTTATGATAATATTATAATCGAGAGCACAAATTTTACTATATAAAGCAAGATTATTGTTCCATATCGAAGCATAGGTTTGATGATCGTTGATAATCTTCAAGAAATAAAATCTCTAGGATATTAAATCAAAAAAGTTAGGAATCGGATTTAGAAAGAAAATATAATTTTGAAATATCACCGCTGTTCATGTTTGAAATACTCTAATTTAGCTGTAATTATATGCAAATAGAAAAAGTCTATAAAGGTATAAAGCGATTTAAAGATTCGAAAGATATATAGCTGAGCAAAAGTTTATTATAAAAGCAAATGATAAAAAAAATAAACTATGACGAATGAAAAGAAACATGTGGAATACTGTCGAAGTCTAAAAATTTATTTATTAATATAAGTCTGTAATAACGATCGCCCAATTATCAAATTATTTTAAGAGTTAGAATAAAACAAAATAATTTTTCTTCATCACTAAGCTGAACACTATTCTGATATTGGGAACGTAATTGCGCTTATTTTTTGATCGGGATATGTTAGTTGCGTTTAAATGAAATATTCCATTTTAGTCTTAGATGAACATAAAAATGTTTGTTTCGTAAGAATACTATTGAAGTGGAGTTTGGGTTCGACTTTTATACAAATTAAAGCTTCTTTCTAATGTACATTAATTTTATTGAGAGAGGTTCATAATATTATAATAAAGAGAAATTTAATTTGGTATGATTTTTTCCAAATTTACAATAAATTTATTGAAGAAAGAAAAAACAGTAAAATTAAAGCCAAAATTAATATTCTTAAAATATTTTCACACATCAAACATCATAAAATATTTCATTAAATGTAATTATGCCCTACATAATGTAGTCAAATCAGAAAATAACTAATTGACTCTTATTTTCAATAGAATTTTGGATTTATCTTTTTGAAACAGTCAAATTATCTTCAGCGTTATATTTTTCAGAATTTAAATAATATTGGATTTATAATAATAATAAAAATTTCAGGTCTTTGTAATCTTTAAATTATATTTATTTAATCATATCTCAGATTTTTGACTTCTTTTTATTGCTTAAAGTGTGTATTTATGAGAGTTTAGAAATTTTTTGTTAAAATATACTAGATTGCCGGATAGAAGCTTAATTGTACAAAGTGTCTGAAGTATTAATTCATTTTTTATAGATATCTTTCAATATTTAAGCTATATTTTAGGCTAAAATATTTCAGAAAACTTCTTTCTACTAAATTATCATACATTTTTATATCTTTTATATATTTGCATCAATAATTTGAAGGATATATATATTAGGAACCAATTTATTTATTAAAACTTTAATAAAATGTTATAATTAAAGTAAAATTGAATCATTCAAGGCTTTTTCAAATAAATTAAAAACCACCCAGAAATCCTCTACTTTAAATGCTATAAGCTAGACAAACAGTAAATAAAATTTTTTACGCAAACAAAATTTTAATTTGATTTTTACTTCCTCGTTTTTATTTATTTATTTTTGAAAGTATAAATCAAAATAAATTCTATAAGATTTACCCATAATCTTATTGTAAAGTTTAAAGAATTACAATTTACTCTTTTTAAACAAGAAAAAAGAAAAAATATTTACAAATGAAATTTATTTAGAATTTTATCTTCGTTTTTTATACGAATATTCACTTGAATCATCTGAAATATTTCTATCGCCTGATCTATTTTTACAGTAAAAATCATTATCCCTTGTATTTTTATATCTATAATAATCATCATCATATCTTCTTTTGTAATTGTACGAATTTCTTGAATATACACTTTTCGAATCGCCAAAACCTCTTCTATAGGTTGATTGTTCAGACTGATATCTGTATTGATATCTATCACCTATAGAATGCTCATATGGTTTACTATACCTTTCAAATTTTCGAGTATCTGGCCTTGCAATTATATTTTCAGGTTTTCTAGCAAGCTTATTTTCTTCCTCGTCCCACTTCCTAAGTTCTCCTTCTTCTGATGAACTAGAATTCTTTCGTAAATTCTTTGCTGGAACTGAATCGGAATCACTAATGTAGGAAGTGTTTCCCTTGGGCGTGATTACCGATTCATTAGCCTCAATTTCCGCTTTAAATCTTTTTTCTTTCACCAATAGCTTTGCGTAACAACTATTGGCCAGGACTCTCAAGTCTTCCCTTGTTGATTTTTCGTATTTTTTTATAAAATTAAGAACCCAATCATGACCTATTAAATATTTTGTTTCAATATTATCAATAAAAATTATGTGGTTCCTTACTTCATGATATTTTTTGGAATCACACTCTTTTATTCCGAATAAAATTTCTTTAATTTGGATTTCTGATAGAAATTTGGTAATCATTTCTATTTCATAAGGAATAAGATACTTTATAGTTTGAAATTCAATTTTTTTCATTAATATATCTTTGATCCTCTCTTCGAAAAAATCACCTCCTGTAATTTTATTCCAAATCATTATATATCGGCTACACATATCGGTTTTACACTTCAAAGAAAGTTTTTTTACCTTAAAAATATCTGTAATTCCACTACTAACACATATTCCAAGTTTATTTTCAATGTATTCGTTATTATTTTCAGAATTGCTCACAATATAATTTTCAGTTTTACTCCCACAATTTGGTTTATATTTTGTGTCACCTTTATTTTCATTTATATTGTAACTAAATAACAGAGCCTCAACTAATGGAAGGAATAAATATTTTTTTTGAGCTAACATCGTCGAAGAATATTCTAAGAATAATTTTCTGTCGATTAAATCGGAAAAGCTTCTCAGGAAGAAACATAAGTTGGTAAACCATTGATAATACTCTCCGTTTGTATATATTTTCTTGAATTCATTATTTTCAACTACTTTTTTACTTTTATGAATACTAGTATTAGATTGATTAAGTGTCTTTATATTTTCATTCTGTCCTTTTTCCGCACCACACTTTTTATTATCAGAAATATTAAGACTAGAATCATTGTCAATACCTTGATAAATATTTTTACGTTCCAAATTAAACAAATCCATTTCTTCACTTGCATCATAACACTCAAAATTTTCATAGTCAGAATTATTTAATAATTCTAAAATATAGAAATGAAAAAAATCAATGAAATATTCTTTCATACATTTAATCAACTCAATATATAAGGGTATCAATGAGTTGAAAGTAATGAATGATTTAAATATTTCATCAATTACACTGAAAGGTGAAGAGGCACATAAATCTATCAATTTTTTAGAAATGAATTCAATATTATCCATACACAGTCTTTTTAAAAATTTTCTTGTATTTACAGAAGCATCGTTATCAATAATCCTTAAACTATTATATAATTTGAACCTTTCTCCAATCTTTAAATTTTTAATTAAATCCCAAATTTCTACCATAAAATTTTCTGAAATATTTTTCCCATTCATTGTAAAAACTCGATGTATTAATTTCATTGGAAATTTAAGTGTTCCATTATATTTTAAAAGAAAATTTTTATCGATTAAATCAACATATTCCTCAAGATTGTCAGTATCCTTGAATTGAAGAAAGAATTTGTATAGGCATTCATCATCTAAAGAATATTTTTTTATAATTTTTTTAGAAAATTCAAAATCAATATTTATCAAAACTTTAAAGGTTTCATTGATATCATTTGAAAATTCGAGAAGCAAAAGAGAAAGATTTGGAATTTTGAAAGAAAATATATTTTCACAGAGCAAATCAGGAAAGTTAATTTTCAAATTCTTTTCCAAATCTTCATTGATAGAATCCACTTTACTTTGTTCTACAATTTTTATTCTTTTGGGATCTTCATTTTCTTGTTTATACTTTTTCCTTGAAATTTCATACTTCGTTTTTAATTGTGATGATATCAATTCAAATAATTTTTCATTTGATAAAAAATTGGGTTTTTCAACAACAGTAGCCTCCAAAGAAATCATTAGTTTTGTCAATTCATCTGATTTTATACTTTTTTCTTCTAAGCATTTCCTTTTCTTACTTTTCAAAATCCTTTCAATTTCTTTTTTACGGCTTTTTGAACACTTTGAATAACTTGAATGTTCATTTCCATATGTTTTGATATCATTATTAGTATTCTTAGAATCTATATTATTTTTTGAAGTTGTTATATCCGTCTTTTTTTCTTTATCATCTTCATCTCTTACATTATTATTTATTTTAATAACTGTATTTTCTTTTTTTCTTTTTATAGCTGCATAATGGATTCCATGGTTATTCAAATCATTCTGTATATCGATTTTTCTACGCTGAACATAATTAGATCTTGTATTATATGAAGTTATAGATTCTTTATATTTATTAGTCGGTAATGATAGGTGGTTTAGGAAAGAGATAGAAAAGTACTTATAAAACACAGGAAAGATTTTATCACCATAAATATTCTGTAATCCTTTTGCCTTCTCGACAGCGCTAAGCTCATTTTTTGCAGCTTCTAATGATATTGAAACAACTTGCTCTTCTATTTTCTGTGGTAAATGTTCTTGCATGGGGATTTATTTTGATTGTGTTTATAAAGTTTTTAAAATCACAAATTTCATATAAGTTGGATTGATTTTGATCAGTTTTGTAGAATAAAATTGTGTCTCAAGTATTTTTGATGATTTTGAAAAGAAATTTATATTAAATAGAAAATTCTTTTATAAATTTATAAAGAAATGGATTGGTTTTACTGAAGAGAATCTCTCTAAAATTATTTTTATGCTTTCGAAAAAATTCATTTTTATAAATTTATAAAAGTTTATACAAATGTAAACAATTAATTTTATTTGCTTTTGGTTTTGAATTCACAAAATATTTAAAGAATTCTGATTATTGCATAATAATATTAACAGTTAAATTTATTTATGAACTATCGATAATTAAATAAAATACAATTTTTTGTAAATTGTAATTATAAATTTATTATATTCCTACGGATACTAGCATAACTTTAAGAGTCTAATTCAGACTTATAATAAACAGTAAAATTTGAAATTTAAATTCATATCACACCTTTTGATGCTTATGATGAAAATCTTAACTACGACATAGAATTGTATATCGTAAGTATTAATCTTAAAAAAAATCGATATAAATCTAGAAGTATAGAATGATTATTGAAAGCTGATTTACCATATAACCTCAATTGTTTTCGGAAAATGGTTGAATAAATGTTATAAAGTAATTGGACATACTTTTAAGAAAATTTAATGAGATTTCGAATACTTTTGCAATATTTCAAATAACCTTAAAATACCGAGAGTAAGAAAACTTGAATTAATGATAAAAGAAAATGCGAATGTTTCTTGGATATTTGGGTCATTCCTAAGGGGTGACTTCTTTAAGTAGCTGCGAATTTTTTCAACAAAAAAAAATAGAAATTTAGTGAAAAAAATATTGGTTAGACTTTAAAGGTTTTCATCATAACTTTTTGGTTAAAATATATTGAAATTATGATCTAAAGACACTTAAAATATTTATTTATATATCAAAGATAATGTCTAACGATGTAAGATATATTCTATAAGCTGGAAGTAGGTAAAAATACAACAATATATTTAAATATTCTTTATGGTCTACGTATATTATCTTTAGATTATTGTTATGTACAAAAAAAATCAAATTAGAAAAAAAAGAGTGAAACTGATGCAGCGACTATAAATATAGAAGAGTAATTTTATTTAAAATATAAAGTCAAGGAAATGAGAAGCAGCATGATTTTATAACAAAAACCAAGAGGAATAAATGATGATTAAATATTTTTTTTACTTGATATTACACATGGTATTTACGAGAATTAAAATAAATCTAATTAATCGAGTACTTGTCTATAAATCTTCTTATTTTAAATTCCCCTTTAATATGGTTAATAAATTATCAGAAACGGAAATAACGGGCAATCAAGAAATATTAAAAATGAACTTTGATGAAATTTCAAAATTATATACTTTTACAGAAATAGAAAGTTTTTTCTATGATTGGGTTAAAAATAGTAAAAGAAAAACAGAATTTATAAAAGAATGTATTTCATTTTTAGAAAAAAAAATTCAGTTTGAAAAACTATATGAAACCACCGTTGAAAAATATCCAAAATTATATTTTGATTACATTGAAAAATTAGAAAAAGAAAATAAAACAGCGATTTTGGAATTTGTTTTACATAAAGCAATCAAAAAAACAAACAGTATTTCTTTAAAATTTAAATTGGTAAATATTTTATTAAAAAACCAAGAATATAAAGAAAGCTTAGATATATTTTATGATATAATTGATAATAATAAATTTGTAGATTTTTTTGACACGGAGTTATCAAAAGAATTTGAAAACAAGGATAATCAAGAGGTTTCTACAGATACTTTAATAAAAAATAAGAAAGCAAATGATAAAGTTAATTTTGAAAATAATCTCTCAAAAACAAACTTAAATATTTTTTATAAAATATTTTTAACTTTAATAGAAAATTTAAATGATATTCAACTTAGAAGAATTATTTTTGAATCAACTTTAAATTATTTTATTTCAAGTGTAGAATTTTTTAATGAATTTGAAAATATATTTTTAGATTTATTAATTCGATTTTTTATATTTGAAGTTGAAAATAAAGAAATCAAACGATGCATTTCTTTATTACAATTATTATCAGACGTGTTTACAAATATAAAAGATTTATTAAATAATCTGAGAGAATATAATATGAATAATATAAATGAATTTTCATTAGAAGATTTTTTATTTGTTCAAGATATATTAAAAGCATTATTAACAAACCATTGCTGAATGTATTTAACCCAGGAACTTATATTATTATTGGAAAATTTTCAAACAAAATTTAATTTAAATTACTATCTTAAAATTATTTATTTATAGATTTTAAATCTCTCTTTAGAAATAAATTTATTAAAATTTTATATAAATGCCGAATTTTAGAGAAAAATGTAAAATTTACATAAATTTACTAAAATATTTCTTTTTAGGAAAAAATTAAAAATTATTTCCACTTCTCACATAATTTCATTTATGAATCCTTCTTTTAGAATTTTTTGTTTAAAATATTTTATAATTTCTAAAAAAACAGTAAAAATGGAAAAAAAAAAACATTTTACATAAAGTTATTCGAAAGCATGATGATTATATTGATATAGGAATAGATGAGGCAGGGAGAGGTCCGGTTTTAGGTTACATGGTATTTGGGGCGGTTGTTTCATCTGAAGTTATCAAGTACAAAGATTCGAAACTACTAACACCCTCACAAAGAGAAACCTCTTTTAAAGAAATTCAAGAAAATAATAATTTAAGTCACATTTATTTTGCTTTGCATCCGTCTTATATAACAACTGAAATGCAAAATAAAAGTCTCAATGAAATTTCCTACATCGCACAAATAAATATTATTAAATGCTTAGAACATCTTAAAATTAGAAATGTTTATTTGGATATCGTAGGTCCTATTTCGACACACCAAAAAAGATTAAAAACTATTTTTCCAAATTTAAATTTTATCATCGAAGAAAAGGCAGACAGTAAATATGGAATCGTTGGAGCAGCAAGTATTTTGGCTAAAGTCACCAGAGATAAACTTTTAATTAATTGGAAATTTAAAGATAATAATTATGGTTCTGGATATCCTAGTGATCCAGAAACAATAAAATGGTTGGATCGAAATTTCAATCCATTATTTGGTTATTCTGATATTGTTAGATTTAAATGGAGTACAATTGAAAGAAGACTTGGTATTAGAAAAAGTAAAAATGTTAGTTCGTTAGGTTTTTATGCAGATTTTGATTGATATAAATTTATAGCGAATTTGTTCATGCAAAATAAATTTAATAAAATTTTTTTTTTCTTCTGCATAAAAATATGGATTCTGATTTTTTAAATACTTTAATAATTTCATATTCAAATGTAATTTCTGAGGTAAAAGAAATCAAAACAAATTTAGATCAAAAATTTAATGTAACAAATAACGAAATACTGATAAAATTAAACGAACTCGATTTTAAAATACACAAAGTTAAAGAATGTTTTGATTTTTACAAATACAAACTAGATAATATTAATGATTGTAAAAATACCTCTGAAAATCAAGAAAAAATATCTTCAAATTCTAAAAAAAGAAAAAGACAAATTAATAAAAACTTTCTGAGTGTGAATAAGAATTTTATAGAAAGAAAGAAACACATAAAAGATTTTAAAAATGAAATAAACAATCAAAATAATCAAGAAATAGAAAATCTGAATTACAATTGCGATTTTATTCAAGAAATACAAGAAGAAAGCCAAATTGAAAGTTACAGTTATTCAGAACCATTTATTATAAAAAGTAAAAATTATATATTAGAATAACCTCAGTAAATAAAATTTGATACTCAATTATTTTTATTTCTATTTCATATTTCTAATAAAAAAAAATAATTTTTAAATAATTAATTGAAATAAAAAAAATATTCAAATTTTAAAATTATTTTGAATAACATTTGGTATTTGAATTTAGAAAGTGTTATTAAACTCAAATCAAATATAATCACTTATAGAATTCAGTAATGTCCCGACGACGACGACTCAACTCGAAATATCATTTATATAATTCTGTAATATCCTGACGTTAACTCATCTCAAAATGTTTAATTGTTTAAATCATATAAGACACCAATAAGAGAGCTTCAATTAAGAATGTCTCTTTATATTTGTTCAACAATCTTACCCAACCAATAATAATGAGTATAATTGAACATAAAACAATTTAAAATATTCTATTGGTTCCAAAAAAAATATATGAAATAAATATTGTAAAAATCCTTTCTAGACCGTATTAATTTGGAAGGAAAAAAAATAAATATATTTTTTTTACTTTTTCTAAAGTATTTACTTTTAAAAAAAATTACATCACTTACTTGAGTTTATTTAAAAAAGTTTAGGATGGCATAAAAATTGTAGGATATGATTGATACTTTTCTACTATTCTTCTGTGTAATATATTTATATTCTCATAATAATTGTACAAAACAATTTTGCTTGAATAACTTCGTGGAGCATATATTTGATTAAATTAAAATATTTTTTATAAAAATAACTGAGAATTTATGCAATAAATATATTAACCAATAGCATATAGTTAAAAGAACAGTATTTTCAGACAAAGAAACTAATTATCTGAATAAATTTCTTTGAGAAAAAACCATAATTGAATAAAAATAGGTGGAAAGTGAACAGGGTAAACATAAACGCCGAGCTTCAGCTCTAAAAATTGAAATTAAATGGAAAAAAAGGATAAAGCAATATGCTAATTGAAAAATATCCTAAATTTTATTGAGAAATGTCTGAAGACTACTAAAAATGTGATATGAAAGACTAAAAAATATCTGAGAAGCAGACTAGGTGAGATTTAAAATTTTTATTGAGATTATTAGGAAATTATAGCTCAAATAATGAACTCCAAGAATATTTTTGCCATTTTTATCTTATGAATGTAAATGAAAGTTCGTTTCTGCAGGCTTAAAGTCTAGTTAGATAGATTATAGAATCAAATTTTTTATTTAAATATGAAATACCTTTGGATTTTTTTGATTTTTTTCCATTCAGAGAAATAGATACTGTTATTAATACTAAAAGAATTCCGAACAATAGATATACTTGAATTCCTAATGGAATCCCAATGTAAAATTATTTACTATAAATAAAACTGCATTTAATTTACATCATATTAAATAACCTATTATTTTTTATTATTATTTATATATTAAATATTTAACAACTCAAGTTAAGAAAAAAACTTAAATTTTTAATTTTATTAGTCCTATAAATGTAATTTAACAAATTTAAAACAAAATTTCTTGGTTATAAATGCTGTATAAAGAAGTAATGATTATTATAAATTTAAATTTGTCTAGAAGTAATTCTATTTCCGAAATAAATTTTAAATTGTTGAGAAAATTGGTATTTTTTGATCTAGAACAATACAATTCAAAACAAAATTTTATGTAAGCTATAAACTGTGCTGATATGACATTCCATAATAGGAAGTAAGAATTTTATAGAATAATCTATGTAAACAAATTTTCCTAATCCGGAAACAAATTTGTTCCAAAAAAAAGTATAAATACATCGAAAAAACCCAGATATTATGAGTAATTCAGGAGCAATATTTGCTTTGAATATGGCAGAGTAGGAAAATCAAGGTACTTTTATATAGCGAAAAGAAGCATCTATATACAGGATGCCATTATGAATAAGATAAGATACACTGGGGAGGGGAATTTATTTTTAATGAAAGTTTGAAGGTATATCTGAAATACGAAATAAAAAGGGATTTATGGTAAAGCAATAGGAAAAAAGGATTCTGTTGAACTAATGGGATCGAGAAATGAATGTGGAGTGATGGTTCGAAATAGAAAGATTCGGTCGTATGTAAAAGATCAAAACAGATCTTAACATCCGAAGACATGTCGAAGCAAATAAATGTTTGATATCATGAATTATTAACAGCAGAAAAAAAAAAAACAATTTTATCGAAGAATGTTCGAAACAAAGGAAATTTCAAGGAAACATGTAGCTTTGTTCTAAATCTGATGGTTCAATCGAAAAAATTAGAAAAAAAGAAAGTCAAATGAGCACGTCGAAAAAATAAATACCCCCCTCCCCTACAGAAAAAAAGTTTTAATCTGAAAAACAATTGAAATGAAAACTGTAATTCTAAAAGCTAAATATTTTTTTTTGAAATGAGAAAGAAAATTAAGAAACCCATAAAAATGAATGTAATTTGAATGAATAATAAATATGAAATATACTTTAACCCTGAAAATTGGTATGAAAGAATCAAAAGAGATAACAAGAAAATAACAGTGAGAAATATGCTTCGATATAATTATGATTCTCTATTTAACATTATCACTCATTTGGAATCAAAACGGAATTTTAAAAGTCTTACAATAAACAGAATTTACACACAACTATTGATCAGTCAGAAGGAGTCGTATATAAATCACATAAAATCCTGTATAACTTTTAAATATAGAATAAGATTACCACTCAAGAAGAAAAAATTTATTAAAACCTAAATTCACAAAACAAATGCTAAAGATCCGAAAACCCTTAATGATTCAATTTTTTCAACTGTTAAGCATTTCTCTATTTTACTTTAAACGTAATAAAATCTTTAAATAATTTGAAATAAATAGAAATAAATAGAAATCACTTTAATTAATATACTGTTCAAGTACTTAATATGAATTAAAGATAATTTAAAATAATATACATTAAAATTATCAATCCGTATTGTTCACCATTGATATAAAACTATGTAGAAAATAATAACTGAAAAATTCATAGTGATAAAGATACTAAAGATTCCAGAATTAACACCAGGAATATTAAAAACAGGGTAAATAGTTTATACTTGCCTAATCACTGATAAAAAGAAGTCCCCTGATGATAATTTTAATAAATAATTTTTCAAAACTTTCTTTTATTTTCATTAATTTTGTTTTTCGTGGATAAATTTTCTATTAAATTTTCTAAAGGTTTTTAAAAACTAATAAATTGATATAAAATTTGTTCAAAAGTTATTTAAAAGAAAAAATATATTTACGTATTAATTCTTTGGAAAAATTACAGAGTTTAAACCGGTATTGTCAACCCAAGCTAACCTTTAATAAAGAATAAAGTATATCTGGAAAAAAAAACATTGTGATTTATATTTAAATTTTTATGCATGAATGTTTAATATGTAAAGATCGGTATTTCTAGAAACATTCTAATGTAATACCTTAAAGATAGAAAATACATTTAGAAACCAGAAATCAATATAAGAATCATATTTCCTGCAAATTGAGACTAATTTTCAAATGAAAAATAACCTCAAAACTCATTCGTATAAATTTAAGCATTTTTTAACTGAAATATGAATTTAGTAGAATTTTATAGGTGGTAACGATAGATTGTGTCTAAATTTCTTACTAAATATAAGATATCGATTTCATTGCTTTTTGAATAAGATTGAACATTCATTCTGAATTTAACTTAGAATTTATTTAGTAAATTCTTATTTAAGTTCCTTAGAAACAAGAAATTAAAAGTGAATAAAAGCAATTCAAAATAAATTTACGATAGAAGCTTTAATCAAGTTAAAATGATTATATGACTACAAGCTTTTAAGATAGAAAATCTATGTATAAAATATCTTTTTTTTAGATACAAAACCAAATTTGAGTTGTAATTACCAATTTATCATTTTTTTGTTGCTTCTAATTTTATTCTTATATTTATATAAAGATTAAATTTGAAAAATATTAATTTTATTCAAAGTATAACTAAAAAAGAAGAATATGATTTAAAACAAAAAGATTATTAGAATGTTGCAATCTATATTGAATACGTATTGCAAAATTAATATATAATACAAATATTTTATATTTTAATATTAAAAAAACAATTTTCATATTTTTTAGGTATGAGCTCAAAACTTTATATGTACTGACAATATTTAAAGCACTATCGTTGCATAAATTTTGAATTTCAATTTAAACTTTTCTTGATATGATCTATTATATAAATTATGATATAATAATATTGTACATTTCAAAATATAAGCAGAAGTAATTTATTTAAAATACCAAGGTTCTTAGAAATACCAGCGAATTTCGATATAAATTCATTGGTTTTTATATTTTTTGAAGAATTTTAACCATGATTGTATTTCATCTTTATTTAGAAGAACCATTTTTATTTACACAAAATTTAGAATCCATAGCTCAAAATTTTATATTTTTTATACATATCAGTTATTACATGAAATTAATCCGAAACTAAAAAAATTCTTTATAAATTTTAATTTACTAAGCAATTGATAAAAGTTATTTAAACATTCACACAAGAAGATACCCTTCTATCGATGCCTTATTTGGGTTCTCTCAAACATAATCTAGTCACCATCATTTAACTTATTCAATATGTCCCGACGACGACGACTCACCTCGAAATGTTTAATTGGTTAATAGACTTAAGATACCAATAAGAGTGCACCATTCGTAATATTTACCTTTCTATTTGTTCATGAATCTTATAAAACCAATAATGGTGATTAGAGCTGAATATAAAACTTTTTAATAAATTATATATGTTCAACAAGAATATTTAAGCTAAAAATTGTTAAAATTGCTTATAGATTTTAGTATTTATTGAGAATAACATAATAAATTTGGTTTCTAATTTTTCTAAAGTTTTCATTTTTAAAAAAAATTCCATCACTTACTTGAGTTTCTTTAAAGAAGTTTACAGTTACATAAAAATTGTAGGATATGATTGATACTTTTCCACCATTCTTCTATGTAACATATTTATATTCTCAATTATAATTACAAAATAAAATTACTTGGATAGTTTCGTGGAACTTTATACTTGATTATATTGAAAGATTTTTGATAAAAATAACTGAGAATTTATACAATGAATAAAAAAGCAAAAAATTGTGTAATAGTACGGTTTTTTTCAGACAAATAAAACACTTCACAACGATAAATTCCACAGAGAAAAATGAAAGAAAAAATAAAAATAGGTAAAAAGTGAACAGACTAAATATGAAAGCCGAGCTGAATCTCTGAAAAATTGGAAGTAAATATAAAAGAGGAAGAGAAATAGGTAGTTAAAAAATCCTAAATTTTTATTGGAAAATTGCTCAAAGCGGGTAATAATTTGGAAATGAAAGACTAAAAAAATATACGAGAAACAGCCCAGATGAGGCTAAGAAATTCTCATTATAAAGGTTAAGAACATATAGCCCAGATAATAAAACTTAAAATTATTTTGGCATTTTTTCTTGTGAATGTAAAAGAAAGTTTGTTTCTACGAGCTTAATGTCAAGTCATATTTATATATTATCAAGCCTCTATAACTTATTTAGAAGAAAATACAATTAATTTATTTTTTTGGTAGTTAATTAATTTTATATATCATAAATGTATTTCCTATTCATATTCATAATATATTAATTATTTTAATTGTTTGAACAAAAAACCATTTCGTTTTGATTTTGATTGTAAATTCTAAAAAATAAATTTTATTTATGTTCAATACAAAACTTTTGCTTCTGATTTTTATTTAAATATAACTTTACTGCTTATTTATAATAATCACAATAGAATTTATATCGTTTTTTATGAGCTTTGGTTTTTGTTGCAAAATACAATAACTTTAAAGGATGGATAGCAAATTTAAAATTATTTCTTTATTAATATTATAGTAAACTGTGGAGGGAGGATAACCACATAAAAAACTTTCTGCTTGGCAATGAGTGTGTGAAACTGGTGTGAGATCATTGTTTGGATTTTTGGTGGGAATAAAACCACACTACATCTTCGGTTGTTCATTGGGAGTTTGTATGAGGAGGAGAGGTCTAAGAAATGGAGAAACTTTTTCTACAAATTTATTTGTAGTTTTTTATGTAACCAGATTGCAGACCGCAGCTGAACATGTAGGTAATTGCCATGTAAAAGCATGGAAACCTAGCCTTGCTCACTCGGGTTAGAAGACTTAGCGCCTGGGAGATATAAAACAAAAAACCATCAAAAGCCGGGAGAGCTAAGTAGCAGGTTATACCTGTTGGTATGACATTGCACTGTCTAGGTGGACCTCATGTAAATCTCTGAAATATATCTTAGCTAGAAGTTTATTGGGTTCAGAAAGTGTAGAGTAAGTGGGAATGCTGCATAGTCTTGGGGGAGCCCAGGGGGGGGCTTCGGCCTTCGATCACACTCCATGCAACGGACATTAACGAACTCCGGGCAACTGCCTCGCCTAGTAATTAGGTTCTATACACCTGGTAGATGAAAGGCTTTGGGACGTAGGTATCGCAGGGGTTACTGATGGAGTTTTGGGGTAGCAGTTATTTATGTTAAACCTAGAACTGCGTTAATGTCATGAAAACAAATATAACACTTGCGACTGTTTTAAAAAAGATGTGATACTTTTAAATAAATATTATAGTAAAAAACCAATAAATTTTGTTAAATGGTATTTTAAAAAAATTTGAGTCTTTTAATTTGTTCAAATTTCATATTCAAGCATATCACGAAGATTCAATACAACATTAAAAAATATTAATTTCTTAGTAAATATCATTCAGGCTTTGAATTTCTGTATAATTCAGAAGAAAAGGGTTTATTATGGCCTATATTTGCTTCTTTAGAATTATTATTCAGAGTTAAGTTGAATTTTTTTAATATTTTGTTTTTTTATATCTTTACATTATTTTATGACAATGAATACGTAAAATAGATAAATCTCTGTGTTCTTAAGATGAAAATTTTAGATTTGTTGTATAAATTGTCTAAAAAAGATATCCGTAAGCTTTTTAAGGTTATAGTAAGATTTATAATGACGTTTTTTTGATTGCAAACAAATATTTAGATCTTTCTTGGGAAAATACGGCAGTTTTTTTATCACGCAATAAACGAAAATTCTTACTTAATGGCCAAAAAACTTCATTTTTCTACTAAAAAAATGTATTTAAATATTCAGAAATAAAAATCGGATTTTTATTTCATAAATCAATCAATCACAACCCACATTTTTTTCATCAATGTACATAAAGGTAAGAAATATCGATAAAATTATTAATCATTTTAGAATCATAGAAATATTTAAGATGAATACAAAAATTTATTACAGAAAATATTTTTTATCTTCAAAAAACCAAACGGAATACATTTTTTTATATAAAAATATTTCCGAAATCTATTTAGCAGAATTGCTAACTAATACGATTTTGATTCAAAAAATAGAAGTTAAAATTGTTTTCGAAGAAATCAACCAAGTGAGATCTACTTATAATATCGACAAAGAATGTAGCACACTTGTACTTTATTCTATGAAAGATATTGAAATTGAAATACTAGAAAAATATTTCAAAAAGAAAATTATTTTTTTTAGTAAACAAAATACAACTCAAAATATTTTTTATATTTTTATAGAATTCGAGGACAATATAGATTTTCCTAAAATTTTAAATCAAGGATATATCTATATTGATACTTTAAGGATAAAGATATATTATTTTCTGGATTATTTAGATCATATAATTGATATTAATGATCGTAAATGAAAATATTTTTCGAATTCTTATTATTTATTTATTTAAAATTATAAGTGTATTTTTATTATAAAATACTGATTTGTTATCATTTAATGTAGATTTAATGATTTTAGAAACAATTTACATTTTAACTTTTTTAAATTTCTTAAATTTTTTAATAAATTTAATACTGTTTTAGGAATCTGTAACGTGGATTTAATGATTTTAAAAATATTTTAAATTTTATATTTTTTTAATCGATAATACTGATATATCCATCTGTAACGTTGATTTAATGATTTTAAAAATATTTTACATTTAAGGAAATTTTTTAATGGATTTTCAAACAGAACAAACTATATTTTGATCCGAGAAAGCTTCTATTTTAATATATTATTTTGTTTTTGTGAAGAGAAATTAAAAATATAAATAAAGTTAAAAGGGCTTTTTCGTAAATATTTACTTTTTTACTATTTTGTTGAAACTAGTTTGAATTTCTAGAATGAATTAAATATTATTTCAAAATAATTTACCCTATGGATGTAACTTACTCTTCTTTAACAAATTATATGGATTTAAAACAAATTTATATGCTTTTTTGTGAGACACTTTCTGAACCTTATAGTTATTTCACATTTGTAAGTTTTTATATTAAATACCGAAAATTTTGTTTTGTTGCCTACAGTGATAACAAAATTGTTGGCGCTATCATTTGCAAACTTGAGAATGATGAATCTGGATATATGGGTATGTTGGCAGTTGATAAAAAATATAGAAGAGTTGGAATCGGTAAGTGTTTAACTCAAATGGCTGTAAATAATTTTAAAGAAAATGGTATTTATTTGATATATTTAGAGACAGAAGCTGTAAATTATATTTCGTTAAATTTTTATGAGAAAATTGGATTTAGAAAGGTTATGTTTATTGAAAATTACTATCTGAATCTTAACGATGCTTATAGGTTGTGTTTAGATAATAGAAAAATATAAAATGAGTAAAAAAAAAAACTTCGACAAAATATTAATTTTCATTTTGAAGTTTATATTTTGGAATTAAATTTGAAAAATAAATATTTTAATTGTTTTTTTAATATAATTAGTCTAAGTTTATCTCTATTGTTGATTTCTGGAGATATGTTACGGGAAATTTGTTATAATTTGTAATGGAATATAAAAAAAAGAGAAAATATTACTAAAGTAAAAAAATTATAAAGAAACGTTACTTATAATGAAAAAACATGTAAATCTATAAAATATCTCAAATCCAAGCATTTTTATTTATTAAAGCAGCTTCCCTTTGGTGACATTTCAAGTTAAAAAGATTTTTTTCTTTACTAAACTTGTATTTTTCAGATGTGCTCGAGGTTTGCAGCCAAATCGATCATAATCATGTCATTTGTTGTGGAATGATATTCTTGCATATTTCATTTGATGAAATATTAAACTTAGGGATTTCTTCGGCGCGTATAAACTTTCCTTTGCATATTGTAAACTGATTTCTCACATAAAGTTGATTTAGGATCCCATGCTTCGTACCTAATTTATATAGATTAGCATTTTTTTATTAAAGAATCAATGCCAGAATGTTTTTTGTATCAGTGCAATCTCTGTCAACATCCCGAACTCCAACTCTTATTATATCACATTTATTTGCAACGGGGTATTTTGAATTAGAGAATAAACGTATTTTTTATTCTTGTTAGTTTCGATTTATTACCAGAATCTCTCTGTTTTTCAATATTTCGGATTTCATTTTTTTTAAATAAAATTCACCAACACTCATCATAACCTGTATTAATTTTTTTTCATGATCAAAGGCTTTAAATCGAATAGAACAAAAATATTTATTTCTCTTTCTATGTCATTGAAAGTAAAACTTACTATAAATAAACTAGTGGAGGATTGATCATAGCAATCAAACATGAATATTTCCTAATTATTATGCTGCCTCGTTGTTATATCAGCTATCTAAATTTTTAGCGTACTCTCGTTCACAGATTTTAAATTGTCTTGATATTTTAATAATATTTCTAAGTCTACTTCACAATTTATATTCAGAAGAACATTTTTAGTTAAAAAACTTTTGAGACCAACTTTTAACTTAGTTACAAACATTTCTTCATACGGTGTACAGTTTATTCCACTATAATGTTTTCTATTTTATATAATTTGAACAAAACATAAGTCTTCTGATCATTCTCTGCTGTTATTGTTTTTGGCAACGAACAAGCATATTGTTTGCATCCTGATTCCCCGTTTTACAGAATATTGACTTTGGGAGTGTTTAGAATTTTCATGTGTCATCTTACACACTGGTTACATGTTCATAGCTCTTTAATGGTATTGTCTTCAGATTCCCTGCCATTATCACCTATTAAAATACTAGGCGCACAAAAATAGTAAAAATATTCAAAAAGACATAAGCATCTTCCTTCTTCTGCACTTTTATTATTGAGCGTGAAGTGAAATAAATTTATTTAAATGGTCTTGGTAATCAAGTATAAATTTATATAGATCATCAGATTGAGAGTGCATGTCAATCAAATCGACCTTACATCTCGAATTCATGTTTGAGTATAGGTTTCACAACTAATCATTTTTTTAGACATTGAGTTTTTTTCGCACGCAGAAAACAATTTTAGATAGGCTATAATCATTTAACTTATGATATTTTTATGCTTTGAATTAATCTTCTTTTCTTACGATTTTTACCTCCGTGCCTAATCAAACATGTACATAATGCAAAATATGAAATATCTCTTCCCGATGTACATAAAACCCAATTTGTTCTTTATCTTCTTCTATGGGAATAATCTACTTTTCTTTCTTGCCTATACTTAATATGACAAACTTGCGTAAATGCTAACAATCCTAGGGTTTTTTCCATGATAACTTGCTTTTAGAAGTTTTAGCTTTTTATATTAACTCAAAATATTGCTTTTTTGTGAAAATTTCTTTTTCTGACCTTTGGATAAGCACATTCTATCTAACTTTCGTTGAAACGATGCTTCATATTACTTAGATCTGTTAACATTGGTACTTGTATTTTATTTTTTAGAAATACAACAACATTCAGTAAAGAAAGAGTGAAAACATTAGTTAAAACGTTAAGTGCCAAATAGTACAAACCATATGTCTTAAACAAGATCTTATTATGGTAACGAAGATCACATCAGGAGGAAATTTCTAAAAACTGTTGATTTTTAAAGTGACTAGAGAAATTTAGCCGTATTAATATATACTAGTACTATAAGAAATTATTTTAGACTATCAAAAAATTTCTCAAATTACCCGTAACACATACCACACAAGTTCATCCGCAAATAAAACTCTTTTCGAAAAATCAGTACCTTGATCATAAATTTATTTGAATCTAAAATGTTTCTAAATAACAATAAAAGTGTCTGTTTAATTTCCAAAAAAGAATATTTTACATTTTTTTATTCATCAAAAGCCATTAATATCACTATACATATTATTGTACCAATATAAATATATTATGAATAAACAAAAGACAAATAAAAAGCATTTGTTGAATATAAATTTTTAAGAGTAAACTACATATTCAAAATACCGTTTAATTAAGTAATTCGTTGTAACACAAAGGAACTTTTTTCTGTATAAAATAAATATCAAAACTAAAAACAATATTTAGATTAAGATTTAAAAAAAATAAATTTCTTATTAGATATATTACAAAGAGAAGATATTATACCTGGAAATGAACCACATTTACAAAATAATAATCTTATATTCCATATTTATAAGATAACGATTTTAAGAGTATTTATTTTTTTATTTATAACCTTCGCACTTAGAATATTTCCGAATTTATTAAATAAAATTTTTACTGTAAACTTCTACAACGAAAAAAAAACATCAAAAAATCTAAGAAATGTTTTTATAATCAAAGATCGTAATATATTTCTTACAATTGATTATTAATAATTTTTTTTCGATAGCAAGATATTTAATTTTGATAATTTAAAATGGATTATCTTTACAATATTCATAAAATATTTTTCTATGAAGATATTCCACTGGAATAGATCATTTTACTTTAAAATATCATCTTTATAATAAATATATTCCTATAAACGTTACACAATCTCGCTTATTTGCTTAATTAAATATATAAGTTAAAGACCAATTTAATATAGTTTTGAACTACTAAGTTAGTAACAAAGGTAATTCTAAGGCATAAATTCACAAATAGTATATAATATGCTAAAATGCTACCTTGTTATCTAATATTCCCTAAAAATATCATAATATCTTTAGAAAATAATTTTTTTATCTAAAAATAACTTATTGTTCTTGACAGTCGTGTGGAGGAGGATAACCACATAAAAAACTTTCTGCTTGGCAATGAGTGTGTGAAACTTTTGTGAGATCATTGTTTGGATTTTTGGTGGGAATACAACCACACTACATCTTCGGTTGTTCCATGGGAGTTGTTATGAGGAGGAGAGGTCTAAGAAATGGCGAAACTTTTTCTATAAATTATTTTGTAGTTTTTTATGTACCAGATTGCAGACCGCAGCTGAACATGTAGGTAATCGCCATGTAAAAGCATGGAAACCTAGCCTTGCTCACTCGGGTTAGAAGACTTAGCGCCTGGGAGATACAAAACAAAAAACCATTTAAAGCCGGGAGAGCTAAGTAGCAGGTTATACCTGTTGGTATGACATTGCACTGTCTAGGTGGACCCCATGTAAATCTCTGAAATATATCTTAGCTAGAAGTTTATTGGGTTCAGAAAGTGTAGAGTAAGTGAGAATGCTGCATAGTCTTGGGGGAGCCCAGGGGGGGGGGCTTCGGCCTTCGATCACACTCTATGCAACGGACATTAACGAACTCCGGGCAACTGCCTCGCCTAGAAATTAGGTTCTACACACCTGGTAGATGAAAGGCTTTGGGACGTAGGTATCGCAGGGGTTATCGATGGAGTGTTGGGGTAGCAGTCATTATGTTAAACCTAGAACTGCGTTAATGTCATGAAAACAAATATAACACTTGCCACTGTTTTATAAAAGATGTGATAATTTTAAATAAAGTTAAGATATATTACAATCTCATATAAAAAGTTTAAAAAAATAGAAATACCGTTATTTATTAGTTTAATATTTTCTTAAAATAATTTATAAATGTAAAAATATAGAAGAGAATATAATTCTATAACAAGAACTATACAAATATATTATAGTACAAATAATTATAGATTATAATATAAACCTAAATTCAAGTATTTCTATTATGAGAAAAATAAAATTTATTTGAAAATCTAATGTAAACTTAGTAATTAAAAGAAATATAGTTTATTTTTTAATCTCTAAAAATACAAACTTAGATATTAAAAACAAATAAATATAAAAGATTAAAATGTGATATAAAGATACTTCTATAACTAATATAATCATTAATAATCTAATATTCCTTACTTATCTAATACCAATAACTAATATTTTTATTAATAATATATGTTTCTAATAATATTTTTATTAATAATATATGTTTCTAATAATATTTTTATTCATAATATATATTTCTAATAATATTTTTATTAATAATATATGTTTTTACCAAAATTTTAATTTACTTTTTTATTTAAAATTTTATTTAATATCAAATATAGAACTTAATTTTTATTTAATAAAATTCTGGGTTAAAATATTTTAACATTTTTATATGTTTTCTTCTACCTCTTTAACCACTATTGTCTCTTCTTCCAAATCCGACTCTTAATTTATGTTATTGGTCGGTTCCTCTAAAGTGGTTCCTCCTTGTGAAATACAGGGTGCTTTATATTTTGGTTTAAAATTTTTTGCACCATCTTCCTCTGTTTTCGATTCTTTTAAAGGGGGTATTGGTTCCTCATGCATCTCTGATCTCATAATAACACCCATTGACGCTCTCTCCCAGCTCTCTTCGGAATTTAGACCTAATTCTAGTCCTCTTCGCCGATCAAAGGAAATTGTTTCGATGTCTTCTTGAGTACTATATAGTAAATATATGCCTCTAAATTCATGGGTATTTCTTTCTAGTCTTTTAAGGTGTGACTTATGGTATTTTGTTACAATACCGTCGCGGGTCATCTCATATGGGATTATCTCAACACTACACTTATAAATAAGACCCAAATCATTGGCTAGCAGGTCATACTTCCTAAGTTTTTCAGTTTCAACTATTTGAAGTGAATCTTGGGAAGTGATTCCTACTTCAATGAGTGTTATCTTATTCTTCTTCTTATCTAAAATAAATATGTCCGGTCTGTTATTCCGAATTTTAACATCAGTTTTAATTCTGGTGTCCACTCTTATCTCTGCATACTCATTATCAAGAATTTCTTGAACTTAGTGACTCCTAATTCGTTTTGAGGACTTAAACTTATATCTATTTAGGAGAAGTAAGTGTAGGCATCTAACCACTTCATTATGCTGTCTGGTGTAGTCATGGTCTAGCATTTTTTCACATCGAGCTGCTAGATAATCTACAGTCTTACCAGACTTCCCGCAATGTTGACACACACCATCTGCTCCCCGGAATACATTTCTATCCTGGATATAGCAGAACACAGCTTCATTTCGTGGCCTAATATTTCCTCTCTTTAGCCATCTTGAAGAGTCACTAACACTCACAAGCTCATTTTTTCTTGCATTATATAACTTTATATGGAGTTTTCGTTTTTCTATTTCGTTATATAGTTTTGCAAGTTGAGCTTCTTCTAACCTTTTCTTAGTGACTTCTTCTACCAACCTGTACTTTACTTTTAAGAAGCCTTTTATTAGTGCAAGATGGGTTTTATTATTATTCTCCACCTTGAGGATTGCTGCTCGTCTAGTTGATATTTCTTTACTTTTTTCCAGACAATCCAAGAGTTGCAGAAGCATATGTTCGCTTCGTTTTCTAATAAAAAAAAATAATTTTTAAATAATTAATTGAAATAAAAAAAATATTCAAATTTTAAAATTATTTTGAATAACATTTGGTATTCGAATTTAGAAAGTGTTATTAAACTCAAATCAAATATAATCACTTATAGAATTCAGTAATGTCCCGACGACGACGACTCAACTCGAAATATCATTTATATAATTCTGTAATGTCCTGACACTGACTCATCTCAAAATGTTTAATTGTTTAAATCATATAAGACACCAATAAGAGTGCTTCAATTAAGAATGTCTCTTTATATTTGTTCATAAATCTTACCCAACCAATAATAATGAGTATAATTGAACATAAAACAATTTAAACTATTCTATTGGTTCCAAAAAAAAAATATATGAAATAAACATTGTAAAAATCCTTTCTAGACCGTATTAATTTGGAAGGAAAAAAAAGTATTTTTTTTACTTTTTCTAGGTAATTACTTTTAAAAAAAATTACATCACTTACTTGTGTTTATTTAAAAAAGTTTAGGATGGCATAAAAATTGTAAAATAAGATTGATACTTTTCTACTATTCTTCTGTGTAATATATTTATATTCTCATAATAATTGCACAAAACAATTTTGCTTGAATAACTTCGTGGAGCATATATTTGATTAAATTAAAATATTTTTTATAAAAATAACTGAGAATTTATGCAATAAATATATTAACCAATAGCATATAGTTTAAAGAACAGTATTTTCAGACAAAGAAACTTCTTTATCTGAATAAATTTCTTTGAGAAAAAAACACAATTGAATAAAAATAGGTGGAAAGTGAACAGGGTAAACATAAACGCCGAGCTTCAGCTCTAAAAATTGAAATTAAATGGAAAAAAAAGATAAAGCAATATGTTAATTGAAAAATATCCTAACTTTTATTGACAAATGTCTGAAGACTACTAAAAATGTGATTTGAAAGACTAAAAAATATATGAGAAGCAGACTAGGTGAGATTTAAAATTTTTATTGAGATTATTACGGAATTATGGCTTAAATAATGAACTCCAAGAATATTTTTGCCATTTTTATCTTATGAATGTAAATGAAAGTTCGTTTCTACGGCATAAAGTCTAGTTAGATAGATTATAGAATCAAATTTTTTATTTAAATATAAAATACCTTTGGATTTTTTTGATTTTTTTCCATTCAGAGAAATTGATACTGTTATTAATACTAAAAGAATTCCGAACAATAGCTATACTTGAATTCCTAATGGAATCCCAATATAAAATTATTTACTATAAATAAAACTACATTTAATTTACATCATATTAAATAACCTATTATTTTTTTATTATTATTTATATATTAAATATTTAACAACTCAAGTTAAGAAAAAAACTTAAATTCTTAATTTTATTAGTCCTATAAATGTCACTTAACAAATTTAAAACAAAATTTCTTGGTTATAAAATGCGGTATAAAGAAGTAATGATTATTATAATTTAACTTTGTCTAGAAGTAATTCTATTTCCGAAATAAATTTTAAATTGTTGAGAAAATTGGTATTTTTTGATCTAGAACAATACAATTCAAAACAAAACTTTATGTAAGCTATAAACTGTGCTGATATGACATTCCATAATAGGAAGTAAGAATTTTATAGAATAATCTATGTAAACAAATTTTCCTAATCCGGAAACAAATTTGTTCCAAAAAAAAGTATAAATACATCGAAAAAACCCAGATATTATGAGTAATTCAGGAGCAATATTTGCTTTGAATATGGCAGAGAGGAAAATCAAGGTACTTTTATATAGCGAAAAGAAGCATCTATATACAGGATGCCATTATGAATAAGATAAGATACACTGGGGAGGGGAATTTATTTTTAATGAAAGTTTGAAGGTATATCTGAAATACGAAATAAAAAGGGATTTATGGTAAAGCAATAGGAAAAAAGGATTCTGTTGAACTAATGGGATCGAGAAATGAATGTGGAGTGATGGTTCGAAATAGAAAGATTCGGTCGTATGTAAAAGATCAAAACAGATCTTAACATCCGAAGACATGTCGAAGCAAATAAATGTTTGATATCATGAATTATTAACAGCAGAAAAAAAAAAAACAATTTTATCGAAGAATGTTCGAAACAAAGGAAATTTCAAGGAAACATGTAGCTTTGTTCTAAATCTGATGGTTCAATCGAAAAAATTAGAAAAAAAGAAACTCAAATGAGCACGTCGAAAAAATAAATACCCCCTCCCCTACAGAAAAAAAGTTTTAATCTGAAAAACAATTGAAATGAAAACTGTAATTCTAAAAGCTAAATATTTTTTTTTGAAATGAGAAAGAAAATTAAGAAACCCATAAAAATGAATGTAATTTGAATGAATAATAAATATGAAATATACTTTAACCCTGAAAATTGGTATGAAAGAATCAAAAGAGATAACAAGAAAATAACAGTGAGAAATATGCATCGATATAATTATGATTCTCTATTTAACATTATCACTCATTTGGAATCAAAACGGAATTTTAAAGTCTTACAATAAACAGAATTTACACACAACTATTGATCAGTCAGAAGGAGTCGTATATAAATCACATAAAATCCTATATAACTTTTAAATGTAGAATAAGATTACTACTCAAGAAGAAAAAATTCATTAAAACCTAAATTCACAAAATAAATGCTAAAGATCAGAAAACCCTTAATGATTCAATTTTTTCAACTGTTAAGCATTTCTCTATTTTACTTTAAACGTAATAAAATCTTTAAATAATTTGAAATAAATAGAAATCACTTTAATTAATATACTGCTCAAGTACTTAATATGAATTAAAGATAATTTAAAATAATATACATTAAAATTATCAACCCGTATTGTTCACCATTGATATTAAACTATGTAGAAAATAATAAATGAAAAATTCATAGAGATAAAGATACTAAAGATTCCAGAATTAACACCAGGAATATTAAAAAGAGGGTAAATAGTTTATACTTGCCTAATCACTGATAAAAAGAAGTCCCCCGATAATAATTTTAATAAATAATTTTTCAAAACTTTCTCTCATTTTCATTAATTTATTTTTTTGTTAATAAATTTTCTATTAAATTTTCTAAAGGTTTTTAAATTTATTTAATAAAATTCTGGGTTAAAATATTTTGCACCTTTTTATATGTTTTCTTCTACCTCTTTAACCACTATTGTCTCTTCTTCAAAATCCGACTCTTCATTTATGTTATTGGTCGGTTCCTCTAAAGTGGTTCCTCCTTGTAAAATAAAGGGGGCTTTAAATTTTGGTTTAAAATTTTTGGCACCATCTTCCTCTGTTTTCGCTTCTTTTAAAGGGGGTATTGGTTCCTCATGCATCTCTGATCTCATAATAACACTCATTGACGCTCTCTCCCAGCTCTCTTCGGCATTTAGTCCTGACTCGAATCCTCTTCGTCGATCAAAGGAAATTGTTTCGACTGTTTTCTTAAGTACTAAGGACTGAATGTATGCCTCTACATTCGTGGGTATTTCTAGTCTTTTAAGATGAGATTTATGGTATTTTGTCACAATACCGTCCCAGGTCATCACATAGGGGATTATCTCAACACTACACTTATAAATAAGACCCAAATCATTGGCTAGCAGGTCATACTTCCTAAGTTTTTCAGTTTCAACTATTTGAAGTGAATCTTGGGAAGTGATTCCTACTTCAATGAGTGTTATCTTATTCTTCTTCTTATCTAAAATAAATATGTCCGGTCTGTTATTCCGAATTTTAACATCAGTTTTAATTCTGGTGTCCACTCTTATCTCTGCATACTCATTATCAAGAATTTCTTGAACTTAGTGACTCCTAATTCGTTTTGAGGACTTAAACTTATATCTATTTAGGAGAAGTAAGTGTAGGAATCTAACCACTTCATTATGCCGTCTGGTGTAGTCATGGTCTAGCATTTTTTCACATCGAGCTGCTAGATAATCTACAGTCTTACCAGACTTCCCACAATGTTGACACACACCATCTGCTCCCCAGAATACATTTCTATCCTGGATATAGCAGAACACAGCTTCATTTCGTGGCCTAATATTTCCTCTCTTTAGCCATCTTGAAGAGTCACTAACACTCACAAGCTCATTTTTTCTTGCATTATATAACTTTGAATGGAGTTTTCGTTTTTCTATTTCGTTATATAGTTTTGCAAGTTGAGCTTCTTCTAAACTTTTCTTAGTGACTTCTTCTACCAACCTGTACTTTACTTTTAAGAAGCCTTTTATTAGTGCAAGATGGGTTTTATTATTATTCTCCACCTTGAGGATTGCTGCTCGTCTAGTTGATATTTCTTTACTTTTTTCCAGACAATCCAAGAGTTGCAGAAGCATATGTTCGCTTCGCAACTCAACACTATGTAAGCCTCTTCCAAGTTCTGTTCTAGGAAGGTATAAACGCTCTTTACATCCTGGGCGGAGATGTATCTTATTCTTCACCAACACCGCACGCACTGCATCATCTAACTTAGAGAAGTACGCCGGTTCAAGTCGAAGTACTCCTATTTGGTAGTTGATTAACGATATCGCATGTTGATTGATTGCAGAAAATAAATTTTTTGCATTTAATCTTGTGTGACAAAGTCTTTCAACTCTTGATATAAGTTTGCTCTGTACTTCTTCAAATGAGCTACGTGTTGGGATTCCTCTGCTATCTTCTATTATTCCTAAATATTTGTAAACACTAACACCTTCTAGAAGAGTAGCAGTATCTTCACAACACGTATCATTTGTGGCTGACTTCTCTTTGTTAATCTCTAAGCCAATCACCTCTAAAAATTCCTTTACCTCGCCTGTCATAGCACTCAATGTGGAGCTGTCTTTTGCAAGGAGCTTAAGATCATAAATAAACAAGAGATGATTAGTAGAATGGGATTCTGCATCTGTTTGTACTGTCACTTTTGTGTATTTTTCATTAAGCTTTCGGCTTAATGGATCCATACACAACACAAACAACAATGGTGACAAACTATCTCCTTGCAGGATCCCTCTATCAATCTTCTTGCTCATGATTTTTTCAGGCCCTACTGATATATCAATTTTCCATTTTGATATAATTACCTTAATAAATTTCAGGATCCAATCAGGTAGATTAAGGTTTTCAATGCATTGAGTTAAATAAGCATAATCTATTGAGTCATAAGCTTTTTTAACATCAATCGATGTTGCCTTAAGATTATTTCCATACTCTTTATTTAAGGCAATATTCAGTAGAGCCTGCTCTTTCGCTCCCTGCACACCTCTTACCGCCCCTAATTGGTTCTCTGCAAGCAACCCTCGCCTTTCCACTTCAATTTGAACGACTTTCGTCACACACTTTGTCGTTAACTTATAGAGGTTGGACATACAAGTGATTAGCCTGTAGTCAGAGCCACTTCGTGGAATTCCTTTCGGTATCAAATACGTAAGCCCATAGTAAAACCAATCAGCTTGAGGTGTTCCTTCTAAACATATAACTTTCATAATATCATAAATATATTTGTGAAGAGTTGTAAGTTTCTTAATAAAAAAATTGTAAATACCATCAATTCCAGCAGCTTTCCAATTAGGGAGCCAATTAATGATATTTACAAATTCATCAAGTGAAGGAAACGTGGTCGGATGATTATCTGATACAAATGGAATCAAATAATCATCGTACGTGACTGTGTCATCATTTTTGTTCCACATTGTAGACCAAAAACTCACAATTTCATCACGGCTAACCACATGCTCGGATTCTACACGCTCAGATAACCCACGATAAAATCGACCTTGGAAAAGCTCAAACATACGATTCTCTTTTCGGAATTGCTTCCTACTTTCATGCATCGTAATTTTTTTCTCGTAAACATTCAAAGACTCATTCTTCTTAACTAAAGCCTCAGAAAGATCAGTTACGCTGCTTAAGTTTAAATTAAACTCTCGCATGATTTTCTTAAGGCTCTTCGTTTCCGAAGTGGAGAGCATTTCCTGCTTGCGAGCCTTCTCGAGGAGATCTTTGGAAAGTACTAACTTAGAAATTTTACATTCTATGTTTTCCTTCCAAGCGGATCTAGGTTTCTCCTTACGTGTTTCCTTGTCATAACATACATGGGCCGCCTGGATGATTCGAGCTGCATCACTAACATTCTTAGGCACATGAGATTCAGCATATTCACCTGTGATCCGATTTATGAGTTCCAAAACTTTACTATCAACCAATTCACTTGGAAGTTTTCTAGTTCGGACCACTATATCTCCGATTTTCTTCTCCGAGAGTTCCTTGATTTTGCACAAGAACTTTTCTCTCAGGTTCATATAAAGTGTATTGTCAGTTAAAAAACATGGCTCGGCGAGACAAGTGGCGATTCTACGTCGCTCTCCATTCTTTTCTTGCCTTATTTCCCTTTTTGCCTCATTATGTGTTAATTTTTTTAACACATCGATATCAACAGTTCGACCAAATTTCCCATTATAGTACCTAAGAATTGCAGACCAGCCATTTCTAGGCATTCTCTCAAACCTTTTTTGCACTGCTGAAATAGCAGATCTAGGCCATTCCTGCTCTACGGCTGTGACAGAGTCAAGTATTGAATGCAATACCATCAGTCGATTTCCTTCTGGAATGGCAGGTGCATTGAGGTTTTCTATTGTGTTGGCTGGTCCACACGCAGAAGAATCGGGACAGGAAGAAGGGGGTGCGGAATCGAGCAGGCTGACTGGAGTAGCATATAACGTAGTGCTCGATCGGGAGTGGGTGTTATTATGGATGGTCGATTGTGGTGGAAGCGTCTCGGATATAGTTACTACATTTCTATCACACGTTTTTATCTCTTTAAAACTAATTTCCGAGTTGTTTACAGCATTTATTTCATCATTTTTTATATTTTCGCTGTCAACTTTTTTTCTTCTACCCATATTAATAAAAATATTATTAGAAACATATATTATGAATAAAAATATTATCACTTTATTTAAAAGTATCACATCTTTTTCAAAACAGTGGCAAGTGTTATATTTGTTTTTATGACATTAACGCAGTTCTAGGTTTAACATAAATAACTGCTACCCCAACACTCCATCGGTAATCCCTGCGATACCTACGTCCCAAAGCCTTTCATCTACCAGGTGTGTAGAACCTAATTAATAGGCGAGGCAGTTGCCCGGAGTTCGTTAATGTCCGTTGCATGGAGTGTGATCGAAGGCCGAAGCCCCCCCCCTGGGCTCCCCCAAGACTATGCAGCATTCCCACTTACTCTACACTTTCTGAACCCAATAAACTTCTAGCTAATATATATTTCAGAGATTTACATGGGGTCCACCTAGACAGTGCAATGTCATACCAACAGGTATAACCTGCTACTTAGCTCTCCCGGCTTTTAATGGGTTTTATTTTTATATCCCCCAGGCGCTAAGTCTTCTAACCCGAGTGAGCAAGGCTAGGTTTCCATGCTTTTACATGGCAATTACCTACATGTTCAGCTGCGGTCTGCAATCTGGTTACATAAAAAACTACAAATAAATTCGTAGAAAAAGTTTCTCCATTTCTTAGACCTCTCCTCGTCATAACAACACCCATGGAACAACCGAAGATGTAGTGTGGTTGTATTCCACCCAAAAATCCAAACAATGACCTCACACCAGTTTCACACACTCATTGCCAAGCAGAAAGTTTTTTATGTGGTTATCCTCCCTCCACACGACTGTCAAGAACAATAAGTTATTTTTAGATAAAAAAATTATTTTCTAAAGATATTATGATATTTTTAGGGAATATTAGATAACAAGGTAGCATTTTAGCATATTATATACTATTTGTGAATTTATGCCTTAGAATTACCTTTGTTACTAACTTAGTAGTTCAAAACTATATTAAATTGGTCTTTAACTTATATATTTAATTAAGCAAATAAGCGAGATTGTGTAACGTTTATAGGAATATATTTATTATAAAGATGATATTTTAAAGTAAAATGATCTATTCCAGTGGAATATCTTCATAGAAAAATATTTTATGAATATTGTAAAGATAATCCATTTTAAATTATCAAAATTAAATATCTTGCTATCGAAAAAAAATTATTAATAATCAATTGTAAGAAATATATTGCGATCTTTGATTATAAAAACATTTCTTAGATTTTTTGATGTTTTTTTTTCGTTGTAGAAGTTTACAGTAAAAATTTTATTTAATAAATTCGGAAATATTCTAAGTGCGAAGGTTATAAATAAAAAAATAAATACTCTTAAAATCGTTATCTTATAAATATGGAATATAAGATTATTATTTTGTAAATGTGGTTCATTTCCAGGTATAATATCTTCTCTTTGTAATATATCTAATAAGAAATTTATTTTTTTTAAATCTTAATCTAAATATTGTTTTTAGTTTTGATATTTATTGTATACAGAAAAAAGTTACTTTGTGTTACAACGAATTACTTAATTAAACGGTATTGTGAATATGTAGTTTACTCTTAAAAATTTATATTTAACAAATGCTTTTTATTTGTCTTTTGTTTATTCATAATATATTTATATTGGTACAATAATATGTATAGTGATATTAATGGCTTTTGATGAATAAAAAAATGTAAAATATTCTTTTTTTGGAAATTAAACAGACATTTTTATTGTCATTTAGAAACATTTTAGGTTCAAATAAATTTATAATCAAGGTACTGATTTTTAGAAAAGAATTTTATTTGCGGATGAACTTGTGTGGTATGTGTTACGGGTAATTTGAGAAATTTTTTGATAGTCTAAAATAATTTCTTATAGTACTAGTATATATTAATACGGCTAAATTTCTCTAGTCACTTTAAAAATCAACAGTTTTTAGAAATTTCCTCCTGATGTGATCTTCTTTACCATAATAAGATCTTGTTTAAGACATATGGTTTGTACTATTTGGCACTTAACGTTTTAACTAATGTTTTCACTCTTTCTTTACTGAATGTTGTTGTATTTCTAAAAAATAAAATACAAGTACCAATGTTAACAGATCTAAGTAATATGAAGCATCGTTTCAACGAAAGTTGTGATAGAATGTGCTTATCCAAAGGTCAGAATACACAAATTTTACAAAAAAGCAATATTTTGAGTAAATAGAAAAAGCTAAAACTTTTAAAAGCAAGTTATCATGGAAAAAACCCTAGGATTGTTAGCATTTACGCAAGTTTGTCATATTAAGTATATGCAAGAAAGAAAAGAAGATTATCCATAGAAGAAGATAAAGAACAAATTAGGTTTTATGTACATCGGGAAGAGATATTTAATATTTTGCATGATGCAAATGTTTGATTGGGCACGGGGGTAAAAATCGTAAGAAAAGGAGATTAATTCAAAGCATAAAAATATCATAAGTTAAATGATCATAGACTATCTAAATTTATTTTCTTCGTTCGAAAAAAAACATAATGTTCAAAAAAAGGATTAGTTGTGATACCTATACTCAGTAAAAAAACATGATTCGAGATGTAAAGTCGATTTGATTGACATACACTCTCAATCTGATGATCTATATAAATTTATACTTGTTTACCAAGACCATTTAAATAAATTTATTTCACTTCACGCTCAATAATAAAAGTGCAGAAGAAGGAAGATTCTTATGTCTTTTTGAATATTTTTACTATTTTTGTGCGCCTAGTATTTTGAAAGGTGATAATGGTAGGGAATCTGAAAACAATACCATTAAAAAGCCATGTAACATGTAACCAGTGTGTGAGATGACACATGAAAATTTAAAACACTCTCAAAGTCAATATTCTGTAAAAAGGGGAATCAGGATGTAAACAACATGCTTGTTCGTTGCTTAAAACAATAACAGCAGGGAATGAATGGAGGGTTTACACTTTGCTCAGATTATATAAAATAGAGAACATTATAGTGGAATAAACTGTACACCGTATGAAGAAATGTTTGTAACTAAGTTAAAAGTTGGTCTCAAAAGTTTTTCAACTAAAAATGTTCTTCTGAATATAAATTGTGAAGTAGACTTAGAAATATTATTGAAATATCAAGACAATTTAAAATCTGTGAACGAGGGTATTCTACAAATTAAGCTAGCCGATATAACAACTTATTAAAATAATAATTAGGAAGTATTCATGTTTGATTGCTATGATCAATCCTCCACTAGTTTATTTATAGTAAGTTTTACTTTCAATGACATAGAAAGAGAAATAAATATTTTTGTTCTATTCGATTTAAAGCCTTTGATCATGGAAAAAAACTAATACAGGTTATGATGGGTGTTGGTGAATTTTATTTAAAAAAAATGAAATCCGAAATATTGAAAAACAGGGAGATTCTGGCAATAAATCGAAACTAACAAGAATAAAAAATACGTTTATTCTCTAATTCAAAATACCCTGTTGCAAATAAATGTGATATAATAAGAGTTGGAGTTCGGGATGTTGACAGAGATTGCACTCATACAAAATCATTCTGGCATTGTTCTTTAATAAAAAAATGATAATCTATATACATTGGGCACGAAAAATGAAATCCTAAATCAACTTTAGTGAGAAATCAGTTTACAATATGCAAAGGAAAGTTTATACGCGCTGAAGAAATCCCTAAGTTTAATATTTTATCAAATGAAATATGCAAGAATATCAAACCACAACAAATGACATGATTTTGATCGATGTGGCTGCAAACCTCGAGCACATCTTACAAATACAAGTTTAGTAAAGAAAAAAATCTTTTTAACTTGAAATGTCACCAAAGGGAAGCTGCTTTAATAAATAAAAATGCTTGGATTTGAGATATTTTATAGATTTACATGTTTTTTCGTTATAAGTAACGTTTCTTTATAATTTTTTTTACTTTAGTAATATTTTCTCTTGTTTTTATATTCCATTACAAATTTATAAAAAAATTCTCAAATTTCCCGTAACATCTCCAGAAATCAACAATAGAGATAAACTTAGGCTAATTATATTAAAAAAACAATTAAAATATTTATTTTTCAAATTTAATTCCAAAATATAAACTTTAAAATGAAAATTAATATTTTGTCGAACAATTTTTTTTACTTATTTTATATTTTTCTATTATCTAAACACAACCTATAAGCATCGTTAAGATTCAGATAGTAATTTTCAATAAACATAACCTTTCTACATCCAATTTTCTCATAAAAATTTAACGAAATATAATTTACAGCTTCTGTCTCTAAATATATCAAATAAATACCATTTTCTTTAAAATTATTTACAGCCATTTGAGTTAAACACTTACCGATTCCAACTCTTCTATATTTTTTATCAACTGCCAACATACCCATATATCCAGATTCATCATTCTCAAGTTTGCAAATGATAGCGCCAACAATTTTGTTATCACTGTAGGCAACAAAACAAAATTTTCGGTATTTAATATAAAAACTTACAAATGTGAAATAACTATAAGGTTCAGAAAGTGTCTCACAAAAAAGCATATAAATTTGTTTTAAATCCATATAATTTGTTAAAGAAGAGTAAGTTACATCCATAGGGTAAATTATTTTGAAATAATATTTAATTGATTCTAGAAATTCAAACTAGTTTCAACAAAATAGTAGAAAAGTAAATATTTACGAAAAAGCCCTTTTAACTTTATTTATATTTTTAATTTCTCTTCACAAAAACAAAATAATATATTAAAATAGAAGCTTTCTCGGATCAAAATATAGTTTGTTCTGTTTGAAAATCCATTAAAAAATTTCCTTAAATGTAAAATATTTTTAAAATCATTAAATCAACGTTACAGATGGATATATCAGTATTTCGATTAAAAAAAATATAAAATTTAAAATATTTTTAAAATCATTAAATCCACGTTACAGATTCCTAAAACAGTATTAAATTTATTAAAAAATTTAAGAAATTTAAAAAAGTTAAAATGTAAATTGTTTCTAAAATCATTAAATCTACATTAAATGATAACAAATCAGTATTTTATAATAAAAATACACTTATAATTTTAAATAAATAAATAATAAGAATTCGAAAAATATTTTCATTTACGATCATTAATATCAATTATATGATCTAAATAATCCAGAAAATAATATATCTTTATCCTTAAAGTATCAATATAGATATATCCTTGATTTAAAATTTTAGGAAAATCTATATTGTCCTCGAATTCTATAAAAATATAAAAAATATTTTGAGTTGTATTTTGTTTACTAAAAAAAATAATTTTCTTTTTGAAATATTTTTCTAGTATTTCAATTTCAATATCTTTCATAGAATAAAGTACAAGTGTGCTACATTCTTTGTCGATATTATAAGTAGATCTCACTTGGTTGATTTCTTCGAAAACAATTTTAACTTCTATTTTTTGAATCAAAATCGTATTAGTTAGCAATTCTGCTAAATAGATTTCGGAAATATTTTTATATAAAAAAATGTATTCCGTTTGGTTTTTTGAAGATAAAAAATATTTTCTGTAATAAATTTTTGTATTCATCTTAAATATTTCTATGATTCTAAAATGATTAATAATTTTATCGATATTTCTTACCTTTATGTACATTGATGAAAAAAATGTGGGTTGTGATTGATTGATTTATGAAATAAAAATCCGATTTTTATTTCTGAATATTTAAATACATTTTTTTAGTAGAAAAATGAAGTTTTTTGGCCATTAAGTAAGAATTTTCGTTTATTGCGTGATAAAAAAACTGCGGTATTTTCCCAAGAAAGATCTAAATATTTGTTTGCAATCAAAAAAACGTCATTATAAATCTTACTATAACCTTAAAAAGCTTACGGATATCTTTTTTAGACAATTTATACAACAAATCTAAAATTTTCATCTTAAGAACACAGAGATTTATCTTTTTTACGTATTCATTGTCATAAAATAATGTAAAGATATAAAAAAACAAAATATTAAAAAAATTCAACTTAACTCTGAATAATAATTCTAAAGAAGCAAATATAGGCCATAATAAACCCTTTTCTTCTGAATTATACAGAAATTCAAAGCCTGAATGATATTTACTAAGAAATTAATATTTTTTAATGTTGTATTGAATCTTCGTGATATGCTTGAATATGAAATTTGAACAAATTAAAAGACTCAAATTTTTTTAAAATACCATTTAACAAAATTTATTGGTTTTTTACTATAATATTAATAAAGAAATAATTTTAAATTTGCTATCCATTCTTTAAAGTTATTGTATTTTGGAACAAAAACCAAAGCTCATAAAAAACGATATAAATTCTATTGTGATTATTATAAATAAGCAGTAAAGTTATATTTAAATAAAAATCAGAAGCAAAAGTTTTGTATTAAAAATAAATAAAATTTATTTTTTAGAATTTACAATCAAAATCAAAACGAAATGGTTTTTTGTTCAAACAATTAAAATAATTAATATATTAAGAATATGAATATGAAATAAATTATGGGTAGAAAGAAAAATGTTAGCAGCGAAATATCGAATAATACCAAAATAAAGGCTGCAAACGACGCTGATGAGGTGAAAAAGAGTGATAGTGAGATACAAAAATGTAAGCTACACCCACCGGCGATTCCCCTACCTTCCTCCTCCTACACAACAATAACACCTCCACCACCAAGCCAAACATGCAGTAAAATGCAAAATAGTGGGCTTGACACCTTACCTTCGCCTAATGCACCAGTTCCCTCTTCGGTTGAAGTCTCTGCGTGCGAGCCATCGTACGACATGACAAGCCCCTGTACTCTAGCTATTCCGGAAGGTAACAGGCTAATGGCATTGCGGACGATATTCGATTCCGTAACAGCCGACCCGAAGGAATGGCCTCGAATTGTTTTTTTTGCAGTACAGACAAGGTTTGAAAGAATGCCAAGAAATGGCTGGACAGAGCTTCACAGGTACTATAATGAGAAATTCGGCTGCACTGAAACTCTCGAAGTGTTAAAAAAATTGGCACAAAGTGAGATGGGAAAGGATGTAAAATCAGAAGAGAATGGAGAGCGACGTAGAATCGCCACTTGTCTCGCTGATACATGCACCTTGACCGACACCACGGAGTACATAAACCTGAGAGATAAATTCTTGAGTAAAATCAAAGAAATATCTGAGAACGAAATTGGAAAAGTAGTGGTCCGAACTAGAAAACATCCAAATGAATTGGTTGATAGTAAAGTTCTGGATCTCATTAATCGAGTAGTCGGTGAATATGCAGGAGCTCATGTACCTGAGTCAATTACGGAAGCCGCGTATATCATGCAAGCTGCGCAGGTATGCTATGACGAGGCAACACGCAAAGAAAAGCCTAGATCCGCTTGGAAGGAAAACATAGAAAGTAAAATTTCTAAGTTAGTACTTTCCAAAGATCTCCTCGAGAAGGCTCGTAAGCAGGAAAAGCTCTCCACTTCGGAAACGAAGAGCCTTAAGAAAATCATGCGAGAGTTTAATTTAAACTTGAGCAGCGTAACTGATCTTTCTGAGGCTTTAGTTAAGAAGAATGAGTCTTTGAATGTTTACGAGAAAAAAATTACGATGCATGAAAGTAGGAAGCAATTCCGAAAAGAGAATCGTATGTTTGAGCTTTTCCGAGGTCGATTTTATCGTGGGTTATCTGAGCGTGTGGAATCCGAGCATGTGGTTAGTCGTGATGAAATTGTGAGTTTTTGGTCTACAATGTGGAACAAAAATGATGACACAGTCACGTACGATGATTATTTGATTCCATTTGTATCAGATAATCATCCGACCACGTTTCCTTCACTTGATGAATTTGTAAATATCATTAATTGGCTTCCCAATTGGAAAGCTGCTGGAATTGATGGTATTTACAATTTTTTCATTAAGAAACTTACAACTCTTCACAAATATATTTATGATATTGTGAAAGTTATATGTTTAGAAGGAACAACTCAAGCTGATTGGTTTTACTGCGGGCTTACGTATTTGATACCGAAAGGAATTCCACGAAGAGGCTCTGACTACAGGCCAATCACTTGTATGTCCAACCTCTATAAGTTAACGACAAAGTGTGTGACGAAAGTCGTTCAAATTGAAGTGGAAAGGCGAGGGTTGCTTGCAGAGAACCAATTAGGGGCGGTAAGAGGTGTGCAGGGAGCGAAAGAGCAGGCTCTACTGAATATTGCCTTAAATAAAGAGTATGGAAATAATCTTAAGGCAACATCGATTGATGTTAAAAAAGCTTATGACTCAATAGATTATGCTTATTTAACTCAATGCATTGAAAACCTTAATCTACCTGATTGGATCCTGAAATTTATTAAGGTAATTATATCAAAATGGAAAATTGATATATCAGTAGGGCCTGAAAAAATCATGAGCAAGAAGATTGATAGAGGGATCCTGCAAGGAGATAGTTTGTCACCATTGTTGTTTGTGTTGTGTATGGATCCATTAAGCCGAAAGCTTAATGAAAAATACACAAAAGTGACAGTACAAACAGATGCAGAATCCCATTCTACTAATCATCTCTTGTTTATTGATGATCTTAAGCTCCTTGCAAAAGACAGCTCCACATTGAGTGCTATGACAGGCGAGGCAAAGGAATTTTTAGAGGTGATTGGCTTAGAGATTAACAAAGAGAAGTCAGCCACAAATGATACGTGTTGTGAAGATACTGCTACTCTTCTAGAAGGTGTTAGTGTTTACAAATATTTAGGAATAATAGAAGATAGCAGAGGAATCCCAACACGTAGCTCATTTGAAGAAGTACAGAGCAAACTTATATCAAGAGTTGAAAGACTTTGTCACACAAGATTAAATGCAAAAAATTTATTTTCTGCAATCAATCAACATGCGATATCGTTAATCAACTACCAAATAGGAGTACTTCGACTTGAACCGGCGTACTTCTCTAAGTTAGATGATGCAGTGCGTGCGGTGTTGGTGAAGAATAAGATACATCTCCGCCCAGGATGTAAAGAGCGTTTATACCTTCCTAGAACAGAACTTGGAAGAGCCTTACATAGTGTTGAGTTGCGAAGCGAACATATGCTTCTGCAACTCTTGGATTGTCTGGAAAAAAGTAAAGAAATATCAACTAGACGAGCAGCAATCCTCAAGGTGGAGAATAATAATAAAACCCATCTTGCACTAATAAAAGGCTTCTTAAAAGTAAAGTACAGGTTGGTAGAAGAAGTCACTAAGAAAAGGTTAGAAGAAGCTCAACTTGCAAAACTATATAACGAAATAGAAAAACGAAAACTCCATATAAAGTTATATAATGCAAGAAAAAATGAGCTTGTGAGTGTTAGTGACTCTTCAAGATGGCTAAAGAGAGGAAATATTAGGCCACGAAATGAAGCTGTGTTCTGCTATATCCAGGATAGAAATGTATTCCGGGGAGCAGATGGTGTGTGTCAACATTGCGGGAAGTCTGGTAAGACTGTAGATTATCTAGCAGCTCGATGTGAAAAAATGCTAGGCCATGATTAATAGACGGCATAATGAAGTGGTTAGATGCCTACACCTTCTCCTTCTAAATAGATATAAGTTTAAGTCTTCAAAACGAATTAGGAGTCACTCAGTTCAAGAAATTCTTGATAATGAGTATGCAGAGATAAGAGTGGACACCAGAATTAAAACTGATGTTAAAATTCGGAATAACAGACCGGACATATTTATTTTAGATAAGAAGAAGAATAAGATAACACTCATTGAAGTAGGAATCACTTCCCAAGATTCACTTCAAATAGTTGAAACTGAAAAACTTAGGAAGTATGACCTGTTAGCCAATGAGTTGGGTCTTATTTATAAGTGTAGTGTTGAGATAATCCCTTATGTGATGACCTGGGACGGTATTGTGACAAAATACCATAAATCTCATCTTAAAAGACTAGAAATACCCATGAATGTAGAAGCATACATTCAGTCTATAGTGCTTAAGCAGACAGTCGAAACAATTTCCTTTGATCGACGAAGAGGACTTGAATCAGAACTAAATGCCGAAGAGAGCTGGGAGAGAGCGTCAAAGGGTGTTATTATGAGATCAGAGGTGCATGAGGAACCAACACCCCCTTTAAAAGTAGAGAAGAGAGAGGAAGATGGTGAAAAAAAAAATTTAAACCAAAAAATAAAGCACCCCTTATTTCACAAGGAGGAACCACTTTAGAGGAACCGACCAATAACATAAATGAAGAGTCGGATTTAGAAGAAGAGACAATAGTGGTTAAAGAGGTAGAAGAAAACATATAAAAATGGTAAAAATGTTTTAACCCAGAATTTTATTAAATAAAATATGTTTCTAATAATATTTTTATAATTTATTTAATAAAATTCTGGGTTAACAAATTTTCTCTCGTTTAACTAATTTCTTCCATCACTTTAACCACTTTATTCTCTTTTTCTACATCCGACTTATCATTAATGTCTATCGTCGGTTCCTCTGGTCTGGTTACGTCATCTAAAATAAGGGGTAAAATATTTTTTGAATTTACTTGTTTAACACTATCTTCCTCGTTCTTCACTTCTTTTAAGGGGGGTGTTGGCTGTTTATGCATCTCAGCTCCTATAATAACACTTAATGACGCTCTCTCCCAGCTCTCTTCGGCACTTGGTCCCGACTCAATTCCTCTTCGTCGATCGAAGGAAATCATTTCGACTGTTTTCTTAAGTACTATGGACTGAATGTATGCCTCTACATTTATGGGTATTTGTAATCTTTTAAGATAAGTCTTATGGTATTTTGTCACAATACCGTCCCATGTTATCACATAAGGAATTATCTCTACACTACATTTGTAAATAAGGCCTAACTCATTTGCTAATAGGTCATACTTCCTAAGTTTTTCTGTTTCAACTATTTGAAGAGAGTCTTGGGATGTGATTCCTACTTCAATGAGGGTTATCCTATTCTGTCTCTTGTCTAAAATAAATATATCTGGTCTGTTACACCGGATCTTGACATCAGTTTTTATTCTGGTGTCCACTCTTATCTCTGCATATTCGTTATCAAGAATTTCTTGAACTGAGTGGCTTCTAATTCGTTTCGAAGACTTAAACTTATATTTATTCAGCAAGAGTAAATGTATACATCGTACCACTTCATTATGTCGTCTAGTATAGTCATGACCAAGCATTTTTTCACATTTCGTTGCTAGGTGATCAACAGTTTTCCTAGACTGGTTGCAGTGTTGACACATACCTTCTGCACCCCAGAATACATTTCTATCCTGGATATAACAGAACACTGCTTCATCACGTGGTCTTACACTTCCTTTCTTTAACCATCTTGAGGAGTCATTTACACTTACCAGCTCGTTATTTCTAGCGCTATATAACTTTGAATGTAGTTTTCGATTTTTGATTTCGTTATATAGGTTAGCTAGTTGAGCTTCTTCCAATTTCTTTTTTGTGACTTCCTCTTCAAACCCGTATTATATTTTTAAAAAGTTTTTAATTAGTGCAAGATGGGTTTTATTATCCTTCTCCACCTTAAAGATTGCTGCTCGTCTAGTTGATGTATCTTTATGTTTTTCCAGACAATCCAAGAGTTGCAAAAGCATATGTTCGCTTTTGAACTCGACACTATGTAAACCTCTTCCAAGTTCTTTACGTGGAAGGTATAGACGTTCTTTGCATCCTGGGCGTAGATGTATTTTGTTCTTTACTAAAACTGCACGTACTGCGTAATATTTTTATTAATAATATATGTTTTTAATTATTTATTTAAAAATATCACATCTTTTTCAAAACAGTGGCAAGTGTTATATTTGTTTTTATGACATTAACGCAGTTCTAGGTTTAACATAAATAACTGCTACCCCAACACTCCATCGGTAATCCCTGCGATACCTACGTCCCAAAGCCTTTCATCTACCAGGTGTGTAGAACCTAATTTCTAGGCGAGGCAGTTGCCCGGAGTTCGTTAATGTCCGTTGCATGGAGTGTGATCGAAGGCCGAAGCCCCCCCCCTGGGCTCCCCCAAGACTATGCAGCATTCCCACTTACTCTACACTTTCTGAACCCAATAAACTTCTAGCTAATATATATTTCAGAGATTTACATGGGGTCCACCTAGACAGTGCAATGTCATACCAACAGGTATAACCTGCTACTTAGCTCTCCCGGCTTTTAATGGGTTTTATTTTTATATCCCCCAGGCGCTAAGTCTTCTAACCCGAGTGAGCAAGGCTAGGTTTCCATGCTTTTACATGGCAATTACCTACATGTTCAGCTGCGGTCTGCAATCTGGTTACATAAAAAACTACAAATAAATTCGTAGAAAAAGTTTCTCCATTTCTTAGACCTCTCCTCGTCATAACAACACCCATGGAACAACCGAAGATGTAGTGTGGTTGTATTCCACCCAAAAATCCAAACAATGACCTCACACCAGTTTCACACACTCATTGCCAAGCAGAAAGTTTTTTATGCGGTTATCCTCCCTCCACCCTATGTTTTAATAATATTTTTATTAATAATATATGTTTTTACCAAAATTTTAATTTACTTTTTTATTTAAAATTTTATTTAATATCAAATATAGAACTTATACGATCAATAATATTTAATTTAAAAAATAATTTAATTTACAAAAATTCTATTTTGTTAAAGAAAATAATTTGGGTAGAAAGAAATACTTTTCTATAGATTTATATTACTAACCTAATTGAAAAATATTCTTCAAATAACTAATACCTTCTTCTATAAAGAAATAAAACATTTCCTAAAAAACATAAAAAATATTTTCTCTAACCCTAAATTATAAATTTTGTATAAAATATAAACCTACCTTGCCAATAAGAAAATTAAATTCCTAAAAAATAAAAAAAATATTTTCCCAAACCCTGCATAAAAAGAAATGACAGAACAAAAAACCGTAGATAAAAACATAAACAAATTAAACCAACAAAAAAGCAAAGACCCAACCGACGAGAATCAATGCTCATCACAAATAAATTCATTTCCTTTGATCGAAGAAAAAATATTAAAATTATGGAAAGAAAACAAAGCATTTGAAACATCAAATATTCTTTCTGCTGACAGACCACCCTACATATTTTATGAAGGACCACCTTTTGCTACAGGATTACCTCATTATGGCCACATACTAGCCAGTACTATTAAGGACACTGTTACTCGTTTCTATTATCAGAAAGGATACCACGTTACTCGTAATTTTGGATGGGATTGCCATGGACTTCCTGTGGAATATGAAATTGATAAAAAACTTAATATCAGTACAAGAGAAGAGATTATAGAGATGGGAATTGACAAATACAACCAGAAATGCCGTGAAATAGTTCTTATGTATTCTACAGAATGGGAAAAAATTATTTGTAGACTTGGAAGATGGATTTCTTTTAAAAACGGATACCGTACGATGGATACTCCATTTATGGAGAGTGTATGGAATATTTTTAAAATGTTGTACGACAAAGACCTGATATATCGAGGATACCGAGTCATGCCATTTTCTACTGCCTGTTCTACTCCTCTCTCTAATTTTGAAGCAAATCAAAATTACAAAGAAGTCTCCGATCCATCTATTTTGGTAAAATTTCCACTTCTCAAACCCTTCCACCATAAAAATGTAAGTCTTCTTGCATGGACAACCACACCTTGGACACTTCCTTCTAATTGTGCCCTTCTAGTCAATACCACCATTACGTATGGAATATTTGAATACGAATCTGAATTCCTTATAATGTCAGTTGACAGACTTTCTTCGTTTAATTTAAAATTTCCAGAAAATTTAAATTCCAAAAAAACAGGAAAATCTGAAGATTTAAAAATAAAAAAAACAGGAAATTTTAATTTGAATAAATCAGAGGATCTAAATCCTAACAAATCTAATAAATCAGAAGATTCAAATCTTAGTAGTCTCAGTAAACCAGAAGATTTAAATCTTAGTAGTCTCAGTAAATCAGAAGATTTAAATCCCAATAATATCAATAATCATAGTGAACATATTCCAGATTCCAAATTCATTGCCACATTCCTAGGTGAAGACCTTCTAAACTTAGAATACGAACCTCCATTTTCTAATTTCATAAATTTAAGAGAAAAAGGATATTTCAAAGTATATCCAGCAGACTTCGTTTCCAACCAAGACGGTACAGGAATAGTACACTGTGCCCCTGCATTCGGAGAAGAAGATTACAAAGCATTTGTAAAAAACAACCTTATAAAAGAAAACGACATCGTCCCCTGCCCAATAAACGACAAAGGTAAATTTACATCTCAAATACCCCAATACCAAGACAAATACGTTAAAGAAGCAGACAAATTAATAATAAAAGATATAAAAAATAAAATATTACAAAACAACAGAATAACACACAGATACCCTTTCTGTTGGAGATCAGACACACCCCTAATATACAAGTTAGTACCCAACTGGTTTGTAAAAGTCAAACAATTTACAAACCAACTTCTTACAAACAACGAACTTATCAATTGGATACCACCATCCATTAAATATAAGAAATTCCATAATTGGCTTCAAAATGCCAAAGACTGGAGTATTTCTAGAAATAGATTTTGGGGAACACCATTACCACTCTGGACCAATAAAACATATACCAGTATTATATGTATAGGATCTATTAAAGAATTAGAAGAATATATTTATAAGTATGGAGATACCAAAACAAAAGAGAAGTATAAGACAAGGGAATATGTGAGTGGGAGTGAGGGAGAAGGATTTAGCAAAGAAATAAATAAAAAGATTAATAAGGAAATAAATAATATAAAAGGACAAGAAGAAATAATAAAAGAAATAAATGATACTAATAATAATAATAATACTAACACAAATACTAATACTAATGCTAATAATAATAGTACCAATACTAATACTGATACTAACACAACCACTAACACCAACACAACCACTAATACTAACCCTAACCCTACTAATACTACCACTAATACTACCATAAATGACATTCATAGAGAATTCATTGATGACATTGTTTTTATTATAAATGGTGTTGAGTATAGAAGAGTAGATGAAGTATTAGATTGTTGGTTTGAGAGTGGTAGTATGCCTTATGCACAGAACCATTGGCCATTTACAAATAAAAACATAAATAAAGAATTTCCAGCGGATTTTATAGGAGAAGGTGCTGATCAAACAAGAGGATGGTTTTATACTTTACATGTAATTTCTTCTTTACTTTTTAACAAACCATCTTTTAAAAATGTAATAGTTAATGGTATAGTGTTAGCTGAAGATGGAAGAAAAATGAGTAAAAGGTTACAAAACTATCCTGATCCTTCTTATGTTATTAATAGGTATGGTTCTGATAGTCTTAGGATGTATCTTGTTTCTAGTCCTGTGGTAGAAGCAGAGAATTTAAGATTTAATGAAAATGGAGTTAAAGAAATTCTTAAGAATTTAATAATTCCATGGCACAACGCTCTTAATTTTTACAGGCAGTGCAGCAAGGATATAATAGATGGTGGTATAGTGGGGGGTAATGTGGGGGATATATTAGAGGGTAGTAATTATAAGGATAGTAGTATAAATGATAATAGTATAAATGATAATAGTATAAAGGATAGTAGTATAAAGGATAGTGAACAACAGGGTGTTAATACTAGTACTAATAAACAACACCCTGTTAATACCACACCTAATAATTATCACCCTGTTAATACCACACCTAATAATTATCACCCTCTTAATACCACACCTAACAATTATCACCCTCTTAATACCACACCTAATAATTATCACCCTGTTAATACCACACCTAATAATTATCACCCTCTTAATACCACACCTAACAATTATCACCCTCTTAATACCACACCTAATAATTATCACCCTGTTAATACCACACCTAATAATTATCACCCTCTTAATACCACACCTAACAATTATCACCCTCTTAATACCACACCTAATAATTATCACCCTGTTAACAATACACCTAATAATTATCACCCTGTTAACAATACACCTAATAATTATCACCCTACACCTAACACTAACAACAATCCAATGGACCACTGGATATTAACAAGCTTTAATAACTTAGTTTATAATATAACAATAAAAATGAATAATTATATAATTAATGGGGTGTTAAATTATATATTAAAATTTATAGATGATTTAACTAATTGGTATATAAGAATTAACAGGGTAGAATTAAAGAAAGGTAAATTAGAGGTGTTAAGATATATACTTATAAATCTTAGTGTTATTATGGGACCATTTACACCTTTTTATAGTGAGTACTGTTACCAAGAGATAATGGGGTATAAAAGTAATAAGGATAGTAATAAGGAGGGTGTTAAAGATAAGGATAACTTGGTTTGTAATAAGGAGGGTGTTAAGTATAAGGATAGTAATAAGGAGGGTGTTAATGATAAGGATAGTAATAAGAACAGGGATAGTAATAGTAATAGTAATATAAAGGATAGTAATAAGGAGGGTGTTAAGGATATGGATAACTTGGTTTGTAATAAGGAGGGTGTTAAGGATAGTAATAATAACAATACTGGTAATAACAACCCTACAAATACTAATAATAACAACCCTACAAACACTAATACTAATATATTCTCCTCTGTTCATTACTTGATGTACCCTGTTGTTGAAGAATTTAAATTACATTCTTTTGAAAAGGCTAAGGAAGTAATAGAGGGTGTTAGAAGTATGAGAGTATTTTATAATATTTCTTTAAAAACACCTTTAAATAATATGAAGGTTATTTGTAAAGAAGAGTATTGGAAAGAGTTATTAGAGTATAAGGGTGTTATTATGAGAGAATGTAATATATTAGAAATGGGAATGGAAGTTGAAGAGTCTTTTTGTATTAAAGTGGTAGTTAAGCCTAATTTCAAGGAGATAAACAGGAGGTGTAATAGTAATGGTGGGGATAATAGTATATATGATAATAAGGGAGAATTAAATAAGGAATTAAATAAAGAATTAAATAAGGGAGAATTAAACAAGGAATTAAATAAAGAATTAAATAACAAACCTAATAATAAAAAACCAAATACAACTAACAATACTAATAATAACAAACCTAATACAACTAACAATACAACTAACAATACAACTAACAATACTGATAATAGGAAGGATGTTGGGGTTAAAATACAGGCAATAAGAAATATGACAGATGAGGAAATTAAAGGGGTGATAAGTTCAGGGAAGGTAGTAAAGGATTCTATAGTAATATTTGATGATGAATTGATAGTTGACAGGGTAATTGATGGTGGTGATAAGGGAGTGTTATTTAAAGGATGGGAGTTAAAAGTATTTTCATGGTTTTCTATATTATTAGATGTTCAAATGACAGATGAATTGATAGAAATGAGAGATGCAAGAGAATTTAATAGTTTTTATCAAAAGATGAGAAAAGGAGCAGGACTTAGTTTACAAGATAATGTATTTCTTACTATTAATGGGTCTGATGATTTAGTAGAGTTGTGTAATAAATTTTATGATTTTAAGATATGTGAAGAGAGAGGAGGAGAGGTTGTTGGTAGGGATAAGTATAAATATAAGGATAAGGATGTTAGTATAACACTGAGAAGGGGTAATGAGTGATATTAGTTGAATATAGAGGATTATAGTAGGGATAAGTATAATGATGTTAGTATAACACTGAGAAGGGGTAATGATTTATAGTAGTAGGATATAGGGGATTATAGTAGGAATAAGGATAAGGATGTTAGTATAACACTGAGAAGGGGTAATGAGTGATATTAGTAGAATAAGGAGAGGATTATAGTAGGGATAAGTATAAGATTTATAGTAGAATATAGAGGAGTATAAAGATATAAAGTATTATAAAATTATAAGAGTATAGAGTAATATAATCTTATATAAGAGAGTGTTAGTAATACTATAATATATAATCTTATATAGGAGGGTGTTAGTAATATATATATTATTTAAAATATAAATCTTATATTTAAATTAAAATATTCTTCCTTTATTTATAATTATTCAGTCTTTATTTATATTCCTATGTTTTATTTAAATTATTCTTCCTTTAATTTTATTAAGTATTATTTATGATCCTTTGCTTAATTATATTCCTATGTTTTATTTACAATCATACTAGATAAAAAGCTCTTAGAAACAAACTTTCTTTTACATTCCTAAGAAAAATAATACTATACTTCACTATCTGAGCCATAATTCTTTAATCATCTCAATAAAAATTTTATACTTTTACCTAGTCTGTTTCTCTTATATTTTTTAGTCCTTCATTTTTGGATTAGTGGCTGCTCTTAAGCAATTTCTCAATAAAATTTAGGATATTTTTAAAGCCTATTCTCCTCCTTCTATTTGATTTACTTTTAATTTTTCAGACCTTCAGCTCGGCATTTTATGTTTACTCTGTTCACATTCCACTTATTTTTATTCAATTATGTCTTTTTTTTCTCGAAAAAATTTATTCAGACTTTGTATTTTCTTTATCAGAAAACACAGTTCGTTTAACTATATGCTGTATTATTAAATTTATTTATTCTATAAAGTCTTAGTCATTTTTATTGAAAATCTTTTAATTTAATCTAGTATATGTTCTACGAAACTATCCAAGTAAATTTTTTTTGTAATTACTATTGAGAATATAAAAAATATATTACATAGAAGAATGGTAGAAAGCAGCATTCGTATCATACAATTTTTTATGTAACTGTAAATTCTTAGAAAATAAAGCTTAACCAAGTGATTTAATTTTTTCTAAACAGAATACTTTAGAAAAATGAAAAAATACATACCTTTGTTTTTACTTCCATATAAATACAGTCTAGAAAGGATTTTTGCAATTTTTATTTCAAATTTTTTTTGAGCAGAAGAAGTTTTTTAATTGTTTTATGTTCAGTTCTACTCACTATTATTGGTTGCATATGATTTATGAACAAATAGAAAGAAACATATCTTAATTGGAGCACTCTTTTCTGTGTCTTATATTTTTTTAACCAATTAAACATTTCGAGGTGAGACAACGTCAGGACATTACAGAATTATATTTATGATATTTTAATTATAATCCTATGTTTTATTTATAAAATTGTAAGAAGGATTGATTTCTTGGTGGAATTTATAATCCTATTTTTTTATTTATAATTCTATTTTTTTATTTATAAAATTGTAAGAAGGATTGATTTCTTGGTGGAATTTATAATCCTATTTTTTTATTTATAATCCTATGTTTTATTTATAAAATTGTAAGAAGGATTGATTTCTTGGTGGAATTTATAATCCTATTTTTTTATTTATAATCCTATGTTTTATTTATAAAATTGTAAGAAGGATTGATTTGTTGGTGGAATTTGTGATAAAATATTTTTTATATTTAAATTTATTTTTAAAGGGTGTTTTATAGTATTAAGAGGTGGTAATTTAAAATTATTAAAAATTTCTTTTAAAAAAAATATTTTTTTGTTTTTTAGATGTAAATTAGGAGGGGTGTTAAATAGGAGGGGTGTAATATTTAAAGGGGAGGGGTATTTATCAGTAGAATTAATTTTAGTATTCAATTGTTTTTCTTTTATTTCTGTTTCTTTTATTTCTTGATTTAATTCTTTTATTTCTGTTTCTTTACAGTTTAATCCTTTTTCTTCTTTTAATTCTGTTTCTTTACAGTTAAGTTCTGCATTAAAACTTATTTCTTTACAGTTTGATTCTTTATCATCCAATTTATTATCAAATTTATTATCCGATTTATTATTCATTGACTCTACGGTATAAGTTTTACAATTCTTTTCTTTTTCTGTTATAAAAATACCAGGGAGTGGTTGTAATGTGGGTGCGTTTTTAAGAAAATCAAATTCTTTATTTTTGTTTGGTTTTTGGTTTTTAAGTTTTTCTTTTCTTTTTTGTTTCCTTGTTTTTGTGTTGAGAAGACGGTTTTTTGTAATATTAAGCATTTGTTGGCTATCAATGTCAAAATCTATTGGGTCTGGCTGTGATATATGTGAGTGTAGAGATGTATGTGTGTCTGGTGTGTGTAGGGATGTATGTAAGGATGTGTGTGATGATTGTAATTTGTCTGATGACCGTGATGTGTCTGATGACCGTGAGGTGTTCCTGATGGTGTTGTATCGGTCAATACATTGCTGTGGTGTGCGGTTGAGTTGTTGTGATATGAGTGTGTAGTGATAAGAAAATACTTTTATATAATTTAAGAGTTGAGTGTCTTCTGTGGGTGTCCAGGGGGTGTTTTTGATGTGGGGATTGGTGTATGTGTTCCATCTGTGTTGGCACTGCTCTGGTGTCTTGTGTGTGAGAAGTGAGGATATTTTTGACCAGTTGTTTATGCCGTATTTCATTATACCGGCTTTTAGTATTTGGTCTTCTAAATTTGTCCAGATTTTGTCTTTTTGGTGGATTGTCATTTTTTTTTGTGATTTTTTTGGGGTATTTTTATGGGTTTTTTTGTGTCTTTGGGTTGGTGGGTTTTTTTATTTCTTTTTATAAATTTGTGATAAAATTATATTTTATGGATTCCAAAGATTTCTTGTTTATTTTACTTTAATATAAGTTTATTAGAAATTCTTTTTTATTTAATTCTAAAGATTTCTTTATTTTAAGTTTATGATTCACTTTTTTTAAGTTTTTTTTAATTTTTATTTTTTTTATGCATTGAAAAAGAGTTGGATCTGATTTGAAGAGACTTAAGAAAAAGTATGATTTTTATTTTAATCATGTTTATGGCGAAGAGTTACAAAGAAGTTATTTTTTGGGAATGATAAGATTTGTTTTAAAGGTATAATTTGTTAATAATTTTACTTTATTACTAATATATGGGACTTTCTTATTATCTACAGATTTATTTACTAAAATATAAATTTTATTTGGTTAAGATGTGTCTTTAGAATGATGGGTGCTTACATATTTTTTTAGTTTTAAATTATTACATGAATCTATTATTATCAGTAGTGTCGAGTTCAAAAACAAACATATGCTTCTGCAACTCTTGGATTGTCTGGAAAAAAGTAAAGAAATTTCAACTAGACGAGCAGCAATCCTAAAGGTTGAGAATAATAATATAACCCACCTTTCACTAATAAAAGGCTTCTTAAAAGTAAAGTACAGCTTGGTAGAAGAAGTCACTAAGAAAAGTTTAGAAGAAGCTCAACTTGCAAAACTATATAACGAAATAGAAAAACGAAAACTCCATTCAAAGTTATATAATGCAAGAAAAAATGAGCTTGTGAGTGTTAGTGACTCTTCAAGATGGCTAAAGAGAGGAAATATTAGGCCACGAAATAAAGCTGTGTTCTGCTATATCCAGGATAGAAATGTATTCTGGGGAGCAGATGGTGTGTGTCAACACTGCAACCAGTCCAAGAAAACAGTAGATGACTTAGCGACTAGATATGAAAAAATGCTTGTTCATGACTATACTAGACGACATAATGAAGTGGTACGATGTATACATTTACTCTTGCTGAATAAATATAAGTTTAAGTCCTCAAAACGAATTAGGAGTCACTCAGTTCAAGAAATTCTGTATAATGAGTATGCAGAGATAAGAGTGGACACCATAATAAAAACTTATGTTAAAATTCGAAATAACAGGCCCGACATATTTATTTTAGATAAGAAGAAGAATAGATAACACTCATTGAAGTATGAATCACTTCCCAAGATTCACTTCAAATAGTTGAAACTGAAAAACTTAGGAAGTATGACCTGCTAGCCAATGAGTTGGGTCTTATTTATAGGTGCAGTGTTGAGATAATCCCTTATGTGATGACCTGGGACGGTATTGTGACAAAATACCATAAATCTCATATTAAAAGACTAGAAAAACCCAAGAATTTAGAGGCATACATTCAGTCTATAGTACTTAAGAAGACAGTCGAAACAATTTCCTTTGAACGACGAAGACGACTTGAGTCAGGACTAAATGCCGAAGAGAGCTGGGAAGAGCGTCAATAGGTGTTATTATGAGAGCAGAGATGCATGAGGAACCAACACCCCCTTTAAAAGAAGCGAAGAGAAAGGAGGATTTTGCAAAAAATTTTAAACCGAAAAATAAAGCGCTCCTTATTTCACAAGGAGGAACCACTTTAGAGGAACCGACCAATAACATAAATAAAGAGTCGGATTTTGAAGAAGAGACATAAGTGGTCAAGGAGGTAGAAGAAAACATGTAAAAAAGGGTAAAAATATTTTAACCCAGAATTTTATTAAATAAATTTGAAATTTAAAATTTATTTGTAAAATATAGAATTATTTAAGCAATCAATTTATAAAAATATCTAAGAGAATGCTTGATACGTTATCTTTTTTACGTATTTTGACCTGAAAGAAACATATTTTAATTCTTAAAGTAAAATTTTACAGTTTCCTTATGTTTTTGAATTTATTAAAATCTATAATAAATATATCAGATGTGGTGTATAAATATAAGAAAATATTATCATGATACGTAAATTTGCATTTCTGTATGTTGTGAAATAATACAATTAGGTTGAATAAATTAGTTATATTTCATTTAGTTATATCATAATTGATTTAAATTTGACTTTTTTAGTATTTTTGATTTCTAAAATATAATGATAATTTGTTCTATTAATCACATATTTACATAAAAATTACATCTTTTTTAGAACAGTGCCAAATGTTATGTTTTTTCATGACATTAACGCAATTCTTGGTTAAACATATTTAATTTGAAATAATTTGTTTTTTATGAGAAAGTTTATTAAATTTAGATAATTTTTGTTGTAAAAAAGATAAACTTAATTCTGGTTAGCTATTTTTAAAAATTAATAAAAATAGACAGTACAGTTCAATTTGAAGACATATATTAACATTTAAAAATAATAATTTATCTGTTAAATATTCGAAATAATAATATTTGAATATATATATATATATTATTATACGAAATTGGAAATATCCGGTAATTCTAGAAGTTATGAATTTTATTTAGATTTATGTTCATTTAAACGAATTTCTTTTTGAAAGGTGTTATGATAGATTTGCTTTTAAAGCTGATTTACCATTCAATTGCCATTTTTAGAAATATTTAAAGTATATATCTATATTTTGAATTATAAAATCTTGATTATAATTTTTTTTATTTTACATTTTATATAAAAATTTGGTTTAACTTACAGCCGACACATTTAGAGATAAAATGAAATATACAAGAAAATAAAAATAAAATATATTTTAAAACAGAAACCGCAATATTTATTATTTAATATTCAAATAACTTTTTATAAAGGCATAGGTTTCAATGTTTTCTGGTTTTAATCACTAAAATCAATGGTATTCTTAATCATAACCCACTCATTTGGATTTCCTATGTTGTTTTTCTTTGTAAATTTATAGATTATTATTTCCAAATCTGAAAGTATAAAAAAATTAAATTCAAAACGTTTAAATTGTGATTTCGAGATCCAAATTTTTTTTTCCTGTTTTAAAAGACCTTTTGAATTGATTGTTTTGGGTGAGGTTTCTAGTGTCTTAAAGGTTTCCAATAATTTAGGGAAAAAATATTTTTTACTTCTAAATTTTTCACACAATTTCACAAAAAAGCTATTAAATTTCATGAATCGGAAATTTTTGGGATCTAGTGTTACAAAAACGCTGCTTAAATTATCCCTATTTTGAAGTTGGAAGCCAACGTAATTTTCTCTTGCCAAAATACTTATAATTTTTTCGAGAAATATATTTCTCACTTTTAATTTCATTTAGTTTCGCAAAATAATCATTAAGTTTGAGTCCATAAAACACAACACCATCTTTTTACTTTTAAATTCTTCATCCATTTTAATCACAATTTGATCGCTGTATAGAATTAAAAAAGAAATAATCTTGGTTTGTGCGAAGTAGATTCATAAGTTATCTACATTAGAAATATCAGATTGCCCAGTTTTGTTCAAAAGATTTTTGATATATAGTGTATCATTTCTGAGTCGTTCGATAAGTATTTTTTCAGATGAATTTATTTTCATATAAATTGCCCACAAAGTAAACATAAATATACCGATTGATAATTCAATTCCAAAAAACACTTTTAAAACGGTCGATGCTATCATTATGAGCCAAAAAAAGATGACTTTAAATACTTTTAACGTATTAATTACTCCTTTTTGATTATATTGACATGTAGAATCGGTCTTAAAAGTTAAATTTTTATAGAAAATAGAATTTTTTTACATTCTAATATATTCTAAAGGGAATAAATCTTCAACCATTTTTTTTAAAAAAAGCTGGAACATTCTATTTGCCATATTCTATTTTTAAGATCGTACAAGACTAGGTTCATTAAACTTTTAATATCTGAAAAATATATAAATAGTTATTTTAAAATATAGTAGTATAATAATTCGGATTGTTGTAAATTAATTTTAAATTATTTGCATGATTTGGCATTTTTTAATGCTAATATTATTCTTAAGTTTTAGTCAGTAAGAATTACTTTCTCTTTTACACTTTCGGTAGTTTTTATTTGGAACTTCATAGCATAAATTATTCAATATTTTTCAATTATTGGATTTTAAATAACAAAGAGAATTCGGTATTGAATAATTCTCTTCGTAAAGATACCATTTTTCTTGAATAAACAAATATTTAATAATGCCTTGGTATAATATTGATAGAAAAAGAAAATTAAGACGCAAAATATTTTGAAAAGTCCAGACCGAACTGGCTGTACGAGTAGTGGACTTTATCACACGAAAATTATATATTTTAAGCCATCAATTAACATGTAATCTCGTAATCGACCACGGTGTAAATACTTCAACACAAAATTGGTGATTTATTAACGTTGTATGATACAGTTCTTAAAATATTACAGAAGAAAAGGAATACATATGAGCTCGCTATATACAAATGTCTATATCTTATCTGTAGAGAACTTAAAGGAGTTATAGGAGTTTTAGAGTGAAAATCAGAGTAAGAAATGAGAACTTCTGTATTATCTCGAAAAAGGTGAAACAATATCGCGTGAAGAGCAGCAATCGTAAAGATTGATAATACAATAGAACCATCTTGCTCTAAAACAAGCTTCTTAAAATTAAAATATAGGTTGAAAGGAGTTACTACGAAGAATTTAAAGGGAGCCCAATTTGCATAACACATGACGAACAGAAAACGAAAACCTAATTCAAAGCTATATAATGCAAGAAAAGAGTAGCTTTTAAGTGTTAGTGACTCCTCAAGATCGCTAAAGTGAAGGAATATTAGGCTATGGTTTGGAAGTAATATTGTGACATATTCGGGATGGAAATATATTCGAGAACAGAAAGTATGTGTAAACACCGTAATATATATGGTAAAACAGTATATAATTTAGCGAATCGATGTGAGAAAATATTCGGTTCCGACTATAACAGACGGAATAACAAAGTTTTCAGACACTGCCCTCACTCCTTCGAAATAAATTTAAGTTTAATTCTATAAAACGAATTAAGAGTAACTTGATCCAAGAAATTCTTGAAAAGGAGCAAAGGAAAATAGGAATGGACAGCGGAATAAAAACTGATTTCAAAATCCGGAATAATATACCAGATATTTTGGTTTTGGATAAGAGAAAGAATATGAGCACGCTTATTGAAATAGAAATTAGTTCTAAAGTTCACTTCAAATAATTGAAACTGGAAAACTTAGAAGTATTATCTGCTAGACAATAAATTAGGACTTTTTTGGAAGCGAGTGTTGAGATAAGTTCCTATGTGATAACCTGGGATGGTATTCTGACAGGGTATTAAAGATTTATCCCAAAGCTCTGAAAAAATTTATGAATATTGAGGCATAGATTAGTTAAAATGGCCGAGAAGGGAATCTAAACATTTATTTTTATCGACGATGAAGGCTCGAGTCAAGATCTAATGCATAAGAGAGCTGTGAGACCATCAAAGTGTGTTATACAAAGAGCAAGAAGCTACATGAAACATCCTAGTTAATTGAAAAGACGTAAATATTTGAAAATGGTGTTAGACACATAAACATGAAAAGTGTAAAACATATATTATATAGCGTAACTAAAATACCGGAATCAACAATAGACCAAACGAAAAGTCGGATTTAGAAAACATAAAAAAAGTAATTAAAGAGTCATATGAAGATATATTAAGTTTTATAACGTTTTAACAACAAAATTTTATAGAGTAAAATACCTAATTTTTCTAGATTTAGAACATCAAACATATCTTAAATAGTTCTGGATACACAAAAAATTGATCCATACATTTATTAGAAGAACCCAAAAATATATTGAAAAATTTTCATTTTATAAACAAGTAGAATCGAAACAGATTAAAATTTGATTAGAGTAGGAATAGAAGCTTTTGGATATCATGTATACCGCGAAAATACACGATCAGCCTATACCCTTAAATTAATAGAGAGGGAACGATGAACAAACAATAAACACCAATTTAATGATATAGAAGCTGGGAAAAACATAGAAATGATTTAGATTATCTAAAAAAACGTCGATTATAAAAAACAAATCAGTTAAAACAGAAAAAGAGTTAGAATAAAGCGTACAGAAACACAAAATAGCAACAATTCACAATATAATAATTCACATGGAAAATTGGCCTGGGTAAATATTATAGTAGTCTGATTTCTTCTAATTATATAATTACATGGTTAAATACTTTCAATTTGTGTTGCTTTTGACCGTTCCATTTTAATTAATCTTAAACATAAAATACATTTATTTAAAAATTCTTGAAGAGCTTAAATAGAGCAGTATACTTCGTACAAATCATACACAACCTTTTAAGTACAATTATTTCAACTATAAATATATCCTTCCCCACCATGCCGGGAGCAGAATTGGCTTGGAGTATTCTCTGCTTGTCGTAAGAGGCGACTAAAAGGGACTGATGCTCCATGTTGGGGTTGGGGGTAATGCTAACAACCCTTCTTTTAAAACTACCTTCTTATGAAACCCGATAAATAAACAAACCCACTGGAAAAAGACTGTGGGCAGTATTACTAAGAGAGGCCAAGGCTCGCACAGGGCTGCAGTGCCAAAGATAAATGAATGAATAAGTATACCAAGATTCGTCTTATTTAAAATATGGTATAGATTATATGTCACTTGCTCAAGATTAAAATCAAATTGATTCATTTAATACAACGCCTAGTTTCGCAAATAATTTCCATTGAAAATAATTGGTCTGTTTCTTCTACCCGTAACTTATTGAAATGAATATTTATTTAATTTCTTTAGCTTTTCTCGCAATTTTATCTAATTTTAAATCTAATGTTTTACATAGAATAGAACCATCCTATATAAGAAAAAAACCAATTAAAATTTAGAATCATACCTGATATGTTATAAGATAACTTTTTTTCAACAAATTACACAGTAAAAACATATCTTATACATACCTAAAGACAAATACTTGAGTTTTATTTTAGAAAAATTCGTATTTTCGAGTAAAATCGTTTTTTTGCTGTTTTAGTAAGTTTTCATTTAATTTTCTAAAGTTTTATACCCAATAGTAGATTCATATAACTCTTTATGTCCTTAAAAAAACGGTATTTAAACTCATCTGAGTTATCCTGAAATGCATAGCTAGTTTAATTCTAACTTTTTTGATTTAAAAGACAAGATGAATATTTTGTTGAAACTTTTAAAAATCAATCACCTTTATTCTGTTAAAAAATTCAATCTAATCAATATAAAACGAAATAAATAAAAATATATTTGAATCTAAATTCAAAAGAAAAGAAGATAAACAAGACTCTTATCTTATAGAAATCAAAAAGTTTATTTTACTTAAAAAGTATCTTAAATGAAAAGTTTGTGTAAAGTTTTAACAAAACTTAATAAATACTTATAAAGTTATGTAAATAATAAAATTATGAATGCATAGCAAGAGATTCAACTATAATGTTTATAAATATATTCATTAAACTATTAAAATCACATATTTAGTATTTAGAGCCAAATCAGGCAAAATTGGTTGAGCTCTTAGTGCCCTGATCGGCAAAACTTAATGTAAATTCCATGCAAGATAATTAGAGAATGACTTATTATGAGTAACACTCCGTATTCTCTTTAAATAAAACAAATAAATTGTGTTATAAATATTTTACAGAGATAGAGTAAAGATTTAATTTTATAAATAAATAACTCCAAGATTCAGTACTTTTTGACAAAATAGTGTCAACTATTTTAATAGCATCTAATTTTTAAAGAATAAAAACAAATTCAAAACAAAATAGTGGCTTGCTAGATTGATTATTGACGACGCTTTATGAGGATTTAAAAATGACTTTCAAAAATTCTTCATTTTTCAATGATTCTAAGAATAAAAATAAATTTTCATTTAATTCAGTCTACATCTGTAATAAATCATAGTGAGTCATGAAATAACATAACAAATTTGGTTGAAATAAAAGGAAACAGGCATAAAGAGGAAGTATAAAGACCAAGCTTGTCAATTATAGAAGACCATAAAGACGTACTAAACGTGACATTTGTATCTTTTTAAAGAATCAGGTAAAATAAAATTGAAAAAATGAAAGTAAAATCCAAGTTCGATATTCATATTTTTGAAGATTTTTTTTTGATTTTATGTAAAAAGCTAGAAGAAAGATGAAAACGTAGTATTTTATTGTAAAATCGTTAGAGTGATTTTTAGGGAGTCTGGTGACCGTTCTTTCTCAAAATAAAAGTATAAAAATTGACTAAAGAAATGAAGAATGTGGATTCAAGGTTCTGTGAAATAACCGAGTGTACTTACAATAGGTGAGAAATGACTAAGAATTTGCTTTTATTTAATATAAACTTTGAATTCTATCCTCTCACATTTAAAACATTGAAATATATTTTAAATATTTAAAATGTCAGATTTTACAATTTTCGATTTTATAAAAAAAAAGTTTAAAATACAGATAAAGCGATGATTTTGATATATGAAACTTGAATTTTTTTATTTAAAAATACCTTAATTTTAACTGGGGTTTACACTTATCTTGGTTTTGTTTCCTTTTTAAAATTTAAAAAATCTTTGAGTCTTTTTTCAAAATTATGAATTTCTTTTTGTATTTTTTTACGCTTTTCTTCATCTGTTTCGTTATTTAAATCATCGTGTAGTTTTTCTATATTTTTTTTGATATCAGAAATAGGAAAAACAAAATCATTTTCGTCTTTTTTACCAGAAATTTTAGATTGTAAAATATCAATAATTTTCTTTTGCTTTTCAATCACAGAATTTTTCTTTTTGTTGCTTTCTCTATGATTAATAATTTCATTGCTAAGTACAACATATTCTTTCTTTAATTTTATACTTTTTTCCGTATATTTATTTAAGGATTCTGACAAAGAAACATTTTCATTTTGAATTTTTGTAATTTCACTTTCTAAAAAAGCCAATCTTTTATTTAATTCTTCATTTTTTCGATCAAAAATACTTTTTTCGTTTTTTAAATTTGAAATTTCATTTTCTAAAATCAAATTTCGTTCTTTCAATTTCAAATCCTTTGTTTCTTCGTTTTTCTTTGTATTTTTCAAATTTAAAATCGTTTCTTTCAATATTTTTAGACTTTCAAAAACATTTTTTTCGTTTAATTCAAATTCTTTTTGTAAAAATTTTCGTATTTCCATTTCAAATATTTTTCTCGTCTGTTTTTCCTTTGAAAGACTTTCTTTTGCTTCGAATTTAAACTTTTCTCTTTCTTCAATAAAACTTCCTTTCATTTCCATAAATTTATCAGAAATATAACCACTCAACTCTTTCAATGAATTTTTACTTTCATTAAGTATTTTAATCAGCGGTTTAATTCTTTCATTTAAAAAAACCTGAGAATATTCTTTTCCAGAACTTAGAAATTCCTCAATATTTTCAAAATTTCCAAACAAAATTAAAAATAAATCTTTCAACATTACTTTAGCTTCTGATACTCTCTTATTATTCAGAAGAAAAAATATTTTCCCAAAAATTTCTTTCATCTTTTCTTTACTCGATTCATTATTTGATTCCTTAATTACAATTTGATCAATTTTTTCATTTAAAGTAATAAATAAGCCATAAATATTACTCAAATAAATATTTTCACCTTCATTTTGTATTTCATTTCCATGTTCTGAACAAGAACTTTCGATATCCAAAAAAGAATCAAATAAATTTGAAGACAAATCTATTTTAGAATATTTTAAAGCAGATAAATTTTCTTTAAAAGTATGACGTTTATCCGGATTATCAACCACCGCACTCGTAAAAAAATGTTTTTTAATATTTTTCTCACTTTTAAATTCTTCAATATTTTCTTGTAATAAATCCACATAATCCTCATTTAAATTGTCATTAGATTTTTCTATATTTCTATTTGAAAGCATTTGTCCCATCTCTGTATTATTTTTATCCTTTTCTTCTAAAATTTGTTCTTTATTTCTACTTGAAAGCATTTGTCCCATCTCTGTATTATTTTTATCCTTTTCTTCTAATAATTGTATTTTATTAGTATTTTCTTTGTTTTCAATGGGTGTCTCCAAATTCATTTATGGGTTTAAAATTTTTGAGTTTATTTTTTTTGTAAACTCATGAAAATGTAAAAAAAGTTTTAAACTTTTCAGTATTTCTAAAGAAAATACTCTTTGTTGAAATAAAGATTTTTTTTTAAAATTACTTTAACTTTATAATAATTATATAATAAAATTGGTTGGAAATTTCAAATGAATAAACAATGAAGAGAATATTTAACAGACTATAGGAAATAATAATTTTATAATAAAATTGGTTGGAAATTTCGAAGGAATAAACAATGGAGAGAATATTTAACAGACTTAAGGAAATAAGTATGAAGAAAATAAAAAAAATATGATTTTTATTATTTTAGAATGTTTAAAGGAATGAATTGTTTTTGACTTATTATTTCCTTTATATTGAAATATTACTAAATTTATTTGGATTTTATAGAAATATTTAATTTTAATATTCTAAATTTTTACAGGGTTTTATCAATTTGAATGCTTTTTTGATAAACAATATACAGATCCTAATATATTTTAGAATAGAAACCAGTATTTTTATTTTAAATACATATTTATGACATAATGTGATACATTTTCCTAACTCTTCAGTATGTTTTTTTGACTCAAATCCTCTTCCTCGATCAAAAGAAATTTTATCTTTAAGTACAATCATTGAATATATTTGTATTTGATTACAATTTATTAAATAATTCCAGGTCTTTGCTAAAGAAATATTTTTAAGTTCAATTATAGAATTTTACTTTTGTTTAAATTGTACTGCAAAATTCTCAAGTTTTTGGGTTTGATTTCCGAAGAAAAATATTATAAGTTTAACTTATTATCTAAAATAAATATATCAGGTCTATTATTCCACATTTTGACATCAGTTTTTATTCTTGTAAACTTCATTTTCAAGGGTTTGAAAATAATTATTTATACTTCATTGTGATGAATTGAATAAATATTTAAACGAAGGTGTAAACACCAAATATTTAATTTATTAAAATATAAATAAGGTCATGACTGTGTATATCTACAATTCACAATATTTTCCTTCTTTATGTTATCTAGATGATATTTAAGTCTCAAATGAAGCTTAAATATCATTTTTGGCTATTCTGATAATTTCCAATTTTATTTTTAGTTTTATTCTTTATAAATGAAGAGCACATAAAATAAATCAAAGCTTTTTGACCATAAAATCTTTACGTTTGCATTTTTTTAAGTGTAAAACATTATTTTAATTCAAGAATCGCTTTTGTAAAAAAACAGGGGAATAAACATTAAAATTTTTTATAAAAAAATATTTTTATGTCTAAAAAAAATCAAATATTATCACCCCGATGCCACTCATTAATGTTTTAAAAGCAAAATATTCTTCATCTTTTCTTATCGAGACAGAAGAAACTTCTTTTCTTTTCGACATTCCAGCTGATATTTATGGCTGCAATCATTCTTTTTTAGATTTAAATAATAAAACAAAAAAAGATATAAAATTTATTTTACCAAACGTTGATTTTGAAAATATTGACAGCATTTTTATTTCCAATTCAAGGTCTTTGGGTGTATTTTTTATAGATAAAACGTTTAAAGGTAATATTTACATTACCGATCCCGTATATGAGCAGTTATTACTTAGACTAGAAGAATTGCAATCTTACTGTATTACTTATCAAGAATCAGATTCTGATTTAGAAAATATGGAACCTACGGGAAATTTAGATTTTAAAGAAAATATGGAAACTACACAAGAAAATAATTTTGATAAATCAAGAATTTTATTAGAAATAAAGAAATCAGAAAAGAAGGTGAAAAAATTTAAAAATAAAAAATTTAAATTGGTTTCAATAAGAGAAGCAAATGTATCATTTTTTAAAAAAAGAGTTGTAAAAATCAAATTTAATCAGAGAATATTTTTAGATGGGATTTGTATTGAATCCTTGTCTTCAAATACTTATATTGGATGGACAAATTACTCAATGAAATATTTACGAGGCTGTGAAGAAAAAACAGCAAATTCTATTATTTATGTCAGTTCTATTTCGTACAACAAGAGATTTTCTTTCGATTCACCAAAATTTACAGGCGATGTCATTTTTTTAAATCAAAACGACTTTAAAACCGAAAATCTATTTTTTAAACCAAAAAATACAAAAACGGAAAAAGAAATATTTTTAGGAATTGAGATTTTTACTCAGCACATTCTTAATTTTTTAGACACAAAAAAAATTGTAATTTTGCCATCGGAAATGACAACTTTATTCTTAGAAATAATTTTTCATATTTTTTCTATTTTACAAAAAAAAGGTAAAAACGTTCCTGTTTATGTTATTTCACCCATATTTGAAAAATTTAATACGGTTGTTAATATTCAAAGTGAATGGTTAAATGATATTTTTCAAAAGACATCATATTTAGGCAATGAACCATTTCCTTTTAAGCATTTTAAGCCCTTCAATGTGATAAATAATTTTTCCAATTTAAGAAATCTAGAAGAACCTTCTTTGGTATTTTGTAGTTCAAATGAATTAAACTTTTTGAAAAATAATTTTACAATTGAAAATTATATAATTTGTAATGTAAATAATGCAATAAATTCTGACTATTGGATTGATGAAAATTTTACAGAAAATTTGATAGCTACGGATTTTTGTAAAAAAACAGGAAACCCTGAAGAATTAGATTCAAAACTAGAAGTAAATAAAACAATACCGCAATCATATGTCATACCTGGTTTAAATATTGATTTAAAAGATTGTGTAGTTCAGAAGAAAAAAGAAATAAAAAAAAGAGAAAATTCAGTTGTTGATAATTCGAAGCGAATTAAAAAAGTTAAAAAAGATAAAATAAAAAATTATGAAATAAAACTTGAAGCTACTTTAGAAGAAATTCGAGAAAAAAATAAAGAAAGTAAGATTTTTTGTACGACTGTTTACAAAAATATGATATATTTAGATACAAGAAATTCCTACTTTGTTGAAGATTTTTGTAATTTTTATGACTTGGAAATTGAAGGAACAACTGATATATATTTTAAAGACGGATTTGCTTTTATTGACGGAATTTTAACAAATAATGATTTTGAAACACAGGAAAATATCAAAATAAAAATAAGAAATACAAAAAATTTCTTAAAACAACTGTTTTTAACAGAAAAATATTTTGTAATAAATGATTGGTACATTTTTCCTGAAAAAAAATTTAAAATCAAACTTAATTTTGATAAAATATTTTTAGAAAAATTATAATAAATTTTACATTCATAATCTTTTAATTTACTTAATTTTTATGCACATCTAGGACGGATTTTAAAGAAAAATTGCTAGGAAATCTACAGAAGTCTTGGGCACACATAACTACAATAAATCTAAAGCCATATTCATAATCGGAAAACAAATAAGCGAAATATTAAAAAAACGAGAAAAAAAATAAATTTAATTGTGAAAACTCATGCAAATCTCTATTTCCTCACAGAAGAATTATCAAATGTAAAAAAAAGAGAATAATTGTAAAATATGTTAATTAAATCAAAAAAATCTGAAGAAAGAGTAAAGAAGGAAAAAAAAAGTAAAAAATACATCAACTTAGATAAAAAACACAATTTTTATTTTCAAACAATAGAAATGAAAATCGATAAGCGTATAAAAATACATTTATTTTACATAATTCAGTTCTTTTTTTCCGTTTTTTACAAGATAAAAGTTTAAATCTTCGATTAATTTTTTAAATTTATTGATTTTAAAATTTATTTTCAAGAAATATTAAATAAAAACTTCGTAAATTTTAAATCATTGTCAAATAATACCTTAAAAAAAATCAGAAAACAGTCTTTTTTTTTCTAAAAATCTATTTTTTAAACCAATAACTAATTTATAGACAAATAAATATATTACATAATTTTTGGAAAAATATAAATTGTTTATTTGATTCGCCATATTTAGAGCGTATTCCTATTGTATAAATCATTTCCACTCGAGACAACATCTATGAATAAATAAATGTAATATTTTTAAAAACGAGAATATTCTTCCTCAGATACGTACGGATAGAAACAAACCCGAATTCAGAATAAAAAAATTTTTATCTTAAATATTGCTTCAAATATGTGAAATCTATTTATTGGCGGCTTCTGTTTTAAAAACGTAGCAATACAATTTGCAGTAATCTAACGAAATTGATATGCTATTCTATTTTTTTGAGAAATTTTGATTGTAAAAATGTCTCGTAAAAATCAAATAATAAATCGAAAACGGGTGTTTAACGATGGAATTTCTCCTTAATGAATGGAAAACAACAATTTTATTTACTTGTGAAATTAAGCTTTAAATAATAAAATTTTTATTTGGTTTTAAAAATATGTAGGAGAGTATGAATTTTTATTTCAATTTTTTTTGCTTTCTAATCATATAAATTTATATGCGAAGAAAAGCATATGAGATCATTTTTGTATAGAAACTATTTTAGTACTTCAAAATGGGGTTTCGTGTATCGCAAGTAAACAAAAAAACAACGGATACAAGATTTACTATCTTATCCTTATTAGCAGGCTAGTTTTATACTTATTACAAGACTATTAGTCTTTCAGTACACTTTAGAAAGAAGAAAGATCAAAGAAGAACTGTTCACCGAAAAATTCGATTAAAAAGAAATCAGCCAAGTTTGATCTGATGAAGCATATTTAGCTGAAGTAAAAATTATGTTTGTTAATCAAAAAATAGAATGCGAAAAATTGACCTAGCAACACATTAAAATACATCGTGGCGTTCTTTAGGTATTAAATGGCCCTAAAAAGGATCTGAAGAAGAAAAATATATTTTGGAGAACACTATGATATTAAAATTTTCTAATCAAGAAATTAAATTTCAGAATATTTGCATTGTATATGATAAGTGATTCGGTTCAATAAATGTTTTTTTATTACACCCAAAATATTTTCTTTGTTTAAATCTTCAATTGTTTGTAGGTGGGAAAGAAATGGTATAATTATTTTCAAATAACTCCTATTAATTTTTCTAGATTTTTTTTAACATAATGTTATATCACTTATAAAATTTTTCAGATATATTCTCGTTTAATAACTGATAAAATTAATCGAATCCCTGAATCAATATACAGATTATTGAAATCTAGGATAAAATTATTTTTTTATTATTTAAATTAGAATATGAGAACTTTGTCAAAAATAGAATAACTTGCATTAATTACAAATATTAATCAATTGTTTTGCCTAAAATGCATCAGCAAAAACAATTGAGTTCGAATAATATCAAAGAACATATTATTTTAGTAAAAAAACAATACAAATGTACTACTAAAGAAAGTAATCATATGAATTATTAAATTTACTTAATATAAATAAAGCAGGGGATTTAATCATAGAAGAGGTAGGATATTTTTAGGTATTCAACCGATTTAATCTTAAAATCTTGATTTTTCATAAAAAACATTTTAAAATCTTCAAGAAGCTGTCGTGACATAATAAAATTGATCAAGGCAATTAGAATACCAATGTTATTTTGTTTACATACCAGGTAGATTATTTTTGAAATATATGTTTAAAGATACATATGAATTGGTTCTAGGTGGGAAATGAAATATGCAAATAACTAAAGAATATCTTACAAGACTAAATTTACTCTAAAAAAGCCCGAATTTTCTTTCTTGTCATAGGTACGCAATTATTTTTTTTATCATAATTTGCCTAGTATTATTCTAAATTTGCATTCGAGTCTTTTTTTCGATTTACTAATAATTTATATTGTAATAGAGTATACTATTTAATAATTATCTTTTCAACATTATCATTTTACAAGAATAATTTGATGCTATCCTTTATAAGAATTTCATAAAAATATATTATAATAAAGATTTTTGCCTTAAAATAGTTTCCAAACTATTATCTCTAAAAAACTGATATCCTTGTAAAATTTATTAAGAATACATCCTTTTTTTGTAGAAATATAACATATATTGAAGTCGTTTAAACCTTTAAAAAAACACACAATGAATTGTTTTCCTAGGAATAGACATATACCATAATTCTAATCGGTAAAGTCGAATTTTTTACTATCAAAGTTTGAAAGTTATATAAAAAATCTATTTATTAAGAATAAAAACCACTTAGGAAGATAAAGTATTTTTAGTAAACCATCCCATTACAAATATTTTATCGCATTTTAAAAGCATTCAATAGAGACTTTAAAAAAAATACAGAATTGGATTTTGATCACAATTTTTTATGATATAACCTAATAAGCTAAATTAAGTATATTGAAAAATCAATGTTAAGTTTAAATCAGTATTATGGAGAGAAATGTAGAAGATTAATTAAAAATATGATTTATGCAGAAATTTTACTACATCAGCATAGAGCAATTAAAATAATGTCTTTAATACCAGAAACTGTAGTTTAGATTCAAATATTGTATAGAAAAAACCCCGAAAATTTTAAATTTCTAAAAATGAGAACCAAAAGAACATTAAGATTTATATCATAATAGCCATTGAGCGTATAAATTATACATCTAACATCTAAAAGATTCAAAAAAAAGTATCAAAGTGTGCAAAAAAAATTCATGATTTTTTCAATGACTTCAGTATAAACAATTTTAGTAAGACAAACTGCTTTCATAAAATACTTCATGAAAGGTAGAAGGAATGAAATCTTATTCATTGAAACATTTTACCATGTTAGCAGTATAGCGTTATGGAATTTTTCAGTATTTTTAGCGTATAAATCCAAGTTTTTTTTAATATAATACTAAATACCGATTTAAGTCAACGTAAATAATTTCGACTACATATATTTATTCATACATATTGCTAAAAAATAGTCGGTTACGTAGCTGATATATTATAAAGATAACCATTTACTGAGCCATAAGAAAATTAAAAATCTAAAATCTACTTATGCATACGGAATAATTTTTATGTGAATGCGTTTATAATGAAAACAACAAATTCTAGCACCATTGAAAGCCATATAATCAGCAACTTTATATGATATACACACTCTAAAATATTACACCGATTTCGATTCTAACAACATAGTTAATCCTTTTTCGTATACAGATTCTGTTAGAATCTCAATAAATTTCCTCTTACAATCCCATTAGATCTGATAATTTTTGTATATCAACAAGGAAACTTTATTCTAATTTTCAAATAAAAATTTATTTTATAATGTATTTTTGAAGCCAAATGCGATATTAGAGTTTATCAAGAGCAATAAACTAAAAAATATAGATCCACAAACCATTGCTTAAGATTATTGACGAATGTTTTCTTACACGCATAAGCTCTTGTATCTTTAGCAAGAATGCTGGCCATTTTTAATGCTTAGGCTCTTGAATTCTAGCAGGAATATTTTAACGAATATTGATGGTTTACTTTTTCAAAATTGACTTATTCATCAGTACTCATTATTTTAAATAAAGTTCGTAAGCATCAAACGCGGGATTTATAGTAAAAACTGGAACTTTGAACACCGAAATTTTGAGAGTTTGAAGAAAAGAAATTTTACTTTTACGCCAAATTAATCTTTTAAAGAATTTCTAGAATATTAGAGCGATAGTATACATAGATCTATAGTAGACCCACTATTTAATTTTACTTCAATAATTTCGACATTTCACATAAAATATATCTAAAAGTGTCTAGAAATTATTTAAATTTATTGTCACGTTTTTCCAACCGTCTTATAATAATTTTAGAAAAAAACTACAAGCGATAGAAGCTTTGTTTAATATATTGGGCTTTGCGTTCTCAAGTTATTTTTCTCTTGAATAATTTAATTGCCAGTTCTATACAAACATTCAGTGAAAATATTAAAATCTAGAATTTCGGATGAAATATATACTTTTAAAAACTAGATTGAGCTGACCTTTTCATGTTGATTTTAATGCAATGTTCAAAATATTTTTTTGTATATTAGAATCCGAAAAATTTGTATATTAAATATATTTTATATCTACCAACCGATTCAAACATACAAAATTTTGGTCAATTATCCCAAAAAAATCCAATTTTTTTGATCTTTTTGCAGCAAAATAGCTTCGAATATTGTTTTTTTTAAAAAAAATAACATAATTGATTACATACATCAAATTATGGTTTTACCTCCAAATCTTACATAAAAGTAAAATTTCTTCTTTTGAAAATCACTTATGAAACTTTGGAAATATATAAATTTCTCAGACATATTTTTTATTAGATTAATTTGTATACACATGGTCATAAAATGTTATTCATGTTTCGACGCTTCTGATTGAACCAATTTTCGATTTTTAAATATATAAGAATAAATTTTATTTGAATTTTTAGATTCCATTACAAAAACATTTGTAGTTATGTTATTTTCGTAACTTTAGAAAAATCATACATTACAGTTATTTAAAAATCATATTAACAACATAGATTAATTCAAACATCTTTATATTATTCATAGTAATCAAATGCTAATCAAGGCTCAGCAAAGAAAAAACAGAATCTTGCTACAGAGCAATTAGAAATTTAATGTAGATTTAAAGTCTAAAAAACATATACCATACTTCTTATATCTTCTGATATATTAATTTGTTTACAGTGCTTATACATATTATTAAAAAAGTAAACTCGATATTCTCCATTCTTCTGTATCTCATTTTATTTCTTAGATCATCTTGAGAATTACCTTATATTTCTTACAAAACATACTAAACATGTATAGCTTATATCAGATAAAATAGACTTGCATTTTTTATATTAAGGTCAAATTTTCGTAAGAATAAGAAGCTACCGGAATAAAATTATAAGATGAAAATTTTAAGTGTTTATAGTATGTCGAATGAAACAAAAAAGCAGTTAAAAATATCCAAACTCGGAAAATAAATCTTTAATTAATATAAAAGCAGAAAAAATAGATGATAATTTTTTCAGCAAAAATCAATGAAACACTTATTTTGAATCAATCTCTTTGTAATACTTATGTATGATTTTAATTATAACTTTCAGGCAGTAAAAATATATTTTTATCAAGAAATTATATATTAGAAAAACATCTTAAGTTAAATTTTTCAAATGTTTCATTTCTAATCAAAAGAAAATTCAAAATATTTTTTCTAACAAACAAAAATCGTCATATAAAAAACGTTAAAGCAAGTCAAGTACGCAATAAATAATTTTTCAATAACATATTACAAAAACAACCTTTTTAATTGAACAAAAAACTACATTTAAAAATATCTTAATTTTTCTCTATATAAGGTATAATTATTTAAAAAAGCTTCATATCTAATTTTCTTTAAATATGTAATTAAAATTCAATATGTTGATATTTATCTAAATATAAATTTTAACAAAAAATTCAAAATTATTTTATAAAAAAAGATGTTAAACATATTTTTAAAATATTCAGATGCTGTTTTGTAATTTGAGGAAATATTAAAAATTCTAATTTCGCAAATGAATTTATTAATTTAATCAAAATCAAAGCAGCATTGTCTTTTCCTGAAAATTATATGAAAAAATTCTATTTTTGCTGTACTATTGGATGTTAGGAATCAAAAAAATGCAAATCATTAAAGAAAGTCTTTATACCTCGAATTTAAAATCAACCAAAATACATGATGGATCGTTTTTGCCTATTGGTCAAAACAAAGACTTTTTTCTAGCAAATCGTTTTTTTAGGATTGAATCTTTAAATATATTGCCTTCTCTTATACTCGAAGACAAATTTAATTTTTGTTTAACATAAATGCTAAAATATGCATTTCATCTATAAAAAATATACATTATTGATAGAAGCATTTGATTCATGTATATATATCACTAAATTTCGCAAAGGAATAAAAATTGCAACCTTGAATTTTTTTTCCAAGGTGTTATTCTAAAAAATAAGATAAGCAAACACATAAAACATCATTAACGAAAATTCCCAAAAAATAAATTAAAAAACTTGTATGTAAGATTACAATCAGTAATTCCTTCAAACACAGAAAAGTACTTCTATTGCTTTTATCACAAAGATGATCTACAGGCAGATTCCCTATAATCCGAGTTACACAGATTAAAGAAATAAATGGAAGTTTTTCATTTGTTCATCCTCGACACAGAAAGGTTAAAGAAGAACGGAATAAGTACGCAAGTTATTTTAAAGATGAAAATAAAAAGATATTGTTTTTATCAAATTCAACCTTGAATATTTATTTATTTTGCAGTTGTAGTGAATATAATCTTAAAACTTAAAAAATCGGAGTAGAAAAGTTTGTAGTATGACGAATTATACAAAATCAAAACTATAACCAATTTTGATATTTTTGCGATATATAAATTTTTTAAAATCTGAAAAGTTTTCTTTTTTTTTGAATTTGAAATACAAGATTTTTTTAGCGCGAAAAACCATAACAGTTATGAAAACGAACAGAAATAGAACATGGGTTCTTTAAAAATATAAAGATATGCTATATCTTTATTCATTATTTCTAGAAAAAACTTTGACATATCAGAATATAATATCAGAGAAAATTAATTCAAACATATATTAATTAGTATGTAACGCAAAACGATATTCATATTTTTCATTTTCATATGGAGGCAATTTTGATCTTAATTTTGTTTCAAGAAAATCGCTTTCTATTATATAATGATGCATTACGTTTTTCGCATATATCTTGATTGCCGAAACTATGCGGTTATAAAAGCCTTTGTAGTTATTTTTGACATTCCAATCAAGTCAAATATAAAGTTCATAATAAATATCTAAACAACATGTGAAATATTAAATTTTTCTTTTGTTTAATACTATAAAAACAATGTGTTTGATTTCGTGAATTCAAACAGATTAAAAATACATATTTATTATAAAATCATTTTTTATGAATATTAGCTCTATTTGACCATAATATCATGTACTCCGAAAAAATGTTCACTACAGAATAAAACAATTTTTAAAAATTGAAGTTTTTAAAAGAATCATGTACAACCTTAGTAAAATAAATTTATTAAGATAGATAAAACGAAAAAAATTTGTTTCTAAAAGCCAAAATATATAAAGTTAGCACATTTAAAAGAAAAGAATTTTTTTACGGTTCCTCAAACCAAAGGCAATGCAACAATATGAACTACAAAAATCTTTTAAATATGCCTAATAACATCACAAAAACATTAGAAATCGAAATTAAAACACCTATTACAAGAAAGATACTATATATATGTAAACAAAACCAAACATTTAACCTCAATTTTATCAAGCAATGTGCAAGTTATAGGTCAAGTTTTTTTCAATGAAATTATTCAGAATTATCTTTTAATAGTTTTTAATAGAAATCAGACTTTCTATCAAGTTTGTAAAGAAAACTATCAAAAACAGTAAAATACACACTTTTAGGCTTTATTATCTCATTTAGTTTGATTTTAAATAATTTCATAGCATCAAATTAAACAAATTGCACTATTTTAAAATTTTGCTATTAGGTAAGCTTATATTTGCGAGTTTCAAAATTGATATCTTGTCTTGAATTTTTGTACATACGTGTTGTTTATAACATATGCTCGTTTCCATAATTTGCCATATAAGAAAACTTCAGCAAAACTTGCTTATATTTTCTGATTATTTCATTCTTTTTTTTTCATAATGTCTAGGTATATACATATATTTTTTTAAAGACTAACTAGAATCCATAATATATTAAAAATGGCATTCGCCCCAAGTTGGTTAAATTTCCAACATTTCCCTTTATATATACAGAAACCAAAGCAACGATAACTTATATACTACGTACGGTGACGAAAAACATAAAATTACGAAAAAAATAAATTATTGAAACCAAAAGTTTATATAAACAATTTAATAGCAGACGAAAAAAATTTTCAAGGTCTTAACACAATTCAAGCCTTTTTTGTTAAAAAAACTATTTTGGAAATCCTAACTGCATATAATACGAAAATTAGCTATTCTGAATGTAAAAATATTTTTAAAACAGATTTAATTTATATTGCATATTCTAATATAAAATTCGATTTTATATATCATTCGTTTAAATCGGCGTATATTAAATTGTTGCGTAAAAAATTTAGGGCTAAATTTTACAGATGTTATTCTTTCACTCACAAATGTGACTTTAAATATAAACTTTTTTATCGGGATGAAAACATTAGTACTGTAATCATTGTATGAAACCTATCCAATAAAACATGGTTTATTATGCATTAGTTTAAAGACTCATTTCATTTATAAATTAAAAGGCTGCTTTTGAAATTTAAAGTTTTTTGCATATATAAATACTCATATAATAGAATAAGTGAATGTTCATAGCTATTTAACTTAGTTGATCCAAAAAATTACACGAAGATGATTTGAACTATTTAAATTTTATATTGATCAAAAGAGACAATTTAATATTCTTAAGCAAGGATTCTATCAATCCTGAAATCAGAAAAATCAAAATTTCAAGCTTTGCGATTTTGACGATACACTGGCTTGACTTACATATGACCCATTAGAGTAAATTAAATGCAATGTCTAATACTTTTTACTATAAGGTATTTTTATTTAGCAGAAGCGAGCAAAGACTGAGCATTCTAAACATTGCTCGATAAATTTACACAATTTTATTGACACTCAGTATTTTTTAATCCAAACCGAAAGAAAAAGAAACATATGATAAATAAATATACTTAGAAAAAAAAGTACAGCTACAACCCGCAACTTCGGTCTATTGTTAAAAGTATACAATTTCTAACATCTTTATTGCTCAAAATGAGGAGACACATAGTTCCAAAATACACGGAAAGCCTTTTAAATCAATAGAAAAAGAAAATGTGATTCAAAGGCATGGCTTTTCTCGAGAAATAACACCGAAAAAGAGATGAAAAGTTTGATAAGCCGAAACTAATACAAACACGAAGAATGAAAAAACAGTAAAAAATTGAGTTTCATTAAAAAAGACTTAAAGTCGAATTCAGCGACGAAAAATTTGCAGCTCAATATTTTGGACACTTCAGGTTTACTTGTATTATTCAGCATTCGATTTTTCCATGTTATATGTTAGCTAAAAAAAACATAGTAGATCTAATGATGTATATATAAACATCATTCGGTTCTTTTACTTCAAAAAACACTTATTTGAATGAACTAACCTTTAAAAGAATTTACGAAACAGAAGTTTTAAAGTTTAAAATTTTATAATCTTTAAATAAACAATTTCAAATGACCTTATAAGTTAAAAAATTATAACATTTTATAGTCTTTCACCAGTCAATAGTTTAAATCATCATTTATTACACTCTTTATTTTTTTAACGAGTCTAATAACAAAGTATATACTATATTCGTTACGCTTTATTTTCTTATATAGAAAGGTTTACTTTATTTCTGTTATTGTTTATAAGTAAAATTTTTATTTTCTTATTAATTTGCAGCATTTAGCTATGATCACGATATTTTTCTGAAAATTTAAAATACTTATAAGGCCATTTACTTAAATATATTGATACACCTCGAATATTATACAGAAATAAAAATAAAATTATTAGAATATCATATTTAAAAGCGGTATGTGTTAAGAAATTAAAAGATTTTTAAACATTTGTTCATGGAAATGCCTTAGTTATAGAAATATCTTAATTATTAAGTTTGAGTTTATATATTTATTCTAATGAAATGTGATTTCTTTTCTTTGCATGATCGTATTTCGAAACTTAAGTTAATATTATATATTTTCCAGACAGGTTTATAAATTTTTTAATACAATCATTTTTATCCCTAAAATTCTTAGCAAATAACCTAAAGCAATATATCTTTTTAACTTTAATTTTAAGAGAATGTAAAGAGTATCAACATAACTTCATTGTGCTAATCAGTAAAGAAACGGTTAAAACTATCAAGTAAGAATAGGATTCCTTGATTAATCTTATGGCGATTATAATTTTTGAGGGGTTTATCTATATTATAGAATATACATATACGTTGAACTTAGAAAAATGTAGCTTACAATGAAGGATTTAATATTACCGTTTTATAATATTGAACTTAATGCTACTCGTTGTTATTTATTTTTTATATTTGGAGCGTGTTTCTTTAGATTTTATTCCATTTTACAAACATGTAAAAGATACTTTAAATTTTTAAACACATAGTTGTTACGTTTCGTTTACGAATAAGAAAATATTTTATATAATTTTTATTTGTATGAAATTAGAAGAACTATAGTTCATATCAAGAAATCTTAGACAGCCAAACTGTTTTAAATTTTTTTTTCATTATAAGTTATATGTTTAAATCGATGTATTTGCGTTTTGGATATTTAAACATAGACAAGTATATTTCTCCCAAAATTCAAACCTTTATACGAGCATACTCCTTATACCTTTATGACAAAATTTATCTGTCTTAAATTTTGAATCACAAATTTTTCTTGAATCTTCTTAACAATTTGATCTATATTATATAGTTTAGAACACAAAGATTTAATATATCTTATTTTTACTGTGCCTGAAACTTCCAAAGTAAAAGAAAATAAAAATCTCAACGTAGTTTAACCCAAAAAGAAAATAAATTTATAGTTTCTGAATTTTGTTAAGCCGTTGCACTAACTTACTTGCTCAAATGTAAGAAAAATAATTTACTTGCAAAAAGTAGAAATCATCACTAAGGAGATAATTAAATTATGCTTCATGAATGAAAATAGTATTTATCGCTATTTTGAATAGAAACGATTTGCATTTTTACAATAATTTTTTTTTTATTCAAACACCATCTTTTTATTTAATTCGTAAGACGTGTAATTTCGGGTCTATGGTTTATAAAACTCTTAAACAGCTTTTTTTATGAACGATACAATTACTTGTAATGAAGTAAGTTAGATCAGACCCTAAATAATCCCAAACTATATTTTGGTGATTTAAATGGAAATATTTAGATCTAAAATACTATTTTACCGTTTGATTGTTTAAGAATATTATTTAATTATCTTTGATATAGGGTATCTTATGTTTCAACAATAGCATATTAAAATCTCATTAATCATATAGAATCATTGATATACAAATATATGAGATCTCGCTAATATTTTCTGTTTTTTATTTATGATTCAGGCTTATACTGCATTTATGTATTAAACAATTCAACTAGATTTTACTTTATGAAATTACAAAAACAACTTTTTTGGTAAAATTTCCTCAATACAGTTTTGTTATAATATTATGGATTTTTGCAGCTGAGAATACTACTATTGTCCGAATACATAACTCCAAAAACTGGAAAGCAAAAATTTCTCTTGATTTTTAATTACCAAAGACCGAAACATATAGTTTTATTCTACTTTTTCAGAAACGAAAAGCGAACTATTGTCAATCTTAAAACATAAAAAAAAATGCAGACACAGACCAGAATGAACTATCTAAGAATGGGTACTAAAAACATAAGCGATCTATTCACAACCAAATTTAAGAAATATTAGAAAGACAAACAAAGCGAATGAAATCAAGTTAGAGCCATAGTTACTGGCTAAAATAATCTATTATGATTAGCCGTTTCACTTTAAAAGTTATGACACATGCAAAAAGTAGTCATAAAACTATATAGATTAAAACAATTTCTTATTTGAATTTTTAAAACATTTATTTTGGACATTTGTATACAAAATGATGTTTATATAGAAAGCTTATAAAAGTACTTCTCAAATCAAACAAAACACTTATAAACATAGCAATACTATATGAGAATTTTATTCAATATTTGTATAGCCAGTCAAGAATACCAAATAAAATATATGCATTCATATTGTTATAAAATTTTGACGAATATACTTTTCATTAATATAAACTATACGTAATGCTTAATACATTATTCTAAACCCAAATGAACTAATATATTTTTCTCCACTTGCATTAAAGATATAAAATTATATTTTAACTTATAAAAACATATAACATTACATTTTCCGTCGCAAAAAAACAATCCTTCTGAAACAAGACTAAATATTTCTGCCCATAGTTTATTCTACAATGAAAAACATCATTCTCTAATAGACGTTCAATTGTAGTTAAATGGCATAAATAATAAACAAGATTCCCAATATTTAGTTGCAATGCCGAATTAAATATAAAAAAACTTTTATATGAAAACGTGTCACTTTTTTTAGAGCCCTAAATGTTTTACAAAAATTCTTTTAAAGTATGATATTTTTTGATGCTTATAGCAAGAAAATATGCCAAATTTATATCATTTTCTATATTATTGTTATAGTTCTTCTTTTCCATTTTTGCAATCTTAACGATTTATAGTTTAATTTTGCGCTTGGAAAACCTAAACTTTAAATATAAATTCAAGTTTTTTTTGTCTATCTATGATAAATAAATGACCAAGATAATTATACAAGTATTTCACAATAAAACTAACGATTCTAAGAACATTATTTAAAAGTTCAAAATCTAAATCTGCCTAAATATATTTGTTCTTTTGTAATTTTATTTTTCTGTTTTGTAGCATTCCAGAAAGAACAAACAATTGCAATTCTTACACCAAAAATAGAAAGCTTAAATTACGCTCAAAGGATTAAATATGTGAAATGAAATTATAAAGCACAGTGATTGGTGGCAAAATAGCATAACGCAAGTATTTTGATTTGATAAAGTAATATCAAGTTAAGCTGTACAGAGACGTTATGCATTAGGAATGCAAGTTATTGCAATATTCTATAAACAACAGACAAATAAACTATTTTTTTGTTTTTTTCCGAATAAGTCTCTAAAGTATCTTAATATTGGTAGAGTTTACTGTTTCTATTCTAATCGCACCAACACGCAATTTCAGACTGAATATTCTATTTTTTTATGATATGATATGTCATCAAATGCTTTTTAAACATAGATTCTATGGTAAAAATTCCAACATTTTATATACGGGTTTGCCTTTTATAACATTTAATCTAACCTAACTCTACTCTTTTTAAGAATCCATAAACTATATAATTAAAATTAATAAAAACAAAAATTTGCATTTATTACGTATGTAGTAAATAACTATAATTAATGGTTGAAACAATGTTGTATTTCCTTTGAGCAAAAAGTAAAAAGCATTAGAACAAAACATTATAATTATTGCGCTAAAACCTTGCTTTTGGTATTGAAATGTTAAATGATAATCAATTTTTTTAAGATTCGATTTAATCATTTTATTTTCTATAGATCGATTATTTTTTTATACATTTTATTTAAATATTAAAAAAGATTTGAAACAGATCCTAAAATGAGATTAGAAACACTTTTGGTAGATCGAACTTAAAGATATATTATGGACATTTTTACAAACCAAACAATATATGCCTTATCATATATTTTTTTGCACCATATTCTTTCAGTCATATTATCATAATACATGTTTATTAAATTTTGAAAATAAATAAATAATCTATTTATAAATTTATACTTAAATTTAGCAAAAGTATCCAATGTTTTTTCAAAAAGTTTCGGCATTAAACAATCAAGCAAACATAAGTCAAATCTTCGGATTTTAGATATAATTTTCAAAACGGTTAAATTCCAAAGCGAAGAATACAGAGTGCAGGAAAATAAAAACAAAGAAATATCGTTTAAACAACAAAATTGTCCTAGTATTTAGCCAAACAACTCTTGATTTTCATGCATAAAAAAGGTTTAGCCACATTTTTTTAACATGGAATACCGATAAAATTGATATCGATTTCTTTACATGGTAAGAAAACATAGAAACATACTGATTCATTATAGACATTCATACAGCTTTCTTTTAAGATATGCTGAAAATTGTCTCATATATTCACTAGAATGTAAATTTTATCGTTTTTTCACTAATGTTTATATTTATATCATATATTTTTTTTAATTAGGTTAATGCTTTCTTTAAAACCCTATCTTGGTTTATCTCCAGGTTTACATAAGAGAATAAATAAGTTTTTTATAGTTCTACTTATTCCCATTATGCCGGAAGCAGAATTGGCTTGGAGTATTACCTGCTTGTCGTAGGAGGCTATTAAAAAAGATTGGTCTTCCAGATTGGTGGTTAGCGTAGGGCTACAACTCGCCCATTAAAACAACCTTGTTACGAGACCAAAACAAGTAATTGAACCCACGGAAAAGAGACCGGTGAAAAGTATTACTTGGAAAGCTAAAGCTCAAAAAGGGCTGTAGTTCAGAGGAGGAATAATCATACCTAGCATTTTTTTTTTACAAATGAGTTGAAAAAGTTCAAGACACAAGCAAAATAGGATCTCTATTATAAAATTCAATATGGATATGTAACAAAATCTTAGCAGATTTTAATAATTTTTTGTAATTTTCAGTATAATCATTTGCTTTATTATTTATGAACCATCAATATTTAACCATAATTCCGCATTAAAACATCGTATATAAGTAGTTTGAACCAAGAACACACAATGTATTATAATATAATTTCTAATTTTTCATAGCAGCAAAAAAGGGACTCTTTTATGCGAAGATATCTGATATTTAATCAACTTATAAAAAATAATTTTTTTCTCTTCTTTTAACAGCCCAAATTTTCAAAAATCACAAATAAATACATGTGTTCTACATACTATTAACGATATGCTAATATTTAGTAATTTTTATAGATTTTTGTAAAAAACGCAAAGAATTCGTGCGAATTTGGATTATGGATTGACATATTTTAGACTTTTATAAGTAAATTTACATAACCATATTTATTCTTTAGTTTTAATGCTTCTGTTGTCTTTCGCTTTCAATACTATCAAATTTTCAAATTTATTAATATTAATATACTTTATTTAATTTTTCGAACATATGACTTTGTTTCGGAAATGCTAAATTGATATACGAAATTTTGGTGTCCAGTTTTATAACTTAAGCTTTAATAGGATTGTTTATGATAATCTTCGTATTCGTTTAAAGTTTAAGAAAGGTTATAAATACAAAAATGTAATTCTAACTAAGTCTAACAGAATTTTCGACAATTTTAGGCTAGTAAATCGAAGCTGGATAAGGACTATATTAGATATGGAATTTAAATAGAAGCTATATTTGATAGATTAATTATGTTATAAATATTTAAACACTAGAAATGTATAGAATAAGTCAACCAAATGTAAATTTCAGGGTTTTTTAAATCATAGTGTAAGAAAAATAAAAAGCGTACTCTTCAATGGGTATGAGATAATTCCTTTGTAAATAGCAACTAAGATATTGCTTATTACGTATACAATAATAATTAATCCGAAATGAAATTAAAGACTAAAAAAATAATACAAATTGTAGATTTTATGGCAGAATACTATTAAAAATTAAGTATCAATCTAATAGTTTTGTTCAATGTCTTGTCCCATTTAATTAAGCAGAAGATGATATATATTGTATTGCAAGAGGTAATCGAACCTGTTTTAATTCCAGTTGAAAGAAACGGAAAATATTTTTGAATTTTAAATTGATTCTTTTCCGATCGGCAAACCAAGTGTTGAGTGTATATTATTTATTTTTAACAGTAAAATTACTACCTCCAATTTTTTTATATATTCTTAAAACCAAATCAACTAAAAATTGTTTCATGGTATAAATTAAAAATTAAATAAATATATAGTTGCACCAAAATAGTTGTAAGATAAGTCATGAAAAATCTTACAGCGAAACAAAATACCCTATGTTTTATTTTATAATATCAAATATCGATATCTGGAATTAAATTCACAAAAAAACATTGTTGCTGAAATTTTTAATATACTCTGAAAATTTTTTAGCTTTTACAAATATTTAAACATTCGTTAAAATCTATTCAAAAATACAGAATAATACAAGAGATTTTAAATGTAAATTGAATGCTCCTAATTTCAAGATAGAGGTTCCAAAAACCCTACATGCAAAATATTCTATGTATTTTGCGTTATATATAATTATAGAACAACAAAGGAATAGTTTAACTAACGGCAACATGTAATTTCAATATATTATTGCATCATAATATGTAAATTTTATATTCATGCCTAATTTTATAATTTTAATAATATATAATTGATTACAATTTCAAGGAGGCTGTTTCTCTATAACCCTATTTGTCAAATATTTTTAGTCAACAAAAGCTGGAATAAATATTTTCTTTTTATGTCAACTTATAAAATTTAACATATCTCTTACTTTATTTTTAAAGAATTTTAACTCCAAAAATTTTCTTCATCAATGATATTCTGGAAATATATTTTAAATATTTATATAATGAGCAGATAATTTCATAAAAGGTAAGCAAGAATTTCTTATTTACAACCATAAATAAAGTGAACTTTCATGTTTTATAATATACATTTTAAACAAAACAAAAAAATACAATCAACTTTAACTATTATAAACAAACTAAAAAAATACGTAGATTTACTTTGAATATTTTTAGAAAAAATATTTTTAAGGTTACTTTTTATTTTTTTGTTTATTTTATCGAGTTTTAAATTGTGCTTAATGGAGCTCTACAAAACAAAAATTTATTCAAATTTATTTAAATTTAAATTTTTTTATCCTTGAAAGCCTAAATATAAGTATTATATCTACAAAAAAAAGCTTGTTTTTCATAATCTTTTATTTTAAATATTCTCTCTTTATGTAATCATAGCGCAGACAAACCAGAAATTATAATATGATATTATATCTTAATAAAAAAACAAAATTGTAATTCCTTCTTAAATCGTTCTTTATATTTTATCAGAAATTATAATATTTCTAGAAGTTCAGAATTTGAATTACCGTTTTACTTTAATGTTATTTGAAACATCTTTTGTGGCTCATAATTGCCACTAAATATTTTTAAGTTTACAAGCCGATTCGCCGTTGAAAATAAACCTTCAAATGTCATGAAATGATCGCATCTATAGTTTTAAGATCAAATGGTTTTATTCGGAAATATATTATATGAAGTAAATTATGTTTGAATAACTCATAAAAACGTTATAAAATAAATAAAACTTAATAAATAATAGGAATGAGAAAAATATGAGCAAGTTTAAATTTCTTGCCAAATATTTAAAAATTAAATGACTTTTGTTTAGACTTTCATTTTTATTTTTGAATTGAAAAAGCTATCAATATATTTCAGTTTGTATCACATGGATTACAAATGAACACAGATATACCTATAGAACATACAAATTAACCTTTACGTATAAGAAAATGGCATCTTATTATAATCTTTTACCGCAAGTCTCTTAATAAACGATATTCATAGGAGAAAATACCGATCATAAATTTATTATTTGAAAAGTTCAAAAACGTTTTATAATTTGCAATCATCTTTGTATCACAATAAATTTTTATTTGTCTTTTTGGTCTAGAATACTTTCATGCGAGTATATAACACTTCAAACCGGTTTCCATTAAAAAAATATAAGACTCAATCAGATTAAATATGTAAACAATCAAATAAGTCATATAAATTATTCTAGCCAAAAGTAATTAATTTTAAATATTTAGTTAATATCATTTTAAATAAATTAAACACCAAATTAAATTGAGAAAATTAAAAAAAAAAATAATTTAATATTTTTATAGCTGTAATAAGCGTAAAGCGTTGAAAAATATTGAGGTCTGTCAATTATGTATATTTAAGAAAATTCGATTAGATAATTAAGCATGCTGTAAATCCATGATTTGAACAGAATCTAATATATCGTAATATTGCTCTTTTTTATTTACAAATGTTTTATATAAGCATATGTACAAACAAATGTTACATTCGCTTTATAACGATTCCAAAAATAGTTTAAAAGAAGTTTTAACTCATAGGTTACAAATATTGACTGATAATTTTAGCAAGAAATAAATACAGATTTATCCAGAGAATATAATATTATAAAACTATATGTTAAAACAGGAATAACCATCCCAAGAACTATCTTTTTAAGAATTATAAAATGAACTCAGAATTATATATCGTTGTATTTTTGGTTTAATACAAACTATGCACCATTATCAGATATTTTATGGACATGTATGATGTGTGAAAATCTCAAATTAAGTAAGCTTGTATAGAGATTTTTTAAAGCTCTTTATTCACTATAATATAACCCAAGTTTTGAGCTACAAACAATTTTACTGTAAAATCAAGAATAACAAGCTATTTTAATTTGTTATATAAATCAGCTAATGGTGAATACAAAAAGGTATAAATGTAGGGAATCCAAAGCAGCCAATTAATCAACAATATATAATTAAATGATGTTTCAATTTTTATAAATCACAATCTAAGTCCGAAATATATCTTTGCAAGAATTTTTTTTTGTAAGAAAACTAAGAGAAGAAATGAATACTATTTGTCTCAAAGCCCAAAGGTAGATTGTGAGCTGCGATCACAAACAGGCAATTGACAATTACAATTCCGGGGAAGCTTTTATCTTGCTTAATTAGCAGTTTAATCTCCTCAAATGAAAAGGCTTCGGATAATACTCTAAAAGCTACTGATTATATAATAGCTATTTATCTATGTAAAATCTAGAATATAAGTTACAAATAAGGTAAAAAAAATAATATTTAGTGCAAAAAAATAAATGCTATATATTCGAAAAAATGTAAAATTATAAAGATCGCCAAAGAATTTCTATACCGACCAAATATTTTTAAACTATTAATTTATGCAAGTCTATTCTTTTTTTGGCTTGAAATTCTAGGAAAGTCTTAGCTAAATTCCTACAAAGTAAGTACATGTAAGAAAACTGAACTTTTGTCTAATTTCATTATAAATTAGATAATTCTATAGTATATATTTATTTTAAGAAACAAGACTCATAACAATTTTTGTGAAAATTAGTATTTATTCGTTATTTTTATATATAAAAATCGTTTTACTGCAAAAAAAACATCATAAAACACGAATTCGGTATTTTTTATACTTCATTGGCCCCAAAATAAAAGCAAAAAATTAAACTTTTTTTATTGCTGATTTTAACGATTGTTCCCAATTCTTATTCTATTAGAATCAAAGTATGGGGTACTTCTTCAATTGCACATGTAAAATAAATCATTTTGAAGGTGAGAATCAGAGCCGTCAATAAAAAGAACGGAAATTCTCTTATTAAATTGTGAAAGTAGAAACAGAGTAAAGAAATATAAGCAATGCACACAAAAAACCATCCATACGATCTTATAGATAAAACAGATTCATATTCCAGTCAAATATAGATACTACATAATATTACAAATCATTCAACTTAGCTTTGCCCAATTACCCATCTCATTTTTAGTCAAAGCTTCGACTTATAGAAATCGCTAATATAAAAACTTTTTATAAAGACCATTCCCACAAGAATTTGGCTCACGGTACAGTTTACAATATTCATTCTGTAATATCACAAAATAAATGTAAGTAAATCATGTATTTATAGTACATAAATATTTATAAAAGAATGCTTCAAACTAGCCTAACAAAGCTTTAAAGGCCCTTCATAAGAAAATATATTGTATCCACACTTTATAAATGCGGGAATACTCAGCAAGCAAAAGTCGGAAAATATAAGGCGCAAAACTATAAATGTTGTATTTAAAATCAGGATTGTCTCACAAAGTCATGTAACCCGACAGACCTAGTGTTAAATATCTGCCTAAGATAACTGCTTGCGTATAATAGCAGTAGTTTCCCTATATTAAATCTATTTAGACAATTTGAACCCAAAAGCCATTTATTCCATTGTTCGATTTCCAAACCCCGAATCATATTGGGAATTGCATTTAATTAAGCAGAATCCGAAGACTTAGTATAACCTAAACCACAAGAATATTTTATTTCTGTGCAGATTAACTATGACGAAGTTACATAAAGAGAGCTTAAACTTGTTTTGGCAGAAAAAGCCAATGTCTCCGAGTTCTTTATTTTCAAAAAACTCGCCGAGACTGCTCGTGAGCACGAAAACTTGGGTCATTTTAACCAAAGAGAGAACAAACAACAAGCTATCGTAGTTATAATTATAATAGTAAAACTAAGCTACTCTCTAATAAAATAAACGGTCTTTTTATGTTTACAGAAAAAAACCTTACATAACAACTAAAATTTACTTTAAAAACAAAACAATGCCTTCAACTTGTCTTGAAGTGAGTTTTTTCGTAAATTTTTATGGCCTCACATCAAGCATGTTGTGAATTATGATGAAATAGCTTACTCTAGATTCATAGAAGATAATAAGAATGATGACATAACACATATACTATGTATTTAACCTTTTATTTACCCAACTTCTTTAGCTCGTATTTTTGCAGATTAAAGTTGATTGCTGTATATTTATTTATAACTGTGAAGTTGTGTAAGTTCTATGGCAATTATTTTATAATCAGGAAATTTACAGCATTACGAAACTTCATTATGATATAGCGAAAACAATATGTTTTTTTAGAAGATTATAAACCGGTTTATTTTTCTATTGACCTAGGTGTTAGATTCTATACCCAATGCTACAAAATGACTCTCGAATGCAGGCTAATACCGAGTATATCAACGTCTAGGAAAAAAGTTAAACAAACATTATAATACGCAATTCCAAAATATGATATGAAAAATTTTAGTTTTGGCTTGTAAGAGTTTTACAATAAGCTAAAAAAACCTTATTTATTTCACATTAAATAAACATTAAGGAAGCAATCTTAAAGTAGCCTATATTTTATACGAGAAAAGCTCATCATAGTAAATTACTGTTGAATATTTTAACAATTAATTAATTTAATTATCAGAATTCTGTGTTGGTAATTCATACATTCGTCAATAGTGCAATACCAAAATAAAATATTCATATTTTACTATAAAACTAAAAAATTATCAACAAAAAGATAGAAGAAAAATCATATATATATATATTTGGCTTATCTTTATTATATAAGTTATTTATGATTTGTTGAGTAATTTCAAACAGGAAAAAGAGGAAAACGAAGATATGTTCGAGTAAATGTTTTGGTAAAATCCATCATCTCCTGTTTATTGATATCCTTAAACTCTTATAGTCGAGGAACCAACCCTAGCTTCAAGCAATAGGATATTACAATTCTTCTTGCTAAAAGTAAAGCCAGAGCTTAATATAAAAATAGTACAAATAATACATAGTGTGTAGAGACTAGAGATTTACAAAAATAAGATGGTTCTTAAAACCTTTTGGCAATAACAATAAATTTAAATGTGAACCTATCCCTAGGTTTATGTCTTAAGCCAAAGAAAACTGAAAAAGACGAACAAACATGTCTTCTTCAATTTAATGCACGAAATTACTTCAATGAGAGTTATGAGCATGTTATATCGTTAATATTTACAATGTGAAAGAAATATAACTTGAACCGGCTGTTTTTTAAAGTCAGATGCTGCTCTATGTGCAAAGTGTTAAAAACATAAATGAATTTTAGACAGTGTAAAAATCGATTTCTGATATCAGACCCGAACTCTATAATGATCTTCCCGGTTTTGAGTTCTAAATCCGACTTGTCTTTAGAATTCTTGCCCTTCTAAAGACGATATATTGTGAGAAAAACAACTAAATCTATAAAGGTAAATGATACCAAACCTTAAATTGCTCTCCATATAGCTCATCACATTTAAAATGTGGCAATAGTTTTTATAGAAATAAATTTTAGCAAAACTACAACCAAAATGTTATTTAACTAAATAGATAACACAAAATATATTTCAAGTCATAGATTGAGGAAAACGGATAGACGTTTTGGCGAGTCCCTGATACAAGATAGAATAGAAAAATTAAGTCAAATAACAAGTCGGTTTCCGTTATATCCAAGATAAAGTTGTATTCTTAGTATAGAAAAAGAGTGTAAGATTGATTGGTCTCTTTAAAGTTTATGTAACATTTAGCTAAATAGAAAAAAGAGCATGAATATTCTAATACTCGATACAATGAAGCGGTTAGGTATTTCATTGTAAGTATCTTTTAATTATTATACGTTTAAGTTGTCAAAACGAATTAAAAGTTATCTAATTCAAAAAATTGTTACAATTAATTAAGCAAGACTAAGGCTGGATGTCTAGACGGGCCCCAGGTATATAAATTCTAGCCAGGAAATATAAGAATTTATACATATTAACGTTGGAATCTCCTTAAGGGGCTCGCTTAAGACCTTTTACACCGAAGAAATGTCTTACTAAGAAATATTAGAAAAGGACATGGCTTTAAATATAAATACAAACGAAGGCTAATGTAATATGTAATTGATGTGTTTATCTTGAAAAGGTGCTTAAACCGTATATTAAGAACTAGAAATACCAATACAACAGTGATTGCATGAATCCAAAATAACTCATACAAATACTCTAACTTATCACTTTTTGCTCCAAAAAAGCGTAGAGTCATGATTCAAAAGCAAATTAGAACCCAAAAAAGAGCAAAAAATTTATTAAAAGATTAAAGACACAATATACCTCAACTATAGTTTACGACACTGCCGACGAAGAAAGTATATCAACAGATAAAGAGAATTCCTTGTACGAAAATTAAGACAATAATACTAAATCGAAGCATTTAACTAAAAACTTGAAAAAGTCAATATAAAACGAAAAAAGTATAACAAATAAATGCAGACTATGGTACGCAAACCAATATATAGAACAAAAATGATTCAAGACTCATATGAAATTAATAAATCTTTCAATTCTCGAGATATAAAATTAAGCGAGTGACATATCAAACCCATACTGTTTCCTTATTAATTATAGAAACAGTCGAGAAGTAAGCAATTTTGACTTTTCATCTCATTTGGAATAAACTAAAAAAAGCAGGCAAAAGAGAGATGCAAAAAAATGGAAAAACCACGTAGCTTTATTTGGCAAATCTTACGCTATAAATCTACCCATGGTGAAAAGAGTTTATTAAAAATCGAGAAAATGCGTTGTTTTTTGATATGTGTAGGTTTACATTATCGAACTATCCTATTAAAAGCTTAATCACTTTTTCATTTTTTAGTTTTGTAATATTTTTGTTTACATTAAAATGGAAGCCGATAATATCGTTTTATAGATTATTTCATAATAGGATTCGTATTTTCGCTATTTCCTAGATTCATTTTCTCTAAGACTGATATTATATAATGATTCAATATTTATGCTCTTATATTTTAAACAAATATATTTTCTCATGATCTTATAGAAATAGTAGAAATTTTTCATAATTATAATAAGGCAGTGTAATTTTATATTGTAAAGTCTTTATATTACGAATTGAGTGAAACACACAAAAAGATTGTCTGGTTCATGTAGTTTTTTTTCGGTTGGTATTTTTATATTCTAAGAATAATTTATAGAAACTATGTTGAAATGAATCTTAATATGATTCTGCGATTAGCGATAAAAATATTTATAAATGTCTTTAAGAGCGTTTAAATATTGCAAATATTATGAAATTGTCACAATTTGAAATATTCCAATTCGAATTATCGCTTAAAAATTGAGTTCAAAGATCTTAATTTAACTACGATATGTACAAAACGCGTATTCTATCTTATTGACTTATTCATGTATTAAAACACTGGTGTTCGGATCAGAACTATTAATATGCTTCTTTTACCGCGATTCGATTTTCGAATAATACATTATTTATTATCTGCATAAAACAAACGAATCGACGAATTCAACGAAATGTGATAAAGTCGGCATTAACGAAAAAATGCTTTACTCATAATTTGATTTTAGTTTACACTGAAACAACAAACATAGCAAGAGAATTTTTGATAAAATTTTTCGAAATTAGATTTTCCCTCTGCTTCGGGAACCAGAATACTTGAAGACAAATATAAATTAAAATATCAGGCAGATTGTTTAGGCTAATATTGTTTGTTAAAATATGATCCAGACATTGTACGTTGCATTTATATCAGACGACTCATTTCTGCTGTCTGTAAAAATGATTGAGAGGAATAATTCTTTTGATTTTAAAACCAAACGTATATCCAGACACATTCGGGCCAGAAAATAAGAATATATATATTAAAAAGTTTCGTAGATACTTAGAATTATAAAAGATCAACTTTGATCAATAGATTAATATTAAGAGTTTCGCGTTTAATAGCATAAAAATTAATACAGTAATAAAATTCAAAATTTTTGTTAGTGCTTTCTTTAAAAAGATACTTTCCCCATATATTTAATATACTTTAAGAATATTTATTCATATACTATCAGCTTTTTTTATTTTACAAGCCAAGAAATTTATAACAGAGCACTCAAAAGGTTAAGTCTATAAAAATAATACACTTTAAACTTTATATGACTAATTTAAAATATATATGATTACTAAGCAAAGAAATAAAGGCAAGAACTGCTGTAAGAGATTTAATAGAAACTATAAAATATACGTAAAATTTTTATTTTTTAAAAAATTGATAAATCTTGTTAAATTAAGAAATTTATTATACGAGGATCATTTTTTCAAATTCCCATATTTATCATTAGAAATTGTTTGTATTTTAAATTTTGTATTGTGATCATTACTGGTTAGGCAACAAAAATCTTATATTTTTCAACAATTTTTGAAAATCATAGAGATGTAGAAAAAAAACTGCAATACTAACATTCGTTTAATAATGACAATGTAGAATCGATGTAAATATCTGAGCTAATCTTCGGTTGGATAAGTACATGCTTGATTTTTGGTTGTTCTATTAAAACCTGTATAAAAACAAAGTGGCTTGGCATAAGGGAAATTTGTCCTAAACAAAATATTCTTGTTCAATCTAACTAAATATTATATCGGTTTAAAGTTAGTGCAATAGTGAGTTGAAGATCAGAAAAATAGCCTAGCTTTCTCGACTTAGAAGCCAAAAAGTAAGAAGATACAGGAGACTAAATTTTAAAAAGCGAAAGAGAATAGTAGCAAATGATGCTTTTTCTTTAGATGCAACATTTTCGGATTCCTAAATGTAAACAAAAATATATTCTAGCCTATATCTAGTACAATATATTAGATAAAATATTTAAGAAAGCTGCGTGTTCTACAAATTAAAAAGTAGGTTTGAGCTAGCAACTGACCTTTAAGCTCTAATAGTGACAATTTTGAGCACTAATACTTTTCATATATGAATTTTAAAAACTTTTAGATAAAAACTGGTGAAAGCATAATTGCTACAAATACTAAAGAAATTTAAGAGAAAATCAGTCTTGTCAGCTAAGTACGGCTTTAGGTTTATGAAATTTGAACTTATGTAAAGTATTGAATATAAAAATATTTTTCCTTTGAACCATATCTTAATATAATAGAGCGTCTTTAAGCTACTAGTTTAATTCTTTATTCGGAATAGCTAAAAATCAAATCTCACAATGAGGAGAACTTCTAGTACACCCATAATAAAGATCGAAAGACTTCTTAGATAAAAAAATCATTTAGAGTAGTATAATTAAAATTGAATTAATTAAGATAAGTTTATGAACAACAATTTATAGAGCTAAGCCCACTCAATCCAAAAATTAACAATTAGAATACACACCAATAGACAAATGGTTATCTTTTTCGAAATTTAACATGCTTGATATGCCTCAGCGCTTTTTCTTGATGCATCAAAAGGCTTAGATAATAGTAAAAACTTAAAGAAGATTTGGCTTGGATATAATTCCTTTGGATTGAATTGGAACCCATACTATATTATTTTCAAAGTATCTTAATCATATATAATCGATAGAATTCACTTTTTTGTTACAGCGCAATGTAAGTTAAAGAAATTATGGGAAAATTAAGTTTTTTTAATAAATATACGATAATATTTTGAGATAATGAAATTATTGGCTTCACCTTCCGAAATTAAATGTTTATTAAGAAATCATAAGCATGTATATGGTAAAAATTTGGTACTAATATACGCTTTAAATACATATTGGAATACTTTAAATTCCAGTTGAATTGTTCAATGATTTAAAGTAACCTTAATGTAAATAGCTGCTCAAATATGTAACTATTTCAATTATTATAGGATCACTCATATCTGTATCAGATTTATTTACATATATATCATTCAATGACGACGATTTTCAACAATTCAAGATCTAAAGATTATTCTGTCAATAAATAATGCTCTATTTTGGCATGCTTTTTATAATTCATCACAATATATTGTTAATCCTCAACAGTTTATTGATCTTTAATATCTACTACTCAGTATATTTGACTATTTTGTCCAGATGCATCGGTAGATTGAAAATTTAATTATTTCGTAATTTGACAAGTTAATACTATTTTGGATAAATCAGTATAATTTTTTTTAAGTTATTAAATTATTTTATTCTAATAGCTCATTTCTACAATTTATTTTGAAATTTTGTTTATCCATTATTTTTGCACAAAAGAATGAGTTATTAAATAAAGTGGAATATATTTTTAATATATTTTTTGTTCGATTTATTTTATTCAAATCCCATGAAACCATATTTGTTTATTTATAAGAAAATTATTTTCATGTTTGTCAATTGTCTTACTTTAGGGCATTTCTTCGATAAAAATTCCTAAATTACGATTCAAAATGGTAAAATGCATTCAAATGGTAATAAAATACATACTCTTAAATATTCATGTTAAAATATAATTAGATTTCTTGCGCTGTTAAATTTTTTGATTCGAATAGCTTGTGATTCTCTGTTTAGACATCCTAAGAATGTATATTTTATAAATCGCATTAGCTAAGCTGTATTAACATTATATTTATAGTTTATGGAATATACGCAACGATTCGATCCAGATAAAAGATATGAAATTATTTTTTACTCTTTTAAATTACTTTGCTAATATTTATATTTATAAGCATCCTGTTGTCTTGTAACCTACGATTCTTATGATGCAAATTGATATACGAACTGTTATAAAAAGTTTTGATGATTAGAGTATTATTCTCAGACGAGATTTTATTTTAAGAATGAGGTACATTATTATGAGGATTGGCTCTATATTATGTTATTAAGAATCCATTATATGAAAGATTTTAATTTGATTGTCGTTCTTATATAACTACTTGAAATCTTTTTACAATTGTTTAAGCTTGTATTTTACGGTAGAAACATAATGAAATTCAAAAATAACATAAAATATTGTATAAGTATGGAAAAACCCGGGCGATTCGAAAAATAAAGAAATGTACACTACCAAAATAAACAATTTATGTAATCTAAATCTTTTCATGTTACATATTAGATTAAAGAACAAAATACTGATATTAAAAGAATAAATCAGATACATCATATGCAAGATAATGTTTTATCCTTCTCAAAGAAATCGTTCCTATGCAAATCAAAAGTACTATGAGATAAACGTTTCTATAACTTAAAATATATGCAATATCTACCATAGGTCTTTATATTTAACCTCGGCTGTGATCTTTTTTGCATTTAATTTTTAATTTTTTTAAGAAAATATAATAAATAATTTAAGGTAAAAAACTGTATGCTGAACCTGTATCATAATCTAAATTTTTAGATTCTTTCGTTTTGATATAATTTTTTCTGAGTTTAGACACCGGGTATCTATTTCTTGGTGTTTACAAACACAAGAATATTTTAAATTTTTTTATCCGCGCATTATATTAAATAAAAAGTGCGAAGTATATACTGTATTTAAAACAATGCAAATATGTTAAAAGTCTTTCTTTCTTTTGCTTGATAAGACAAAAAAGAGAAGAATGCCTTACACTAATTCTTTTTTATATTTCTAAAATAAGAAATTAAAATTTTCAAGGCGTACTTTCTCTAGTTTTAAAAACTTTAAGATATGAATAGTTGATTATCGCTTTTAAACCTATCAGAAAAGACTTTCCTAGTTATAGTACGTTTACCTTGCTGATAGTATCGCAGTACGCTTAAAAACATGCTATAATTGTGATTGGATAAAAAATTTCTTCGTTAATTATTTTTATTCAAACATTAAAATTTTATTGGCAAAAATCTTACCTAATATTTATACTTTTCAAAAAAATTTGATCTTAATTAGCTAAAACTTTTGACGATATAGAAAAATTTTTTAAATGTGCGTTTTACAAATAAATTGGTAAGCGTAACAACGTATTATTATATTCTTAGCAAATAAAAACAAATAATATATATGCCCGAGAAGGCTCACAGATATTCGATTTTAAAATAAACCAGAATAAAGGAAATGATTTATACACTCAGGTTGTTTATACATGTAAAATTTTTACGAGACGTATCTAGTTATCTATAAAATATCCCAACTATGAAATTAATCGTATACTATCAAAAGTTCGCTTTACAAACAAATAAAGTTCTCTTCAAAAATGGTGTGGAAAGGCCTTTTAAAAATTTATATTTTTAAATTTAAGCTATAATTTCTATAATTTTAATTTAACGTTATTAAATTATTCTTATATCACATGTGTGCTATTAAAGCTAAAAGATGCTCCAAATTAACTCAAAATTATTCACTGATGCATTTTGTTTGAAAGTAAAAGAAATAGATATAGATTTTTTATAGCTGTAAGTTTCTATGAATTTGATTTTTTGATGTAGCATTTATATATTAAAAAAAGCACATCTGACCATCATAAATATGAATTTTCATTTTCCGACTTGTTTTTGTAAAAAAATAAATAGAAGTATGTTTAAATCTGATAATACCATTTTTTATTAGTGTATAAATATTTTGAGAATGAATAAAATCTTACAACATCCTACGACGAAATGATTAGCATTAATCAGTTTATATATGAATATTTTATATGTTTAGAATGGGTTTATCACTGTAATTCTTTACACTATATAGATATATTTTAATGCATAAAGTAGTTGAAAAAGTGTTTCCGATGAGGTTTAGAATTAGAATATTATTGTTGTTTTTTTTACTTTTAGAGTAAAATTCTTGGCTATTTTATATCTATTAGTATGATGTATTATTACATGAGTTTATATTATTCACATGGGTAGATCTGTTTAAAAAAATGTTATCGGTAGAATTAAAAAGTTCTTTTTCGAAAAAATTCTACGAAGCTACAAAAATATTTTAAAAATGTATAAAAGCTCGTTAATAATTCTATTTTAATGCCAATTTTTTTTGAAATATATTACAAATTTTTACAATGCGAAGGAATAGAGAGATGTTACATATTTGATTAAGAATTGTTTCAAGATCTTTTGATTGAATTGGTTTTCAAGAAATAATTATATTATGTTTTGTTTGCTCATTAAGGTACCTAGAGATCTAATATAAAACTCTAAATGGTTAAAAAGGTATATATGTTCAAAAAGTCTTCGAAGAAACAACAATTATCTCTATAATATGCATTTTTTCAGGGTAAATTTAAGTCTCTCGAATTTTTCAAAAAGACAATAATAGAAATCAAAGGTAATTAGCCTTAAAAATTTCCACAAATTATCTAAATGTCTCAATTTTTTTGTAGCATTAAACCGAATATAAGAATTGTTCACTATCTTTTTTTGAATATAAATTAATTCTGTAATAAATTTGATGAAATCGTAATTACTGAAAGAAATGAATTTCCGACTCTTTTATAGCCATTACAATTTAAGCAAGGCAAAAATTTTACGCAAATCCTTGTATTCTGTAAATAAGACAATATCTGAGGTTATGAAGATAAATACAAAAATTATCTACACTTGAAAATTTCTTTTTAAATAGTCTTAAATATAAAAATGCAAAGAATTAAACGTGTCGAAAGTTACTGCTCTTCATATTAAGATTTTTGTTATGAACTTCCAGCTGTGATGGAATCTTTTCCTCTTGTTTTAATTCACTAAATATCTTTTCTTTCACGCAAATTCTTTATATATAAATTTAAAAATTCTTATGTCAATAAACAGATTAAGTAAGAACTTCTTGTCTTGTATTGTCTATTGCTGCGCTAAATTTGAAATAAGCGTAAGAACACATAAAATCTTAACCAAACTTGACAATATCTGATAAGTGTTTCAATTGAAATAGAAAATAATATTTTTATTAATAAAATTGATTCGAATTCTTTTTATTTTGGACATTGGAAATGCTTTGACATCTAACTTCTTTATTCAGAATGATCATGTGATAAATGTTAGGAGGCAGCAAAGAAATTTTTAACCATTTTTTTAAGTAACACTATACATTGATTAATTAAGTCTGCATGGAAACTGGAAAAGACTCTGTATGAATGATTTCGCAAAGTAAATTATTATCTTTTGATTGAAAAGTTTTCTTTTACGATAACTTTGAAAAGGATTATATAAGATACCTATCAAATAATTCACTCTTGTATTTTCGATGTATACTTTTAAATTTGGATATTTAAAAATTTTTCGGCGCAAACCTATCTAATAAACCCTATTTTATGATAGAATTCAATTCTAAAATTATTTTTTGTTACAATTAGATTGTTTAGAATAACTATGAAAATATAACTTAATACTAATGTTTTATTTATTGATCAAATTTTTTCAAGAGTGAAAATTTTATATTATATTTTGTATCGAAGCCAAGCTTTAATTATTCTACAAAAAAAAGAAAATAGTCAAGGAACAATTACGAATAAATTGAAACAAGAAAATGGCGTGTATGAATGTTTTAGTAGCCAAATTATATTGTTCGATTTGGACCTTTATGCTTTTTTAGATAAGTATCCTTAGATGAAAGCTGGATTTAAATAAAAAATTCATCGAAAACTTGATAAATATTTTTCTAAAATATTGTTAAAACATAAATGATAGAGGGCAAATTAAAAAAAGACAAATTACTATATATACTTTTTTTTGATGTAAAAATCCAGAATCATTTTACTCTTTAAGAAGAAGATCATTTTTTTCGTTAATTATGCTTTTGAAAGAAAAAAAAATTATACCCTGAAAGGTATTTGGAACATTTTATAGCTACAAAAAACTAGGTACCTATGATTTACTTCAGAAATTTTAAGAATAGCTTATTCATAATATCTCATCTTTATGTTTTGAGATATTTTCCTAAAAGCGTCAATAATTATGCGCAATACAATTTTCAAAAATATATATATTGAAATAGGTTTCCAAATAAAACTATAATTTGAAATTTAAAGTTGATTTCCCAAAAAAAACAAGACTTTTATTGATATATTTTATCATAAACATTGAGTACCTAAATTTTACATTCAAATTTCGAAAAATTCAGTAAACAAAGAAAATTTTTATAATTAAATTTTTACGCATAAAAAACATAATATCGTAAATTTAATAAAATTAAAACAATAAATTTGAAATGGTTCTACTGAATTTTGATTATAATAGGCCCCCCGTTTGAAAACATTCAAAATATAATACAAGGGAAATATTATTTTTTATTCTTGGTTTAACAGCTATCGATGGTAAAAGATTATAGATAATACTCAAAAATGTTTTGTGAACATATCAGTTAGACCTATAACAAAAATGTTTTTGTAAATGAATTTTTATTCAATCTTAATTTTTTGTTGCTTCCCTGAAATATATTTCTACAAATCCAACGAAGGTAAGAATATTTTTTTGATTAAGATAATTTGATTATATTCATAATATAAATGTCTTAGTGTTCTTTTTTTTTCAACACTATTCAATCTTTTTATAAACTATCTATTTTTTAATGTTGACTATAGGAAACCAATATGATTAGGAGAGAAAAGCGTACCAGCAATTTCATAAATAAAAATTACCTTGATTAATTTATCATGCGTTTTACTTTCTACTATTTTTCGATAAAAAGTTTTGTTTTACAATCCATTAAGAAAACAGTGACTTTAAGTTGCTTATTATATAATTATGCATAAACCATATCAATGTTGCAGCTATTGTCCTTTTAAACAAAGTTGCGTAAGAAATTGAAACTCTTTTTTATAAAAAGATGTTAGATATTCTCAATGTATATATTGGCAATATTTAGTTATTAGAATCTATTATGTTAAGATAAAATATTTTTATATGATCATTTTGTACGATAAGTTGCTTTTAAAACAAACTAAACTTTATTTGATCGTAATGTAAGTTGTTTTTAGTGGTATATCTAGACTCTTTTGCTCAGAAAGAATAATGCTATGATTTTTTATGTAATACTTCAAAAATAAGGATTGGAATATATTATATACTACTCTGTACGATTAAAATAGAAGTATGATAAAAGGAACAGTTAGACATGAAAACAAATATGTTTATCATAAACGTAAAATTGACGGGGTTTTCGCCCCAAATTCCGGATAATATACAATTTTTTTAACAAAATTGAAGTGATGGAGGCTTAATAAAATAGGCATTGCGTCTTGATATTATATCCTCAAACGTGAAGCTTACTAGCTGAAACTGTACTTTAAGGACAGACTTAACCTATGAATTTATCCTCATTTGAGAATCATCAAAAATCACCATAAACAGATGGCTAAATAGACTTTAGTTCTAAGAGTTTATTGCGGTAAAAGAAAAACCAGAGATTAGAATTCGAACACACGAAACAACCTTTCAGGGTGTGTTTAGATATATATAATTATATTTTACTGCAATTTATTCATAAAAGTTTTTCTGTTTCACAAAAGGCTACGCCTCAATAATTTTATAACGATTTTTTTTCATTTTTGCCAATATAATTTTTTTGATAGAAACAAATATTTTTTTTCAGATACAAAAAATACAATTATATGAGTTATTACCGCGTAATTTATGTGATATAATAAATTTCTGATATACATTTGACTTAGAATTTTCGCTGCTAGTTGATATAAGTAATTTTCGGATTTTGAAACATAGAAATTAAGTGATGTTATAATATCTGCTGCCTCATCAGTATACCTTTAATGAGACTAACACCGAAACCAGGCCTTAGTATATACTGCTGAATTAAACTGTGATTTTTTTGTACTACTTTGGGCTATCAAGTTTGCGTAAAATTGTATTTTTTAACTCTAAACTAGTGAATGTTCATATTTTTTAGACAAGATCTTTTGAGAGTTGGCGAAAAAATCACTTCATTCTATAGAAAATCATAAATTCGATGAAAGATATCGATTTCCAGAAAAATTTGAAACGTGTGAAAAGATTTTTTTTTATGTTTAATTAGCTTCTATAACCTTGATTTTTTTCGTAAAAAACATATATACCAAAAAACAAGATTCAATTCAAAAAGAAAACATTTAGACTGTATTAAAGTATTCTCAAAGAGAACGAAAAATCATTTCAAAAGAATATCTTTAAGATTCATTTAGTTAGTTATTAAATGGAAATCTTTAATGGATTGAGAAGCAGATTAAACAAGGTATATATTTTGCGTTTTGTAAAAGTATTTTTGCTTAGAATGTTTAAACGGACGTCAGGCATGATTGGATACTATATTTCTAACGTTTGGTTAGTGTTCGCTTTGATATCAAGATATATTAGGAATGGTTTTCTTTTATCGGTTTCTTTTAGGCTAAAACCTGAAATTAACATCGCTCGTCTAGTATTAATCGAAAAAAATCTAAAAAAGAACATTGTTATGAATAATTAATAAAATGATATCAATTTCGATCTAAGGGCTTAAAATAAATGAATATGATGCAAGAATATCAAATTTTTGATTAAAAACTACTTTCAAAAGAATTGTTTTAATTTGGTTTATAACAATTTTAATAATTAGAAAATTTATATTTACCTCCCAACTGAATACAATTTGAAAAATCTCTAATAAAAAACCACAATAACTACTGATTTTTTTATTTCAAATAGCGAAAAATTCTTAATTTGGCACACTTTATATTTCTTCATAATATATTTAATCTGAAAAAAAGCGGGAGATATATATAGATGTATTCGCTTGTTATTTATAATTAAGCTATTCATGCAATCAATAAAAATTCATTCTGTTAAATCTTGCAATAACGCATATATTTGTGACATCCTTCAATATTTCTTAATATGTATTATACAATACATATTCAGAGGTTGCTAATTCTATTTAGTTAGAAAGAAAGCCTGCTGGAAATGAGTTATTGGGTTATGATGCGTATATAAATATTGTCACAAATATGTAGGTGCATATCAATAATAATAGTTTTACCATATCATTTTGTAATATTAATAATAAATGTATACATAATCAAAGACAAAAAGAAGATCTATTAATTTGTTAAAAAATCAATAGCGTATTGTGTTTATTACTAGTGAATAATTGTTCATATTATTTAAGTAGTGTATTGTAACATCTGGTATACACGTATAAATATTTTTTTTTGTTATTCATGCTCCTTCTAATATTAGATAATAGTGAAATCTTTTGATATAGCAAAAACCGATAATTATTCTTGAACTTAATTCATTGTTTTGTTTTTTGTTACATTCTCTTGTTTATATATTTAACGACATTATATAATCATTTTTGTTTTTCTAGTTCAATAAATTGCATAAATGAATTCGATTTAATGCCTGTAAGAATCTAAATTAAATTTCCACTTTGTCGTGCAACTGATTAGAATTATGACAAATTTATAATATTTTAGATCTAAAAATATTCATTGGTTTTTGCAATCTTTATAAAATAATTTTTCTAATGAGGTATGTAGCCGACATTATATAACTTAAGAATCATAAAAGCGCTTAAACTTTGAATTCTTACTTTTGAATAAAAATAAAATTCTATTATAATAAAGATAGAAAGAATTCACTTTTAATAAAAGCATAAAATATAAATTTTCAATAAAGGCTTTATTTTATGATTCGTATTATTCTTGTTATAAAATCAGCAGTAATTCTTTATTTCTTTGTGGAAAATGATGTTTAACAAATATATATTATGAGCAATTTTCCGAAAAATAAAATTTTGCTGAATAATAGTTTTGAATGTTTAAGGTGTATTACTGAATACGTTCAAAGGTTTAAACTAAATTTTTTATTATAAAAAAACACATCACTGCTAGAATGAATATTCAATCTACTAGTGTTGCTAAATATCCGTTTCTAGAAATTTGATTGTAACTAAAATTTTTTTAGTTTTTCCCCTTTTAGGAAAGAAATATTTTAATACTATGCTCTTTAAATGTATAAAATATCTTGCAAAGAGTTTTTGTATACTTTATTGATGCCTCAAAATCGAGTTATGGTGTACTATGGTTAAATATCAGTTTTTATTTGTATTTAACAGGATCCATGTTCTAACTCAAAAACATACTCTATTCCATTTCTAAAATCTGTTCCATAGATAATTTTTATTCCCCTTCGTGTATATCTGGTACAATTTGGTGTAAAACTTTTAATATATTAACGAAATACTGTTTGGACAGGAAAATATTTTTATCTTTTGCTAAATCATGCTGTAATATCTCTTAGGAGTCTGATATTTCTAAGGTGCAAGCACTAAAAAACATAATTTAGATATTTTTTATATTTAATTACGAGAATTTGTAAGACAGACAAAAATATCAAATCTCATTGGTAAAATTACAAAAATAATTTCTAACCTTAAGCTTATGATTTTCTTTTTTATAATTTATAAATTTATTACTCCTGCCGTTTCATTGTTTTATTGTAGTTTTTTACTACTGTAAAATCCTTTAAATGATTTTCAAATTTCTTTCCCAGTAAAATAATTTAGCAATATATATCTCTTGTATTTTTTAAAAGACGTTCTATAAAGTAAATAACAATATATTTATAATTTTATCGGATATTTTATTCTTTATTCTATACATAGTAGCTCTTTAGGTTTGAATTTTTTTGGTTGATTTAAAATTTTAGTATTTTCAAAGACTTACAATTTTTTTACAAATTTTAAAAAATATCACTAACTGTTAAATCATTGATTGTCTATAAAATTTTATTAAAATCGATAACAATTCACATAGATCGGCTATATACTATTAAGTTTTGCAGAGATAGGTTTATAAGCAGGATTTATTTCGACTTAAGTAACTAAACACAAAATAAAATGATATTTTTTTAAAATATCACCTGCATGTTTGAGTAAAAATTTTGAGTTGCTGGCTTATCTATTAAAAATAAATTATAAATGAATGTTCGTAGGCCTATCTTTGTATTTGAAACTTAGAATACATAATTGTGGCTGAAAAAAATCATTTTAATACATTTTTTTACTCTATTATTAAAACATTGCCGCATGGGTGGCCTAAAATACAAAAGAAGGTGTTTATTTGGTTGCGAAACTTACTTTTGATCACTTAAAAATCTTTATAAAATTTGGTAGTTTTTCTCAAATTTATACTTTCTTGCTGGAAAAAGTCTAAATTTTGTTCGATAAACATCCTTGAATAAACTGATCGTTTTTCTCTATCGATTCATCTTGCTCAACTGAATTGGATATATAATTGATATAAAAAACATCTATTTCTTATGCTTTATAAAATTAACGAAGTAATCTTAAAGGGTAAAAAATGTGAATAAATATAAATTCAAATTTCTCATATATAGACAATGTAATAGAGAAAATCTTAAATTTATTTATTTTAGGTCTTTAAAGTAGAAATAAAATTTTAAATTCCAATTTTATCGAAAATAAATGAATCAAATTTTATTATATTTTAAATAAAATTAAATCTATTTTTAAAAATTTATTGTTTTTGCTATAAGATTTTTAAGATAGAATCTTAACCGATTTCGTATTTTTCTGTTTTATTATTGCTTTTGTGATAATAAATCTAAAATTTGGATTTAATAGTCAGAATGTTTGTATTTTTGAGAGCTTTGATCGTTATATTAATTTGCGCCTTGTTGCTTATACCTCGAAATACATACAATAATAATGAATTAAGCCTACTTAATTAACTATTGAATATTTTCTAATCAATAGATAGATTTCTCTATTCTTAAAGTGTTAGAATATCTCATTATGAACATAATTATTATAGATGATTCATTTAAGGTAGAGAATTTAAACGAAAGCAAAGCTTAACAGTTATGACGAGAAACGCTTGAAAAATTTTTCAATAAACAGTTTATATTCTAAGTATAAAAAATTGATAACATATAAATTGAAGTTTTTGTGACAAGACTTTTTCAAAAATTCAATTCAAGATAATAATTGTAAGTTTTTGGGCTCTGTTTCGGATTGTTTTTTCCAATAATTTTTCTTTTGCATAACCTATATATTTAGAATTCGTTTCAAATCTCCAAAATTTTTATTTTTTTCCATGGTAAAATGATTAAATTAAATGATATAACATAATATAAATTTTTAGAGTGTTGATGCCTAGTTTATTAATTAATATTATCAGGAAATTGTCAACGTAAGCTATCTTTCTTAAATTACAAATATATTTAAAATTATTTATTTTTGTTGTTAATACAATGGTATCATAAGGCCTAGATTAGCATTTATGTTTACATGACGTAATACTACTTTATGTTTCTGAAAAAATGGATGTAGCTGTTTTTTGAATTTTGGACGACTCTTCGTTTTCTTTTTTAAATTATAATCCAATCATTCTTTATATATCTTTGGTAAATTGAGTTGCTCCAAAATTTCTTATTCATGAAATTTCAGATATTATTTTAAATGGTTTCAAATTCAGTTTTAATCATATATCTTAATCTAATTTTTAATAATAAATTCAATTATAATCTTGTTGAATGTCTTAATTCAATAAAAAATGTTTATAATTATTTTTGCATTGTACATTAATACCCATTTCAATCATGAAATCTTGCAAAATTTAGGGCATAGTTTGCAAAGTGAAATTTTTATAATTTGTCAAATTAATAATAATTTAAGACTCTTTGTTCAATCTTTAAATTACTTTTCATTGATTTTATTTCTATCTTTATTTGCTTATACTAAATGATAAATCTTAATTTTGCAGAAGGGTATATTTACAGTTATAATTGCCATTATTCAATTTTTATTTTATTTTATTAAGTGCAAACGTTATGGTTTTATTTTTTCTTTTGTTGCAAAGATAATAAATAAGAATTTATATTAATGTGTATTCATTTCGTTATTACTTTTTTTCAATTTTAAATTTCTCTGCATTTTGAATTTTTTAACTCGAAAACTTTTGATTAATACAATTCGAAATAAACTAATAAGGTTTTTATCTGTAAATAAACATTCAATTGTAGATATATCTGAATACTTACATTTGTAATTTTTATTTTGCGCAATATATAATCTAGTATGCCTTATATTTTTTCTAACTTTAGACGGGTTTGTATTATACTTTTTACGCCAAATATTTTTCTTTTTCATAGGTTTATATTGTTTTTTTTTGAACATTCTAAGTTCTTAAAATATCATTTATATTGTTAAAAAATGAAATAAGTTTAAACTAGAATTTTTCTTGCTTTTATATATAAAAAAGATCTTCTATAAGTTTTTTTATACATATCATATTATAAGCTAATTACTAGTCGCATCTTTTCAAATTTATTTCTAATTTTTCTAATTTACGCAAAGAATTTACCCGATAAATTATTTTATACATAATTTATGCCTCTATTGATTCTTCTTTAATTCTTTTATATTTAAAAAAAATTTAGTTACATTTTTCATTTAAAGAAACTTTTTTTAATTAAAATAAAATATATGACTTTAAATTTCTTCGATATTCCGACTTAATTGGCAAGAGTTTCTAATTGAAAATATAACAAATCTATTTCGTGATTATTAAAAACGTTCTCTGTTTTTAAAATATCTCTATTTTGCTATCAAAAACTGAATTTTTTAATTTACATACTCTCTAATCCACATAACTTAATAAAAAAAAATATTTTATTCTTTCTAGATTTGAATATTTAGTCTGGCTTGTAAATATAAACGTAAATAAAATAGAAGCCTGCCCGTTAAAACGCAATGGTTATAAAGTTTCCATTTATTCTTTCTGAATGTTTCACTACGCTTAAACTTACAAAAAACGTTATTAGTATAAGCATAAGTTTATAAGTATCAACCTTTTAAATATTTGGCCATAAGGCTATAATTTTTTGGCAAATATGTTTTCGAATTGATTTGTGACTATATAAAATGTAATTCTTGTTTCCAAAAGATTTACGAGCCCGTGTCAAATTTAAAATTTTGGCTCGAAATTTTAAGGTAACGCTTCAAAGATATGAATTTAGGCAATATATACCGAATTAAGAGCTAGAATATGTATTTAACTGTCTCGGGTATATCATTCTCGAATATTCTTGTGATAATCTATTTTAATGAATTTTTGAAACATAAATAAGCTTAATATAAAAACTACGGCTTTTTCTGCTCAAATGAATCTCATAATTGCTGCAATACCTACAAGAAAACTATCGAAATTCAGCCTAGACAAACAATTTGCAATATCCAATAATACAGGCATAATCATATCTGGCCACTTGTTTTTTGCGTAAAAAAAACAAAAATATTAAGGGTTTTGTTTTTCAAAACTCGCTTAAAATCTAATTTGGTTGAATATCTTTAACCAAATTTTTTTTGGAATGTTCTTCACAATTGCTGAATTTAAAAATGTTTTTAATTAATGTACTAAATTAACATAAAAAAATTAAATTACTCACATCTTTCTAATAATGTGCAGGTTTTGTCTGTTACACATTAATAATATAGTTAGATGTTGTACTTAAATAACATATTCCTTCTAATACACCATCGGTATCATGTAGAACACACATCTCGATAGCTTTTCCTTATGGGTTGTGTTGAATTGGTCTAGTAGATGGCACGGAGACCGAAATTGGATGGTTTGTCTTTCTGGTGTGTAATTATAGCCTTAAACCCATCCTGACTTCTCCCAAACCAAGAGCATTATTTTAACCACCCATTTCTGAACCGGAACGCCTTTACATTTAATATAAACCTAGCTCTTTATATTAGTCAACGAGACCTTGCGATGTAATTTCTCTATAAATAACCTTACGCAACCTTCTTGAGTTTTAAACATATTTCTTTGTGCATTCTTGAATCAATGCCTTCAAATTCTGTGGAGCAAAACTAGTTTTATGGTTTACATGAAAATTCCCTTCCACATACATTGTGGTTTATAATCTAGTTTTATTAAAACATACAAAATGTTTTTCAGAGAGCTCTTGGAAGACTGCGAACGCTTTAGATGTAGGAAAATTGAGCCTGGCTTAGACTAAAGGTTATCAGAAACTAACGTCTCAATGATGTCTTTTTCTCAAAGGTATCCAATAACACTGGGTTGGGTCTACATATGTATGTGTATCAGACATAAATGTAATTTGTGGTACCTTATATAACATAATTCTGGTTGCTGATATGGTTATATATAGCTAGTTCGGTCAAAGAGAGATCTCTTTGTGCAAATTGACGGATCTTGTATAAAGCAACCAAATTTATATTTATAACTAACTAATAAAAAATTTAAACTTTTTTTGTCGAAATTCTTCTTCGTATACAAATTTTAAAGAAAAGATCAATTAAAATTTTGTTAGGTTTTTAATATTTTAAAAAATCCAAACCCGTTTTCCTACTAAGCTCATTCAAATGGCAATTCGATCGTGTCTAAAGGATTGAACTCTTACCAAAATTCGAATACTAATTATATTTTCTTTCAATATTAAATTCAGAAAATATGAAGTATGACAAATCAATTATTACAATGCAATTAATCATTACTAATATAGAATGTCCATGGTGGTTTTAAACAGTACTAAAAAGCTTAATTCTAGTTTTAATGCAATTGTACTATATTTTCAAGCTTTACTTAAATTGTTATGTATTTCACCAAATAACCATAAAATAATATCAAGTATTAATATTATAAGAAGCTATCTGCAATGTTTTATTTCTATAGTCTAGTAATTTGGAATGTGCTATAACTCATTTCGCTTTACATTCATTTTGCAATCAATATTCTTAATCAAAAAAATATTCTTGAAAAATTTGTGGTAGGATTTGACTTACAGATGTTTCTACATAAATCAATATTCGTTTCTGACTTTCTAAAATGCTTATTCGTTCTATTTTTCAATATTCAAAACATTATTTTTACACGCTTTACAAATATCGTTTATTTTAATATACTATAAAAAATGAGTTTTATACATATTTTTTGGCACATCTTGTCTGTATTGGATCAGAATAGAGTCTTCGACTTAATTTTTATACAAGTTACGAAAAAAATTCAATATCTATATTACTACAAATAGATATTATTGTAAATTTATTTCAACCTCTTATAAACTTTTTTTTCGTGTAGGAATTAATGTATTTGAATTATTTAATTTAAATTAAATTTTTACAAAAATTAGTATTTTCGATATTTATTGGAGGCAAGGTACAAATATGTTTTTTTGTTCCAATTTTTAAGCTCTGATTTTTCCTATATTATGAAAAAAATCTATCAGTTATTCGAGTATATATGCTATATTTTTAAAATTTATAAATTGTATTAAAAACTTGCTAGTGCTTATCATTTTGAAGGATATTTTGAGAAAAATATTCTAATTACTAGAAATAAATCTTACAGGCAACAAAAAACCAATGGCGACGTAAATAAGATTTTGTTTTTATGATAAGATAGCTGAATATATCGGTTTTTAGCAAAATCAGTTGGGTAATTAAAAGGCTTAAGAAAAGCAAAAAAAATAAGAAATTTCAGGCTTAGCATTTGAAAAATAAAAGAAAGTAAAAATATTTTCACTTGATGGGATGAAATATCGGTACTGTCTTAAACAGATTCTTTAGTCCAAGGGTTTGAAATTATTGCTTGGGGTATTGAAACATATAAAAAATGCCTTTAATGTGTAAAACTGAACTGGATTGCTCCCGGAATGTTCATAATTAAACATAGTTTGTTTATATAAAGCAAATCTAAAATTTTTTGTTAGCCATAGATATTTCAAATTTCTTTAAATTAACGAAACTATAGAAGAGGCTAAATTTTTACAAGGCATCAACTCTATTATCTCTACTTAAAATATAAAGATTGAATGTAGTAAAAGTAATAAGTTTCGATTTTAAAATTATAGATTAAACAAATTAGGAATTGTTCCGGGTATCGACATTTTTCAAAAGATAAACTACGAGTTTAAATCTTTCTCTTTAGATTTTATTCGAAATTCATTCAGCAAAGATTTGAAAATGCTAAATTGAAATAAATGTTTATGGAATGTTTTATTAAAATTATCAAAAATTTGTATTTTGATATGCTACCAGGTATTAATATAGTTGCTATTTCCCCATTAAAAACCTTCTCTTTTATATGATGACTCGTCTTATATAATGATTGTTTGACATGACTTAAAAAAATGATATATTTGTAGAGCATCTGTTGCTGATCTTTTCGAGGCTTATATTTATTTATTGATTTGAGATAAAATTATTTCTATTCAAAAACGAATTATAAATAGAAAATTTTTACTTTAAATATATAGCAAATTTTAAATTTTTTATTCTATCTATAACTTCAAATTTATAAAAACCTCTTATGTTTGTATAGTATAAACACTAAAAAGTAATTCCTATAAATTGAAATTTTATTTTACATCAGTTTTGACTACGAAGTGTAAAAAATTTATAGCCAGAGTTGATTAGAGAAAACTTTTAGACGTGACTCATTAAAATAATTTTGTTTTATCGGTTAGTCAATATGGTATCATAATCTTGTAAATAAACTATACCTTGGCTTTATTTTACGAAAAATATGATTAAACGATTCAGCATATATTTTGCAGAATGTTTAAGAAAAATATTTTGGGTTTTAAAATGATGGTATCATTGTATTAAATTTCTTATACTCTAATAAAATAAATAGGTAAATTTGAATTAAGCTAGAAATTTCCGAATAAGTAAAGCCTTAATTCCAAATATTTTATTTGGTTTATTCTAGAAATTTCCCGTTCGATTTAGTCCGTCGTTTGTATTCGCATTTTGTTAATCTCGCGTTTTTCCTTGATTTCAATTGGCATTTATAGTAAACAATCATATATTCTGTTTTTCAAACACCTTTCCCCTCATTTATGGATTCGACTGATGAAGCTATAAGTTTATCGAGTCCTTCCACTACCTATATTGTAACTAGGATAGTCTTTCATTACTCTTATGGGCTGGTATTATTTAGACCACCTCTCTTAGTTGGTTAGAGGGAATGATGGGGATTCCCTTTTCGTGTAAATCTACTATATGCGAGCCTTTATTCTTTCTGTTACTTATAGTAACCAGTTGAGATTATATGGTATTTAGTTTCCATGCCATCTCGAATGATCTAAATGGTATTATCTTCTTATATAAGCCATGGAAGATTAAACTCATGAGCTAACAAGGTCGTGTTTATTATCTTTCCGCTTTAAAAACTTGAAGCATCTTGCAAGATAGCTGAAACCAGAAAGAGCTATTATTGTTCTGAGGATATTTTAAAATTGGCATGTAATATTATTCCTAAGTTTTCCAAGTTTTTATTTCAGGTGCCACTATTATTTCTACATGTTTTTTGTATGAACATAAACGGTATTAATCGTCTTTGAATACAAAAACTTGAATTTATTTAGATTTATCGGATTCAGATATATATACACATTCTTTAAAAAAATTTTGTATTCATTGCCTCTAAAAAGATTTATTGAAAGTTTATTAAAAAAGTTCCTAAATTTTATAAAACACCATGCAAAATGAAAGCAAACATTATATAATTTATTATTCCGAGTTTTTATATGAAAGATAACACATTACCTTTTTTGTTATTCGAAAAGAAATTTATTAGGAAGTGCACTAACGTTTAATACTCAGATCATATATTGAAATACAAATTAAAATCCTAAAACAGACTCATAAATCCTTCATAAATTACTAAGAATAGCATTTAATTATCTTTTTCTTAAATGTAATATACTAATAATTTTAATTGTTTTTATTATTAAAATAGAAGTGGAGGGAGGATAACTTAATAAAAAACTTTCTGCTTGGCAATGAGTGTGTGAAACTGGTGTGAAGATCATTGTTTGGATTTTTGGTGGGAATAAAACCACACTACATCTTCGGTTGTTCCATGGGAGTTGTTATGAGGAGGAGAGGTCTACGAAATGGCGAAACTTTTTCTACAAATTTATTTGTAGTTTTTTATGTAACCAGATTGCAGACCGCAGCTGAACATGTAGGTAATTGCCATGTAAAAGCATGGAAACCTAGCCTTGCTCACTCGGGTTAGAAGACTTAGCGCCTGGGAGATATAAAAATAAAAACCATTTAAAGCCAGGAGAGCTAAGTAGCAGGTTATACCTGTTGGTATGACATTGCACTGTCTAGGTGGACCCCATGTAAATCTCTGAAATATATCTTAGCTAGAAGTTTATTGGATTCAGAAAGTGTAGAGTGAGTGGGAATGCTGCATAGTCTTGGGGGGAGCCCAGGGGGGGCTTCGGCCTTCGATCACACTCCATGCAACTAACATTAACGAACACCGGGCAACTGCCTCGCCTATTAATTAGGTTCTACACACCTGGTAGATGAAAGGCTTTGGGACGTAGGTATCGCAGGGGTTACCGATGGAGTGTTGGGGTAGCATTATTTATGTTAAACCTAGAACTGCGTTAATGTCATAAAAATAAATATAACACTTACCACTATTTTAAATAGATGTAATACTTTTAAATAAAATTATTAAAATAGAAAAAAAAACGAATTTTTATCTTTCTGAAGAGTATCAGGATACAATTTGCTATTTAAGGTAAATAAGCTACATAATATCACTACAAGAAAAAATATTGTACAATTTAATCGGATTAATTTATATTATTTGGAATTTAGCGGTTTCACTGAACTTCGATTTTGATTCTTCAACTGACTATATTTATGATCTTTAAAGAGTGTATTTACTGGCTAAATGCACTTACGGTCTATTAACGCCTTAGGTTTTTTTACTATAACCTCCATCTTTCCTAATCAAGCGCCTCGCTTTTCCATTCATCTGTTTCAAGCTTACTGTGTACTTTTTTAACATCCTCTAGCCCTCTATTTTGTACGACTCAGAAGTCTTCGACCTTCAAGCTTAAACATCTACGCTTTATTTAATACTCTGCTTTCTGCAATTTGTTTGCAATGACCCAGCCATCGGAGTCTGGTTTTTTTTTACTTCGTTCACAAATTCTGGCCATAACTTCGATATAATTTTGGAGCTGAAGTTATTACGAATTTGCCACTCTCTTTATTGCATTCTTTTTGATCTGTATATTTTCGAGAACTCATTCTTTCACATACACCTAGTATCGCTTCATTACGCTTGTCGATATTCATTCTTCACAACCGTAAATCACCATAAGCCTAAGACTAGTTCTATATATTATTTTCTTGCTTCCTATCTTAAAATTTGAAGTTTGGGGATTTTTCGTAAGACAGAATCGAATGGATTTACAGGCATTTAATATCGCAAAGAACAAAGATACATGTTTACTGACTTTTAGAATACCGACTCAATGTTTCGATTCGTTTAAAATAAACTATTCATCTCGAATATTAGCTTTTGAATTGCTATTCGTATTTAATTCGTTTTATTAAAAAAAATTTCAAAAAGAAGATATATTAAATATCGGATATAATTTTGACAATTAAAAATTTTTAGAATAAAAAATAATTTCTAAAAATGGTTCTTACAAATTACATTGTTTAAATGAAATTTTAAAAACGTGTAATTTAATAATAATTTAATTATTCAGTTAAAATAAATTTATTTACTTTATAAAAATTATTTTTCAATCAAACTTTTTAGTAATTTGATTTCCTCTCCATATTTCTCTGGCTCGGGTGTTTCTAGAATAAGTGGTTTATTATCAAAAATATCGTTATTCATTATAAATTTGAATGCTTCTAACCCAATATGTCCTTTTCCTATGCATTCGTGTCTGTCTTTTTTAGATCCTAAGGGTTCTTTACTGTCATTTAGATGCATTGCTTTGAGATATTCCAACCCAATGATTTTATCAAACTGGTTCATCACCTTTCTAAATTTTTCTTCTGTTCTGATATCGTATCCTGCTCCAAATAAATGACACGTATCAAGACATACTCCTATTCTACTTTTATCTTCAATATTTGAAATAATTTCTTTTAATTCTTCAAATTTAGAACCAACTACAGTACCTTGACCCGCCATATTTTCTAATAGAATAATTACGTTTGGAATATCCTTTATCACTTCATTTATTTTATTTGCAATCTGTTTTAAACATTTTATACCCCTCTTCTTTACATCACTTCCTGGATGCATGTTGTAATACTTAATAGAAAGATCATTGCATCTCTTTAAATCATCCCTAAGGCACGCAACACTTTTTTCTAAAATATCTGGATCTGGATTACCCAGATTTATTAGATATGATCCATGTGGCAATAAAACTTCTGAATTTTTTATATTTTTTTTAAATTTTTCAATATCTTCAATTTTCATTCCACTTGAAAAATATCTTCGTTGATTTTTTACGAAAAAGGCACAAGTTTCTGATCCAAGTAGATCCATTTGTTCCTGTACAGTATAAATACCCTTAACTACTGATAAATGTGCTCCAACTAATTTTTTAGATTCTTTTTCCATTTCAAGGACAACAAAAATATTTACAAATATTTTTTTTCCAAACCGTTTTAAAAAATCAAATATTTGAAAACTAAATATTTACCGAATAAAGAAACTTTAAATTGAAAATAATATATTGTTAGGGTTAATGAAAGGAAAATATTTTTCTTAAAAGCTTATGGAATAGAAATTTCTTCTCCTAAAAATATTCCAAAATATAAGTCAAAATAAATTTGGTTTTAAAAAGAAACAAAGTCTAAAATCTATTTCTTTTTTATGAAATTAAAAAAAAAAATACTTTAAAAATTATTTTAAGAATTTTAGAATAATTTTTTTTTTTTTAAAACGTAAAATATTTTTAAAACGTAAAGTATAAATTTAAATACAAAAATACTTTTTTTAAAACAAAATTTTAAATTCCATTTTATTTCTTCAAAAATTTAAAACGAAATGTTTTAAAAATATTTTTTTAACCACAAAAACCGCGTTTCATATGGAAAAAGATTCTAAGATACAAATTCGGGATCTTTTAGCTTCGGATTACAAAAATGGATTTATAAATGTTCTTTCACATTTAACAGAAACTGGAAATATCACAGAAGACATGTTTGTGTCTCAATACGACTTATTAAAATATAAAAAAGATTATAAAATTGTAGTTGCAATTGATACTACAACACAGAAAATTGTAGGAACAGGAACACTTTTTATTGAACATAAATTTATCCGGTCATTAGCAACCAAAGGACATATAGAAGATATTGTGGTTCTACCTGATTACCGTGGTCAACACATTGGTCAGAGAATAATTCAAACTCTTCTTGATTGTTCTATTTCCTTAAAATGCTATAAAACAGCACTCTGTGCTCGTGATGATGCAGTAGAATTTTATAAAAAATGTGGTTTTGAACCTTCAGAAAGAGAAATGGTGATTTACCATTCAAAATAGGAATAAATTTGGTTTTTTTATTCATTTTATTTTCTTTTTTACTTATTTTCAGTAGAAAATATAGTTTTACAAATATTGAATTTTTTATATACTTTACAATAAATTTTACATTTTTATCTTAATAATTAAAACCCTTTTATTTATATTGTGGTATTTTAGTCCTTGATTTACCGGTATTATGGTTAACACCCTTTTATTTACTGGTAATTATTAACACCCTCTTATTTACTGATAATATAATTAACACCTTCTTATTACCACGACTTATCACTAACACCCCCTCTTATTAACACGACTTATCACTAACACCCCCTCTTATTAACACGACCTATCAATTAACACCCTCTTATTACCAGATATATTCCTTAACACCCTCTTATTACCACGCTTATTCCTTAACACCCTCTTATTACCACATACATTAATTAACACCCTCTTATTACCACGCTTATTAATTAACACCCTCTTATTACCACAACATATTCCTTAACACCCTCTTATTAAGACATACATTAATTAACACCCTCCTATTAAAACATACATTAATTAACACCCTCTTATTACCACATATATCAATTAACACCCTCTTATTACCACATATATCAATTAACACCCTCTTATTACCACGACTTATCAATTAAAACCCTCTTATTACCACATATATCAATTAACACCCTCTTATTAACACATATATCAATTAACACCCTCTTATTAACACAATTATCAATTAACACCCTCTATTATATCTGTATTTCTAAAAGGCATTTTTTTTTATTTCATGATATTTTCTTCAATCTATAACATTTATAATTTAACTGGTAATTTACTAACAAATTAAGCCATTTATATTAAAGGACTGATTTTTACTGACTAACGATTTAATTAATCACATTGTGTCTTAAATTAAGAATAACAAACAAAATATAAAAGTATGAAATTAGAGACTATAATTAACAGGTGTTGATATGGCACGAGGAATAAATATTTTTTTTCTTAAATTTCAATATTTATTTTTTATTGTAAAAAGCCTAAAAGAAATATGAAAAATCAAAGTAATTGTAATGAACCAATGTCTCTGATATTAGTAATACAAACCTCTGGCACAAACATCTGACTACAATCCTCTGACTACAAACCTCTGACTACAATCCTCTGAATAAATATCTATAAATACAAATATCTATAAATACAAATATCTATAAATATAAATATCCAAAAATACAAACCTATAAAGATGAAAATCTGTAAAAATCTATAAAAATCTAAAAATAAAAATTAATTAATTAGCAAACAAATTATAATTTATCACTTCTATTTTTACATTTATTTTATTTCTTTATTAGTTAAATTAAATTCGGAATTTATTTTATTTTTTGGATTCCAAAAAAAATTAAAAAGAAAACAAATAACGATTTTTTATTAAAAAAAAATATTTAAATAATCAAACAGAACGGTAAATAAAAAAAAATAAATAAAAAAAATTTAAAATGTTTAGAGAAAATGAAGATAAGGAATTTGACGATGTAGCAGAAGCAATGCTTCTTTTACGAAATAATTTGGTAAATAATAAATATGTGAGTAGATTTGCGTTACTTATAGGTGATAGGTGGGAGTATAGTGTTATACAGATGAGTTTTACGTTTATAGAAAAAGATGTATTGCTGTATTTTTATTATTGTGGCGGTGAAAAAATGTGGTATGTGGATGTAATTAAAGGAAATGTGAAAATTAATGATGTAGAAGTAGGGAATTGTAGTTTGACAGTTAAAGATTCTTTTGTATTTGATTTTAAAGGTTTCTATTTTACATTCTATAATTGTGTGAAAGGAAAAAAAGTTCAAAAAAGTTACCATCAATTGATTTTGGAGGCAATTAAATCTAAAAAAGATAAAAAGATGACTTTGTCTGAAATTTATGAGTATTTTGAAAAAATACATGGATTTAGTAGTAAAGAATCTGTTACATGGAAAAACTCAATAAGGCATAATCTTTCACTCAATAAAATATTTAAGAGAGTACCAAGAAAGGTGAATGAAATGCCAGGTAAGGGAATGTTCTGGACCATTGATTCGGAACATTTAAATTCTCTTCGAGAAGAAAAGGAAGAAGAAGTGATGAATTATAATGTAAAGGATTCTATGAGAAAAAGAGGAGAAGGTTATTTTAGAAGTGAAAAGAAAATTATGAGTTTGACAAAAGAAGATTTAATTGGAAAAATAACTGACGAATTTGCGGAAAAAAATGAATTTTGTAAGAATGAATTTGGTAAGAATGAATTGAATAAGAATGAAGGCAATCGGGGAATTGTTAGTAATACAGAATTGTTTAAACCGGTCAGTTCCTGCGAAAAGATTGTAAAAATAGGTTCATATTCTATCAGACCTGAAAAAAGGAAGGCGGAAATACAAAACATCAGTAAACGTATAAAAGTGGGTTACAATTTAAATTTTTTAAGAATGGATGTTCCACATATTCGTATGATTGATGTAGAAGAAGATGTAATGTTTTTTGATGACAAGGATTTACATTCTGAAGGAACAATTTATTGTTCTGATTATGAAAATGAATTGGGATTTAATGAAGCGTCCTTTAGTATTGGACAGGGAAGCAATGGAAAAGAAAAAAGAAGTTCAAGCATTGTTTCTTTGCCTGATGAAGATCTTCTTTCTGATTTCATGTTGAGTGGGTGTCAAAGTTTCAACAAACATGGGAAAGGAGGTGGAAACTTTAAGAGATTTAACAGATGATTTTATTTTTTGTGAAAAGTTTAATAAATTTGTAAAATAGAGTTTTTGTATTTCTTTAAATTCAAAAATAGGTTTTTCTTAAAAAAACAATTTTTCAATTTTAATTTATTTAATATCGAATTATAACTGACTTTATCCATTGCTTACTATAAGAATAAACAAAAAACCAAATGAATGAAAGTTTATTTGATTTCTCGTTTTTTTTAAGGGTTGAAATAATCTTTAAATACATTTTTTAGGAAAAAGTGCTAAAATTAGCGAATAATAGTGGGAAAATCGATCTGTTTTAATACAGTAGTAAAAAGGCTTGCAACCATATAATATTATTGAAAAATATAAATTCAAACTACAAAAAGACATTTTATATCTTAATTAGCTGAGTTACAGATAAATAATTTGTATGAAAAACTGGCATTTTATTTAATTAGATAAGTTGCATAGGTCAAAGTCAATTTGATTTGTATGGTAAATATTCATAATGACCAAAGTGAATGGGTAATTTGATAGATTTTATATTTTATTTTTAAAAATCAAAAGAAAGAGGAAATACTATAACGAAAAAAAGTATGGAAAATATGTACGTATAAAGAAAAAAAAGGTACATAAGTAAAATATGTCAAATCTAAGTGTTTTTATTTATTGGAGCAACTTCCACTTTGATGGCGTTTCGGATTGCCTAGCTTTAAATTCTTTACGACACTTGCATTTTAAGATTTAAATTTGATCCGCAGCAAATCAGTCTTAACCTTGGTCCGGGTATTAAATGGCATTCTTGCCCATTCTCATAGGGAAATTCTTGCTTTTGGAATTCTTCGATACAAATGAACTTTGACTTACATAATGTAAATTGGATCCTCGTGTAAAAGTGATTCAAGATTTCATGTTTGGGGCATAATATATTAAAGATTGGCATCCATTATTTCCAAAAAAAGCCATAAAATGTCTTGCGTGTGTGCGACCTCGGTCAACAACAGAGACTCATACCCTTACTGTATCACCTATCTTAGCGGCTGTATATTCTGAATTAGAAATTTTAAGCATTTTTTGCAGTTTTTCTGACTAGATTGCTTGATAACATTTCCCTGATTTTTAATATCTCTGATTTTCTGTTTTCAAATCATAATCCTCAAATAAATCATTATTATCTTCATTTGCACGTTTTTCAATACTGAAGACTAGAAGATCAGATGGTCTATGACATTTCTTTCTCTTTCTTTGATATGAAAATCTGAACATGATTCAAATAACTAAGTTAAATATTCAACATAAACTACCAATAAACGCTACTTTATTCTTGTTATTTTCACTTGTTATTATGCTAACTGGGTTATTTTGCAGTTGATCTTCTTAAACAGATTGTAAATTGCTTTGATCTATTGATATTACCTCTAAGTCCTCCTCGGAATTAATTTTACTTAGAACGCCTATCAGTAAAAAACTTTTGAGACCTACTTTTAACTGTGCTCTAAACATGTCCTTATACGAAGTACAGTTTATGACATTATGATATGCTCGGTTTTTCATAATCTGAATAAATTGTAAAATTTTTGATCATTTTTTGCTTTTGATGTCTTTTAACCACGTAAAAGCATATTTTCTTAATCTTGATTAGCCCGCTCTACCGAACCCTGATGTCAAGAATACCTGGGCTTTCCATGTACCATTCTTAACTCAGACCACATCCTACATGGTTCTTCAATAGTATTATTAGCAAATTCTCTGTCATTATCATTTGTAAATAGAAGGCACACCAAAAATGGTAAAAATATCCAAAAGTAAATACGCCACTTCTACCGCTTTTTTGCTTTTGAGAGGTCAAAGTTAAAAAAAATTGGTAAAATAATCTTGGTATCAGGTATAAATTTATATTAATCATCTGCTTGTGATTGCACATCGATTAAATCCACTTGGTACCTTGAGTTCATACTTTTACTTAGTATTGGCTTTACCATCAACCTTTTTTTTGATACACTGCGTTTTTTTTCACAAGGCATACAAATTTCTGATAAATTACAATCATCTTTCTTGTAATGTTGTCATAGTTTGAATTTATCTCATTCTCTCATACGAGTTCAACCAACATGTCCAATTGCAATATGTACATCATGTAAAATTATAAATATCACTTCTTGATGTGCATAAAACTCACTATTCTCCATACCTTTTCACATGAACTGTCAGCTTTTCTTTCTCTCCAATATTTATCACATCAGGCCTACATAAACGTTGAATCCCTCGATTTTTTCTCCTACTACTTTTTTTTTTGAAATTTTAACTCTTCCTATTGACTTCAAGTATTGTTTTTTGTGAGAATTCGTGTATTCTATTTCTTGGATAAGCATAATTCATTCAATTGTTCTCGTAACAGTTTTTCATATTATTTATATCCGTTAACATAGTTCTTGGATTTTTATTTGAAAAATATCTAATAATACGCAATAAGAAAAAGCGAGGAGGATCTTTAAATTGTTAAAGCATAGGAATAGTATAAGCGTTAAGCTCAAAAAAACTTCTGATTGGTCAACGACAATCGCACCAAACGCTAATTATTAAATTGCTGTTAATTTGTTATACTAAAGTGAAAAACTTTAGCATTATTGTATAACTGGCAGTGTATAAATTATTTTATTGTCTTGTTAAATTTATCAAATGACCATACCACTTCTATCTAGAATGTAAATCATAAATTTAAAGCAATTTATGATGACAACGAATGAATAAATGAATATCTATAAAATCTAATCTTCATGTTTATTGAAAATATTGAAGATATACAATAGAACGCTATTATTACATAGATGAAGGGCATTAAAGGATAGTCTATGTGGTCGAGAATGGTGAATTTTATCTATGCCTTCGAGTAATGTAGGAACTAGAATTTTTAACGATTATACAGTATAGAATCCTCAGTAGTTCATCGAGATTTATTTTATAGGCCTAAGAAAGTTTTAAAGAATTCAAAAGCAGATTTTGTATGTATCTTGACTATTTTTAATCTTTTGCACGATTTTATATGTACAGTACAGGTGAAAATAAAAATTTTCTGATAGTCTAGGAAATATATTTGAGAGCTTTTTTGTGAAAATCATCTAAAATACTACATGCAGACAATTTTATTATGTATGCTTATAAACACGTGAATTAAAAATGTGGGTATTTAAATATTTGGGGTTTATAGTGGATGTGGCTATTAACGATTCTAGAGGCAATTTGCCCGAATAAGTTCTACGAATATTTGATTTCAATGATATTAGAGTATTTGCCGCTAGTAAATGGTCTTGCATACTCAATATGGTCATAAATCTAACAACGCATCGTAAATAATAGTGGATATCCTCCCTAAGTATGCTGTGGATTCCGATATTGCTTATATATTCAGAGCTTCTGAACTACAAACTTAGGTCAAAGATTATAGAAGTTTGTCGGTTGTTTTAATATTCTAATATTTAGATATTTCTGATAAATATAAATGCCTGGTTACAAAGTCGACTGTAAAAGATATACCTGTGTTATATCTATTTATAATAATACCATTATCCTATAATTAAAAAACCGGTGCAATAAATTTTCACTTCTTTTTTACTATTTATATCTGTACATTTTAAGTATTTATAAACGTCAAAAGAACTGTATGTTTTGTTTGCTGAAAAATCTTGTTCTGTTTCACATAATTATCATACCTAACGTTTTCAAGGAGTATTGAAGTGTAGAAGATAAAATTTTTAACTCTTTTCAATGATGGTATTTAGCTTTTGTCAAAACAACCAGAAAGATATGAATCTTAAACATAGATATCGATAAGTATAATCAAGCCTAATTATGATTGCTTTATTTTCTCGTTTGTAGTTTTTATTCATTTAAATAATTTATTGACAAAAGTCTTTCTACATTCTTATACTATTTTCCAAACCTACTAATTTAGGGATAAATATTCTTGACGTCAATATGAACGAATATAATTTGAGGAAGAAATTTTTACGAAATATTACAAAACTACTTGTTTGTTTTCTTTGTCTCGACATAAGACTTCTAATTTCTCTGCCTGAAACTTATTTTACGATTTATCAATAGATTGGCTGAGGTAAGAGCAAGAAAAAATCATATAATTAGCTATATTCTTTGCTGATATATTGAATAGCGATTATCTTTTACGTTATAATCTATTAAATTGATTTTTCGGTTATGAATATGATTTATCGAATAATGACTTAAATTTTAAATCAAAAAACCAGCTTTCAAAAATAAATTAACTATAAAATTGTAAATATCGACTATTTTCTATATTTGGCTAATTGAGTTATTAATCTAAAAAACGAACTCTTTAAAAAAAATAGAAGTTCTTAAGAAATAATAAATGGTTTTAATTGTATTTAGACGGCTTTTTTACAATAAAAGAAGTCTTTAGTCTTAATAAATAGGGTCTGCTTATCTTTACTCGAAATACTTTGTTATGTAGGTATCTTAGAAGGTAACGATAGAGTTTTGAGGGGCAGTTATTTATATTAAACCCGGAACGGAGTTAATGTCATGAATAATATAGTACTTGCTAATATTTTATAAATATGTGATATTCTTTGAATATATCAGTGGAAAGATTTTTAAATGTAGCTTTGAATTCCAATTTGACTCTAGAAATCACATCATAAGAAATGTTCTTTAAATTTTTAAAATTATAAATGAAGTGTATAGCTGATGTATAAATCCAAAAAATACCGTTTATAAAATGTTTTTTTTAGTCTCATTTTAGTTAGAATCACAGTTTAATTAATATTTTCTATTTCTTCAGAAACTTCCATATAAAATTTACTTTACATTCTTATTTCTTTTATCCAGACATTTGGACTTCTGTTTTCTATTTCTTTACAACATTTCATCATCTTCCTACCTGCCTTTGTATTCTCTTTTATCTTAAAGCATAATTCATCTTTCTTATTTATTGGTATTATTTTTATTGAGCTTTCTAACTCTTCTAAGTTTTCGTCTCTATATTTACCACGTTTTGCTAACATTTCATCGATAACTAAATGACAAAATTTTCTATAACAATTATCTCTATTAATGTTTGAAGAAAAACTGTTTATACCGGTCAATTTTACTAAGCGAGAGAGAAAAGACACAAATAAAATATTCATAAATTGTTTCTTTCTTGTTATTTTATAGTTTTTGGATTTAAATTACAATTTAGGCTTATATTTTTGTAATTTAATTAGTTTCAAAGCAGTAATTTTTTTTGCGAAGTAATTATTTGCTATTTTAAAGATACTTACTCCATTCCTCTTTTAATCTGTTATAACTCGGAATTATAAGAGATTGTCCTATAGATTCGGTGTGGTTTATAACCCACCAAAATGGAAACAATGATTTCCATACCATTTAAATACATTCATGACCACTAGATAGTTTTTAATGTGGTTGTCCTCTCTCCACCTGTATTTTGAAGAATATTTTGTTAAATAAGAATAAATTAAAATTTAATTATAAAATTGTAATATCAGGAATAAGTTATTTAATTTATGTTTGATTGTGTAATTTGCTTTTTTGATTAAATCTTTTAAATATGAAAAAGTGAAAAAAAGTTTTGATTGCAGTTGTAATTTAAGATTTTTCTGTAGAAATGAAGTTTTAAAAAAATATTTTAACCAAAATTTTACGATAAAGGAACTTTTTAAAAGGCGTAAACATATATTCAGAAAAAAATCTTATAATTTAGGAGCTAACGATTCAATAGAAATTTTGGTTGTAAATAATTTTATCTCTTTTATACTTTTTCGATCTTTTTAAGAACTTCATTTTTATCTTTTAAATCCAACTCTTTATTTATAGTTTACGTCGGCTCTTACTATTTAGTTTCGTTATCGACAATAGGGATAAAATAATCATTGTTTTTACATGTTAGACCCCAATTTCCTCGCTATCTGCTTTTTAATAAAGAGGCGTTAGCTGCTCAGACATATCAGTTCATATATAACACCTATTGAGGGTGCTTCTCAGTTCTCTTCGGCATTTGATCTTAACTCAAATCTGTTTCATCGATCAAAATAAATTATTTCGACTGTCTTTCCGAGCGCTATTTAATGAATGAAAGTCTCTATTTTCATGGGTATTTGCTGTTTTTTAAGACATATCTTTTAGCTTTTTGTCATAATACCACCTCATTTCACCACAGATGGTATTATTGAGGCTACTTTACAAATAGGCCCCAAATAAAGATGAATATATCATACTTCCTCGGTTTTTAGGTTTCAACTATTTAAAGTGAATCTGCAAAAGTAATTCTTACTTCAATGATGTTCATCTTATTGTGAACCATATCTAAAATAAATAACAAGAGACTAATATTTTGATTTTAGTTCTGGTTTATTGAGGTATCAAATCTTTTTTTTTGCATACTCTTTTTCAAATATTTCTTGAATTAATTGACTTTTAATTTGTTGCAAGACTGTAATTTATATTTATTTAAAGAAGGTAGATGTAGGCATCAAACCACTTCGTGGAGCCGCGTGATCTAATCTTATCACTGTGTTTGCTTAAATCGATTGTATAAATGTTTAACCAATTCATTAGAAATGTCCCACAGCCGGTACATTCTTTTGATCATTAAAATACATTAGTATCATAAATATAATTAAACACGGCTTAATAATTTGCTTTTGAATTTCCTTTCAATGGCGATCTCAAAGAGAGACTAACATTTACTGACTAATTTTTCTTGTATTATATAACTTATATTGTATTTTCCAATGTTATTTCTTTGTATAAATTTTGCAAGTTGAACCTTTTCTAAATTCAGTTCGTTGAAAAGTCTTTCTTATTCCTGTACTTCCATTTCTAAAAACCTCTTATTGGTGCAAGATGGATTTGCTAGTATTTTCTGTTTAAAGTTCGCTGCTTTTCGGGTTGATATTTCTTTAATCTCCAGGAAATCTAAGAATTGCAGAAGCATTTGTTCACTCTGTTACGCAAAATATGTAAGCTCCGTCCAAGTTTTGTTCTAGAAGAATATAGACGCATTTTAAAACCTTTCTTGGATGCATCAATTCTGCTTACCAATATCGCCCGCATTCCACCATGTAGCTTAAAGGGGTTGGTATTAAGCTATATTATTCGTATATGGCACTTTGTGAACAATATCGCCTGTTGATAAATTTACTAATTAAATTTTTTTATGAAATGTATTGTTAAAAGCTTTTCAATTCTTTGTTTTTTTTTTCGTTTGTACTTCTTCGAATTAACAAGTTTTCGGATTTAACCTGCTAGTTTCTAGTATCTCCTAGTACTTAATAAAACGGATACTTCCTAGAAAAATAACAGCGTATTCGTAGACGTATCCTTTCTGGATTTATTCGCCAATTGATCTCTAACTAAAATCACTTTAACTTTGTACAATGCAAAAAAAAATCCAAATGAACTTTTTATGAATAAATTTAATAAAAATAGTAATAAAGTGTAAACTGATTATAATTTATTATCAAAGATATCAACAACAACAATTATAACCAAATTTAAAAACAAAAGTTTTACAAATCAATAAATATTTAAAAAACCAAACTTGTAGATAATCAAATTTAAGAAATTAAGAATAAATTAAACGAATAAAAAAATAAAGTTTAATTAAAATCAAAAATTTTATAATAAAAACATATGAAATACTGAAATTTATTAATATTATAGCCGTGTATTTCCTTTATAATTTAGTAATTGCAACAGAATCAAATCAAATCCCTTCTAACAGTAGCTTTGATAACTGTTATAGGCAACAATGTGGTACTATGCTTGACAATATGTTATTTAGAAATAATGAAGAATATTATGAAAATTTAGAAGATTTAAGAAATATAATTCTAAGGATCTCCCAAAATCATAAAAATAATTATTGTGATAGAATTAAAAATAATAGTTTAATAGGTAAAATAGCCAAAGACTATTGTGCTAGAATGATAGTTAAATATTTTTTGTGACAATATCTTAAATAGACACGAATTGATTGTCTCAAATAAATTCTATGTTTTATAACATTATTGATCACTATTAACGTACTTCTTAATTTATATCATGATTTTTTTAGCAAACTGAAGTATAATAATTTTTTCTTACTTATCTAAAAAAGTTATATTTTCCGGTTTAAATTCTTGAATCCTAAAAATTACCCGGAATAGTTTACTTATGTGATTATGATGTAATTATATCGTTTGGTGATTCAAGGCAATCATAAATATTGTTTCCTTACAAATTCGTATAAACAATTTTTAAGGCATTTAAGATTCTAAATTATTGCATGTAACTAAAATTTCAGGTAAATAGAGCTTTATAGGACACGATTTTGGATTAAAGAACATTCTAGATTTAATCTTCTTAAACCCAACTATTTCCTATTTAATGTACACATAATAAGTAATGTATTTTATCAAAGCCTGCTCCCTTGATTAAACTCTTAAATAAATTGTTACAGTGTTTTATTTATTCTTTGGCAAATAATTTATTTAAACCAAATATTCAACAAAAACATATCAAAATTTAATTTAGTCTTTATATTTCTTATAAATTTTCAATTGATTTTATAGCAATTTTGTAAAAATCGATTCACAATTTTTTTTCATCTAACTCTATACTATTAAGTGAAAAAAACAAAAGTTTGGTGGTTTAATACTGTTTGTATATCAAATAAGAAGTAAATACAAATATTATTTTATGGTTTGAGAACATAAAAATCGTATACTTTGAATTGGGTATTTGATTCTGAAATTTCAAAATACATTATTATCTTTGTAAATATAAAAAATGATTTTTTTTAGTTTTGATTTGCTTAATGGCTTTGAGTGCAAAAAAACATCCTGAAAACCCTCGTTTTTTCGCTTCCTAAAATTCTGAATTATGTGCTAAATGCAATATTTTGTTATATTATAACTGATGGTGTATTCTAGTTATGTTTTTTCTATGTCAAACAGTTATTACAATACAATTAATTTTTACTGTGCAGCTGCATAGCTTAGAAATAATGCTATTTGTTATGATTGCATGTATCCATGTTATATAAATGGATTTTTTTGTAATTCAGAACTTAGATATTTTAAAAGAAATAGTTCCCAATAAAAAAATATTTATAATCTAGTCCACTATAAGAACTGGCAAAAATATATACTTTAAATGTTATTCTATAAGCCCTAATATAAATTGATTGTAACAGATTGAGGTATTACATTTTATTAATTAAGAATATCATTTCTTATTTTCTTACTGTCTAAAATTATTTCTATCTACACAGTAAAATATACTACTCGATCTTTAAAAAAAATGTCTTATATGAACCATTATTTTCATTTTCTATAACTATTAGGTATTTTTTGAGAGATGACATCCTAATATTTGGAACTGTCTTAAAAAAGGTAATTTACTTATTTTTAATAGATATGGGCAGTTAAATGTGGAAGGAGGATAACCACATACAAAACTTTCTGCTTGGCAATGAGTGCGTGAAACTGATGTGAGGCCATTGTTTGAATTTTTGGTGAGAATAAAATCACCACGTCTTCGGTTGTTCCATGGGAGTTGTTATGAAAGAAGAGGTCTAAGAAATGGCGAAACTTTTTCTACATATTTATTTATAGTCTTTCATGTAACCAAATTGCAGACCGCAGCTGAACATGTAGGTAATTGCCATATAAAAGCATGGAAATCTAGCCTTGCTCACTTAGGTTAGAAGACTTGCGCCTGGGTGATATAAAAATAAAACCCATTAAAAGCCGGGAGAGCTAAGTAGCAGGTTATACCTGTTGGTATGACATTGCACTGTCTAGGTAGACCCCATGTAAACTCTGAAATTTTTCTTAGCTAGAAGTTTATTGGTTCAGAAAGTGTAGAGTAAGTGGGAAGCTGCATAGTCTTGGGGGAGCCCAGGGGGGCTTCGGCCTTCGATAACACTTCATTCAACGAACATTGATGAACTCCGGGCAACTTCTTCGCCTATTATTTAGGTTCTACACACCTGGTAAATAAAAGGCTTTGTGATGTAGGTATCGCAGGGGTTACCGATGGAGTGTTGGGGTAGCAGTTATTTATGTTAAACCTAGAACTGCATTATGTCATGAAAAAAAATATAACACTTGCCACCTTTTTAAAAAAGATGTGATACTTTTAATAAACCTGGACTGTAAACTATGAAAAAAAATATTTTAGTTAAAAATATCAAATATTTTATAAAAATTGCCCCTTTTTGTCTTATTCTGATTATGTATTCGCATTTTTGGGTTTAAATATATGAATACTCTCTAAATGCTATATCGGTGCTACCTATAATCTGTACTCTCGATTTTTTTCATCTACAATGTGTGTAGAACCAATTCACTGGACGAGGAAGTTGCCTGGTGTTTGTTAATGGTTGTTTTTTTGCGTTTGATCATAAAGTGAGATTTTTTGCTCCCCGAAATCAACAGAATTCTCACTTACTCTATACGCTTGTACCTAATAGACTTCCAGCTAAAATATATCTCCGCAGCTTAAATCAGTGGCGTATAAATGTAGAAATATCTTATTAACATATATGAACTGCCTACTTAGCATTCCTGTATTTTACATCGTATGTTTTTTGTTACTCGCAGACACTAAGTTTTCTAATCCGAGTAAGAAAGGCTAAGATTCTATATTTTTACGTATAATTATCTACGAGTTCAACTAATGTCATTAATCACGTTATAAAAAAAAAATCGTAGAAAAATTTTAGTGGGTTTTAGATAATTTTTCTTTCCGCGAATGTTCATGAGACAACCGAAAATATGGTGTGGTTTTCTTTACATTGAAAATTCAATCAAATATTTTCCTATCGATTTTACCTAATCTTTACCAAGCAGTCGGTTTTTAGAGTCGTTACCTACCTTTCACTATATTTCTTTAAATAGTATGACTTTATAAATTTAAATTTCCCGTAATCTAAGATTACAAATATTTAAATTTACAATTTATATTAAGAAATAATTTATTTAAAGCTTCCTTTGATATTGTAATTAAAAAATGTATTAAACTTGCCTCTTGTTACAGATCTCCTTTTCTTTTCTACCTATTTCACTTTTATCTTTAATTTCATTACAATAATTATCTCTATGATCTCGTGGAACGCTCTAATTGCATTTCTTAAACTATCTAAGTCCTCAAACCTTGGCTTATTAACTCTAAATAGCATATCATCAACCATAATACCACATTGTTGTTTATAACAGGTATCGAAGCTACTACTAGAAGTAATTGGATTTATTTTTGTTGTTCGTACTACAAAATAAAGAAACGACATTGTTAAAAAAATCTTAAATTCCTCTATTAGCTATTATTTTATACTTTTTTTGCTTTAAATTAAATTTATTTCCTTATTCCGTTAATTTGTTTTTAAATTTGTTTTTTAAGTTATTTTATAAATAGGATTATCTTTACAAACTATTTTTAAATCTTTAAATTTATTTGCGATTTTTTTCTATTAAATTTACTTGCATTTGGTTTTTGATACATTTATTTATAATAAATTACATTCAACTGCACTAAATTCCTGTATATTATCAAATTTATAAGTTAAAATTTTTAGTAATTTTATGAATAAAAAAATTTTAAGATGATTTTAATGTGAGTTTGAGAGAATTTAAACTGATTTTAAATTAATTTCCCTTTTTTATAATTTATACTAAGTATGATAACAAGTATGTCGTACAAATATAAATGGATTTATAAAAATACATTAAAACCAATATAATCATTACAAAATAACCCAAAAATAATCAATTCATAACTTTGATCATGTATAACAAGAAATAGAAATAACAGCTTACTTCTTAAACATCTTAAATTATAATTTCGAACCAATTCAATTCATATTCTAGTTTATGTGTTCGTAACACATATTGAAACAACATACTGATCTATCAAACTAACATATAGCACTGTTTGTACTGACATGCATATCAAATTGTAAAATTATTTTGTATAAATTGTATTCAATTACTTTAAAAAACCTTTAAAATTGTTTATTTATATTGAAAATATTTTTTTATATATAAATTACCAGCATAGTGATTTCTTAAAGATATTCGACAAAATCTATTTCATTAAAATGATAAAATATTTTACTATTTAATTTATCATAGTTCCTATAAAAAAAATACATTTATATTAAACTATTTAAAGTAAATCTTATACAGAAATTAGTAATTAAATTAACCAAAAAAGAATCTTCTAATCCAAACTTTTTTTACAACATTTTTTTCTTTTTCTTATAATTTGATTCCTTAGATTTAATATCATAAATATATAAATCAGAAATAAAATAATTATCGTTACACATGAAAATATTAAAAAGTTGTGGTTCAAATCTGATATTTTAATATAAAAAAATAATACAGACATCTATAATTTTATTAGCTGTTCGATACATATTGTTCTAATACAATCTAACATAATAAAAATATATTTCGTATACAATATAAACTTATAGATTATCTTCAACACAAATATATCCTTTAAGAAGACTAAGTCTATTATAAAAGTAAAAAATATTTTTTTGTTTTACAAAAAGGTAACACAAAATCTCTTTTAAATCCAAGGCATCTTTGTTATTAGGCTTGAATCTTAAAATATTTCTTTGTAAAATACATTTTGTTAGATCAAATTTATTGTCTCAAACAAAAAAGAAAAAATAAATTATGTATCATTAAAGGAATTAAAAAACTCTACAAATCATCTGTTAAGATTAGATAGTAACTTATGTATAAATTATAACCGTTGATTATTTAAACAAGCAATTTAAATGATTTTCATTTGATATATTTAAGAATTCAAAAATCTTAGTTTTAAATGTAAAAACTTTATAACTTCAAAATATAGATTAATTTAGAATATAATTACAATTTACTATAAAAAGAACAGCTAGTTGATATCTAAACTTTATATACCAATAATAATATGATTATTTTTTACGTAGAACTGTTCCAACGATAAGGATAGCAGGATTTACAACGATATGACTATTCAATCTTTGTATTCTTTATTATTTTCAAATATATTTGTAAAATTACAAGAGAAATCAAATCTAAAATAACTGCTAAATTATTTGAAACAAAAGAATAAAAATATAAACTGATTCTTATTTTATTTTATTTTAATTATAACAGTAAAATTTATTGAAAATATTAGATTTTCAATAAAATGAATTATTACTATTTACTTAATACTTAATAATTAGTAAATATTAAATAGTAAATATTAAATAGTAAATATTAAATAGTAAATAGTAAATAGTAAATAGTAAATAGTAAATAGTAAATAGTAAATAGTAAATAGTAAATAGTAAATAGTAATTATTACTTATCAAATATTAAATATCAAATATTAAATATTAAATATCAAATATTAAATATTAAATATTAAATAGTGATTATTACTTATTACTTATTACTTATTACTTATTACTTATTACTTACTATGTAAAAATTAACAGGGAATTCTTTGACTGTAAAAACTAATGACATTTCTTATTTTCTTTATAATATTTTAAAACTAAATAAGAAAAGTCAATTTAATACTGTTTAAGCATAATATCGCTTATCTTATCATTTAAACTTATTCATATAAACCAATACCATTGAACATATTCAAATATTAGAGTTTTAAAACCAAATCATATTTTTATTTGTAAAAACCTCAATAAGTGTTTATTGTTATAGAAATTAAAACTTAATAATTCGTAATAAATAAATTATTTGAAAAGTAATATTTTTTTAAAAAGTAAAAAGGAAAGTCTAGATTTATTGTTTTTTTAATGAATAAATAATATTAAATTAAAAACACATTGACTCAAAATTATAAGAAATAAATTATTTAAATTCATCAATCTTATATATATTTAATATCTAGATAGAAATATATAGATTTGTTTAAATCTTGATTAAATTAAATTAAAAATTATAGATAATTTAAATATTTATATTTTGTCTTAAATCTTAATAAAATTAGGAATATAGAAGTATAAATATAAGAATAAGAAGATTAAATGAGTAATGAATATAAATTATATTTTGTCTTAAATCTTAATTAAATTAGGAATATAGAAGTATAAATATAAGATTAAATGAGTAATGAATATAAATTATATTTTGTCTTAAATCTTAATTAAATTAGGAATATAGAAGTATAAATAAGAAGATTAAATGAGTAATGAATATAAATTATATTTTGTTTTAAATTTTAATAAAATTAGGAATATAGAAGTATAACTATAAGAATAAGAAGATTAAATGAGTAATGAATATAAAGAATTAAATATTTTTTTTTAATGTATAATTTTCTAAATTGAATTCTTATTGGTAAATTCTTAGTCTCTTTACCTTCTTAGAATATAATTGTATTAAAAATTATATCTTTTCAATAATTATAATGTAAAATTGATATTAAATTCTAAATAATTTACCTGAAAAGGAAATATTTTTGTTAAAGAAATACAATGTTTTAAAAAACGGTTAAATAATAATTAATTGGATTAGAGATGCCTTTTCAAATAATAAAGAGCCTTTTTCAAAATTAATTTAAATTTCTTATAAAAAACGTATGGAAATTTATTTAAATTTTTCTTTGTAACTTTTTATTTTTTTACTTTTAAAATATTCTTTTTTTTAAAAAATTTATTATAAAAGACAGATAAAGAAATTTCTACATTTTTATTACAGCATTCGGTTATACTTAAATACTTGGTATCCTTACTAATACCCCTTTATCAATGTTATAAATATAGTATGTTTAACACCCTTTAATATACAATACCATTATTATCACTAATAAGACACCTTTATCAATCAAATAAATATAGTATGCTTAACACCCTTTAATATACAATACTATTATTATCATTAATAAGACACCTTTATCGATCTAATAAATATAGTATGCTTAACACCCTTTAATATACACTACTATTATTATCATTAATAAGACCCCTTTATCAATCTAATAAATATAGTATAGTTAACACCCTTTAATATACACTACTATTATTACCATTAATAAGACCCCTTTATCAATCAAATAAATATTCTAAACAATTAACACCCTCTAAATCTTTTACTTTTATTATCATTAATAAGACCCCTTTATCAATCTAATACTTTTCTGTAACATTATCATTATAAAACACCTCTGACAGTTGGAGATAACATTATAATGATCCTCCTTTATTTAGCACCCCTTTAATATAAACCAATACTAAAAATAAAAAAAGACTGATTAAACCACTTTTTAAGTGTAAAATTCTCCTTTTTTGTTTATCAAAAACAAAAGATGTAAGAAATTAAAAAAAAAATAAAAAAAAAAATTTAAAAAAAGAAAAATGTTTGATTTTCTGCGAAAAAAAAGTTATACTCTTTCTTCTGTAGAAAGACTCATTCTTTCTAATTCTAACGATTGTCAAGTTGTTGGGTTTTGTAATTTGGCGAAACAAGAATACACACCACATGTATGTGCATTAAAAGGGTTTTGCTATGAGTTTGGTGTTGGAACAACACCAGACCCTAATTTGGCAGAAACGCATTATATTAGAGCGGCTAACGATTACCATCCACTTGCACTCATACGACTTATTTTTCTAAGAAGGTTTGGAAGACCAAATATTCGAATCGATAGACGAGAAGCTAATCACTATATGTCTATCCTTAACACACTTAAAGAACCGCTTCTTTTTTTAGAAAAAGCTACTACTTTGAACAATCCACATGCTCTTTATGTCCTAGGAACTTGTTTCCATGACGCACTTGGAACCGTAAAAGACCCGTCTCGTGCTGTAGTCCTTTATCAGCAGGCAGCTTTACAAGACCACCCACCTAGTATTTCCATACTGGCATTCTGTTACCTCGAAGGATTCGGTGTGGTTAAAGATGAAGATAAAGCATATGAGCTTTATACCAGAGCAGCCTCCTTCAACGACAGTGTAGCTCTGTACAACCTGGGATATTTATACGAAGAAGGAAGAGGCGTACAAAAAGACTGCAGTAAAGCATTTCTTCTCTACAAACAAAGTGCAGACCTTGGAAATCCATTTGGAATGAATTCACTGGCTTTCTGCTACGAAGAAGGAATTGGTTGTACAAAAGACGAAGGCAAAGCATTTTCTTTGTACAAAAAAAGTGCAGAACAGGGATATCCCTGGGCACAAAGTAACTTAGCATATTGCTACCAACGAGGAATAGGAACAAAAGTGGATTATACCAGAAGCTGCCACTGGTACAAACGAGCAGCCCATCAAAATCTTTCCCGAGCCCAACACAATCTCGGCCACTGCTACCAACAAGGATTGGGTGTAAAGAAAGATGAAGGACTGGCAGTCATTTGGTACAAGAAAGCAGCAGCCTTAGGTAACGTATACGCATACCACAGCCTTGGAAACTGTTTTGCTAATGGAAGCGGCGTAAAGAAAAACGAAGAAGATGCTGTAAAGTATTATACTTTAGCAGCCAAGGATAACTTTGTTCCAAGTCTTATTTCATTAAGCTTCTGCTACCGAATGGGAACAGGAATCTCTAGAAATGCAGAGCTGTGCTTTGAAAACATGAAAAAAGCTGCCCATCTAGGAAATAGTTACGCACAAAACTGTCTCGGTTTCTTCTACGAGGAAGGATTTGGATGTCCAAAAAATATTGAGGATGCACTTTTGTGGTACCAAAAAAGTGCGGACCAAAATAATGCTTGGGCACAAACCAACCTCGGCAACATCTATTTTGAGGGTGTAAGTGTTAGAATGGACAGGGAAAAGGCAGTTTCTCTTTTCCAACAGGCCATACAACAAGAACATACCCGTGCCTTAAATAAGATGGGTTACTGCTATGAAGAAGGAATTGTGGTAAACAAAAATCCAAATAAGGCATTTTCTTGTTATTTTAAAGCAAGTCTTAGAGGGTATAGCCGTTCCCATTACAATGTAGGGAGATGCTATGAAAATGGAATCGGGGTTTTTAAAGATATCGATACTTCCCTGGTTTATTTCTATCGAGGATCTTTTTGTGGGGATTTTCGTGCCAAAGAAAGGATGAAAAAAGTTTTGGTAAGTTTTATTCGCTACGAAAATAGAGAATATTCTCGATGTGCTTAGATTTAGAAATTTCTAGAAATATTTTGAGTTTTCTCTATAATTTATATATGTAAATAAAGGTGTTGTTGTACAAAATAAATTATTCTCTTCTCTTCTCTTCTCTTCTCTTCTCTTCTCTTCTCTTCTCTTCTCTTCTCTTCTCTTCTCTTCTCTTCTCTTCTCTTCTCTTCTCTTGTCTCCTTCACTTTTTTATGCATAAAAGTATTTTTTTGTTTTTATACTTTTTCTGTTTATGCATTTGGAATGGTAAAAGAAAAGAGAAAAGAAAATAATTTTATATAATTTAGAAGGTAAAAAAAGCGGTAAATTTGTTTTAATTATCAATTATAATAATTTATGTCCTTATTACCAATCTTGTAAATATATTTCATCAAATATTATTTGTATTTCTATTTAATATATTTTTTACATATTTTAATGTATCGAACAGTCCATCAATTCGTATTTCTTTTTTATTTTTTACTTTTACATGTGGAATGAGTGGAAGAGTAAAAATGAGGTTTTGGATTTTTTTTGGTTTGAATTGCTTTCGTGACATAAAAAATTTAACGCTTATTTTTAAATAAAAATTATTGAACAAAAATAATTTAGAATTGATCATTTAAAAATGAAAAAAATAAATTTTAATTTGTGAAGAGAAGAAATAATTTTGAATTGTATTAAAGGCAATTTAAATCTTATAATTAAACAGATTTTTAGAATTGAAAGAAGAAAGAAAAAAATATTTTGAAAGTGAAAAAAAAGAAATTAAATGCAGCAATCGAATAAAATGAGTTGTAATACCATTGAGTAAGTAAGTAGATAAATATCAATAACTGATATAATCTATTACATGAAAATTAACGTTTTTTTAGCGAGCGTAGCGCAGTAGGTAGCGCGTTAGTCTCATAATCTAAAGGTCGCGAGTTCGAATCTCGCCGTTCGCATTCTTTTTGGAATAATTCACTGATTTATTTAGATATTTATATCAGTGTAATTAATCAATACATATTTTAAATAATACACTTTCATTACTTTTTTACATAACCAATATATTTGTTTACTGCACAACTTATTCAATTCATATTTTTTTTTATAACTATTTTACTTTCTAATCTTACAATATCTGAGATATATATTATAAAAAAACCACCAAGATTGTTATATGATTTTTGATATCTAAAATTAAATGGTATGCTTAGGTTGTAAGATACTTCAATAATATTTAATATATTTGTAAAAAAATGTTTTATAAATTAAGAATGATATGAAAGAAGAAAAGTCTTAGACAATGCAAAGCTATTTAGTTTTAGATTATATATCTGATTATAATATGTTCTAGAAAGAAAATAAATCTGATTAGTTAAATTGAACCTTAAATGTAAAAAATATAATTATATAATCTGAATTAATAATAAAAATAAGTATGGCAATATTTTGAGGAATATGGATAGAAACGTTGCAGGTTTTTAATTTCATATGTTTTTTAGGTATGAAAATAAAGTACATTTTTGTATTTAATTTATTGTTTTTTATATTAGGAGTCGTGATTCGATTAAGACTTTATTTTAAAGTATCACATCTTTTTAAACTAGTGGCAAGTGTTATATTTGTTTTCATGATATTAACGCAGTTCTAGGTTCAACATAAATGACTGCTACCCCAACACTCCATCGGTAACCCCTGCGATACCTACGTCCCAAATCCTTTCATCTACCAGGTGTGTAGAACCTAATTAATAGGCGAGGCAGTTGCCCGGAGTTCGTTAATGTCCGTTGCATGGTGTGTAATCGAAGGCCGAAGCCCCCCCTGGGCTCCCCCCAAGACTATGCAGCATTCCCACTTACTCTACACTTTCTGAACCCAATAAACTTCTAGCTAAGATATATTTCAGAGATTTACATGGGGTTTACCTAGATAGTGCAATGTCATACCAACAGGTATAACCTGCTACTTAGCTCTCCCGGCTTTTAATGGGTTTTATTTTTATATCACCCAGGCGCAAGTCTTCTAACCTAAGTGAGCAAGGCTAGATTTCCATGCTTTTATATGGCAATTACCTACATGTTCAGCTGCGGTCTGCAATTTGGTTACATGAAAGACTATAAATAAATTTGTAGAAAAAATTTCTCCATTTCTTAGACCTCTCCTCTTCATAACAACTCCCATGGAACAACCGAAGATGTAGTGTGGTTGTATTCCCACCAAAAATCCAAACAATGATCTCACACCAGTTTCACACACTCATTGCCAAGCAGAAAGTTTTTTATGTGGTTATCCTCCCTCCACAAGTAATTCGATTATAAATTATATTTAAAAATAATAATACATACTTTTGTATACAGATGTATGAAAATTTAACGATAATTCGTTTTTTTATCGTTAAAGTATTGTGAAATTCTAGTATGTATGTAACTGAGTCTCATGATATGAATTTTTCCATTTAATGAATTAGAGTACAAAAAAAAGACTAACTCTACTGAGACAAGTAATATTTGTTTATAATGACATATAAAACATGAAAAATAGAATATATATTAATTCTAAGGAAATTACGAGGTAAGTAAACATTTAAATTGAATTTCAGTAAAATCCGAGCTTATAAATTTGAACTTTATATTGATTGGTCAAATGGTAAGTCGAATATAATTATCAGTAAATTTTCTATTCTAAAAAAAAGAAATTTATGACTTAAATCAGCTTTTTTGATTGATGAGTAAGTAGGTTTAGTGAGAAATCCATTCATTTGCTTTTATAATTAAATCGTGGAAATTACTGATTTTTAAAAGATTTGGTAGTCAAAAAGATTTATAAAAAAAATTCTTAGTGTATTTCAATCATTCTATACAAAAAATGTGGCTATTTTTGAAACCAATAAATAGAATTTTAAAGTAATCTCGGATTTTTTAATGCATTTTTGAATTTTATTTTGTTAATTAAACCATATAATTATATTCTCTAAATTAATTAGTGAAATGTTTTTATCAAGTATATTCATGAAATCTACAACGCAAAAAGTTTGTTAATTCTAATTTTATGATGCATTGAAATTATTTCAATATGAATTTTCTAATCTCTTAAAGTTTAAACACTTTCATACAAATAATTTAAACATTATATTTTGTTACGATGTGAAGTAAATACGAGTCTATATAGATCTGAATTTTACAGAATGCACTAAACGCAAAATACTACCAAGAGAACAACTTTGCAAAAAATATGAGATAGAAATAATTCTTATAAATAAGAAATATTTTGACTTCGAAAAATTAAATCACACTCATTGTATAGGAGTATAAATTGCCTGATAAACTTATGTGTGTTTTGTAACACCGAGTCAGAATCCTTAAAATTACGTTTTAGACTGTTCTTGGGCGAGAATAAACACAATATTAATTTGTTTAAGCACAATAGCAGATATAATCTCCAAAGAACCTTGTTTAAATTGTAAAGGAGAATTGTGTATTTAAGAATTAGAGTATGATACCATACTCCAATCTATTTAATAAAGAATTCTAGGATTATAAAATCGTAATTCCAACTATTGGAATCGCTAATATGTGAATACAATAAAATTTTAGGCTTTTGAAAACATATTATTGTATCTATTTTTCTTCATTTCTTTTGAGTCATATTCTCAAATTAAAAAATAATGTATTTAATTACTTTCATATTTCTCATTTGCTTTAAATATTCTTAACTACATGAAATATTTGTTCTTTATGGTTTTTTATGAAATACATGGTCAGATCAAGCAAACTAGGTCTGTGATATAGATTTGAAACTGCCCGAACAAAATAGATTTAGAATAGATGATATAATAAACTTAGTAGTTTCCTTTCGCAATTGAATAAGTAGGTTGTTTTAAATTTATAACAGGTTTTCACATTTTCTTATCGATTTTTGCATATGTAAACATCTTAGAAAGCATGATTGAGTTTAAACATGATAGCTATATTTATATTTTGGTTCAAAAAATTTGGCTTCTGATTCTAAGTTACTTTAAAGGCGTTGTGTAAAAGAATAATTGCTAGTGTATACTACAGTAATCATACAATGAGAATAAAGAAAAATCAGCAACGTTTCACCAATAATTATTCTATTGAACAATATCAATAGTTTAAAAAATGGACATTATATGGATGCGATCATAATAAAGAGCCTTGAAAATATGAAGAAAATTACTATACAACAGCCTAGAAAATCGTTGGCACTTTAAATACAGAAGAAAATTTATTATCTTATATTTTAGAGCAACACAAATTAACAAATTATCTGGCAAAAACATTGGAATTAATTTATGGACAGAAAACAAAAAAAGCAATTTTACACAAAACAAAAAGATTTTTATATGCAATTATAAAATACAATATTTTAAATTTATTTGCAGTTTTAATTCCCATGTATGCATTTAAATTTCAATGTGAATATAAAAATTAAAACTCATAACTAATAAGTCGTTGGCCTAAAATATTTTTATACACGCTTTTATCGTTGCTTTTAGATAAATTTTTTCAAATTAAAAAGTTGCAGTCATAATTTTTTTTGTTTTTACTTAACTTTATAAAAAAAATGTGAATTTCTTTCAAATTAAAAAAAATATATGAAATATTAAAGCAATATTAAGACAAAATAAATTATAAGTTAAATGTTTTTTGGAGATCTAAAGTTATCAACGTAGAAAAATTACTTTTTACATATATTTAGATTAAAATGTTAAATGGTTATAAGATATGTAATATTTTGTCAAGAAAATAAGTAATTTGGTTATACTATATTTATTCATGAGTTAATTCATGAGTTTATTTCGATTTAAGTCGTTTAATTGATCAATTTGTCTTACTTTACATCAGGATTTAATTATCATATGTGAAGGAATTACTCACTCAAGATTTAAAATACAGTTAAAAAAATTGTTAATTAATTTAGGACATAATTTAGAAATAATCTAAAAATGTTTCATAAGAAATGGGGCAAGGGTAGAAATTTCTAAATTCTAACATAAAAATTAAAATTAAATATGATCTGAAAACCTATCAGTTATATGTCAGGCAAATGTGGTGGTTACTAGTTATTTTATTTTTTTAAAAAATATTTTTAAAGAAATCCATTCATAGAGACAATATTTAAGAATTTAAGCAATATAAAAAAACCAAAAATATTGTTATTTTATATTTTTTTAAAGTATGAAATATTTTCTGAATTGCTTTTTTTTGACTCATTTAGTCACCAATATTTTTCAAATTCTTTCTATTTTTCAAGAAAAATGCATAAATGATGATTCCCAATCTTTATATCCGATAATAAATTAAAATTATGGTTTTGGTATTCCTCATTGTTTGTAAATTAGTATAAGGTTATATTTAGAAGCATTTTTTTGATTGAATTCTGAGTTTATTATGTCTTTTGGAAATTCTGATATCTTACATAGATCATTTTTTTATATATGTTGTTGATGTTTCGGCTAGGTATTGTATATTGAATATATGCCATGTCGGCTATAATAATGATTGATATGTTTAGTTCGATTTCAACATGGTCTTTGATTTAAATTTTCTTTAAATTAGTTTTGGTGCATTTGAAAAGATTATTTTCAGTTATTGGTGTTTTCTAGAGCTTACGTCATAGTTTTACTGCTCCCATAGAACAAAAATATGAAATTCGTTTTTTTCTAAGAAATAATTATTCTTGCCTCTTTTTTTAAGATCTTTCAAATAATTTGGCGTATATTCTGACTAGGATCTGGGTTTTCTGTAATATGAGTTGAAATAAATCATTGTTTTGGGATAAATAAAAACTTCTCAAATTAAGGAAATAATTTAGTGATTGATAGGCTGATTAGATTTTCGTAATTATGATTTTCTGACAATTATCTCAATTTCTATTTCTGTTTGTTTAATTCGTATTCAATTATTTTTTAATGAATATTTACGAGTTTATTACAATATATTGTGTGTATTTTATGGGATTTAAAATTATAGTTATTCACGTTAATACATATTAATTAATGCCATAATATTTTTCAATGTAAATTTATGTATCTTCATCGCCAGCACAAATATGAATATAATATGGTTTGGATATGTTTTGATAATATATTGCTTTAAATTTAGAAAAATTTTAAAAAAACGCTTTTTTGCAATTTATCTTTAAAAAAATTTTATAATTTCTTATCTTTTTATATCGGTAGACGTTAATGATAAGCTGACATTTTTTTATTATCAGCGATTATAGTTTATAAATGTAATCCCATATCTACTCCGTATGTATTTGCGGAAATACTTTTTAATAACTATCGTTTTGATTTTTATAAACTATAAATTGATATTATGTGATCAAGATATCTCTATTTCTAGTCTACCGAATCCCATTATATTTAAGAGAGATGTCATTTTTAAAAAATATAAAGTTATAAGCTATTTGGGTCATGGCGTTCAAGGTAGTGTTTTTTTGATCGAAGATATTCAAACAAAAGAAAAATTTGCACTAAAGGTGCAACCAAAAAAAACCCACTTGACTTGTAATTACATTGCAGAGCTGTTTAAAAACTATTTAAGACATGAAAATATCGTAAAGTTTTATGGATATTATAACGATTCGAATTATGAATATCTCTTATTCGAATATCTTCCCATAACATTACTCGATTATTTAGATAACAATAAAGAAACATTTATAAACTTTTTGTTCATAATGAAACAAATGCTAGATGTTTTAAATTTCTTACGAGTTCAAAAAATAGTAATTGGAGATTTTAAATTTGACAATATGATGCTAGCAAAAAACTTAAAAATTAAAGCGATCGATTTTGGACATGCAGTATTCGAAAAAAAGCAAAAGAGATTATTTTCAGATAAAGATATTAAAAATGGAAAGAACAATCATAAAAAATATTTGTATATTGCACCCGAAATTAGAAATGGACAAAGGTGTAGTTCTATTGCCGATATTTATAGTTTTGGATATGTTTCTCGTGAATATATAAATGATGTTATCATTAAAGATGGTAAAGTAAGTGATTTTTTTGAACATTGTTTGGTACCTGATCCAAAAATTCGTATTTCGGCGGATGTTGCCCTAATACATCCTATTTTTAATACTTTATATGACTTTGTATTTTGTTTTGCAGACATAAAAAATTTTGAAATCTCAGATAATGATACCAAAATAAAATTGCACGATAGAATAATCTACTACGAGCACCCTGAATATAGTTTTGAATTGCATTGCTGTTGTTCAAAAAATAAAAGAGAGTTTTCTAAGTTTAAGCTAAACCAAAACCAAAAACTTTTACAGAGAAAAACCACCAATCAAGAAGAGGCCGAACAACGAGCTTATAAACTGTTAAAATTTAGAGCGGTTGTGGGAAATCATGTTTTACCTATACAGCATCTTACTTTTAGCTATCATAACGAACTAAAAAAATTATTTTTGAAATTGAATATTGAGCAGGTAAAATATAAAGTAGTTAAAAATACGCTTAAAGAAAAGACAACCAGAAAAAAAATTATGATAAAAATATTGGGAATTTCTGTATTGATAATAGTTATTGCAGAATGTTTATTGTTATCTATAATTTACAGAATAAACAACATAAAAAATAAATAGAAAAGTTTTAACCTAAAGATTTCATTTCATTGTAGAAATTATTTTCGAAACCAATGAGTTGTAAAAATTTCGACAAATTTCCTCAATTTAAACATTAAAAAACCAAAATTTTGATTTCTTATTAAAAATTACCGAGCTTAAGTCAGTAACCAAAATTAATTCGAACGAAATATTGATTTTTTTCATAAATAAAACTATAAACCTCGATAATTGCAAAATAATTTCACATCTATTTATTGTTAATTTATATTTTAGTTACACTTTTTGTCTTAAATTACCTTTAACCTTAAATCCTATTAAAATTTTGAATCAATGGATTGTTTTCGATTCTTTATCAAAAATCAAAAGCTAAACATTTTACTTCTCAACTGTTTAACACGTTTAGATAAGTATTGATTGTAATGTGTATAAGTCAATTCTGAATGACCCGGTTTGCCCCCGCCTGTAAACTCTTTGTACATCCAATAAGGGAAGTTTGCAAAGAGTTCAAAACCTAACTTTCCAAACTAAAATGCCCAAACTCTTCAAACAAAATGGCAAGATTTTTCTTCACTCTATATTTTGTTCTACTCTGTAGAGAAAAAAGAAAGGGATAAAAAATGGCTTTTTAGAATGCTCCCTCGTCGTCCTATATGAAGTTCTCGTATTATATTCCTTACAATAAAAAATTTGGTGTTGAATCCAATCCTTTTTGTTGAATGAAAAAAATGATTTATACTGTCTTTTTATAAACTATCAACCGTATAATAGCCTCTAATTTTACTGATATTAGGAAATTCTCAAAGTAGTGTAATTTTATTAGTTATAATACCATTCTTGTTTATCTTACAAGAGATTATATTACATTTATAAATAAGACCTAACTCATTAGCCAAGAATTTTACTTCCTGGGTTCTGAAACTTTTAAAAAAATTAAAAACCGAATTTTTAAACCCTCATGAACTTTTCTGAAAATTTAATAAAATCGTATAAAGAAGCAAAAGTATTTCAAGAATTATCACAATTGAATTGTATAGATTATCTTTATGACGGAACTTCATTTGGTGTTTCAACAAACGATACTTTAAAAATTTACTGTCCCATACGCGGTATTTTGTACAATACAATTCACATTCCACAGTTAAGAAAATTTATATTTCTTTTTAAAAATACAATTTTACATTCAACAGAAAATTATATAAAATATCTTTCGTTATATGACAATCAATATATCCGGTCTTTTAAATGTGAAAGAGTAAAATCGTTATCTTCAAATATCAATAATGATTTATTTTTATCTTCTTCTAATGACTGTGTAAATGTGTGGGATTTACGCTGTAAAAATTCTATTTATAAATTATCTGTAAACGATTCAATAGTTTCATTTTCTTCAAACAATAAATTCTGCGTAAATGTAGGTGATTCGTTAGTCAAACAATATGACATGAGGAATGTCACCTATGGACCAGAAAAAACAATATATTTTGATGGACATGACGAAATAACTGGTATTCAGTACTCTAATGATTCAAAAAATATAATAATAAGTAGTAATAATATACATACAGTAGTCAGTGCTGAGACAGGAAAGGTGAAGTATAATCATTGTTTTGATAAAGTCTCGTATGCTTGTGCTTCACCTGATTCAAAATATTTGTTTTGTACTTCAGGTATTCATGTGTTTGTTTATGGAATTGATGACAAAAAGAAGGTGCATACGTTTAAAGATTCAAATTTTGAGCACGGTTTGATAAAATGCAATCCAGCGTATACACAATTTGTTACGGCTTCTACATCTGTTGTTTTTTGGATGCCACCTCAAGATGTCTGAAGATTTTCATTATAACTTGACCTTTCACTACTAAATTTAAAGAATGTATCATTTTAGGCGTAAAAGTTAGAAAAAACTTTAAATATTTTCTGATTCAAATACTTGATTTGGTTTCTATTTAAAACCAACCTTTTTTTAATTTTCTACCAAATTTATAATTAAAATTTTTATTAAATTATTTATTTAATACTTATTTTACTATCAAATTTAATTTTAAACTGGTAGATCTGAATTTTAACAGTGAATTATATTTATTTGCTTTAAATTATTTACGGCGTTGAATTTCTGTCATCATTTTAATATTTTTATATTTGCAATTTAAATAATATAATGGTGGAGGGAGAATAACCACAAGAAAACTTTCTACTTGGTAATGAATAGGGGAACTCATGTGAAAATCATCGTTTGAATTTTTGGTTGTAATAAAACCACACTGAATCTTCAGTTGTTCCATGCGAGTTTGTATGAGAAGAAGAAGGTCTATGAGATGGCGAAACGTTTTCTAAAAATAAATTTTGTAGTTTTTTATATAATAGATCAGAGATCGCAACTGAAGTTGAAGAAATACCAAGTAAAAGCATGGAAACCTAGCCTTGTATACTCGGATTAGAAGACGTGGCGCCGTGTGATATTAAAATAACACCATGGAAAGCCAGAAAAGCTCAGATGCAGGTTATACCTGTTGGTATGCCATTGCTCTATCAAGTTAAACTCGATGTACGTCGCTGAAATATATCTTTGCAGGAAGTATATTAGTTTTTTATTGTGTAGAATATGTGAGAATTCTGCAAAGACTTGAGATAGTCTAGGGTGGGCTTCGATAACAGTCAATGTAACAACCATTAACGAACACCTGGTAACTGCTTCGCCTATTAAATAGATTATAATCAACTTTTAGATAAAAAAATGGGAATTTAGGTATCGTAGAGGATACTGATGGGGGGTTAAGGCAGTTAGATGTGAAACCTAGAACTGTCTTAACGTCATAAAAACAAAAACAACCATGCCATTGTTTTAAAAAGATATGATATTTTTAAATAAAAATATTTTACGTTAATAATATAAATTCTTTTTGGATATATTATGGTAAATTTGAATATTCAGATTATTATGAATAATGATCGAAGTGAATGAGCAATTTGATAATTTTTTTATACATTTTTTCAGATACAAAAACAAGAAAATAGCAATTTAGAGTAAATAAGTGTGGAATGTAGGTAGGAATAACAAAAAAAACATATATATTTACACAAAAAAGGTAAATATAAGAAAATTTATTTTTTTTATAGCGACTTTCCACTGGTTAAAATATCGTGTAGCATAGTTTTTTTTGCAATACTCGTATTTTTGATTCTCATTCAGTTTTGCAGCCACATTAACTTAAACTTAGAATTGGTATCAATGTGATTCTTGCGCATTCTGTTAGAGAAATCTCGATCATTGAAATTTCTCTGTTACAATAACCTTTAAATTACATATTTAAAATTATTTCCTTGCTTATACTAGATTTTAGAGTTCATATTTGTAGAATAATTTATAAAAATTATATATTTTGCATCAAGAACAAAAGCAATATTATTTCTTGTATTAGTACGACTTTTATTGGCATCTGGGATGTAAACTTTCACTGTGTCATCTTTATTAGCAGCGGGGTATTTTTTTTAGCGATTTAAGTATTTTTTAATTTATAATGCTTGCTGAAATCTCCCTAATTATTGATATGGCTGTTTCTTCTTTTTAAAAACCAAAATTCTCTGTAAATCATGATTAAGTTTCATTTGAACGTTTTTAAGCCCTATATACTGAAAGATCTGATGGCTCTGAAACATTTCATTCTCTTTCTTAATTATAAGATAAGCATATATTTTATGTAACGAAGTCATATATCTAACACAACTATCAATATAAATACCTTTACCTTGTTGTTTTTTTTTATGTTGGCATGCTTATTTCGAAGTACACAATTTTAAACAGTGTTAAATTATTTTGGGTTTATTGATATTTTAGCATACTAACTTTCAGAATTTATTATAGGCAGAACTTATATATATATTGAACTTTATAAAGCAACTTTTAACTCTTTTAAAACATGGCATGATGCCGACTCCTGTTTCTGTGACCATGAGAAGCTAAGTTTTTTTTAATATGAATAAAATCAAACAGTCTGATCATTTTTTACTATTATTATCTTCCAGCTACCTAAAAAGCATATTTTTGGCATTTTGATTTGTATGTTCTAAGGAACCCTGACTTTTAGGGTGTTCTGGCTTTTCATGTAGCATCTTTAACTCAGGCCAAGTTCTACATAGTTCCCTAGTAGGGTATTTAGTAAATTCCATGTCATTAAATTTTTGCAAAATAGAAGGCGAACTAAAAATGATGAAAATATTTGGATGTACTTACACTATCTCAACAGCGATTTTGGTTTATAAGATCGAAGCTGAATAAATTTAGGAAAATGCTGATGATATACAAGTATGAATTTATATTGATCATCTGTTTGATATTGCATGACAAATAAATCGATTTGGTATCATGATTCATGGTTTTACTAAGTATTGGTATTAAAGCCAACTCTCTTTTAATACATCGCGTTTTATACAAGGCATGCATGAATTAAGCTTAATGCTCTCGTTTCAAATGTGATGTTTTTTACTTTGAATCTAGCTCTTTCTCCCTATGAATTCGACCGGAATTCCAAATTTCAATATGTACATCAGGCAAAATTAGAAATATCTCTTCTTGTTGAAAAAAACCTAAGAGCTTTTAGGCTTTCTCTATGGTTTTTTTTCCAATTTCTTCTCTTTAATACTTTCCATAGTAAACCTACGTAAGCCCTGATAATTCACATGCTTTTTCTCCTACTACCTTTCTTTTTTTTAATATTTTAACCTTTTCATCAATCTAACTATTTTTATTGTAAGAATTCGTTGCCTTGACTTTTGGATAAGCACAATGTAATAATTCCTTTTTCGAAAAGATGCTACATGTTACTTATATTGATTGATATCGATTCTAGTATTAATTTTTTAAAAAATAAATAGTAGAACTTAATAAAAAAAACCGAAAACATTCTATAAATGTGAAAGCTCAATATATTATAACCTATATTTATACCAAATGCTTAAAATTAAACTACAGTCAATTTCTTAAAGCGACTGTAAAATTTTGAGAAGTATTTACATACCGGCCAATGTAGAAAGTATCCTGGTGTTCAGTTTAATTTAAACATTTGTCAATAACTATAGTCATTATTCACAATACTCAATTATTCAAATCGAATATAACATATCATTTATTTTGAGATTATATTAGAATTTGAAAATTAAAATTCATTCTTTGGTTTGCTTTTAAGCAATACAAAGCTTAGTATGTGTGCAGTATTATCATATAATACATATAGAACCAATAAGATGCATGTCACATTGTTGATTTTTACTTTCTATTCACATCAATAATCCTTCTATTATTTAGTCAATAATTTTAAAGCTTCTGTTGGCTATTTCATGTAAGCTTCGATTTTCTATTATAACTTATAAATTTTTTCTCAAAGATTGTTTTTTATATATTTCAAATATTCTAAAACGAATCATACAGAGGGAATGTATCAGTAAAAGAACTAAAACATATTGCTTTCTATTCTAATAAGAACCAATTTATTTTTTATTCTACTGCAGATTTTTTTAAAAAATATTCAGACACACAAAATGTAAAAAGAAGGCACTTGCACAAGGCTTATTATATAAACTAATATTCCATCTAATTGTTCAAAGATTTTTTTCTATTCCTACTTGTGTAGTAAAAACCAAGGAGGAATTTTTATGGAATTCTTGAAGTTTTTAGATCGATCAGTTTATTTTCGACTAAAGTTTAATACTATGGTTTTTCTAGATATTAAATATTAATAAGTGAAAATTAATGCAATAAAATAATGTTTGCTTTTATTAAAGACTAAGGTATTGGATATATATATTAAAATTTTTAGGATAAATCGTTTATTAAGGAAATATGAAGTATTATTTATTTTATAAGTGTCTCTATATGGAATAATTCGCCAAACAAAAAAATGCGTACATAAGACTCTATAGCTCTTTATTTTTTAGTTGATTGCGATTGGTTTTCTAATCCTTTAGTGCTAAATTTTTAATAAATACATATCAGACTTACTTTTAAATTGTTTACGAAAATTTCTTTTGTTTCTAGCTACATAAAGGTCTGAAATGTTTATAAAAATTATAAATTTACAATAATTAATTTTTTTTCTATTTGTCAAAAATATTTAAAGAATGTCTTTTACGATATTTTGGAATTATTCTTAAATAGATGATATTATAGTTTAAAATTAATCAAACGAGTCTCAAAATCTTAATTTGACATCATTTTTTGTTATTCCGGCTATGCTTGTAGCGATCGCTTTAAAATCTTTTAAACCTTCAATTATTTTTTTTACAAAAAAAAACTTCTTTATCACTTTAAAATGATAATAATATTTCTAATTCGGTTTTTTGTAAAATAAAACCAGTGAAATAAACACAAAATGAATGATAAAAAACTAGCCATTAAATATTTTTATATTGAAAGTATGTTCTAAAAAATGCAAACGTTTTTTTATTTTATCATAAATTAATCTCCAAAAATTTTCTCGAAAAATTATTGTATAAAATAAAAGATACAATACAAACGGTCATAAATAGAATACAAATGTATAAGATTCAATGTTATTTTTTCTGCAGCATCATTTCGATTTTTTTACAGTTTTGTGAATTAGATTGTATAATGGTTAAGTTTATATTTCCTCCTAGTGAAATTGTAACTGCTAGCCTTTCATCTTTGAATGTGATACAGGAATTTAAATTCTCTATAATCGATGAGAACAGGACAAAAAAAAATGTTTTAGCATTCTCAAGCGTATCAGACGAAAATATTTTTGTTGTTCCATACAATGGAAATATACAAATTAAGTTTTATACGATAGAAGATCTGATACGAATTAATCGGCCGTTAGATGTTTACATTAATGACATAGAAAAGATGAGTTTTATTGAATCCTATATATTATTGGTCTGTGATGCAAGTGTTATTGAAAGCGTATCTTTCAATAATTTCTGTAATATTATTCGAATTTTGGATTTTTTAAAATCCGAAATAACGTATTTGTTTTGGGAACGATTAGAATTATTGTATCAGAAATTGTTAAATACACATGACCATCAAATTTTGGTTGTTGAAATGTTAGAATATAAATTTAAGGAATTACATTATCTGAAAAATCCATACTTAATTATTTTATTGATATTCTTCGATAATATATCCATATTTCCACGAATAGAAAATCATATCATTGAACTGGATTCTCAATCCTATATGAAAGAAATATACGATTTGGATTTGAGCTTGAATGAATTTATTTTTGTAATAACAGGAAAGGCATTATATTCTATGTATAGTAGAATAAAAGAAAAAAATATTTTCAAAGTTTTTGAATGGTTAGTTAAAAATACTCGTATAATAGAAATAAGGATGGTTTATATGAATATAAAAACAGTTTCGGCTGTCTTCTATGGAATATTTAACACATTATTGGGTGCAAATTTTGATGTAATTCATTTTTATAAATGCTTGATATTCGGTGAAATATCCGAATTAATTGATCAAAGAGTTAAGAAGTTGAGATTTATCGAAGTATTTTTTTTCGATACAGATCTTAATGATACATTTGAAAGAAATAACATGGAGGAATTTGTTTTGCAGAATTGTTATGTAAGAAATTTTTACGACAAACAGAAGCTTAAAAATAGTATGGATATATCTAAAATGATGCATCGAATCCACATATTTTCTATGAAAAATATCGAGATTAAAAGAATAAAAATTACTGATGCGATTATTACAAAAGAATGGTGTGTGGCGCTGTCTTTGTTTACCCATTTAAAGTGCTTTCATTTGGAACGATGCGATTTCTCAGCAATAGAACAAGATTTTCTTTCATCACTTTTCCTTCTATGTTTTGATACATTAGAAACATTGATCCTTATGAAGAATATTAATATTGAGTTTCTATTAATAAAACTTAGGCTATTTAGTGAGATTAAAACATTGATATTACGTGGTGTCTTTAAGAATGTTGATATTGTAGAGCTATTATATATATCCCTTTTTATGAAAAAAATAGTAACACTTAATTTGAATGGAATCTTCATAAAGAATGTAAATTCTATGTATATGTTTGATTACAATAACCTAAAATTTTTATCATTAAATTCTCTAAATTTCATATATGACTTCGAGAAATTTACTAAAGAGTTTAAAACACCTGCTATACAATCCTTTAATCTAACCAATTTTAGAGTTGAAGCATCTCGTTTAATAACCTTTGGTTTTATGAAAAATATAATATCGCTAAGATTGATCTGTTGTGGTGTCAACAATAGTTTTCTAAATATATTATCTTTGTTGAAACTAGATAATTTAGAATTACTAGATTTGTCAGAGAATGTTTTCAATGATTCCGTGAATACAAGAATATTACAACTCCCAAAGATAACTACTTTAATTTTAAAGAAATGCAATCTAAAACGATTTAATTTTCTATTAAGATTTTTAAAATCTGTACTTGATAAGATTACAACCTTAAATACAGACTCATCATTGATCTTGGTCAATAATTTTTTAAACATTAAATACTTTTCAAATCTCAAAGAACTTGATCTCTCGAACATGAATTTTGAAAGTCGTATATATGCATCTCTATTAAAACATATCGAAAATTCAAAACTCGAAAAAATATTCTTGAGATATGCTTATATATCTCAATGTTTGATCAATGTACTTTCAAGATTTAGAAATTTAAAATATATTGATCTTTCTCATTGCTCTTTGACATTTTTAAGAATAAAAATTACTCCAATAATTTTCGAAAATCTTCAAAAGTTAAATTTATCTAACTCCATAATATGTTGTGAGGAATTTAAAAAACTTTTTCGAACTCATGGCAAGCTCTTTTTACAAATCGAAAATGAATCTTATGATTATTTTGATAAACCCAATTAAGCATTCAATTTTAAATGGATATATAGTGAATTTGATGAAAGAATCATTTCTAATGATAATATAAATGCTTAGACATATATTCTTAGATTCCCAATAAAGGTTTAAACACTGCCTAAGTTTTAACATGTATAAATTACACGATATACTGATTGTGTTTTACTTAAATCTTTCCTTTTTTGAAATATCTTAATATTATTTTTTTTGCATTGTTTTGTTCTAAATATGTATTTACAGTTTAAAACTTGATATAAATTAAATTTTAACGAGCTTGTTCATATTTTTTAATTTTTATTAGTAGATTAAATATTGTCGGTATTTAATACTTATCTAATTAAAAACTTTTAGAAGATGATACTGCTAATAAAATTTGTTTTTATCTCAATAATTTTTTTTAGTATTTTATATAAGTGAAATAAGAATTCCAAAAAAGGCGTTATTTAAAATCAATTCATTTTATTGACTATATTTCTTCAACCATATTTTTATAAGCAAATTATATTTCGGATTCAATTTAAAGTCTTTTAACAAAAAAAATTAATTTTGAAACTTACCATTTCGTTTTTTTAAACACCGAAAGAAAATCTAAAACATGATATTCCTATTGTTTATGTATAATTTCGTGTCATTCGCCCTTGAAATTTAATATATTTAGAATGATATTTTTTATGGATAACTTACTTACCTACATATTCTGGGCTTCTTTTATCTTTCAGTTTCAAGGATGAACAAACGGATGTTTTCCATTTGTTTCTTTTAATCTGTTATAACTCGAAATTATAGGAGATCGGTCTATAGATCAATTGTAGTTTATATTCCACTAAAGTGGCAACAATTCCCCACCATTCCGAGAGCAGAATTGGCTTGGAGTATATTCTGCTTGTCGTAAGAGGCGACTGAAAGGGACTTATCCTCCATGTTGGGGTTGGACGTAGGGCTAACAACCCACCCTTTAAAACTACCTGTTACGAAATCCAATAAATAAACAAACCTACTGGAAAAAGACTGGCTGCGGTATTACTAAGCAAGGCCAAGGCTCGCACCGGACTGTAGTGCCAAGGCCGAATGAATGGAAGTGTCAAAAATTACTTTGACAAATTTCAGTACAATTGTTGCCAAGCAGATAGTTTTTAATGTGGTTATCCTCTTTCCACTTTTTATAGATAACTTATGCATAATTTTTGGAAGGGTTTTCGAACAGATAATCTTTTATATGTTTGGTATTATAATGTAAAATACTATCTAATCGTTCATATTTGAAATCTGTGCAATGTATAAATAAATTTTCTTGATTAGGAATTTATTGTAATAATCAAAAAAAATAAATTAATATCAATGAATAAGCAAGAAAAATAGAAATAAAGTTCGATAAAAAAAATATTTGTATAAAGTTCAAAGTAAAAGTATTAAATATTTTATCTTCTTAATTCAATAACGATATTGAGCATTTGTTAAAATTCCTTTATTATGTTAAAATATTTCCGTCGTTTAAAAAAATTGTATGAAAATGAATTTAAGAGGTATGACTATCTTTGATTTAAGGAAAAAATAATGTGTCTAAAGCATTTTCTGCTTGCTTTAAAAAATATCCTGAAATTATAAATAATAAAAAATTGGTTTTGAGGTATATTCTTTTATCTTACAAGAAAAAACAAAGATTTACGCATGTTTTTTTATCTGCAACCGCATTTACTACACTAAAAACCATTTATAAATCGATTCTATTATATAGAAAATCCATTTCAATTGGACTTCAATTGGAGAACTTTTCATATTACTATTTTGTATTTAAGGGCTGTTTTTTTGCAAAAAAACTATAATACACAGCAAAATAAACAGTTATAAAACATATGTTATGTGATATCATCAGATAAAAACATCAAATCTAAATATTTATGATCATTTCTGATACGATTTAAATCGATTTTTGCAATATTTTAGTCTGATTATGATACTTTCGACCTTAAGTTGATTTTTTTACAACAGGACAATTCAGTTTACAAAAAAAACACAGCAAAAGTATCATTTGATATTTTTCATGAAAAACTAAGCATATTTGGTTTTGTAAGAGTATAAATATTTTCAGTTAATTTCAGAAACTTATCAAAATATTAGAGGATCTTGAAACAATCACTATTAGCATAGAAAGACAAGGAAACCCAAAAAATGACTTATTGTGTAATTTAATTTAACTCCGTCCATATATTTTCTAAAAAAATTCTATTATCATAAACTCACGAAATTACTTACAAAAATCAAAATTACGATAATGAGTCAATATAGGCGTCTAAATTTCTTGAGGAGATCAAGGGAAATTATTAACCGCATAAAAATTTAATATTTAAACTCCTTCTTCAGTAATTTGTTTAGAAAACAAAATTCGTAGGAATTATTATCAGCGGAAAAGAAATTGTAAATTCTGAATTAGTTGAATTGCTAAAATTCTTTTGTTAAATATTTTTATACAAAGGTTAAATGAATGTATATGGATACCTGATGTAAATCCCCTGGAGTAAGAAAAATTATTGGTTTTTTTCAATCCCTAAAAAAAATTATTTGGCTTACACTTTACTGATATTTGGAGATATTTTCAAAAAGGGGAGGAAAAAATTCTTTGAATAGAAAACAATATAGTCTGATCAAAAAATAGTAGTTTCAAATGATACTGAATAAAGTCTAAGAATCTTTAAAAAATTATAGTTTGAAAAAAAAGAACGATTCGAAACGTCAAAAATGGTAATTAATTTTAAAAAAAAAATAAATAGAATGATTTTATAATATTTTAGTATCATTTGCTGTTTCTATAAGTTTTTTTTGTTTTTAATTGGCTATTGATAATCATAAAGTTTTTCTTCACATAACCGCCGTATGTATTTGAAAAAACAAAGTATATTAACTTATTTTACATTTTTTTTACTACAAATTGTTAATATGCAGTCAGACTATTTCTATTTCTAGTTTACCGAATCCTATTGCTTTTAATAAAGATGGTATTGTGAAAAAATATGAAGCTATAAGATTTCTAGGGAAAGGCATTGAAGGCAGTGTTTTTTTGGTTAAAGATATTCAAACAAAAGAAAAATTTGCACTAAAGGTGCAACCAAAAAAAACCCACTTGACTTGTAATTACATTGCAGAGCTGTTTAAAAACTATTTAAGACATGAAAATATTGTTGAATTTTATGGATATTATAACGATTCGAATTATGAATATCTCCTATTCGAATATCTTCCAATAACATTGCACACCTATTTGTTTAGGAATAAAGAAACATTTATAAACTTTTTGTTCATAATGAAACAAATGCTAGATGTGTTAAATTTCTTACAGGCTCAAAAAATTGTGTTCCGAGATTTCAAATTTGACAATGTGATGCTAACTGAAAACTTAAAAATTAAAGCGATCGATTTTGGACAGGCCGTATTTGAGGAAAATCAAAGTCTGGTATTTTATGATGAAGCAATAAGAAACGGACTAAACGAAGAAACTAGGTATTTGTATATTTCACCTGAAATCAGAAATGGACAAAGGTAAAATTCTATTGCTGATATTTATAATTTTGGTTATAGTTCGCAGAAATATATAAATGGTATTCCCCTGAAACTGATAAAGTAAATAATTTCTCGAACAGTGTTTGATTCTGATCCCAAAAATCGTATTTCAGCAGATTTAGCCCTAATACATCCTATTTTTAATCCTTTATATGACTTTGTATTTTGTTTTGCTAGCACAAAAAATTTTGAAATCTCTGATAATAACACTAAAATAAAATTGCACGATAGAGTAGTCTACTACGAGCACCCAGAATATAGTTTTGAATTACATTGTTGTAGTTCAAAAAATAAAAGAGAGTTTTCTACATTTAAGCTAAACTCAAACAAAAAACTTTTACTAAGAAAAACCGCCAATCAAGAAGAGGCCGAACAACGAGCCTATGGACTACTAGGTTTTAGATCAATTGTGGGAAATGAGGGGATACCTATACAGCATCTAACTTTTAGTTATTTTAACGAGCTAAAAAAAATATTTTCAATATTAGATTCAAAGCATAAACAAAACACTGAATTAAGAAGATAAAAATTATTTATATATTGGGGGTTTTAGAACTATTTTTAGTATTTGGGTCATGTGTCTATTTATATACTATATATAAAAGAAAGCATAAATAAAAGTTTTTGCAATTTTGATCTTTATTATAGTTTACATGTACTTTAGTTTCATTTTACTTTTTACATTTTTTGGATGTAATTACCATATTACTTCGAATACATGCCACCGCATAAGTTTATTAATTTATAATAAATTATAATAGAAGGAAATTATACGACATAATACAGTATTGGATTTGGTGTTAAACAAAGTTATCAGTTTGTATAAAACAATTTAATAAAATACATGAAAATCAATTTTCTTATATACTAAAGAATAGAACTCATTGAAAATGTAAAATATTTCAGACTGATATCAAAAACACGATTTGACACGAGTCTGAGTGTTTAAAATAACCATTATGATGGTTTTCTCAAAATATTTTCATGTATTGCGCATTTCATTTATTTATTAATTCAATGCCAAGAACTTTATATTGTTCTAATCCTATTTGTAAACATGTCATCCATGTTTTGTGTAAATTTTCGTTTGACTTAATGCTCTAAAATATTTGTATATTTTGATGCTTTTGGTATTTTAATGCTTATTTTTATCACTGCCCAATATATAGACCTGTTTTTGTTTTAAAGATTAAAAGTGTATATATAATCTTTTAAATTTTATGAATATTTTCTTCTGGCTCTTTGATGTATTGCATCTAAAAAGGTCAGGTGGTTTTGATAAAAAAAAACATTCAATTATATTTTGCACCTGATAATATTTATTGACAATGGATATGTCAATCGGGTTATTAGAATTTTCACAGATACCGGGTCATATCAAAAAATTAATGGAAAGCAAATATGAAATGATTGTAATACCCTTATTTCCATTTATTATTTTATCAAAATAAAGCATTGGAATAAAATAAAAAAGATACATAATTTGAGTTCTTAATTCATTTGAAATAATACAAATATCTATTCAGGAAATGAAATTTTCTGTTTTATGTACACCATGTATTAATTCATATATGAGTGCATATTTGAACAAATATTTTTCATGTGGTGTGGTTGATAAAAGTTGATGTTTAACACCAATTTTTTTTATCATATATTCTGTATTTTTTTTCGGCTACAATTTCTTCGAAATGAAACATAGAAATCTGTAAATATGTTGTACTTTTTTTTTATCATATATTCTGTATTTTTTTTCGGCTACAATTTCTTCGAAATGAAACATAGAAATCTGTAAATATGTTGTACATTTTTTTTATTATGATTGTATTTTTTTTCGAATTAAACTAGTTTAATCTGTTTTGAAACAATATTTTTACAATTTCATTGGTGTTTGATAAATTAATGAATCGCCTGACTTGTATTATAAGTAAAGCCTATATATATGGATATTGTTTATCTTTAGTAACTCATCTTAAATTACCATGATCGTTTTCTAGATGCAGTTACAGTTAGAACATTGATTTATTTTTCTTCTATCCGATCCTTTATAGCGAAATATAAACACTCATATAAACATTCAGTCCTTCGAAGTTTCTGCACAGAAAATAATTGGTTTAATTTGTTTAAATTTGCACCATTAAGTGTTATACCGAGCCTTTGTGTAATATATCCTATTTTAATTCGAAAGAGAGTTCGTTAATTTACTTTCCAAAACCATTTTTTTTATCAGAGAATAGTTGTAAAATGTCGTAGATTGCTATATTCATATCCAATTAAAGTTCTTATCTACAGTGCTCCTTATATTTAATTCGATTTTCTAAATAACTCATGTTTTAAATATAAAATGATATTTTCAAGAAAGAGTTTATTATTTATACGCTGCTTGATTGTGCTGATCTGCTTTATAAATGTGTAAGGTAATGACGCCAAACTTGTATATGCCTTTATATTTTTCACAATATTTCTACATTGAATTTTGACTACACTCAAATTTTTTGGGTAATTGAATCTTCAAAATGATATTTTCGTAGACTTTTAATCGTATTCATGTCCTTATTTTGAGGTTTATTTATCTTTTATATCGAATATTCTATCTTAATTAAGACAATTCAATGCGGAATTTATTTATACCAAAGTATCACTGTATCTTATCCAATCTAAATAAGCTTCAACAGACCCGCGGGAGTTTCTCTTGGTTTTTCAATATCAGAAACTAAAGTAAATCTCATTTGAATAATTTCTACTTTTACAGGTGCTTTTTAACTATTTTAATTCGTAAAATAAATACCCGTTTTGATCTTAAAATTTTAATTTGTTTTTTGTTCATAGATTAACTCTCATTTTTACATTCTCAAATATTTTCATGAACAGAATGACTTCTAATTTGTTTTAAAGACATTAATTTATACTTTTTTATGAAAATAAGAAACCCAAAAAATACAAAGATTACTTTTACTAACCAACAGCCACCAATACACAATTTAACAAAATAGACTACCATTCTTCCTTATTTATACACAAAAAATATTAAAATGCTATGTTATTCGTTACTTCCTGATATTTATCATAAATCCACGTCCTAAACTTCTTACAACTCCCATTTATCATTTTCTCAACATTTTCTTTTATTTCATTATCTCCTACATCAAACATAAATCTACTATAAAAGTTATCCACTGCTCCTTTCCTATAACAATCAAGACCACTCTCTTTAAAACAATCAACAGCATACATTATTTCCTTAGAAGATCTCCTCAAAGCTACAAATCCTTTAACCATCATTTCTCTATAAAATTTAAACGCCACACCGTCATAACCACCCATTAACATAAATATTTCAGCTGTTAATTTCAAAGGAAGTTCTATACTTAAATTTCCAGGCGAAGTCTCAAACATAAACCCAAAATCTATATGAATCATAAATCCATCATCATCTATAAGAATATTACCGTTATGTCTATCTTTAATATTTAAAAAGTAAACTACCAAAGAATAACCAACCAATGAACTTACAAAATTATAAAGTGCCTTTGAATATCTTTCACCTTCTTTAAAACCAAATTTCAATTCAAAATAATCGACTAAACTGTTAATTTTTTCTCTTCCAATCTGATCACGTGTTATAGCATTTTCTACAACTTCTATTAAACCACACTCACTATCTGTACATAAAACTCTATACGGATACAAAAAAATATCCAAATTATTCTTCTTAAAAATGTCTTTAAAAATTTGAATCAATTGTAAAGCCAACATGTCTTGTCTACAGTCATCACCAGCTTTAACAATAAGCCTTTTATAAATATAAGAACAAGGGGTCTTAATAACACCATCATTACTAACACCCCCTTTATTTATACACTTAAGGGTTATCATATAAGGAACCTTAGCATGGCTCTGTAATACCCTTCCACTACCCTTTACAATATCAATTATTTCTTCAGTACCAAAGCAGTAATAAAGGCCTTGAATACTAACACCCTGTTGTATATTTGGTACATTATTAACACCCCTTTGTTTAGTATCCCCTTTATTAACACCCTCTAACATATCCTCTTTATTAACACCATTTATACTACTATCCTTATAACTAACACCCTCTTCTTTAGTAACCATGTCATTAACACCCTCTAATATATCCTTATAAGTAACACCCTGTTGTTTACTACCTCTCTCATTAACACCCTCTTCTTTACTACCCATGTCCTTAACACCCTCTAACATATCCTTATAACTAACACCCTTTATATCCCACACCTCTTCATTAACACCCCCTATCTCTATCTTCTCCAATTCTTTGTTAATAAATTCCTTTTTATTTTCTTCATTCCGTGCATTAAAAGAAATAGAATTTAAATTTTTATAAAATTTAACCTGTTTTTCATACAACAACACCTCTTTCTCACCAATTCCTAAAATAAGATCATCCATACATTTCTTAAACACATTACTCTTATTTGTATGAACACCCCGTAAATTCTTTTTATTTCCATTCTCTTCACTTATATTACACTTAAGATTTAAAAGGAGTTCATGACATAAAATATTATTATTAGACAGATGTATCAATAAAATAAAAACATCACATCTTACTTCTTCTCTTCTTAACACTTGAATCAATTGAGGAATATAAAAACGAATATTTTGTTTTGTTTTTAATACTTCTAAAGCTATTTTTATATGTTCTCTATTTAAAGACCTATAAATAACAGTAATACAATCCATTACAGACATACTGTTATCAACAAATATTGAATAATTTAAATAATTAAAAATTTTACTGTTATTTCTTATAAAGGAAATAACACCCTTTCTTCTATACATATTATAAATAAGGGTTAAATCTTTATCATCAAGGGTGTTATTATTAACGGTATGTTTTAAAGAGGCTTCAAAATCTATGTTAGTAATTAAAGGGGTCTTATTATTAGTCATAGGTAAATTTATATTTAAAGGGTACCTTTTATAATAAGAGTACCAATTATCAAGGGTTATACTTTCTATAATTCTATTACTAGTATTAACACCCTTATAACCACTATACCTGTTATACCATAGACTACTAGTGTTATTGTAAGGGGTGTTATTATTAGTAATACTTTCTCCTGTAATAACACATATATTATCAAAGAAGAATTTAAAGAAACCTTCGGTTTCAATTGAAAGCTTTCTGAAAATAACGGGGTCTATTTTAAAATCTACATCTACTCGTAACACCCTTTTAAGATAAGGAAGTACTATACTTTTTGGTAAATAAAGGGTGTTACATATACGTACTAATACATAAAGGGTCTTATAGTTAAAGGTAGTAGCTAAAAGGGTCTTAAGTAACTGTATTACTGATAAAAGGGTGTTACTATTATAAAGATTTAAATAAACAACATCGATTAAAAAGAAAATATCAGAGGTGACATCAATACTATAATTAACACCCTGTTGTTGATTAGTTATATTGTTAACACCCTGTTGTATATCTTTATAGTTATTAACACCCAGTTGTATATCTTTATAGTTATTAACACCCTGTTGTTCATCTTTATAGTTGTTAACACCCTGTTGTATATCTTTATAGTTATTAACACCCTCTAATACATCCCTACAATCCTTAACACCTTCTAATACATACCTACTATCCTTAACACCCTTTAAATTACAAAATCTATACTTAACACCCTCTAATACATATCTACTATCCTTAACACCCCTTAATTCACATACCTCATTACTAAAGTCTTCTATCTTTTTCATTGTAATTTCAACGTAAGAATATAAATCTTTAAAAGACGTAAAACCAAGAGTTAAATAATCTTTACCAAAAAGAGTTATATCTGCTATAAATAACACTATATAATTATAAAAAATAGGTGAATTACCACTTATTTCACTTAAAATGGTTTTATAGAAACTAAGATAAGAAATAAAGACATCCTCGGTATCTTTAAATTGATTTCTTGCTTTTAAAGTCTTAAAAATCTCAGAAAAATAAATATGTAATTTTATATTATATAACAGGGTGTTATCTTTACATAAAAGTATTTTTAAAATCTTTAAAGAAATTATAAGCGTTGTCTTATAAGAAGAAGGATTTGTGCCTAAAGATAACAGGGTGTAAGCATATGAAAGATTAAAAGGCATAGGTAAAGGGTTATTAAAGGCAAAAGTAATAACAGGGGTGTTATTTATAAGGGTAGTAGTTATAGGGGTGTTATCACTGGTATTAGTAATATTAGGGTTATTAATAGGGGTGTTATCACTAGTATTAGTAATATTAGGGTTATTAATAGGGGTGTTATTATAAGTAGTAGTGTTATTCCCTTTTATAACAGTATAACACCCTTTTTCCCTTTCTAAGGCTTCTAACCCTTCTTTATCAATAAAATTAAATTTCCGTTCAATAACACCCTCTTCTAAATGTATTTGTTCAATCAATTCTTCAACTTCTTCTTTGAGAAATCTAAGTGTCTTATCATCAGTGATATACTCAATAACACCTGTATAATTAAAATTTGAAATTTTATTTTTTTCTGAAAAATAAAGAATCGTGAGAAAAGTAAGATGAGGTGGTTTTGGAGTTTTCTTAAGAATAAATGGAATTTTGATTTGTAATTTAGAAGATGGATGTTGTAAGGAATCTGCCATTTTTACGAGAGCAGGTGTTTTTAAAAAAAAGAAGGTCATATTTTTAAGAAAATTATGTTTTAGAATAAATATCCATACATCGTAAATTACAGGATAAAAGGGTTTGTAGGGTGGAATATATGGAAGGGTGTTAAGTAACTGAATAAGGATTTTGTCTCTTTTTTCTAGAAAAAAATTTAAAAAATCTAAAATGTGAAAATCTGTCTTGGTAGGTATATAAAGGGTGTTATTGAAAGGGGTGTCTGTAACGGGTAAATTATCTTTTTTTAAATTTTTAAAAACGTGGTAATAAAAGTTTAAAGGATATTCTGGTGGAAGACTGTTAAGAAAGGTGTATAAAGGAAAAGAAAATTCATTTTTTAAAAGGAAATTTGCGTAATATTCTGGTGAGGTTTGAGTTGTAAGTTTTAAAAAGAAATTATTTATTTCAGGGAAATGAAATGGCAGTGGTTTTAAAGAAATGAAGTAAAGAAAGTTTTGTGAGTAAAGATTTTTGTATTTCGTTAGAGAAGAAATATAAAAAAATGCTTTTCTGTAGATTGTGAAGAGATTCTGACTTGAAATGCATAAAAGTAATTCTTCTTTTATATTTTCTGTTTTTATGCATTTTTTAGTAAAATTTTTATTTTTAAGTTTACTTTTTATGCATAAAGGAATCTCAAATTGTTTTTCATTTTTTTGAAAAATTTCTTCTTTTATTTCTTCCTTTGTTTTCTCATTTTCTTCAGAATTTTCACCATTTTTGGTTTCTTTTGATATTTCTTGCTTTAATTTCAAATTTAATTTTTCTTTAAATTCTTTGATAGTTTCATAGTCTTTGGCTTCTTTTTCTTCATCTGTTAAAATATTGTGGTTCTTTTTACATCCTTTATAAGTTTTATAATTATTTTCTTGTTCAGTAATAATAAAAAGATTGGTAATCCTATTAATTAGAGAATGTGCTTTTCTTTTGGCCATAAAAATTATACAATCAGTGGTAAAAATTAAGTCTAAAACGTAAAGAAAGTCTTTAGGAGAAAGACATCCCATTGTATAAATAATACGATACTGTATTTCTATCATACTATCTTCTCCTATCATAAGATTATGTGAGAGTAATATATCTTTAATTTGATTAATACATGTGCCTTCTGTAAATGTATTTATTATAAAAGAATTAATAAAAATAAAAACGATATCTTTTTCCATAAAATTAGATGTGTTTAGTAACATAAGCATTTCATTATAAAGAGAGAAAGAGAATGAATATAAATGATGGTTAGTGATTGAAAGATCAAGTATTTTACGTGTTTCTAGATATTTAGCGATAAGAGAAAGTGTAAGTAAAAATGTATCAAGCATTGCATTCATTAATGGTTCATCATTTTGATAATTAATGATTTCATTGAATGTAGAGGATTTAATTGTTGTAGAAAGAGTTTCTATTAATGAAGTAAATTCTTCGATGTGAAGAAAAGAATAATTTGAAATAAAAATTTCTAAAAGAGCAGATTTTAAAGAATAGCAGAGGGGTGTGGTAAAAGACAATGTAAGAATATCATTGATGATTATTTCATAGAGATGTGTGTTAAGAAGAAGTGTAAAAGAATCCAAGAAAATTTGGTAGAGATTTTTATCTGTTGTTTGCAGCATTTGTGTGTCAGTCGTATAAAGAGTATTTTTTAACAACAAAAAAAGGAAAAACGGGTCTTCATAAGTAAAGTGGTTTAAAGCTGATTTTAAATCATCTGTGGTTACTTTCTTGTTGAATCTGAAATTAATGGAGATTTTTTGGTTGTTTAAAGTTGATTTGTATTCTTTATATTCATCGAATTGCATTGGGGTGGCTAATTTGGTTGCATTTGTATTTTTAAGGCGTAAAAATTTTATAATTTTTTGATGAGTTTAAGTTGAAGCGTGAAGATAATAATAATACAAAAAATATTAGAAAATAATTTGAAAATTAAATTTTTAACGAAAAACAAATATTTTTTAAAGAAGAACGAGATATGCACAAAATATGAGTTGATAGTTAAGGAAATCAATATTTATGAATCGAAAAACATTTAATTGTCAAAACGATATGTCTTAGAATAAATAATTATAGTAAAAGTAAATTTTAAAGTGTAAGGAATATAAAATATTTTCTTTGTTTTAATATTATTGAATTAAGTGCCTATTTGTACCTGCGAGAATAATATGTTCTGTTTAAATTTTTATTATTGTTTTTTGTATGTTAATTAACCCGAGACTAACCTGTTTAATATTTGTATTAAACCAAGTAGCTAATTATTAACGGTTATTTACAATGATTTTGTAGATTTTTGTGTTCTTGTAAATAATTAATGTATATATACAGGTATTTTCTACAAAATATTGAACGTATAAATTGTCTTTAATATTTTTTCAATTAAAATTAAAATCTTATTCAAGAGAAATATTGAACCTTTTTAAATTTTCGAGACTCAAACCTTTAATTTGAATAAGAAAACATAAACCCTCTATAACGGTTTTACTACGAACGATAAAAATTACAGTACTAAAGATTTTGTCTATGAAGATAATTCAAAACAGGATAGTAAAATTTAAATGATGAGACTTGTTTCGGTCTTGTAGTTTTTTCGATATGAACAATTTGAGGAATCGAATGATTATAAAGTTACTCGAATAAGTTTATTTTATTTAATCTTGCTATAAGTATTTCGGTTTGTTGTATAAAAATGACATGTGTTGTATTGTTTTTGTGACTCTAACGCAGTTCTAGGTTTGTAAACAAAATTGCATTGTTATGCTCATCAGTATATCTTTAGATACCTACATCTCAAAGCCTTTTATCTAAAACATATTTAAAATTCTTTAATGATGAAGCGGTTATCTAAAGTTCGTTAATATCAGTTGTCTGAAGCCCGATCGTGGGTTTAATCTCACTCTAGGTTTCAAGACTACGTACATTTCTACTTACGTTAAAGTTTATGAATCGAATAAGTTTTCGCTAAGATATATTTCAGCAACTAGCCTTGAGTCCATCGAGACTGTGCAATATTATCCTGATGGCTATAACTTGCTACATAGCTTTTTTGGTCTTTCAAGAGTTTTATATATAACATGGGCGCTGAGTCTTGTTTTTCGAGTGAGTATGGCTAGGTTTCTAGTTTTTTTATTGGTAAACACCACATTTATAATTGTGGTTTTGGACCAATTTATTATTTCTTTTTTACTATTTTATAGACTTCTTCCTTATATGCGAATTCCCATGGAAAAACGGAAATTGATGTGATTTTTCTCCGCTAAAAACCCAATCAAAAATATTCTGTTTGAATCTACCTAATGATCACTAGAAAAAAGTGTTTTATTCAATTATCTTTTTTCCATTAAACATAATAGATAAATAATATTTACACATACATATTTAAATGTTTTTGAACATTATCATGTTATATAGTTGTTTCTCTTTCCTACTAGACTAATGCAGCATGGTTTTAAAAACTTAATTTTATTCTTATAGTTATTCATAAATTAGATTTTTTATGTCTCTCTTTTTTTTTAATAATCAAAAATTTAATACCTGTTCCTGTTAAAAATAATTCCATGTTCGACTTCTAATCATATTAATCAAATTTTTTGAATATTTTTATTTTATTTATATTTAATAGCTCGCTCCTTCCCTACGGATAGAACACAATCATCCAATGATGAATCATAGCTTCGCTAAGTTCTAGGTGTTCTAAAGACAATTTTCTTTTGATTGGTTAGGTTGTCAACCTCATAATTTTTATTTTATGCAAAATAATAATTTCTAATAAAAGTCTTTTTTACTCTAAGGATTCGGATTTTCTAGCTTTTTTTATCAATCAAAAGATATTAAATCCAACTTTACACAAGATAATATGGTTCTGGGAATAGCAATAGCTTTTGTTTGTAGTTATCAACTGGCTTATTTGATAGAGTTCAAAAATAATATGAATCAAACATCTTTGAAATTTCTTTGTGTTAGTATTAATGCTGGTTCCAAAAATAATTAATTCTTCAATTAAAAAAAACTTTTTTAATCTTATTTTAATCGTTACATAAATGAATTTTACTCGAATTATTTCGCTTTTGCTTATCAAAAAAATAATATATTTTAAAATATATATCTTCGAGGCAAATTAATATCTAATATAGTAATATTTTAGTTCGTTTAAAACATCTTAACTCAAAAGAAATATATAGTTATAATTAAATAAAAAACAATTAAATATTAATTTTATTCAAAATAGTTAAATTTTACACCCGAAAATGGTTTTATATGTTTTCTTCTTATATGTGATATTAAACACCGCTTATAAACATATCTGATTTTACAATATTTGCATAAAAACCTATCATCATCATATGATATCGGAATATAACTTAAATTAGTAAAGATGGGTATAAAGTGTTCCTTTGATTCAGTGTAGATTATTTCAGTGTTTTTACTTTTAAATCTTAGTAAGTTTTTTGATTGTATTAAGGAATCATATTTCATAGGCTTTTCAATATTCTCCTGAGCATACTTCTCATAAGATGGTTCCAATCGGTGTATTTTAGATATAAAATATACAAAGAGAGATAAATCTTCTTTGTAATCAGTTTTATCATTTATCATGGATTTATATTTTTTCCTTAATATATTGATTAAAAATTTATAAATTGACAAATAGGGTAAATATTTGATATCTATTTTCTCTTTCTATATTATAAATTTAAATTAAAAATATTCAAATTAGAAGAATATGTTGGATTTTTTTCTATGTAGACATAATGAGAAAATATGAACTCGCCAATACTTTTCATTTATTTCTTGAAAAATCACTTTATTTAAAAGTATCACATCTTTTTTAAAGCAGTGGCAGGTGTTATATTTGTTTTCACGAAATTAACGCAGTTCTAGGTTTAACATAAATGACAGCTACCCCAACACTCCATCAGTAACCCCTGCGATACCTACGTCCAGAAGCCTTTCATTTACCAAATGTGTAGAACCTAATTAATAGGCGAGGCAGTTACCCAGAGTTCGTTAATGTCCGTTGCATGGAGTGTGATCGAAGGCCGAAGCCCCCCTGGGCTCCCCCAAGACTATGCAGCATTCCCACTTACTCTGCACTTTCTAAACCCAATAAACTTCTAGCTAAGATATATTTCAGAGAATTACATGGGGTCCACCTAGACAGTGCAATGTCATACCAACAGGTATAACCTGCTACTTAGCTCTCTCGGCTTTAAATGGTTTTTTGTTTTATATCTCCCAGGCGCTAAGTCTTCTAACCCGAGTGAGCAAGGCTAGGTTTCCATGCTTTTACATGGCAATTACCTACATGTTCAGCTGCGGTCTGCAATCTGGTACATAAAAAACTACAAATAAATTTGTAGAAAAAGTTTCTCCATTTCTTAGACCTCTCCTCCTCATAACAACTCCCATGGAACAACAGAAGGTGTAGTGTGGTTTTATTCCCACCAAAAATCCAAACAATGATCTCACACCAGTTTCACACTCATTGCCAAGCAGAAAGTTTTTTATGTGGTTATCCTCCCTCCACTGCTTTTCATGTAATTATTTAATAAAATTCTGGGTTAACAAATTTTTCTTTTTAAATAATTTTTTCCACCATTTCAACCACTTCTATCTCTTCCTCCAACTCCAACTCTTCATTTGTATTAGTTGTTGGTTCCTTTGCTGTGGTTATGCCATCCAAAATAAGGGGTAAAATATTTTTTGTATTTTCCGTTTTAACATCATCTTCCTCGTTGTCTACTTGCTTTAAAGGGGGTATTGGTTGTTTATGCATCTCAGCTCCTAAGATAACACTTAATGATGCTCTCTCCCAGCTCTCCTCGGCATTTGGACCAGACTCAAGTCTTCTTCGTCGATCAAAAGAAATTGTTTCGACTGTCTTCTTGAGTACTATGGATTGTATATATCCCTCTACATTCATAGGTATTTGCAGTCTCTTAACATACGTCTTATGGTATTTTGTCACAATACCGTCCCAGGTCATCACATAAGGAATTATCTCTACGTTGCATTTATAAATAAGACCTAACTCATTTGCTAATAGGTCATACTTCCTAAGCTTCTCTGTTTCAACTATTTGAAGAGAGTCTTGAGATGTGATTCCTACTTCAATGAGGGTTATCCTATTCTGTTTCTTGTCCAAAATAAATATATCTGGTCTGTTACACCGGATCTTGACATCAGTTTTTATTCAGGTGTCCACTCTTATCTCTGCATATTCGTTATCAAGAATTTCTTGAACTGAGTGGCTTCTATTCGTTTCGAAGACTTAAACTTATATTTATTCAGCAAGAGTAAATGTATACATCGTACCACTTCATTATGTCGTCTAGTATAGTCATGACCAAGCATTTTTTCACATCTCGTTGCTAAGTGATCAACAGTTTTCCTAGACTGGTTGCAGTGTTGACACATACCTTCTGCACCCCAGAAAACATTTCTATCCTGGATATAACAGAACACTGCTTCATCACGTGGTCTTACACTTCCTTTCTTTAACCATCTTGAGGATTCATTTACACTTACCAGCTCGTTATTTCTAGCGCTATATAACTTTGAATGTAGTTTTCGGTTTTTGATTTCGTTATATAGGTTAGCTAGTTGAGCTTCTTCCAATTTCTTTTTTGTGACATCCTCTTCCAACCCGTATTTTATTTTTAAAAGTTTTTAATTAGTGAAAGGTGGGTTTTATTATTATTCTCAACCTTTAGGATTGCTGCTCTTCTGGTCGATGTATCTTTATGTTTTTCCAGACAATCCAAGAGTTGCAAAAGCCTATGTTCGCTTTTGAACTCGACACTATGTAAACTTCTTCCAAGTTCTTTACGTGGAAGGTACAGACGCTCTTTAAATCCTGGGCGAAGATGTATCTTGTTCTTTACTAAAACTGCACGCACCGCCTCATCTAACTTAGAGAAGTCAGCCGGTTCAAGTCGGAGTACACCTATATGATAGTTTAGTAAAGAAATTGCATGTTGATTAATGGCTTAAAATAAATTTCTTGCATTTAATCTCGTGCGACAAAGTCTTTCTACTCGTGCTATAAGTTTGGTCTGTACTTCCTCAAACGACTTACTTGTTGGAATTCTTCTGCTATCTTCTATAATTCCAAGGTATTTATAAACACCTATTCCTTAAAGAAGAGTAGCAGTATCTTCACAACATGGATCATTAGTGGTTGACTTCTCTTTGTTAATCTCCAATCCTATATTATTCATAAACTTTTTAACCTCCTCTGTCATTTCTTCCAATGTTTGTCCATCTTCGGCAAGGAGCTTAAGATCATCAATAAACAAGAGATGATTAGTCGCTGTGATTCTGCATCTGTCTTTATTGTCACTTTTGTGTATTTCTCATTAAGCTTTCGGCTCAATGGATCCATACACAACACAAACAATAATGGTGACAAACTATCTCCTTGCAGCATCCCTCTATCAATCTTCTTACTCATGATTTTTTCAGGCCCTACTGATATATCAATTTTCCATTTTGATATAATTACCTTAAAAAATTTCAGGATCCAATCAGGTAAATCAAGGTTTTCAATGCATTGAGTCAAATAAGCATTATCTATTGAATCATAAGCTTTTTTACATCAATCCACGTTGCCTTAAGATTGTTTCCATACTCTTTATTAATAGCAACATTTAGCAGGGCCTGCTCCTTCGCTCCTTGCACACCTCTCACTGCACCCAATTGATTATCTGCTAGTAACCCTCGCCTTTCTACCTCAAGCTGAACAACTTTTGTAACACACTTTGTCGTCAGCTTGTAAAGGTTTGACATACAAGTTATTGGCCTATAGTCGGAGCCTTTTTGTGGTACGCTTTTTGGAATGAGATACGTTAGCCCATGATAAAACCAATTAGCTTGTGTGTTCCTTCAAAACATATGGCTTTCACAATATCATAAAGATACTTGTGAAGAGTCGTAAGTTTCTTGATATAAAAATTGTAGATCCCATCAATTCCGGCAGCTTTCCAGTTAGGAAGCCAATTGATAATATCTACAAATTCATTAAGTGAAGGAAACGTGGCCTGGTGAGTATCCGGCACGAAAGGTATCAGATACTCATCATACGTAACTATTTCATTATTTTTGTTCCACATTGTGGACCAAAAACTTACAATTTCGTCACGATTAACCACATGCTCGGATTCCACACGCTCAGACAGGCCACGATAATATCTACCTCGGAACAGCTCAAACATACGATTCTCTTTTCGGAATTTCTTCCTACTTTCGTACATCGTAAGTTTTTTTTCGTAAACAGTTATCAGCTCATTCTTCTTAACTAAAGCCTCCGATAGATCATTTGTTTTGTTTAGGTCTAAATTAAACTCTCGCATAATTTTTTTAAGACTTTTAGTTTGAGAAGAGGAGAGTTCTTCCCGTCTACGTGCTTTCTCGAGGATATCTTTTTTAAGTTTTAACACTGAAATTTTACTCTCAATGCTTTCTTTCCACGCTGATCTTGGCCTCTCTTTACGTGTTTCATCGTCATAACATACCTGTGCTGTCTGGATAATTCGGGCAACGTCTGTTATCGTCATAGGTACATGAGAGTCAGCATATTCACCGACTATTCGATTAATAAGATCAAGAACTGTAGTGTCAACCAATTCATTTGGAAGCTTTCGAGTTCGGACTACTACTTTTCCGATTTCCTCCTCAGATATTTTTTTGATATTACTCAAGTATTTTTCTCTCAGGCTTATAAATCAAGTAGTATCAGTCAAAGAACATGGCTCGGCGAGACAAGTGGCGATTCGACGTCGCTCTCCATTCTCTTCCTGCCTAATTTCCTCTTCCGTCTTATTGTGTGCCATTCTTTTTAGCACATCGATAGTTTCGGTACAGGAGAACTTCTCATTATAGTAGCTCTGTATCTCTTTCCATCCATTTCTAGGCATTCGGTCAAACCTTGTTTGTACTGCAAAAAGAACACATCGAATAAATTCTTGACGCTCGGCCTCTATAGATCTGAGTATGGATCGGAGTACAACGAGCCTTTCGGAAATAGGTATGGTACAAAGGTTTGGCCACTAGCAGCTATATCTGGCCTAGGGGTCACGGTGCTTGAATGCATAGGTTAGATGGCGGTTATGGTGTTAAGCAAGCATACCTTTGTGTTTGTGTTTGCTTCGCTTGGTGGTATAGAGATGTTATTTATGATGGTGGATGGTGTGTATGAGCTTGGCTGTGGAATTCCCTGGTCGTTTTTACACTCTCTAATTACCCCATCCACTTCACTTGCCCTGTTTGCAGCCTTTATTATTTTTTCTTTTTGTTTTCGCTGCCTACATATTTTCTTATACCCATAATTTATGTTCTTATAAGAATATATGATTTTAATTTATCAATATTACAAATCAATTGGAATCAGCAAATTGAATCACTATATTCTATTTATGTTACTATCTAACCCAAGACTGAATATCCTTTTTATAACGTGTATAATAAATTAATTACTTATTCCAGTCTACTTTTACTGTATAATTGAATAATTATAGCTTTTACTAAATTCAGCTTTTTTTTAAAAAAAACATTATTTTCATATAAAAGGTGTCTTATATATTCAATATGAATATGAAAAATAACTTGAAAATATTTATTGGATCCAAATCAATATTTTCAAATTGACTACGTATTTATTTACGATTAGATTACGCTTAGATTTGATGCTCGTTATTACTCGAAATATCGTAAAATAAATCGAATTCAAAAAAGTTAATTTGTGGTTCTATACTCTATTTATTATTAACTAAAATCTTTATGTTGATCGAAAAAATGAAAGTTTATTAAAAAATAATACTCTTTAAACCAACGGTCTCTAAACCACAACATGCAGACATATTTAATAGGTTCGCCATAATTTTTTTTAATGACTAGGCGTCTTTTAAATGAGAAATTAAAGTACCAAAATATAAATATATTATGCAAAAATCATTCTAACTATAGATATTTTTTTTATTTGAATTTGTAGTAAAAAGAAAAATTAACTGATTTTCAACATATCTTTGAGACCAATCACATGATTTATTATTTTATTCTAAAATTTCAAAATAAATAACAAAAAAGGCATAGCATAATTTATTATCAATCTAATGGATGTAGATGTAATTTTTCACCAATGCTTTCTTGGAATTTGGAGCTTAATCTAAAACTAGAAATTATGAATAATGACTTTAAATGCTTATCTGTTAATTCTGAGCTAAAATATTTATGTACCTCTTATTTTAGAGAATGTTTTTTCACGCAGATAGGTAGTGCTGAAATCGGAAATAAACTCACGAGCAAATATATTGAGATTATTGAATTTGTTAGCCGGAAGAATCTTATAAATTCTAGTAATTAATTTAATGTTTTTCTTTAAAAATATTTTTAAGATAAATTTTTATTTTTTCAAATATCTGTATGAAACTTAATATTTTATCGAAAAATATTTATAATATACAAAGAAGAAATTCTTTTGGTAAATTGATATAAGAGCTATGATTTCTTGGTTCTATAGAACTTTTTTATAAGTCAATGTGACCAGTGTGTTTAAAACTTGACAACTCTTTGCTTTAAAAAATAAAAAAAATATATTCGAAGATTGTATTAGAAAGTTATAATAAAGGTTTTTCGTTAATTCTGAAAGCGAATGATTTAGTAAAAAATCGACACACCTTTAACTACAAGTCTTATTCCTATATTTTTATTAAATATCTGAAATCAATACCATATGTGTTCTTTTAAGGCGTATTTAACCAAAAATGATATTTTGTCCATAATATTTAAATAATAGTAGATATCTCGTTTATTAAAAACTTGATATACGAACAAATAGTAAATTTTACATTTAAAATCAATTCATTGCTTTCGTTGTCTACTTTGCTAGAATTATTTCTTTGTGATACTTATTTATTAATATTATGCATGTAATCTATTTCTTGAGTTTTTCAGAAAAATCCGATTCTCAGAGATTTTGACTTGGTTAATATAAATTTTCGATTGGACAAACGTGTCTTTTTCAACTTAAAATTATGTTATTTCAAATCTTTTAATAAAGAATATTTGTCCAAAAAATTAAAATGAGAATCACATCTTTTCCTATATTCATTTGTTCCAGCAATGAATCGTCAAACTAAAAGATTTTGAATTTGTTTCACGTAAATTATTCAATATTTCTTAATATATTTTCAGTGTTTTTTATTCGTGAGCCCTCCTCTATTTAATTTAATTTCTAATGTAATGTATTTGTGTCTTTTTGTAACAAAATCGAACTTATGTTATATTTTTGTTATTTGTTTTCGAAGTTCTCTCATTTTTTTATTATTTTTAAATTCGTAAACATCATTGCATTTTCCAAAATTTTAGAAATTTCGACAAAGCCCTTTTAAGTATTATGACGACCGATTTGAAATTTTGAATATAGATTCTCAGGTTTATTTGTTGTAAAATACTGAAGCGTAGGGTCTTTTAAGTTTATTTTTTTTCTCAACTTATGTGCTTAGACTATATTTCTATAAAGAAAATTTACATTAAAATCGGTTCTAATTATTATTTTAGAATTTTAGACTTTTTATTCCGTCGATAGGATTTCTTTTTTTAATTAAAATTATCTATAAATATCAATGTATTCTTCGCTTTATTCTTATTCACTTTTAGTCAATTTAGTTTTGAAATGAAAAACACATGTGATCTATGCACAAAGACCAAATATAGGCTTTTCCGAATCCTTAATACACGTAAAACATTAAATAATTGGATAAATCTGCATAAATAATTCAAAATATTTTTATATAGAATGCATCAATGTTTTACGGAATATGACTTACGATTAATTTTCTTAAGGGATTTGATACAACGGGGTTTTTATGAATCGCAGTAAAGGTCATTGTTAGATATTTCAAAAATTTTCGGATGAATTTGTTTCGCCATGTTCTATAATTTTTACGTACACATTTGCAATTAAAAAATTTTCATACAATGCAATATAATTTCAAACGAATTATTAGTTGCTAGGTTATCAATTGTATTTCGAGATATATTCTTTAATGAAGTATTATAACTAATCTTACATCAATGCTGAGTTCAGATATATTTGTATTTACACCAAAACTTTAGTATTAAAATGTATCCTTAGTGCATAGACAAGTGTTAAGTGCGTATTAGAAATTTAATGTATATTTTGCTACGATCAATTTCATCAGATTCATATAATTCATAGAAAAAGACAACAACATATCAAACTCTGAAAATGTATTTTACTTTGTATTCAGATTGTTTTTAGAAGGTTTTTTAATATATAAAATTTCTGAGTGAATACAATTGCATTTTATAAAAATAGACGAATAATCAAGTAGAGCGAACCAGCGCCACAGGAGCCAAGCCAACACAAAGCAACAACACCTCTTAAAAATAGACGAATAATAAAAAAATATTCTTTTTAAACTACATTTATCAAATTTGTCTTATTATGGGTGAGAATGGCTTTTAAAATATCATATTTTTTCTTTTCAGGTTTTCGTATAACTTTTTTTTCAGCACTATTTAATAAAGGCTGTCTATCTTTCTTAGCTTCGATATTTTCTACAATTCTTTTTTAGCGAATCTCTTTCACTTTTCTTTTTCAAACAAAAATAATTTTTGAGTCATTTAAAGTCGTCGAATTCAAGATTTGCTATAAGATTCTTGATATTTAGAAATGATCTTATGTAGTATTGCTTCTTTATATAATAGTAATATGTTAAAATACATAACTTATTACTCATATTCTATGTATACCGGCTTAACTATATTTTAAATATATTTATTAAAAGATGTTAGTTTAGCTATAAGAAAGATTAGATACCGCAAATTCAAGAGAGTTTTCAATTTTAAAGTAAATTAAAGTTTTTGCTAATCCTTTAATTTATGCGGATACAATTTGGTATGCATATTATATTTCCTGTATTGGTTCTTTTTTAGGCGTAATTTATATGTTCTACTTATAACGTAAAAAAAATATAATGTAATCGAATGTATGAGTTTGATTATTAAAATAAAATTTAAAGAAAATTTTGTGTATTTTCTTGCCTTATGTTTAAGTTAGATTTCGCATAAAATAAAAATTATGACTTTATTACCAATTTGTAATTAAATAGTAAATCCTGAAAGAAAATTCATCGTTTTTTCTTAAAAAATTAAGTCCCGCAAAGAATTTTTTTGCTCGAATAGGGAATAAAAAATTATCATTTATCAGTTATTCGAAAATGTGTAGAATAGCAATGGATTATCTAAAAATAATTAGATTTCGATAAAATATTAATCATTTAATTAAAATAATGAAGCAAGAAATTAAAATTAGAGAAAAATATTTTGTATACATTTGACTTTTTGAAATAAAATTTATTCGAGAATTAAACATTATTCGATTTACAAAACCTTAATCAAGAAAAAATAGTGTGGATAAGTACTTGATGATTTACAAACGAAAAAAGAGATTCTCTAAAATATGGCATTTCTAAACTAGAGTTTTAAGTATATTATTCTATTGATATAAGCAAATTATCCCAAAGAAATAAAACTTTAAAATAATTTTAAGTCATTTATAATGTGAAATATAAGATTGTAAACCTATCAGAGTACAAAGAAATTGAGAAACAGTGCTAGATATTATACATTATACAAATATAAATATAATTTATAACTTTTACTTCTATATATAAAGACTATATGAACATATTTCTCATGAAAAACGAAAAAAAAATATTTAATATATTTCAAATGAACTATGATTTTATTTGTAATAATTTCATTAATATATTTTATTAAATTGTTATTTAATTTTTAATTTTTAAATAACACTTTAAAAGCTTTTTTATATTTCCTATAAATCACAATCAATATTAAATTAAAAATTAATTAATTGTGGAACAAAACTCACAAATTAATTAATTTAATTTATTAAAACAGATATATAAATGAAACTGAAACAGAGAAAACCATGAATATCGGTAATTATAATCGAAAGTTATTATATGTGATAACAATAATAGGTACTTTTGATTATGTTTTTGGAGCAAGTAATTCTCAATGCTGGGCTAAAAAGAAATATTATGGACGTAAATCATCTTCTTCTAGTTCTGATGATTCGAAATGCTGTAAAAGTAGAAGCTGTTCAGGTCATAAAATACAAGAAAAAAGGATTCCGTGTCACAGCCGACATCTTTCATTCGATGAAGCATGCCGCAATCATTTGAAGAAATCTTTTCTTTTAGATGAAAGAGAACATGTCCATTCCGAGTTTTCTTGCGGATTTAAGGAACCTGGTGTAAGTGTATGTAGATCCAAAGGCGATACGGGTAAAAGATTGAAAAATCTGAACGAAAGAGTAAAACTTGAAAATATCCGACTTGATAATTGTAGAGATCGAATCACAAATATAAGAAACATAAAAATCAAATCAAAATGTGTGAAAAATATCCAAAAGATTGGAAATAGTATTCGAGCTCTAAGCCACTCAATAAGAGCAGATGGTTTGAATAGTTCAGATATTTTCGACTTGGAATTAGAAGCAGATTCTATCGAATCCTCTATTTTAGGGTTAGAAAATTATCTAACTATTCACGATGTTTAGTAAATCCCTTATTATTTTATATCTTTTATTCGATTTTTTTGGACTTAATTTTTTATTTTTAATCCTCTTGTACCTTTCGGCGTAGAATTTTTAATTTAACAAAATTTATTATGAATTAAGTTATTACTTCATTCAATAAATATTTCGAATCTAAAATTTTTCTAAACGTACTAATATTTAATTTCTTATTTTTATAGAATTAAACTAAAAAAAACTTTGAATAAAAGTTATTTTTTATTTTAATTAACAAGCTCTTCAAATTATTTGCTTTATGTAAAACTTAAGAATGATATAATTGCTTAGTATGGTAAAGAATAGGAAGTTGCTAAATATTTTAATAAAATGGATTGTCAGCCGTTAAATACTGGTAAAGTAATTCTGATATTTTTTCCATGTCTTATACAACACATATGCAGTAATTATGTCTTTACAAATCATTTTAATTATTTTAGTATCCGAAGTAAAGTCTTATTAATATGATTAATTTTAACACATCATTTCATCAATAATTATTATTTTATTTGTAATAATAGTGTTCTTACCTTCTATTTGTATTTCCACACCTATTTTTTAGATTCAAATTCTTTTTTTAAAAAAATATTATAATATCATAGACTATTAAAAAAATCATTTGATCATTTTTAAAAAGACCATAAAATTTTGCATTTATTAAACCTAAAAGTTTGGTGTTAAAAGTTTAAAATCCTGAAATATATATATGCTAAGCTAACTAATAGCCTCTAAATAACATATATAATGGCTACTAAATTATTTATCCAGTTTCACCGGGCTATATTTTCTTAACTTTAGATTTAATAAATATATTTGCGTTCGAATAAGAATACATAATTGAAATAACGTTGTATTTCACAGAAAATATATGTACAAAGATTTTCTATCTTCTACCTCGAATCAAAGAGCACCAGAGTATTCAACAAAAGGTTATTTCTATCTCTTTATTCTTTTGCTTTATTTTATCTAATAACTCATTTTATTCACCGTCTTTTAATTAAATTTATTTTTTTTATATATTTTGAGCAATAGTTTAATTCAATTTTGTTATTCGCTCGTTAATGTTCAACAATATTTGAGTTAATTTAGTCCTTAACTCTTTCCTGATTGCAAGTATGTGTAATCAAGGTTTTAGTATAAGCTTATTTCTATATAATGGCTATATTTTAGGCATATGATTTGCTAATCAATAGCTTTAGAATTGACTCCGGTTCTCTTATCGATAAGGAAATAGGCTAAATGGTTCATTGAATGTTTATATAAGATATTATTCTAAATTAAATTTGTTTTTAAGCATAATGTAGAATAATATTACATTAGCCAAATAAAACATTCTACCGTTTAATTTCTTTATTTCGCCTTGATTACATCTATCAAGCTTTTAGTAATATCTGTTTCTTATAATTTTACTTATTGCAATAATGATATTTAGTTTCAGTAAAGATAAAAAAAGTATTATAATCAATAAAAGAACATAAAATTTACTTTCTTAACAAAAATTTTACAGTTAAAGTTTTTTTTAATCATTCGAATTTTAACATTAATGTCTGAAAGGAGGCATAAAGAAAATATTTCGATCCTGATTTACAGGTCTTTCATTTCGTCTGCAATCATCATCTTTGCCAGTTCCACCACTATTTTTAGACGGCTTCTCATTTTTTTTCATTTGAAGGCTTTTTAGTCGAACAACTTTTATTAACACTCATTGTATTCGGAGACAAGCCTGCCTCATTTTCCCCAGTACAAACAACTTTCAATATTAAAGAAATAAAGCAAATAAAAGCATAACAACCGGTGACAGAGAAATACATGGTCTATAAAATTTTAGTTTATTTAAATAACTAAATTTTAAAATAAATTATACGTTAAATTAAAAAAAAGTTATATAAAAATCAATCACTTATGTCTCTCTATATAGACAAAAGAGGGGATCATTTACGCGTCAAAAAATTGCAAATCAGAAGGTTTTTATTTTTTTAAAAAAGATTTGTTGAAAATACAATCATTTATTTTTAGAAAATATGAGAAGTTATAGATAAATAATTAAAATTTAAAATATTTAGATATTAGTTTTAATAAATATCGATTTTTTTATTATGTTTAAGAATTGAAGGCTAGGAATATTTAAAAATGTTAACATCGCAATTTTATTTAGTCTTCGAACTGGAACTTAAAGAATTATTTTTACCAAAAAGTATTGATAGACCAAAATTTTATTGTTTAGGAATCTATTAATTCAAATCTATGCCTCGGAATTAAAAATATTTAAAGATATTAAATTTGTTAGCAAATTTTTGGTTTTAAATTCATTAATTTGGTTTTTTAATGTAAAACTTACTGTAAATAACTATAGAATTTATAAAACTTAAGACTTTTTGAAAAACCGAAAGCAAAAAGATATTATATTAGAAAATAAAGTAAAATTATTTGAGAAACGAAAAAAATTATTTCACAAAAGTTTGTACTTTCAGACACAAATATTTTTATTATTTACGAAATCTGCCATCTTTTATTTGATGCCAAATTTTTGTTAAGGCATTAGCAGAGTTATAATTTTACATCGATAACTGCACCTCAGCATACTTTCAATATACACTAAGATACCCACATCCCATTTCTTTTAATCCATAAGAAGAAAATAACCTATTTAATGAACGTGTAAGTTGTCCGAAGTTCCTTAATGTTATTGCTTAAAGTGTGATCACAGGCCTAAATTCACTTTTGGCTCATCGAGCTTAAAAGCGTTTCCCCTTAAGATACTCATCCCTAGCCGAATCGACTTCCAATAAAGATATATAGGCGACTTAGATTTAATTCACTTAGACCTCTAAATGCCATATCGACAAGATTAGCTGGCTTCTTGGGCTTCCTGGCTTTATAAGATTTTTTTATCTTACATGTAAAAATTATTCGAACCTGAGTGAAGAAAGCCAGATTTAAATGCTTTCGAATCGCAATTCTTACAAAACCAGCTTCAAAATTAATCTCATTATATACAAACCTATAAAAAAAGTTTGTAGAAAGTTTTTCATCATTCTGTAGATCATTTTCTACTTAAAATAATTCTAATACCCTTTCAAAAATTTATTGTGGTTTTTATTAGACTGAAAGTTCAAACGAAGAAATTTAAAAGAATTTAAACCTAAACTTTGCAAAAGACATAGTTCTTAAGGTTGTAATCATCCCTCATCCTACATGAAAAAAAAAATTTTAAGTCTACTAAAAAATTATTAAATCATATTGCGCAACTCATAGTATCATTATTATTTTGGATATGAGTTAGAATATATACCAAAACTTTTTCGTAAACATTTGATGAGCATTATTGATAAAATATGATATTTATTTCAAAAAATTCAGAGTTAACAAATATTTTCTCTTAAATAATTATTTCCATCGTTTTAACATTTCTATCTCTTCCTATAACACCGACTCTTCATTTACATTGATTAAATCATCTAAAATAAGAAGTAAAACATTTTTTGTATTTTCTGTGTTAACACCATCTTCCTCATTGTTTATGTGTATCAACTCCTTCAATAACACTTAATGACGCTCTTTCCCAGCTCTCTTCGGCATTTGGTCGAGACGCAAGTCCTCTTCGTCAATCAAAAGTGTTGTTTCGACTGTCATTTTGAGAACTATCAACTAAATTTATGCTTCTATATTGCCGAGTATTTGTTATTTGACATAATTCTTATGGTGTTTTGCTACAATATCGCCCCAGTCATCACATAAGAAATCAGTTCTACACTATATTTTTAAACAAGACCTACTCAATTGCTTATAAGTCTATTTTCTAAGCTCCAATTTTTTGACCATTTGAAATGAATCTTGGGAATTAATCCCTACATCAAAGAGGGTTATCTTATTCTGCCTCTTGTCTAAAATATATATATCGAGGCTATATTCCCAATTTTGACATCAGAAAATATGATATTTTTATTTATTAGAATTAAGTTAGCAATTATTAATTAGTTGACTATTTATTTCTTCACATGTTTATATTCAATTTTTTGCTTTTTCAAATTGAATAATTCAAAATCTAAGTTTACAAACATAAAACAAAAAAGTATTTCAAAATTATTTAACTTAAATTTTTTAAAGTAAAACTTTGTAAAAAACGCGAATTTCGCATATTAAAAATTCTTTTTAAACTATTATTTGTTTAATTATTTCATAGCTAGTTTTATTTTATTCTTTTAGTCTCAACTAATTTTTACATATTTCTTTCATAAATAGTTTTTCGTGGTTTATTGGTTTTTAAAAAATTAAATTCTTTATTTCCCCATGACTGAAGAAATAAAAAAACTTACAATTGAATATGACAAAAAAACACCAAATACAGTTGAATTCATAATTCACGATGAATCACATACACTTGCAAATATGATAACTGAAAGATTTCTTAAAGATCAAAGATGTACATTTAGCGCCTATAAGATTGTACATCCGTTAGATAACAACGTTCATATTCGTGTAACCGCTATTAGATCCATAAATGTCAAATCACTAATTATAGAAGTTTTGAAGTCTTTTGAAACTGAAATAAATGAACTTTGTGAACAATTTGTAAATTTAGAAAAAAATATTTAAAATAAGAGAAACAATCTAAATCAAAAATTTTGTATGTTAAACATATAATAGTTGCTTTTTGACAAAGGGTAGAAAATAGTTCCTTCGTAAAATGTAATCTCTTCCTGAATATTCTGAGGAGATATAAAGTGTGAAAATAAAATTTTTTTAAAAGAAAGCCTTTGATTGGTTGCTAATTTTCATCTTCAAATTCTATGAATTTGTATTCTAAAAAAGTAATAAAAAAATATTTTCAATTTAAATTGTATAATTAGCAATTGTAATTTTTAAGAAGCTTTCATATATTCTACACAATTTCGTTCCATTTTTAAAAAATATTCTTGATAAAACATAAAAAAAAGTTGAAAAAATATTTAAAATTATTAGAAATGTTTTATTTTACGATTCCATCTATGAAAAATTCTTTCTTCGAATCAAACAAATCAGAATCGCTTAGTTTAAACACTGTTTCGATGACTAAAAATTCTGTGTTTGTCGTTTGAATACCGCAAAAACTGATCCAATCATTAACGATCATTCCACCTCCGATACATCCACTACCTTTGTTAACAGTTCCAGCAATCACTTGAACTTCAAGCATATTAGCCAACTCCTCCATTTCTTCATCCGTAACATGTGGGTGAACCAACATTCCGACATTATTTAATGCTGCGAAAGTTCCTACAAGCGGTTCAAAACCGATATTATGCCTAAATACATCTATCTTTAGTACATCATTGATCATTTCTTCTGTTTCTTTATCTACATCAGGATGAAGTAAAGCAATATGATCGTTACAAATCAAAGTATTTCCAAGCGCATTTAGACGTTCTTCAACACGCATTACTTTAACAGTATCTGGTAAATTATTTCGTAAAAAATATAATTCTTGGTCAGTTGTTGTTATTGGTACAAGAAGTCCATTTTTATTTCCTTGACACTGGCTTCCAACAGTCTTAATTCCATTTATTGTCGTTTCAATTACTGGGATATTTACTTTATCGAATATTTCATTATAAAAATTCTTATTTGAACTTCTTCCTGTAATACAATATGTATTTGTCAATCGTGCAAAAGCCCCTACCTCGTTACTTCCTTCAAAATCAATTCTAGAAGACATCTGAGGGTTTGAAGATTATTTAAAAATAACACAAATTTTTTTTAATAAAACTAAAATATTTGAATTTTTATATTTGTGAATGGAAGAACAAATAAATAGTCAAATATATTTTATTAGAAAATTATTAAAATATTTTTGTGAAGGCTTTTATTCTTTTGGTTTAAAATCTTAAATTTTTTTTCATAAGTTAGTTACTTTGATAACAGAAATGATCGGATATTCCGCTGAAAATTTGATATTCGAATTTTTGTTTAAATTTTAATTTGTTTGCTTTTGTTTATATGTGATTTAATTTATTTTGCTCAAAACAATTAGTTAATAAAAATTTGCGTAACTTTACCAATATAATCATAAAATATATTCTTTTGATTTCCAAATATTAGAAAAGGCTGTGTGATTAGTGAGTTCAAATTATAAATTTATAAGAAAAAACAATATTGAAACATCTTTTAATATTTTCAAAATGCTTATAAATATTTTTTTTAATTCTTCCTGTTGAGTATAAAAATATGTTTTAATATTTGGATTGATTTTAAATTAAAAGTATATAATTATAGTTTTTTGGAAATATTGTAATTTGAACCTGCTTATAATTTCAAAGATTCTGTTTTCTATATTTTAATCCTATTACTATGAGTTTAGTTTTGAAAGAACTTTTCGTTTCTGGCTAAATATAAATTCGTGAAATTCTAGATAATTTAGGTATTAAACGACAGTCAAAAGACTTCTATAGATTTATAATGACTACTAATATATTAAATTTTGTAATTTAGATGATACTATAGACGAGGTTATAATAGGGCTTATATTTAAAATTTTCGAATACACATGTAGAAACAAAATTATTTAATTTTCTTAGTCAGATTTAATGTAAAACAGATTTCTTTTTGTTTTATAGCTTGCAGTAATCGGTAATTTTTTTTTGAAAATTTCGAAAATACAAAAAAAATATTTGAGAATCACAAAAACCGAAAACTTGGTTAAAGAATTTTATATTATTCGTAAAAATGTTTGAGTATTATACTTAATATCTTAAGTTCTGGAACTCAAAACTATTATATAAATAATTTATAAATATAATTGACTTTTATAAGTTGTTATTGCCTTAGCAAGCCTAAAATAATACCTGTAAATTCCTCTAAAATAGCTAAATAATGTTCTATTCGTACTATTTAATACACTACTAAATAAAATTGTGCATTAAAAACCCGAATTTAAACAATATGATAAATCATTTTGATTGAAAATATTTAATAAGGAAATAGTTAGCACTTTAGTCTTTTTTTTAATAGTAATTTTAAAATAATATGTCCAATTTTTAATTCATTATACACAAATTGATTGATATATAGTTAATATTTCTGAATAGAAAATTTTAAAAGTGTAAAATGCGATTTCCTTTGATATTAAATTCAATATATCTATATATGACTATTTTTATTATAATGATTATTTAAAAATAGAAGGAAAGCCACATAAAGAAAAACTACTTTTAAAATTATAATTAAATAAAAACTAGGATACTCTTTTTCACAATTCAATCATTCGAATCAATTATCATTTAAATCTTACAATATCTTAAATCGAAATTTATAAGATACTAGCTAGAAAACATATAAAAAAATCTCAATATTTCTATTTATAAATATTCAAACTGGGCGTTTTTTCAATTAATATAAATGATACATTTATTAGGGATAGATGTCTAATTATTAAGGCATTTAATCGTCAAAATAATAACAAAAAGAATACATACAGATACAAAGTTGATAAAAAGAAAAAAAACTTTATTTTAAGCCTAATCTCAAATAAAAAACTAAAGACGAGAATCGAAATGATTTTAAGACGGAATATCTATTTTTTTAATATTTTAATTATACAAATATACAAAAATTATTTTTTTTAGATTTAAGTATAATGTACAAATTATTAGATCATTAAATTAGTTGATTGAAATAAAAATATGTTTTGAATTGATTATATTTCCGTTTTTTAGAAAAATTGAATCAATCAAATTATTTCAAAAAATAATTGAATTCCACGAAATATAACATTTATTAATTGGTTAATTTCTGTTATGGTTCGAAAAATAAAAGTTGAAATAAAAATATTCTCTTTTTCTTAGTTAAAGAAAGTATAACGTGAAATTTCTAGAAGTGTATTTATTGTAAAAATTTAACTCCAAAATTTATATTATAATTTTAGATTTAAATTTATGGAAGAAAATAAATGTGTGAATATTTTAAAATTGGTAATAATATTAGAGAGAAATTTTTTTGATCTGGAAGTTAATTACTGTAAATTTATTTTTTCTTTATGTATTTATTCTTATTTTGGTAATTACATTATTATATAGGGCCTTTCTTGGTATATTTTTGATGTGTTTGGGACTTTTTTTTGGTAAGTTTCTATTTATTATACAAGCTTTTTTTAATAAATTTCCATTTTGGTCCGTTTGCATTTAAGAACCATAAAGTGTTTTCAAAAAAGAATTTTATTTATTTAATAGCTCGCTCCTTCCCCACGGATAAAACACAATACAACGATGAATCATAGCTTCACCAAGTTCAAGGCGTTACAAAGACGATTTTCTTTGATTGGTTAAATTGTCAACTTCACATAAACTTTCAGAACGAAAGATAAAGAGTGCGAAAACCGGAGGATCGAAGGCGGCTCTTCCGAAGTAATTTCCGATTCCTCTAGCTCTAGACCGTTAGTGACTTATAAAAAGAATATTTCTTAAATTTTTTTTAAAGTCTTCCTTTTCTTTTCAATAGGCAAGTATGAAAACATTGCTAAACAATGTGGCAATTCACTAAATATTTATTATTTCTAAAAAAAACTAAAAAAATTAAATACATACATTTATTCTCTAAAAATGATTCTATTGCAATATAATTTCAGGAAAATATAATTATTTCTATTTTTGTATTCTTTACAATGAAGGGCAAATCTATTTGCATGCGAAAAAGTGACATAATATCGTAAAATTTGGAAATTATCTACAAAATGAAAACTATCAAACATAAAATTTAATGTATTTTCGAATCGGAAAATGGCTTTTCTACTCTTTTTTTTATATCATATTCTACATATTAAACCTTTCACATTCTTCTTTTATATCCTACTATTAGTTGGTTTTTAGTTTCGGTTGCTTAAGATGTGGTTGGACTATCTAAATTACGGTGAGTTTGCTATATTTTATTTTTAATTGTTTTGCATTATTTTTCTTGTTTGGCCTGTCTTCAGAGGGTGCATGAATTTATAAAATATTTTTCAATAAGAAAAATTCAAACTTATAGTTTTTTTGTGGAATGTTCATAACACTAAAAAAATACCATAAAACAGAATACAAAAATAATCCAGATTTCTGCAACTAATTAGTTCATTATTTAGTTAAATGAACGTAGAAATTGATATTCTAGGAAAAACAAAAAGGTATCTTATTTTAAATATAATTTTCTGCAATACTACTAAATATTAATTAAAACATTAAATCTAAATATGTTGAAAGGCTTATATTTTCTGGTTTTGATATGAATTAAATCATGTCGCCTTCCTTGTGGTTAAAAACATGTTTAGTGTTTTATTACAAGATTTTTCAAACAAAACTATTATTTTAAGTGTCAAACCAATCCGATTATATTATTGTGATGAAAAATTAAACTTCATACTTACAAACAGTTTTAGTCCTACAAAAAATCATATTGCAAAATTCGGAATAATATCGATATAATTTATGATTAAATGTAATCAAAACACAAGCATATTAAATATCATTTTATGATGGATTCATATCGACATTGCTTAAAACATTTAGCCCAAAACAATTTAAAAATAACCCAAATATTATCAAATGTTTTCAATTAAAATATACCTGACAATATTTTGTGCTATATTAATCCTCGGTATTTTACAGGGATTTTAGTGAACCCTACATACTATTTATTATCAAAGTGAATTCAAGCAGATGGTAATGAAAATGACATTCGAATCATGTTTTAGAAGCTAAAAATATTCAGGTTAAGATTAAATTAAAAGAGAAAATACGGACACTTCATGACTTTGAAAATTATGAGTAACACATATAATAACGGAAAGGAAGAAACAGAAAGCAATTAAATCCATTTACGATTTAACCATTCAATGTATTTAAGACATAATATAAAAAGAGAAAAAAATCCAAAGAGAAATTCGATATAAAAAATACACGATTTTTTGAACCTTATACAAAAAAATACAAGAGACAGAAAAGAATATGATAATAGATGAGAACCTTTTAAAATTAGTTTGATTAAGGTAAAAGATTTCGAAATCCAATAATGAAAATTTAACCTTTTCTCGAGGCAAGTAGGTAACTAATGCGATTCTATCTTGAAATATGAAAAACAAAAGACCTGTAATTTAAAAATGGAATTTCAAATATAAATATGTAAGTTTTCAATTTTTATTAATTGAGGGGCAGAAAGCAATGTGTCAAACACCGTATAAGTCAGGTAAACCAGTAAATAATTTAATGACACAATCTACAAAATTTCTTGGACAAGACCAGCACAGTTTGCCTAAATAAGTGGTACGATGCATTATTTACACCTTGTAAAATATATATAAATAAGTCCTCAAAACGAATTAGAAGTCACTTATATAGAAATTCTTAAAAATGAGTATGCAGAAATAATATTGGACAGATGAATAAAAACCGATGTCATAATGTGTAACAAAGGTCTCGATATATATTTTAGATAAGATAAAAAATTTTGAGGTAACGCTTACGGAGTAAGAATTATTTCCCAAGATTCACCTCAAATAGTTTATAAAGAGGACTTAAGAAGTATTTCTTATTGACAAACGAGTTAGGTCTTATTTTAAAATAAAGGGTAGAAATAATTCCTTAGATGATAAATTTGGATATTATCGTTAAGGAATATCATAAGATGTATATTACAGGACTTCTAATATCTATTATATAAAGGCATATGTTCAGTCGATAATAATCACAAATAGAGTTGAAAATTTCTTTTGAATGGCAAGAGAACTTGAGACGAACCAAAATTCCAAAGAGAGTCTGGAATAGCGTCATTATGATTATTGAAAGAGCTGATAGGAATATACAAACAGCACCTCTTTTTAAGGGAGTGAAAAATGAGAAGGATAGTGTTAAACAAGTAAATACAAAAAATATATTTCCCTTTCTTTCAGATAGCGTAACCACAGTGAAACCACTAAAAATACATGAAGAAAGAGTCTGATTCAGAATAAGGTTATGAATATGTTAAAATGGAGGAATAAAATATTTTAAATATAGGGTATTTGTTAAACCCAAAATTTATTGAATAAAATATAGAAGATCGGTTTGAAATGAAGCATTAAATAGAGTAAGCCGAGACTTTATTTAAAAGTATCACATCCTTTTTAAAACAGTGGCAAGTTTTATAGTTGTTTCCATGACATTTATGCAGTTCTAGGTTTAACATAGATGACTTCTATCCCAACACTCCATCAGTACCCCCTGTGATACCTAAATCTCAAAGCCTTTCATCTAACAGGTGTGTAAAACCTAATTACTAGGCGAGGCAGTTGCCTGGAGTTCGTTTATGTCCGTTGCATGGAGTGTTATCGAAGGCAGAAGCCCCCCCTGGGCTCCCCCAAGACTATGCAGCATTCCCACTTACTCTACACTTTTTGAACCCAATAAACTTCTAGCTAAGATATATTTCAGAGATTTACATGGGGTCCACCTAGACAGTGCAATGTCATACCAACAGGTATAACCTGCTACTTAGCTCTCCTGGTTTTAAATGGTTTTTATTTTTGTATCTCCCAGGCGCTAAGTCTTCTAACTCGAGTGAGCAAGGCTAGGTTTCCATGCTTTTAAATGGCAATTACCTACATGTTCAGCTGCGGTCTGCAATCTGGTTACATAAAAAACTACAAATAAATTTGTAGAAAAAATTTCTCCATTTCTTAGACCTCTTCTCCTCATAACAACTCTCATGGAACAACCGAAGATGTAGTGTGGTTTTATTCCCACCAAAAATCCAAACAATGATCTCACACAAGTTTCACACACTCATTGCTAAGCAGAAAGTTTTTTATGTGGTTATCCTCCTTCCACTCAAAGCATTAAATATAAAAATAAATGCTAATAATTTCTAAAAATTTGCATTCTGAAATAAAAAAATAAGTTATGTAATGTTTTATTTTTTTTAAAAAGTATTTTTCAGAGAAGCTAGTGTAGACAAGATGTGCTAAACTTTATTATGTTATTCTATAATTCCTTCATATGTATATTTATTTTTTAATTTACGAGCTGGGAGAGAGCGTCAATGGGTGTTATTATGAGATCAGAGATGCATGAGGAACCAATACCCCCTTTAAAAGAAGCGAAAACAGAGGAAGATGGTGCAAAAAATTTTAAACCAAAATATAAAGCACCCTTTATTTTACAAGGAGGAACCACTTTAGAGGAACCGACCAATAACATAAATGAAGAGTCGGATTTGGAAGAAGAGACAAAAGTGGGTAAAGAGGTAGAAGAAAACATATAAAAAATGGTAAAAATATTTTAACCCAGAATTTTATTAAATAAAAATTGATTTTTTAATTTACAATTTCGTTTTTATGGCTTTAAATTTTTAAGATCATGTAGAAAGAATTCGAGGTGATAAATCCAGAATAAAAAAATTTTAGAAAAATTTAACAGTATTTTTTCTGAAAATAGAGAAGTTATTTAATTGCAAACAATAATTTCTGATAAATTATTTGATGCAAACATTTTAATTTAATTTTTGATTATTTTCTTACATAAATTTGTATTATTCAAATGATAGATGTAAATGAAGAGGATATGATATATGAAGAATAAGTGTTTAGAAAATTAGTAAGAAGTTTTTAATTTAATGTATTCAAAAAAATAGAAAGAAATATATGTAGTAAATAAAAAAAACAAGAAAATGAAAGGGAAACCAATTACTGGTTGAAAATATACGAATTAAAATAGAAAATGAATTTTACACAGTAATATGAAATACTTCGATCTTTTAAATATTTTTAAAGCAAATAATTTTATAAATGGTTTTAAAATATAAAAACTGCTTTAATCTACGATGAGGGTTTTAAATAATTGTATATTGAAAAACAATTATAATATTTATGTATTATTCAAAACAACCAAACTTTGAATAGAAATTTTATAATTTGATAGTATGTTTTAAAATATACATGTAAAAATATAAATAAAGTTATTTAACGGATGAAAATGTTGATTTACCAAAGACACCAATAATTTGTAACAGAAACTACAGAATTAAAAATTTGTTTTTATGAAAGTCAATTTAAAAATCCCATAGTTTAGAAATACATTAGATGCTTAAGAGTATGAATAAATGCAAACCATTAATTTGCATCTTTAAGATAATTTTTATGTATTAACATTTTATCTATTATATAATCGATACTATTTACGATTTCATCATGTATACAGTCGACAAAGGTTCCGGCGAAGACGAATTTCCTTGAAATTTTTAATAACTTCGGAATAGTAAGAAACCATTAATAATGTTTGGATTACTAATATGACACTTTTAATTTTTCATAAATTTTACACAATAATATTAGTGATTAGAATTGAACATGAAACATTTAGAAGGATTCTATTGATTCAAAAAATATTTGAAATAAATATAGAAAATTATTTCTAAATTTTTGTATTTAGCAAAGATAACATAATAAATTTGTTTTTTTATTTTTCTAAAGTTTACATTTTTTTAAAAAAAAGTAAATTTTTTCAAGCAGTTAGATTTTCTTTCTAAGAATTTCAATAAATGAATATAATTTTATATAATATTGAAGTATTTTTATTTCATCTCTGTGCCATTTTATATATATTGTCAAAATTTGCACATAATAACTATTTTCTAAATGTTTAATGTAATTTTATACCTGATTAAATCAAAAGATTTCAAAAAAGATAGCTAAGAACTTATATAATCAATAAATTAATCAATACAGCACAACGCGAAAAAAAACTGTTTTTTTGGACAAAGAAAACGCTTCACAAGAAAAATTTTAAACTTGAAAGAAGCCCGATTAGAAAAATGTTAAACCTATTAGAATAAACATATAATGCCAGCTAAAGGTCTTCAAAACTAAAAGTAAATAAAATGGAAGGTCAGAAATATGTTAAATAAAAAAGATCCTAAATATTTATTGTGTAATGTCTAAAGAAGCCTAAAACCGTAGAAATCAAAAAATAGAAAAATATACGCGATATGTATGCGAAGAAGGCAAAAAAACCAAAAGAAGTGATTAAAATGTATTATAGCCCAGAAATGAATTTAAGATGATAAGTTTACTTTGGTTGTTTATGAATTCAAAAAAAGTCCTTTCAACGAGCTTGACAGGTAGTTTAAAATAAACGATTGCCGACTTATAGCTTTCCTTAACAATATTTTTAAAAAATAATATATAGCTTTTTATTCAATAAATCGAATAGAACTTATAGCTTTCCTTAAGGTTGAAATGGTGGAAAGAATTATTTAGAAAAGAGAAAAATTTGTTAACCCAGAATTTTATTTAATAAATAACTTTCCTTAATAACATTTTTAATAAAATAACATATAGCTTTTTATTCAATAAATCGAATAGCACTTATAGCTTTCTTTTTATAAATTTTTTAAACAGCCTTTAATTAAAATTTGATTTTTCGTTCTAGATATGAAATTTCATTTTTCTAATATTTATGATATATCAATATTTTTCTAAATAAATTTGATTAAAAAAAGATCTTTTGATAGATTTGACATGATAAAATACTATTTTAATTTATAAAAAAATTCTTAACCGTTGTATGTTCGAAGGAAAAACCTGGAAATAGAAAAACAATTTTTTTAAATAGAACATCTTCTTGGAGTTAAATATTAACGAATGTGATATTTATATACACAAAGAAAAATTTGATGTTTAGTTTTTTTCTTCTTTAGATATATGATTTGTTAGTAGAGAATGGGTAAGAAAAGAAATTTGAAATAATTTAACATATTTAGAATTCTTTATATTAGAAATAAGTTGATTGATTGATTTTATTTTTTATTGGTGTTATATTCTCTAAATATTTTTAAAAAAATTGATTTGGTGTTAAAATTACTGTGAAAATTATTTTTTTCGTATATAAAGGATGTTATTTATAGAACTGTTTACCCCAAATCATATGAGAATTAAAATGTCAATAGAAAACACTAAGAATGAGACAAATCAACCAGAAATTACAATTGCATGTAACCGTAGAAATCAAGTTGATCTAATCAAATTGATCTACAAACGTACTTTCGAATCATTAACTTAGTTGTTAATTCACGTGATTTAGATCAATGATCAAATCGATATGGTGTTCTAGTTACTTTGACATGTTCAAGTAACAAATTGGTGTTACATATGGTTACTGCTCTGATGCAGATTTTGGAGGTTTTCCGTTGTTACTTTGGTTTCTTGTGCTGCTTTATTCATCGGGATTAAGTTATGGACTCAACGAGTCAATTGTGTGTGATTTGGATGTGACGTGTAATGGTATATTTGTGCAACAGGTTGATTCTGCCTGACGAGGATGCTTGTCTCTGGGATTAAGCCATGCAAGTCTGGTGAAGCGAAAGTGGAACTGCGAACGGCTCAGTAGAACGGTGATTATTTAATCGTGTAGGAAGGATAACCGCGGGAAACTGTGGCTAATAACACGAGTAAGACGCCGACCCATCAGTTTTATCGTACGGTAAGGGCGTACGATGGCTTTAACGGGTACGGGGGATCAGGGTTTGATTCCGGAGAGGGAGCCTGAGAAACGGCTACCAGGTCTAAGGACAGCAGCAGGCGCGAAACTTGCCCAATTGGAGAGAGGCAGTTATGAGACGTATATTTTGTAACCGGGGTAGAATACCGGTGATTGACTGGAGGGCAAGTCTGGTGCCAGCAGCCGCGGTAATTCCAGCTCCAGGAGTGTCATAGTGCATTGCTGCATTTAAAAGGTCCGTAGTCAGTGTTGACAGGGATGCTAGAAGACACTTTCTTCATGGAGTGTATTGGCATTCTAGGTTAGCATGTAGGAGCGGAAGAGGGCGACTGTATTGCGTAGCGAGAGGTGAAAGTTGACGACCTACGTAGGACAAACCGAAGCGAAAGCTGTCGTCCAGTACGTTTCCGGTGATCAAGGACGTAAGCCGGAGGAGCAAAGGTGATTAGAGACCCCTGTAGTTCCGGCCGTAAACTATGCCAACTGGGTGTTACGTAGTGGTACCCACGAGAAATCAAGTATATGGGCTATGGGGATAGTACGATCGCAAGATTGAAACTTGAAGAAATTGACGGAAGGACACCACCAGGAGTGGAGTGTGCGGCTTAATTTGACTCAACGCGGGACAACTTACCAGGGCCAGTTGTATGACGAATCTTTGATGAGTACGACTAAGTGGTGCATGGCCGTTCACAACATGTGAGGTGACTTTTAGGTTTATTGCTGTAATGTGTGAGACCCTCAGCTACGGCGACTGGGGACTATAAGTTTCAGGAAGGAGGGGGCTATAACAGGTCTGTGATGCCCTTAGATGTTCTGGGCTGCACGCGCACTACAATGTTATTTCTAGGTATATTGTAAAGATAAAGGATAACTCGGTTGGGATTGCGTTCTGTAATGGACGCATGAACCAGGAATTCCTAGTAGTCGCGTGTCACTAACGGGCGACGACTGCGTCCCTGTTCTTTGTACACACCGCCCGTCGTTATCTAAGATGGTGCTATGTTCGAAGAGGGTTTTCCTTCTGAGGACGTAGGATTAGATTGGATACAAGTCGTAACAAGGTTGCTGTAGGAGAACCTGCAGCAGGATCAGTGATAGTACTTTTATTGTGTAGTTTTTTCATTTTAAACTCATACAAGGGATCACTTGGCTCCGTATCCGAGGAAGGCCGGAATAGTTTCCGAGAACTAAGGCCGAACGGCATTTGTAAATGCCTGACTACCCCCTGGACTTAAGCATATTATTAAGGGGAGGAACAAAAACTAACTAGGATTTCTGTAGTAGCGGCGAGCGAACAAGAAATAGCCCCGAATGTAAGCCTCCGGGCATTGTTAAGATCGTCGTAACGAATTACCGGGACAGGTAAGCCATAGAGGGTGATAGCCCCGTAGTGACGAGTAATGGGCAGAGTAGGGTTGCTTGGTAATGCAGCCTGAAGAGGTGGTGGGTTCCATCTAAGGCTAAATATGAGCGGAGACCGATAGCGTAATAGTACAGCGATGGAAAGGTGAAAAGCTAAAAAGTGCAAAGACGTGAAATTGTATTGAGTATCCTGATAACAGGACCCGTCTTGAAACACGGACCAAGGAGTGCATCTGCATAGCAAGTTAAAGGGGGGTTTCCTTTAAGCGTAGCGAAAGCAGATATAGCTGTTCGGATGCGACCCGAAGGGCTGTGAACTACACCTGGCCAGGTTGAAGCCATTCGAAAGGATGGTGGAGGACCTAAACTTGTTCTGACGCGCAAATCGATGGTTTGAGCTGGGTGTAGGGGCGAAAGACCAATCGAACAGCCGGGTAGCTGGTTCCCATCGAAATGTCTCTCAGGACAGCAGACACAAGTTACTTAGTATTATGCGGTAGAGGAACGGCGGGATGAAAGGGGAGCAATCTCCACATACCGACGAACTGCGAACGTGTACGTGTTATTCTTGTACTAAAGAATAGCGATTATATATGTGTCTAGTGGGCGCGTTCTGGTAAGCAGGACGTGCGAAGAGGGATCAACCTGACGTACTGATAAGGGGCCTAATCTGGTTTTTCTTAAGGCCGTAGATGAATTGTGACAGTAGGGCGGTGGCCATGGAGGTTGGCATCCGGTAAGAAACGTGTTGCAACGTACCTACCGAATTCATGTGCGCCGAAAATGGACGGTACAAGGCCAGACCCGATGCAGTACTTATAGGTAGATGGGCGTGGTGTATGTGCAGAAGGTTTACCGTGAGGTAAAGTGGAGCATACACTAGTGCTGATCTTGGTGGTAGTAGTTACAATTCGTGTGTGAATCGCGAAGGCTTCAGGAGAAGGGTTCTTCTAAGACTTCATAAGGAGAAGGTTAGCCGGTCCTGAGATCTCGACAGGGAATCGGGTTGATATTCCCGAGCCATCTAGGTATTTGGCAACAGTAAATATGGTGTTTACGTCTTAGGCACGACAACAAGGAGGTACCCATTCCTTGTAGCAGTACTGTATGTAGCGTGTTGTACAGAGCAATACAGACATATGCAATTGTCTTAGCTGGGATCCGTGAAAAAATACCTTTATGACCTAGATGACCGTACCGACCGCAGCAGGGCTCCGTACGGTGTATACCGGAAGCGATAGGACAAACGTTAGTTAGGGAATTCGGCAAATTAGATCCGTAACCTCGGGAAAAGGATTAGCTCTAAGGAATTAGAACTTTTAGTTACGGGGAATCCGACTGTTTAATAAAAACATAGCTTTGTGGTGGTGTAGTACGTGGACACAAAGTGAATTCTGCCCAGTGCCCAGCTGTTAAGACAGGTCGGGCTGTATACGCAGGGGTAAACGGCGGGAGTAACTATGACTCTCTTAAGGTAGCCAAATGCCTCGTCACCTAATTAGTGACGCGCACGAAAGGAGCAACGAGATTCCCACTGTCCCGACTAACAACCTGCGAACCCACGAGCCAAGGGAACGGTCTTGGCTATGCAGCGGGGAAAGAAGACCCTGTTGAGCTTGACTCTAGTGTGACGCCGGGGTCTTGTGCAGCTGTAGCAAGGTGGGGCAACTGAAAGACCACTAGCTGTGCAAGCGACCCGTATTTGTCAGATGGGGAGTTTGACTGGGGCGGTACATCTGCTAGACTACAACGCAGATGGCCTAAGGGTGGCTAACTTCGGAGAGAAACCGAGGGTGTAGTCCAAGGGCAAAAGCCACCCTGACGTATTACTACACGGTAATACGAGGGGAAACCCAGGCCTAGCGATCCCATTGCTTACAGAGCATCTAGCAATGGGTGACGTAAAAGTTACCACAGGGATAACTGGCTTGTGGCAGCCGAGCGACCCTAGCGACGCTGCTTTTTGATTCTTCGATGTCGGCTCTTCCTATCATGGTGCAGCAGAAGGCACCTAGTGTTGGATTGTTCACCCACTAACAGGGAACGTGAGCTGGGTTTAGACCGTCGCGAGACAGGTTAGTTTTACACTACTGCTACGGTACTAAGGGAGCAGATGCTAGTACGAAAGGAACGAATCTGCAGGACCTCTTGTCGTGCTTATATCTGGTAAGGTACGGGCTAAGCAACGTCCTGGCACGGAAGAGCTGAAGGCCTCTAAGCTTCAACGTGGCCCTACTGTACTATCTGGCATGAAGACGACGTGCTTGGGTGCTGCAGCTGTAATCCACAAGATCGCGAGTGGATGAGGCTAGCAAGCACTCATGACGAGAGATGATCACCACCTCCACGTGGTTCTCGTTGGGTAACGCCAAGAGTGATCAACAACAAAAGCATGTAAAATTAAAAAGAATAAAACTCAAAAAAAAGTAAATAAAAAAATGATTTTAAATAAAATAATAAAATTGGATAAATACAACGAAAGAAACATTTTAGCACCTTACAAAAAGGATCTAAGCAAAAAAACGCAAATGCTTTTTTTACATAATCTATTTGTGTGACATTTAAATAATTTCCACTAATTCTACTTATAAGAAGGCACATACCAGATATGTTTTAAAATATCACTTTTTAAAGATTAGAGTCTTTATGTATGCTTGGATCTCATTACCAATTTGATTTTTAAATACATTTCTTCCTTTATATAAGCAAAAACTATTTTTCAAAAGACAGCATCGAGATTTCTAATTGAGAAAAATTTAGTATCATACCTATTATTTTTTTCATATACTTCAAAGTTTTCAAAATTTTTTAAATATAAGACTTGTACTGTAATATTCTGCTTACCTGCATATATTATTTTAAAGAAACGCCAACTTTTTAATATTCACAAATTGTTTTTCATTAATAAATTAAAGGAATGTTCAAATAACCATAATTTTTTACTTTAACGAATTATATATCAGTAATGCCTCAAAGAAGACAGATCCTTACTTAATGGTTTGCAATAAAACCAGGTTGTGTTAACTTAAAATGTGTATGTGTGGGATAAAGGGAGACGTGTGACCTTCTAGAACCGAAGTCGGATTGCGGATATGGTGGCTATACATAGCCGGGTCGGTTTATAAGGAATTTTGTGTGTTGTAGATTTGGCTGATCTTAAGGAAAATAAACCGAATTTTATTTATTTATTTATTAACGAATTATATATATTTCCATTAATTTCTAGGTTCTAGAAAGATTGAAAAAGATAACGGCCTAATACATTACATATTTAAATATCCAAACCTATTAAAATACCATATATGACATCAAAATGTAATTTTATAAAAATATAAACAATCATAGAATTACTGTATTCATGTTTAGAATATAAAAATGGCCGAAGATCTTAACCTTTTAATCATTTGAATCATAAATTCAAAAAAAAAGAATATATTTGTCAATCTTAGATAACATATAAATAAAAAGCAAAGAATTTAATGACATAAATGGGTTATAAAAACCATGTATGCACATTATAGAAAAAATTTCTTAACTAGCGTCTCTTTGTTCATAAAATGATAGATCTTGCGCAAAAATACTTTAAAGGATATATAAATAATTTTTAAAAAAAAACTTTATGAGATGAATAAACAAAATACTTCGTGGCTTTATTTATTTGACATTAAATAAAAATTGAAATTTTTATATAGCGTTATAATTTATATTTGCTAAGTTTTGAATTATGAATCTAATTACATAGAAATGAAAAAGCAAAATATAGAGGCATATTTGCCAATAATAATTTACTCAAAAAAAATAATGGTAGATTTAATGATTCGAATGTTTAAAATAGATAGACAAAGCTCATTTATAAAATTCTAAAATTTAAATTTTTAGATCATAAATCAGTATCAAGCATAAATTTCTGTTTGGTAATGATTAAAAAAATTTTTTGTTAACCATTGCAAAATTGGATTTTCAAGTTATAACTTAACGGATCTAGTATTAAGAAAATTTAGAACAACAAATATAATTTTCTCGGTCAACCAAATAAATATATTAAAATAAAAGAATGAATTAAGTGAAATTTTTGTAGTATAAAAAATAATAGTTTTTTGGTACTACAGAGTTAACAAATTACACTAAAAGAAAGATATACTAGAAATATGGAAACAATTCAATAGATTGAAAAAGAAAATAAAACTATAAAATAGTATAATAAGCGAAATGATAAACTTCTAATGATTGAAATTTAAGTTATAATGGTTCATGACTTCTATTTTTATTAAAAAAATTAAATTTAAATATGAATTTTAGGTTAGTACAATATTAAAAATTCTGAAAATATACAATAATTGGATGGTTATACCCTTTTGGCAATAGAAAAAAACCTATTAGAATATCTTTAGAGAACTATAGCAAACTGCCAACATGATTTGTCACAAGGAATGCATATTTTTCTAAAATATAATGGCTTTTAAATTAATTTTAGAATAATATATTTTATAATGTTATATTATATCATTTAAAACTCTTAAAAATCATTATATTTATATGAATGTTATAATAATTAATGCCAAAATGATAAAATAATATTAAGAGATATTAACATTTGTTTTAAAATAATTATCATATAGTAATATGACTATAAATTAATCGAAAAATATTTTTTTTGTGTAATTAACGGAAAAATTCATAAATATAAACGAAATAAAAAAGACTTTACAACATATATATTTATTAAATCGCGTCACGGTATATGAAAAGCAATTGTTTTAATCGTTTCACAACAGCTAACAACTTATTAAGTAAACCATAATCTCATATTCCACTACAATGGGATTTAAGTCGTTTTGTGAATGTTTCAAAACAAAGAAGGTTTTCCAATCAAAATAGTTGTTAAACCATATCCAACCTTCCTCTTTTTTTAACCTCGATGTGATTTATTAATGTTAATTCTGAAAAATTCTGCACGAATAAAATAATACACACAATTTTTAATCTATATCTTTAATTTTTATTTGATATTTATACTAAAACTTGAATAAAACTAGTTATAATTACAATTTTTAAAAAAAATAAAAATCCACATGCATAGGGAATATGAAGTACAAGCTAAATAAACCGTAAATATATACAAACCAGAATTATATAAAATATTTCAATTTAAATATATTAGAAATAAACGTCTTTAACTATAAAATGAATGTTTCTTTTCTTAAATTTATCATTAGCTGAAGTATTTAAATAATAGGTTTTTGAAATCATAATGGAATCGTTTATTCTATAGAAAACTGCAATATTTAATTAAAACTGATAAGTAAAATTACGTTTTTGTAATTTATATTAGTTTTCTATTTACTTCCATTGAAGCTTACAATTAAATGACTATGATGTGTAGAACCCTATTAAAAAAAACCTACAGAGATTGTAAGTATATTATAAAACTAAATTTCTTGTTTCGGTTTGAATAAAAATAATTATAAATAATTTAAGAAGAGGTTAGTTAATGTCTATTATATTATATCCAAGAGAAAAAAAAATTTTGTTTCATCAAAATAATAAATACGGAAACAATTTTTTCAGAATAAAATAAAGGTATAAAAAATTTAAAACAATAAAGAATTAGAAGAACATTAACAATTTATTAAAATTTATCAAAATATTACATGGTCTAAAACAAAAAAATTTTATTTCGTTAATATATAATAATTTTTAACTTCAACTAGCAGTAAAGAAGTAAATCACTGACTGAGATTTTATAAATTAGAATCGAGTTTTCTTCTTTAAAAAGTAAAAATAATATATATTTTATCTTTAATTTAAAAAGTTTTTGTGATCTAAATTTCCTTTAGAATACCATTTTACGAATATTTAATACATATTTCAAACATAGCATAAATAAAAAATAACAAAAAATCATACAGATGACTTCTATGCGCCTTGTATTAATCAGATATCAGATCGAAAAAGACGGATATTCCGAGATATTAAGAACAAAAAACAATTCAAAATATACAACTTTAAAATTAATAATTTTATAAACAAGAAAAAATATTTTAAATTGATTTTCGTATATTAAGACTTCTAAGGCTGTTAATAAATAATCAAATATTGTAAAATTCATCATGGTGTAATTTATGTTGTTCTAACGTAATGGTATACATAAATATCACAATTTATAAGCTTTAAAGCCGTATTTCAGGATGAGAATATTACTTTACCCTTCTCAAATATTTAAAAATGAACATTTTAATCAAAGCAAAACAACTGTCTAGCCTATGATTAAGCCATAAGATGGAATATTTTTAGTTTAATATAACTACATTCAAACTTTATTTATGTTACATTCATTATATTCACTATATATTCGAAATTTTTTTATAAAATTAAAATATAAGAGTAATAAAAAGATAGCGTTATTTTATCTATAAATTACATAGATATCATCAAAATATATAAAAACAAAATATCTTATAAAAAAAAGCTTCAAGTAGAAATTGAAGATGCTGAATAGTCAGATAGAAAAATTCTTGTAGATAATAATCCTACTTTTACTTATATACGAAATATACAATCGTGTATATATTATACTACATTTTAATAAAATGTCTGAACACATTTATAATTTAATACATTTGGTAATTGATTATATAAAAGTTATTTGATCTTATTAAAATTTCTTTTTAAAAAAATTAATAATTTTGTGAGATTATAATGTAATTTTTGGTTTTTTACATGTTAGGTTCTATGTGCATTTAAAAATAACAAGTCGACCGAGTTTCTTTATATAGTACTTGTCATCGGAACGAGCAGATCTGATTTGTAAAAATGGCTTTAAACCAGATATATTCTCATGAGTGTAAGTTGCACAAGTAATTAAATCTAACATTGTTAAATTAAAAAAGAAGACGTGTGATACCTACTCTATTATGCTATTATCTCAAAATTTAATCCCTTCATGTTCGATATAATTCTTTCATAGAACAAGATCAAAATATTTAATTTATATTGTGAGCAGTCTCGCATTTATTAACCAATATCATGTGTTATATCATATTTAAGCATTATAGTTTATAATCTAACCAAAGGGCTTTATAATTTTCTTACATTACATGGATTTTTAGTTAATTTATTGCTTGGCTTTTCTTAAGTTCCAAAAAAGAAATATACTATTAATACGTTAAAGTAAAAAAGATTTTTCTGCTCCATTCATTTTTTGGTCTTTTATGTGATATTTTAAGCGAGACTTATGATAGAATAATCATTTTGAAACAGCGTCCAGGAATATTCTTTAACTGAATGCTTGTTCTTAAAAAGCCGCAAATATAAGTTTATAGTAAACGTGAGAATGGTGTAAAACAACGTATCATAAACGCCTTTTTATTGTATTATTTTTCTCTGCATAAATTTTTTCTGTAATACCAGAATTTTTTTGATTTTCAACTTCAAAGAAATTCAGATTATTTTAAAGATATATGATTACTAAGATAATGTAGGTCAGTGTTATTAACTATTATCTCATGCATATAATATGTATATTATTGAGATATACTATAAATCAATTCCATCGTTTTGTAATTTTTAAAATGAAACTCTCTTATATCCTTAATGAGATTCAGAAAACTATAAGGATTTTCTTTAAAAAATTTAGTTTTCTTTAGATATTTGTTAATCCTAAAACCAGTTTAAATAACCCAGATAATTTAAAAATTTGTTTTTTTAATGGTGTATAAGAAAGATTTATATCTTACAGTCCTAAATGTTTTTTATAATTTTGACTAGTTCTAATCTTTTCGAAACGCAGTAATTGTTAAAACAGATTTGAAAAACATTTTTACGACTAACATTTTTCTTTAAATACGTTTTTTACTACAAAAATATAATAGATTTATATTTTAAATTCTTGCATTTTATACAATCATCTTTAGGGTTATATATCTGTTAAATGTTTATTATATTTGTAAGTAATATATTTATTAGATGGAATATAAATACAAGAATAGAAAGAAAAGCACCAAGCACTTAATAAAGTGAGCAAAGAAATGTACAAAAAAATTTAAGCAAAATTTAGATGGGAAATATAGATAGGCATACTTGATATTTTTCTCCATATATTCTGTATTTAGATATAATAAACTAAAAATATTTTTAGTATAATAAGAATAAAAAAGAAAAATGCAAGTATACGATCAGAAGAAATAATAAAATAAGAAAATTTTAAAATTTTCTTTTGAAAATAAATCCGGGAGTAAAAATATATTTATAAATCGAGAAATAGAAACCAAATGTATGACGACTATTGTGTTGTAAGGCGCCCATGGGCAAAAGAAAAATATCGGGAGCAGTTGAAAATCGCAAAAAATCAAGATGTGAGAATACGGGTGTGAAGAGTAGGAATTTCGACGACTTTGTTTCCAGCTCATCGAGGACTAGCCACCCTCGAGTTGTGAGCCCAATCGACTGTTTTTTTTCGGCATCTTCGAAACAGAAGGAGTGTGCGGCAGCCACGCACAAGGAGAGTAAAAAGTGTACAGATAATAGGGATGTAAGGAGTTTTTTTGGGACAAGCATGCCAAAGCACACACGGGATGTGCCGCTGACCAGCCAGCGAAGTTTCCCGGAGGAGAAAGAGACACAGACTTTGTCTGTTCTTCATGCATTGCTTCTAAGAAAATAACACTCCTTGAAAAAAGAGTGGAAAAATTAGAAGAAGAGGAAAAGAGATATAAAAAAACTCTTATGTTGGCAAAAACCAACTCGATTGCTTTAGAGGTACACTTTAAAGAAATTGAGAAGCTACGTAAAGTACCTAAAAGTTCGCGTAGGTGCCGTACTCACAAGTGCGTGATAACGGCAGTAGCACCTGTTTCCTCGGTTAGGCTAAAGGCAGGAGCCAGAGACCCTCAGGCTGATCCAGCAGTCAGTGAGTTAGTCTGCAACGCTGCAGAACTAACAGAGAAACCACTCGAGCAGAATTTGGTGGTAAATGAGGCGAAATCTCAGTCTTTCGGGCCAACTTTGTCCGCACGATATGCAATGGCTAAAGCTCGGTCTTTGGATAAACAGATAGTGTTACGGACTGACAGTTCTACTGATCTGACTGCAAATGCTGTTGACTCTCTTGCTGTTGGAGTCTGCCCAGCGGAAGTGCTGATCTGCATAGCAGCAGAATCTCAAAACTTACAAATCGAACGTGCAATGAATGTAAGTCATCAAGGGGCGAGGCTCGTTGAATGTGGTACGGGCAATACCACACTGCCTCCGATAGCAACTCCTCGTTCTATCGAAAAAAAGTTACCTGAAAAGACATCCGTAAGTGCTTCAGGAAAAGGTCTTAAGGATAATAAAAAGGAATTATCCAAGAGCAAAGCAACTGGTAACCCAGCCAGTAAACCGAGAGCCGTCAAATTGCAGACTGCTAAAAAGCCTTCCTTCGATCGTACTAAGGCACCTTCGAAGCAGAGTAGAGGGAAACTTAACTTAAACAGAGCACAGTGTGAGGATGTTGTGCAAGGCAAATCACCATTTGTCTTGAATAGGTTTGTGCTTCTTTACTTAGATGGAGTTAAAGTGAACAAACCCGCTTATTTAAGAGCAGTCTTAGAGAACGGGGGCGTTAAATCTTACTACGTAAAGCATGTAGGCTTCACTAAGGAAGGCCTGTTAGAGTTGCTTGTTAATGCTAACAGTATGGACAAGGTTAAAGCCATTTTTACAGAATTTAAAAATGTTAAGACGTTTGATAACTATCTTAACAGAGGCAGTCTCGAAGAGATTGGTGAGCGGTTATCTGACCTTAAGCGCAGACTCTCATGGGTCGAGCGATTTATAGATAACCCGCCGGTTAGGAGGTTCCTTAGCATTCTGAAGCATATTTCAGCTCAGAATGCCTCTCAAGAAGCCTCGAAAATCTTCTATGGACTAGAAGATGTGGTACTTGAGGAGCCAAAGAGCTTCTCTAGCCTATAGTCAGGACTGTCTGAACTGTTGACACCTGCCAACAGATAAAGCCGTGCAAAGCAAGCCCTGCGGTATACTTTGTGTGGGGTGTACCGCATAGGCATCGTAGTGTTTTTGCTGAAACACTACAGGCGAAAGGTTCCAAAGGTACGTCTGTCAAGCGAGTTATCAAGCGAGATGGACGTAGACGACTTGATGGGACTGTTGAGAGTGGGATAGACCCGGAAACAGTGTAAGCTGTGAGTAGGAAACATCTTGGGTACTGCAAAACCCATACACTAGGGAGAAAAAAGTCTGTCGGAATTTGCACGGAATCGTATGGTAATCTTAGATTACTTACGCTAAATGTAAATTCCTTTGGATCAAAACGAGAGGAGGTTCTAATGCTAACCGGTAAACTCCACCCAGACATTTTATGTCTCCAAGAGACATTACGCTACACAGAGAGTTCTCGGCACGTTATTCCGGGATACGAGGTGATTGAAAGCTTTGCAAACAAGGAGGAAAAAGATGGTAGAGGACTGGTTTTAGCTGTGCGTTGTGTTAGATCTTACGCTATCGTCAGTTGAAGTACATCCTAACTTATTGGCTGGCAGTGTTTGTGGCAAAAAAGCGTCTGGTGGCTGGTTTAAATTGCTTGTTGTTAACCTGTACATTCCTCCGAAATGTTCACTATACGGCAACAGAGCGGAAACGCTCGAAGCTCTAGGATCTTTTCTTGTTAGCGAAAACAAGAAAAACGGTTTAGATGATATTCTAGTCATAGGCGAGCGGAATATGACTCAAGAAGAGGCTGCTAGGTTCCTGGCTGTCAAAAACCCTATAGCCCTAATAAATGGTTATTCGAAGCACTGCGAGCTACACGTGCAGCAGCACACAGTGCGAATAGATGCATTGACCACTGCCTGTTTCTGAAAAGAGAGTGGACGGAGGTAGTTAAAGTGCACAGGAAATGGGATATATCGGATCACCTTTCTGTAACTGTTGACGTTAGGGTGGATACGCTCATCCGAGCCGTACACAAGAAAAAGCTCTTCTTACGCTTGTTTGTTGAGCAGTTACTTGCCGAAAAGCTTATAAGCTGTCCGACCAAGAACAGTTTCGGTCACACCCCTAATCATAGGATTATGTGGCAAAAACTGTTAAAGAAGAGAAAAAAGCTAGGTCTTTATAGGTACTTTTTCAGATGAAATAGTTTTTTTTGCCTCGGAAGCTTAAAAAAACTATTGACGATAGACGGAGAGTTGCTTTCGAAATGAAAACTGGCCGAGCTTTCCGAATGCCTAAGCTGACCTCAAACGAAAGTGTGAGGAAATGAAGCGTCTATATAAGCGGCAGCTGAGAATAAAGTGGGCACGAAAAGGTATTGCGGATGCAACAAACCGTTGCATGAGAGACGTGTGACAGTAGACCAGAAGGTCTGCTGGAATACCCGAAATCTCGGCTGCCAATCGCACGGTTTGGATGAAAAAGGCCAAATTGCTTCGGATGAGCAGACAGTGTTGCAGGTCTGGTACACATCCATCGTTCCTTAGCAACAATGAATCATGAGTTACAGAGCAAAGACACTCAATCCGAGTGTCTTATTGAGGATAACAACGCTCATTATAATGATTTGATTGCTTGGCAAGAGGTTATTTCAGCGCTGCACGAGTCAGCAAAAAAAAGCATGTGGTTTAGATGAGGTACCAGTAGAAGCGTACAAAGCTCTACTAATGGATTCTCATGGCGTAAGTCTGATGGCACAGCACATTTTACATGTGCTGAATGAGGCCTGGACAAATAGAATACCTGACAGCTGGAGAGTGTCAGTCATAGTACCGGTACCGAATAAAGGTGATTTATGAAAGCCTGGAAACTACCGTGGAATTTGTCTGATAAACACTCTTCTTAAACTGCTGTGTAAGGTTGTGGAACGCCGAATGCGTTTGTATGTGAGAATAATAACCTCTTGTGCCGGGAACAAGCTGGTTTTCGTACTCGAGAGGAATGTGTTGCTCAGGTGGCAACTCTTTTAGAAATTCAAAGGAGAAGTTTATTCGAGGTAGAGAGACTGTTTGCCTATTTATCGATTTCGAAAAGGCTTACGATAGAGTTCCTCATGATCAATCCTTTTGAAACCAAAAGAGCAAGGCTTTTCTGGAAAACTCCTAAGATTCCTTAAAGATCTGTACACTGATCTACAGGTTGGTGTCAAAGTAGGCGATAAAACAACAAGCCTATTCCCATATAATATCGGTCTTCGCCAAGGCTGTCCGCTATCACCTCTGTTATTCGATCTCTATATCGATGACATCTTTAGAGGTGTTAATGGTATAGTATGCGAGGGTCTTAATTATAGGGTTCCGGGTCTGTTGTTTGCCGATGACATGTCCTGTTCGTTGAATTTGTGACTGCCGTACAACTCAGTACGGATAAAGTGATGAGTTGGTGTGAGACCTGAGAGATGCGTATTAATATAGATAAGTGTGGGTTGTTACTTCCCCCGGTTCTTACAGTTAACGTAATGATAGGTAAATCAGCAGTCCTGTTTGTCAAACCTAAAAATACTCAGGCATTGTGTTGGCCCGCACGTTTTCTCTAAAAGAATTGATTCTTGGGAGAAAAAAGGCTGTGTTTCCGGTCCGGAAAAATGCCATGCCATTCCTCGGCAGGTCAGAGTTCCGCTTTACTTTAAAGTTCTGATCATAAAGCATGCATTATACCAATCGTAATGCATGGGAGCGAATTGTGTGGAATGAGCAAGGTCAGAATAGTAATTGTAGTTTGCGGCGTTACACGTTCTTTGGCAGCAGCTTTTGGATGTCGAGAGAATTTTGCCCAGCTGGCAGCTTTCAGAGAGTGTGACATCCAGCCTTTATATGAAAAGGCAGCTATGTCACGTGTAAGAGGCTTCTTGAAATGACAAGAAAGCAGAACGATCATACGGGACTTGCTAAATGGTAAGTTTACAGCGAGAAAGAGAACGTGGGTTACTCAAACCCGAATCTGGATGAAAGCTTATACTGGAAGTCTTTTACCGGGTTTGAGTAACAAAAGTAGTGGCCTTCTAATCAAAGAGGCTATTGTTAAAAGGCAAGGCCGAGCTGATAAGTCAGTTATAAGTGGCTTACGTAGGCTTTTTGGTCTTAATAGTGGGTATAAGTGGATCTACGCAGAACTAAATAACAGGGTGTTAGCTAGCAGTATTAAGATGCTGCGTAATTTAGAATAGGACTGGTGAAATTTAGTCCGCAACTGGCAGCTTTAGGAAGATTACCGAATAGGTATAGGGAACGCTGTCCATGTTGCGAAAAACCAGTCCGAGAAACTTTGTGCCATCTAGTGTTCATGTGTAAGAAGTGGAAAGTAGAGCGATAGATGTTTACAGCTCAGGTTACGCGAAAAGTTGTAAAATGTTTGAAAACTTCTGATGCTGTAGGGAATTCAAGGCATCAAGATACTCTTGGAAGGGAAATGGCAAGCTGCCGCTGTTCTAAACAACTAATTGTCATACCTGACCTGAAGATCATCAATCGGTCAATATACCAAATAGAAAATAAGTATAAAATTGAAAGGTTTGATATCATTTATATCACATAAAAATAATATTTTTATTCTATATTTAAAAACAAAAAAGAGGGGTATGCCATCATGAATAAAATTAATCAAGACGATTATTCTACTTATAAAAACACTTCTTTACTCAATATCATTGGAACAGTGAGCAGGAAGACGATCTCCTTGTTGGAGATGTACTTCAAACTTAGCTGCCTTCCCGAAAATTACGGCAAAAGGCTAATATTTATTGTATCACAACAAAATGTTATTTATTTTTCAAACATTCCAAGGTCTTTCAAAATTAATTAAATTTTCTAAAATTTATAAAATATAGAAACAAATTAAAACAAAAGAAGAAGTTGCGAGAATTACATGAAGAAATTAATCGACGTTTAACCACAATAAAAGTATAAATGACAAAAATTACAAAACTTAACTAGCTTTTACTTTTACATTTTCTAGAAAAAATTTTTTTATTCGAAATATTCTTAGCAAGAATGCAATCTCTTTAATCAGGACGTACTTCAAATTTAGCTTTCCATTATAAAAATAAAGTTTTATAATTTTATGTTTTGCAAATTTTACAGGATTGTATGGAAAAAATAAAAAATCCGGGACTTTCTAAAACATTTTTCGATTGAAAAAATACTTGGTACTTATAGATCATACACAGATTTTTTGTTTTGAAAAGAATAACAGATTTTAAGCATTATAAAACAGAATTGAACATCCTTTGTTTTTAGAATTGTATCAATGAATTTAAGCAAAATATAGAAGCTTACAAATAATATGAATTATGAGTAAAGGAAAATAAGACGAATTGTGAAATAAAAAAACGAGTGACTTAAACAGTACCTATAGAGGTTCGTTCCGAGGGTTTATCGACATCTTTAGGAATTAAAATACTTTGCCGAAGTCATTTATAGGTTAATATCGAGCTAATTTGAAAAAAAATTAATAGATAGATCCACACATGAGCAGTAAAGTAATATTCCATTCAGAGAAATCTAAGAAATCATTTGAGCAATACAACTCAGTTAACACCGAATGTGTCGCTAGACAGCTAGCTAAGTTTTCTGTGAAAAAGTAAATGTTTTAATCTCAAAACACCATTCATTTTATACTGCTCCCTTTATTTTATATAATTACTAAAACTAAAATTTTATCTTTAAAAACGTATGGACTCGGTTAAAAAAATTATAAACATTTATAATATAAAATAAAATCGAATAAATTTTTAGTTTCCGCGAATCTGTGCCTTTTAGTTGTATTTTTATAATATTTCTGTTGTTTCAAAATAAATGGAATAACTGTTTTTTATGGTATTCTTGGATGACAGGATTTGCGAAAAGTTCCAGTATTATACATAAAATAAAATATCTTAAGCCTGATGTCATACATTTCTATTGCATTACATTTTTTTGTTCCATTATGTATAGCAGCTTATAATTTTATAATGCAAAAATATAATATTATAGGATTTTATAACATCTTTGTAATAAATAATTAGAATTTTTTCTAAATAAACGTGCAAAGAACCGAAAAGCGCACTAGACAGAAAACACAATCGTTTGTATTATATAATTAACCAATTTTCTAGAAAAACCAGATGAAATAATGTTAAGGATGATTTTCAAATTTCTATAAAAGTCATTAAAATGATAACGGAACAGACTATGAGAATGGCTACATTGCTATCATAAGAAAATTGCTTTAATAAACAAAAACTAACGTGTAATGCACCCAGCGGCTGTAAAAGATTATGTAAATATATGTGGTAGGTGCGGAAATTTGCTCTTAAATAAATTTAAAGTACCAATTCGCATCCTATACATTTTTCTTATAATTATGAAAACGTTAGATTAAAGTGATTTTAACTCTATTACTAGAACTCTACGAAATTCTTTTGACTGATCTTGTCACGATGAAACATATATTTAATCGATTTTAATGCGTTGCATAACTTACTATGTTAATAGTAAAAAACATGCGAAAACAAACAGATTTAAATAAAGAGTATAAAAGAATAGGATAATCAAATTTAAATTTTTATCAGTTAAACATCTTATTTCTATAATTTCTTTATTTTTTCTTATTTTTTTACGTTAAGATTTTAATTTTATAATTTTTTTTGTTCGTTAACATCTTATTTCTATAATTTTTTTACTTTTGATATAAAATTTCTATACTTCGCTAATCCGTTACCAGCCAAATTTCCTAAAATACTCTTTACTGCCAAACAAACGCATTAATACATTCATTTCAAATTAATCTCATCTTAATTAGCACGCAGAAAATTTCTGCGTTTCTTTACCATCAGTTAATGTTAAGCAAAATAAATGAGGCGGAATGACGGAGGAATGCATTTTCAAATACGACAGTAAATGACAAAATTATATGCAAAAATGTATTTTGCTCTAAAAAATAGACACTTGAAATATGTTTAACAATTTTAGGATCTCTCTCAAAAACTTTCATGTGTAGTAAAACAAAATTAACATTTCTGAAAGATGATCTAATTACAACTGTATTGTAACAGCTGTTGTCTGTCTTCTTATTTTAATAAATATTATAACATTACCTTTCAGGTAAACGACATGTGTTAATGAAAAGTTTCAACACAGCGAATATCTTCAATTTACAAAGCAATAAACAATGGCTTAAGTACATATGTAGATCTATTAAGTTATAGAAAATTATATTTTAGCAAAAAAAACCATTGCTAAAAGGCTTGGAATGCTAACTTAGAGCTAACTCAAAGAACGATTTTAAATTTTAAATTTAAAATTCTGAATGTGATTAAAAGGTTATAAACGATCTCATCTTAAAAATTTCAACTTTTTTTGATGTTAATATTATCTCAGAAGTTTATCAAACAGCATAGTTGTAATAAATTTTTCAATTAATAATTACAAACGAACGATGTTTTAGAAAACAAGAAAAATATTATAAAAGCTAAGCGTTTTATTTTAATGTTCTTTTAAAGAATTACTAAAAAAATGGCTTTATAAAGAAAAGCTAATATTTCGTATTAATTTCTGTGAATATTCAAATTATTTCAATAATTAGTAAATTAATAGATTTTAGTGCCAGTCTGAGATTTTAATTTATGAATCTACAATTTTTTTATTTTTATATTTCTACAGTAATTAAATGTGAGGTTTAAAACAGAAATTTTTATTTTTTATTTTCATGGATTGTTCAATATAATAAACGATTTTAAAAAGTCATTATTGTTCTATTGCAGAAATATTTTTATTAGAAGCTTTATTGATTCCTTGGGTTCTTTGCATCATATTCGAAATATTCTTTTTAATATAAATTTTATTTAATAATTATAACATGAATATAGACAACATTAGCGTTATTTTATTGTTATTTGTAACGAATTTAAGAATAATAGATTTTTCCTATCTTACAACATTCAAGGAACTTAAATGATACCCGTGCTAATACTGGAGCATAATATATTTAGTTATGTTTGATTAAAAGAACTTTGAAGCTTTGGGATATGTCTTTTATATTTTTCTTTCCTTTCTTTTAATACTATTATATTTCAAGTTTAGATAAAAATTAATCCTTGGATCGAGATGATATGAAATATTCTATTTAGAATCAATAAAGAATCATTATTTTATTTTTATAATGAAGATTCAATATCAAGTTTTGAAATCCCTTTATATTCTGTAACTAGTAATATCTTTAAAATAATTATAACAAAATTTCGGTTATTTTCCTATATCTTCTCGAAGTTAGCTTATAAATATTCTTATCTTCTTTAAATTTCAAATGTAAATCAAAAAGAATTTGATTAAAATATATAGATGAAAATGTTAAAACAATCAAAAAAAAATAACGAAATTTATTGAATATATGTAAAGGTTTGGGGTATATATTTTTTTAAAATAAAATATTCGTGAATTTTCATTGAATGGAACTCAGATTTGAAATTATAGACATATTTTAAAAATTAATATTACATGATCTGAGTAATGTATTTAATTAAATAGGTGCTCAAAAGTTTTTTTTAACAAACAAAATAAAAAAGTTAGAAGTAATACATTAGTTCTAGATTGCTGTTTAAAAATATATTTTTGTTTATATAATGAACATAGACACGTTAACGTTTTATGGATATATAATTCAAGAAAAGTGATAACGGAAATCATCTTATAACATTTTTTTAAAAAATTCGAATTACTTTTTTTAAAAATTATATATAAATCAAAAAAGCATAATTCCAAGCTAGAAATTGATTATTCCATGAAATTGGCTGTACTCCAAATGAAAATGAATAGCCATGACTCGCACTAAACCAAGATATCATGTACGAACTGTATAAAATGTTGACTGGATTTAAATGTTTTTCTTATATGTAATTTATTCGAATTCAGAAAAAGAAAGGGTATATTTGGAAGTGCTTTAATCTTATTCTGTGAGAAAAATGCCGATAGTATATGTATGATGATTCGTTTTATAATGTGTAATAAGCATCGGCGCATATATTTTTAATTTTAATTTCTTGAGTTTTATTTGTAACTATAAAACGAATCTTTATAAATATCATATAGGTGTATCAATTAGAAAAAGGGTGGAGCAAGGATAAAGATTGCTTCTTTGACGAAACAAATTTCTAGAAAAATATTACAAAATTAAAGCGCTATTAATTTTTTTTCTTTTAAATTAACGAATTCATTTTTTAAAAAAGGTTTAAAACTAGTCTTTTCACTCCATCATTTCAATCAAAAAGCTATTTATACCCAATCTAATTAACAACGCGTCGAAAAATATAAATTAACCATAAATTAAAATAGTTACATGTATGGTTCGCCGGGAAGCCAATGAGCCATAAAAACATGTTATTTTTTTGTTTCCACATAAATTAGTTAAAAAATCTAGCTTTTTTCGTGTAGAAGAATGCTTCAAATAAATAATAAAATATATTTAAGCAATAAAACAAACTACGAAAAATCTTAAAAACTAGTCTATCGTGAATATATCTGGTAAAACAACTTTCTAAAACTTAAAATATTTTATGCGAAGTTCCAATGACCCGTAACTACCTTAAAGTTGCTAGTTTTGTCCATGTTTGCAATACTACAAATATGAATAAAAAATATTATATCGATCATCAATTAAAAAAATATCGGAGATTTGCACCTATTTCTCTGTATCTACTGAGAAAAATCATGTGGTTTTAAAATTGTTCACGGTGTTTTAGGCAAGTTTGAAAGCACAAGATGCATGTTTGGAAAGATTGCCAATACCACACCCAATTTAGTTTCATTCATAATAAAAAAACATTTGCATATGAAAAACCAATGATAATGTATAAAATGTGGTCTGGTATCATAAATACGGTTAGTAGTTGTATTTTTATTCTGCAAAGAAAAATAAATGGCCTTGAAACCGAAGCTTTTTAGAGCATTATCTATAAAAATAATCAAATACTTACCGACTGCATTAGAATATTGTAATTGTGTAAATTTTCTTTTAAAAAAGAATTTTATAGCTTCAATATTATTTGAAATCCATATTAATAATATTTAATAGGAAAAGCTGAAAATCTCCTTCAAAACTGTAAAAGTCAAAGCATAAGAATATAAATTGAAAAGGCTTCATGGTTTATTTAGTAAAAAAAACTCTATTTTAATAAATTTCGTGTATTATGAAAATGAAGAGCGTATTCTCCCTATGATATTCAAATATATCTTCTATTATGTGCAAGAAAATTTAAAAGAGAACATTAATATATTTTTAAACACTTCAAAAAAAATAACGGGAAGAAATTCCAACATACAAATTTTTTTCAATTATTTTTTTACAAAGAATGAGCTTTTATCAGAATTTCTTTGAATTTTAAAAAGCAATCAAATCTTTCTTTCGAATTCAAAGATTTACCAACTGATTTTTTAGTTTTTAAAATCTCGTTATTTACTTAAAAGACATTTCTGTGGTTATATGCTACTCTATTTCTGGAAATACGCAGAGTAGGTATGGTTTTTTAGAGAAAAATTTGTATTCCATAAATATAGTTATTGTTCATAGCTAATCTTTCTAATGAAACATCTAAAAACCAAAACATAATCGAGAAGGCAGATAAAAAAATAATAGAAGCATCAAAATATCTAGTAAAAACCAGACACCTATTTGCGATATCAAAGTAACACAGAGTATTTTAAAAAAAGTATCTGGAAATCGCATGAGTAGTTTATTTAGTTCTTTCTTTTGATACTTGAAATTGATAGAATATCTCTTTTTTCATCTATATTCTGTCTTAATGATTCTGACATCTGGCTTGTACTTCTAGTTTAGAATTTAATTGTAGATTTATTAATAATAACTGGGATTAAATCTAGAAAAGAAATTTAATATGAAAGATGCTACGCGTAAAAAGATTCGAGATAAAAAAGAGGCAAAAATAAAAGAAATAGACAAAGATTACATAAAACGAAGTTGTTAAAGGTATTTAAACCAGATTAAAACCTATAATATAATTTGTTAAAGATATTTAAACCAGACTAAATCCTACAAATAAGTTGAATAAATATTCTTAGTATAACCATATATGTGATAGAACACGCTATCGTGATATAAAACTCTTATTTAGTCTTTTAAAAAAAATTTGTCATTTATTTTTACATTATAATGACTGTGAGAAAATAAAATACAAATAATGAAGTAGCACACATTCGAAAAAAATATTTTCTAAGCCGAAAAATGTTCTAACAAATGGTCTAATTAAACCCGAACATATTTTTGGTTAACAATATATGCAATTACTCTAATATAATAAAACAAGAACTCTACTAGTAAGTTTATAAATAATCTATTTAAGAAAATCCAAATTGATCTTAATCGTTGACTTTTGAAATTTAATTTCTATGAACTCTGCTTTAAATATGTAGTAATAGATAGTTTAATAAATCATATATATTTTAACGATTTTAAAGTGTTTGAACATATAGATAAATTAATATTTTAATCATTATTTTTTCAGTTAAATCTGCGGACAACTTTCTAAACAAAATTTTTTATGCATTGTAGTATTCTACTACATAATTATAAATTATCGGAATTCTTTTCTGAAATATGAAATTATATTTTATTAAAAGTATATTGGTTGAAGAAAGGAAAACAAAGAATTTAAATGCTAAATTAAGCAAACCTTCCATTAATAAAAACAACTCTTTATCTACACGGGTTAAAAAACCCTTTACTTCGAATGGTAGAGCTGCTTCTATCAAAGATATCTTTTATCTGGGTGCCTCGAGAGAGGTTACGAAAGGCATATTTACTAAATTTTAATACGCATTGATTGTAGCATAAAATTTCATAAAATGGTTCGAGGCTAAAAAGCAAAAATATTTGATAAAAATAAAAAAAGAACAGGGAAATATATGTACCCAAATGTATGTCTTATAACCAATTTATGGCCTGTTAATCGTGTCGAAATTTATAATATTTGCCAGTTTAAAACAATTGAGAATTTTTAAAGAAGGGTGTGTATAGTATTCTGAAAAAATATATATTTGGACTTATAAGATAAGAAAAACATTTATTCTAAAATTTCTCCATCAAAATATAAGATTTGAAAAATTTTGAAGTAATGTTTTTTAAAAAATGAATTTTAAAAAAACATTAAGAATAATGTTAAAGTAATCTTGTAGATGAATAGGGCCTCTTCTTTTCTATTTGTGTTGTATATACCTTTTTGAGGCGCATTAGAAAAAAATATACAATGTTGAGAATACATATAAATATAAATTCAATCAATAAATAATTTTTTGCTCATCGGTGAAGAAAACTCTTTGACGCAAAAAAACTGGCTATTATAACTATAGAAATTGCCGTTTTATGTAAGAATAAGCGTAAAACTTACAAGGCGAAATCAACTACAAATAAAATGTGTTGTGAAAATATTGTTACTTTTTTAGTGTATTATGACCGCAAAAACTCGGAAATGTGCAAAGATGCCAACAGAATTAATTCTTTTGTTTATTTATGAATCCGAATGCAAAGTTATGCAAATAGTTGGAACAAATTCTATGCACATTTATCAAAGAAGCTATTTTCTTTAATTGATGAACCTTTAATGTGGTTAATTAAATATCCAATTAAATTACTCTAAATATGACTGGATGTTCATTAAGCTTAGTTCATGCATTTGTGTATATGCGATAAATAAAATGTGAATCGGATTGAGAGGAAATTGCTCTACATTTCCTTTGTTTGAACCTGCAAAATAAACTCTTAGTGCTAATTTTTGGAGCTAACATACAATTCTGCTATGCCAGATCCTTCATTACGAAATATATCAATGTTCCAAAATATCGCAGTATAAAAAATAGAATCTGCCAGGAATCCACGTAAACTAAACGAAAAGCGTTATTCAGGTTTATCAAAACTATAGGAGGAGATAAAAATAAAAATCAAATAAGTCCGTGCAACGCGATTCATATAATAAACAATAAAATAGAAACTTCATTTAAAGTTTAATTGCTAGGAAAAAGCGATCGTTAAGTTGGTTCATTCAATCATATAATGATAAGAAATAAATAAGACATTTGTTTGCTAAACAGTCTTCTAGTATTGGTGGGGAAAATGTAGTTATGGTAGAAAAAAAGGTATTATCATTAAAAAACCATATTTGCTAAGATTTAACACAAAAAACGTCTATTTTTGTACTTAATTTGTTTGCTCTAAACATCTTGTATTTCTAAACGAATATAAATGAATTTTTAAAACTAATGCATTACCTCTGCTTTTAAAAATTATTGAAAATACTAAAACAAAAACCTAAGTTTTGGAAAACTAAGAGAGGTGTAGAATTCGAAATAAACCAAAGGATGTTTTTTTAAAATGCGAGAAACTGCGCATACTTAGACTCCCCGAAGCTGCAATTTAATTTCTTCGGAGATGATCGCTTCAGTTTTTAACTTCAAAAATTCAAAAAGCCAAGACCTTTTCTAAAGAGTCACATTTTTACTTGATGTAGTACCGAAATAATTTTATGTATTTTTTTGGCAAGTTATTGTGTCAAAAACCATAAAGTATATAGAAAGAAGATTATAAAACAAAATGACAAGAAGAATTCATATGATCGATGATCGAAAAAAAAATCTTTAAAAATTTAACTATGGTTTGAAAAAATGTATATGGCTGTGTACAACCAAACTTATATGATACTTAAAAACTAGCATGTCTGAAACGCCGGAATTAGCCAACAATATACGGGAAAAATATGCATTAATCAAAAAAATCGTAGAATAAAAGGATGCTCAGATAACGAAAAAGCAATTTCCGCTTCTTACGAGCTGTATGATAGAATCGCTGGATATTTACAGCGAAAATTTTAAAGTTTAAGATAAATATCTAGATAAAGATGGTGGTTAAGATGATGTAGGCTTACTATCGAATACTAAAACGAAGCCAGATTTTTTGTAAACTAAGTTTTTGGTTTATATTTTTTTTCTATTTTCGACTTTTTGATATTCAATATTTTAATAAAGCAGCTAGAAAATGTTTAAACAAAATCATTCAAACTTAACACTTACATATTTGTTTAAATACGACTACTGCTTGTATATTTTACAACGTAACATGATGTATAAAATTTTGATTTTTTATTTCCTAATTTTATGCATCTATTTCCGTTAGTTTATATTACAAAGAAATTTTAAATAAAATCATACTCATTCATTTTTATTTTGTGATTACTTGCATTTTTTCGGCAGTAATATCTTATTTTACTTAATTCTAGTGAAAGAGTAGAAATTGTTATGAGAAAAACCAATATTTTAAATTCATTTTTAAGAATTTTTGACCTAAATCATTTTACTATAAGGATATTTCTTAGTTATTTAAAAATGCTTCTTGTATTTTACCTTTTATTTGTTTATAATCTATATGATAAATCTTTAATTCTATAAAACAAACATTAAATAAATTATATAACCAGTAGAATGTTGCTATTGAATTCTAGAATCTACGAAAAAATAATCATCGCTTTATTTTTTTATGAAAATCGCTATAAATTAAAACCATTTAGGTTTAAAAATTGTCTATTTAAAACCATCCCAACAAATATAGCGTTTAATAATAGCTTTGATCTCATAAAAACCATTTAAAGAATTTAACAACATATCTTCCTTATATGCCATATAGAAAACAAAGTTACAAAATATTGAAGGAATTTTTTATAGTTTTGGAAGCCTTATATGAATTTAAAGAGAAGGATGATTTTAAAAGCAATCCGGTTTAACTTTTTGAATCTTATAAGAGTAGCTTATATTTTTATATGCTTCAAATTACAGAATTTCGAAATCTATGTAATTGCCACCTCAATTATATACATATTATATGCGCGTAATAATGCTAAATAAATGTTACTGCTTGCTTTGTTTTGATAGGATTTTTTAAATACCTCTCTCTGTCTTTTTAAATTAGAAGAACGAGAAAATTCTGGTTCGAAGAAAATGTTTACATATATAAAAAAAAAGAAATAAAAGAGGTTCAAGATGTTCTAAAACCGTTCTGTGTTAATTCGAACTTGTAATGCATAATTTTAAGCTGATAAAATCGGTTCGTAGCATATTTTTGGCATTGTTTCGGATAAAATTATTCTATCATACACCTCTTTTATAACTGCACACAATTTGCCAACAAAATGCGCATATAATGTCTATATTTAGTTATTAAAGAACTATATAGTAGATTTTATCATTTAAAACTTTGATATAAGCTAAGCGAAGCATTAACAAAAAATACAAGTAGTGTAAAAAATTATCTCAATTCCTAGATAAGTATTAAATTATACTACTCTAATAAATAAAAGATTGTTTTATTGGGTCAAAGGCCTGAAATTCTCTCAATATGAATTAAATATTTAGATTTTTGCTTGATTAAAGAGTTATATAAAATCAGGAGGTATCATTACATGTTAATTCAGCAATTCCGATTAAGATAATAAAAGAGTTCTGCAGCCGAATACTACTGCTGTCTAATAAGGTTGTCAACATGTTTAACACCCATGAGAATATATTTGGTTTAAAGCCGTTTTGTTACAAATCAAATCATCTCGTTCCGATGACTAGTACTATATAAAGAAACACGGTCGCCTTGTTATTTTTAAATGCACATAGAACCTAACATGTGAAAAACCCAAAATTACACTATAATCTCACAAAATTATTGATTTTATTAGCCTGACATTGTAATAAGATCAAATAACTTTTATATAATCAATTACCAAATGTATTAAATTATAAATGTGTTCAGACATTTTATTAAAATGTAGTATAATATATACACGATTGTATATTTCGCTTATAAGTAAACAGTAGGATTATTATCTACAAGAATTTTTCTATCTGACTATTCAGCATCTTCGATTTCTCCTTAAAGCTTTTTATTTCTATAAGATTCTTTGTTTTTATATATTTTGATGATATCTATGTAATTTATAGATAAAATAACACTATCTTTTAATTACTCTTGTTTTTTAATTTTATAAAAAAATTTCGAATATATAGTGAATATAAAGAATGTAACATAAATAAAGTTTGAATACAGTTATGGTAAAGTAAAAATGTTCCATTTTATGGCTTAATCATAGGCTAGACAGTTGTTTTGCTTTGATTAAAATGTTCATTTTTTATATATTTGAGAGAATAAAGGAATGTTTTCACCTTGATCTACAGCTTTGAAGCTTATAAATTGTGATATTTATGTCAACTTATACGTTAGAATAATATAAATTACGTCTTGATGAATTGTACAATATTTGATTATTTATTAACGGCCTTAGAAGTCTTAATATACGACATTTATATTAAAATAATTCTTTTTGTTTATAAAATTATTAATTTTAAAGTTGTATATTTTAAATTGTTTTTTGTTCTTAATATCTCGGAATATCCGTCTTTTTCGATCTGATATCTGATTAATACAAGGCGCATAGAAGTCATCTGTATGATTTTTTGTTATTTTTTATTTATGCTATGTTTGAAATATGTATTAAATATTCGTAAAATGGTATTCTAAAGGAAATTTAGACCTCGAAAACTTTTTAAATTAAAGATAAAATATATATTATTCTTACTTTATAAAGAAGAAAACTCGATTCTAATTTATAAAATCTAAGTCAGTGATTTACGTCTTTACCGCTAGTTGAAGTTAAAAATTATTATATATCAACGAAATAAAAATTTTTCGTTGGACCATGTAATATTTTGATAAATTTTATTAAATTGTTAAGTTCTTCTAATTCTTTATTGTTTTAAATTTTTTATACCTTTATTTTATTCTGAAAAAATTGTTTCCGTATTTATTATTTTGATGAAACAAAAATTTTTTCTCTTGGATAGAATATAATAGACATTAACTAACCTATTCTTAAATTGTTTATAATTATTATTATTCAAACCGAAACAAGAAATTTAGTTTTATAATAATATACTTACAATCTCTGTAGGTTTTTTTTAATAGGGTTCTGCACATCATAGTCATTTAATTGTAAGCTTCAATGGAAGTTGAATAGAAAACTAATATAAATTACAAAAAACATAATTTTACAAATCATTTTATAATTAAATATTGCAGTTTTCATATTTTTTTTATGGAATAAACGATTCCATTATGATTTCCAAAACCTATTATTTAAATACTTCAGTTGATGGTAAATTTAAGAAAAGTAACATTCATTCTATAGTTAAAGACGTTTATTTCTAATATATTTAAATTGAAATATTTTATATAATTCTGGTTTGTATATATTTACGGTTTGTTTGGCTTGTACTTCATAGTCCTTATGCATGTGGATTTGATTTTTGTAAAAATTGTAATTATAACTAGTTTTATTTAAGTTTTAGTATGAATAGTACATAAAAATTAAAGATATAGATTAAAATCTGTGTGTCTTATTTTATTCTTGCACCATATTGGAGACTTAACATTAATAAAGCTCATCAAGGTTAAAAAAAGAGGAAGGTTGGATATGGTTTAACAACTATTTTGATTAGAAAACCTTCTTTGTTTTGAAACATTCACAAAACGACTTAAATCCCATTGTAGTGGAATATGAGATTAGGATTTACTCAATAAGTTGTTAGCTGTTGTAAAACGATTTAAACAATTGCTGTTCATATACCGTGACGCGATTTAATAAATATATATGTTGTAAAGTCTTTTTTATTTCGTTTATATTTATGAATTTTTTCGTTAATTAACTAAAACAATATTTTTCGATTAATTTATCGTCATATTGCTATATGATGATTATTTTAAAACCAATTTTAATATCTCTTAATGTTATTTAATCATTTTAGCATTAATTACCATAACATTCATATAAATATAATGATTTTTAAGAGTTTTAAATGATATAATAAACATTATAACATATATTATTCTAAAATTAATTTAAAACCTATTTTATTATAGAAAAATATGCATTCCTTGTGATAAATCATGTTGACTGTTTGCTATATTCTTCTAAAAATAATCAAATATGCTTTTTTCTATTGTCAAAAGGGTATTACCATATAATTATTGTATATCTTCAGAATTTTTAATATTGTACTAACTTAAAATTCATATTTAAATTTAATTTTTTTAATAAAAATAGAAGTCATGAACCATTATAACTTAAATTTCAATCATTAGAAGTTTATCATTTCGCTTATTATACTATTTTATAGTTTTATTTTCTTTTTCAATCTATTGAATTGTTTCCATATTTCTAGTATATCTTTCTTTTAGTGTAATTGGTTAACTCTGTAGTACCAAAAAACTATTATTTTTTATACTACAAAAATTTCACTTAATTCATTCTTTTATTTTAATATATTTATTTGGTTGACCGAGAAAATTATATTTGTTATTCTAAATTTTCTTAATACTAGATCCGTTAAGTTATAACTTGAAAATCCAATTTTGCAATGGTTAACAAAAAATTATTTTAATCATTACCAAACAGAAATTTATGCTTGATACTGATTTATGATCCAAAAATTTAAATTTTAGAATTTTATAAATAAGCTTTGTCTATCTATTTTAAACATTTGAATCATTAAATCTACCATTATTTTTTTGAGTAAATTATTATTGGCAAATATGCCTCTATATTTTGCTGTTTCATTTCTATGTAATTAGATTCATAATTCAAAACTTAGCAAATATATTATTATAACGCTATATAAAAATTTCAATTTTTATTTAATGTTCAATAAATAAAGCCACTAGTATATTGTTTTATTCATCTCATAAAGTTTTTTTTTTAAAAATTATTTATATATCCTTTAAAGTATTTTTGCGCAAGATCTATCATTTTATGAACAAAGAGACGCTAGTTAAGAAATTTTTTCTATAATGTATACATAAATTATTTTTTATAACGCAATGTATGTCCATATATTTATTATTTTTTTATTTATATTTTATCTAAGATTGACAAATATATTCTTTTTTTTTGAATTTATGATTCAAATGATTAAAACTTTAAGATCTTTGGTCATTTTTATATTCTAAACATGAATACATTAATTCTATGATTGTTATATATTGCTATAAATTTACATTTTGATGTTATATATGGTATTTTAACAGGTTTGGATATTTAAATATGTAGTCATCTATTGGGCCGTTATCTTTTTCATTCTTTCTAGCCTCTAGAAATTAATGGAAATATATATAATTCGTTAATAAAATAAAATAAAATAAAATTCGGTTTATTTTCCTTAAGATCAGCCAAATCTACAACACACAAAATTCCTTATAAACCGACCCGGCTATGTATAGCCACCATATCCGCAATCGGACTTCGGTTCTAGAAGGTCACACGTCTCCCTTTATCCCACACATACACATTTTAAGTTAACACAACCTGGTTTTATTGCAAACCATTAAGGATCTGTCTTCTTTGAGGCATTACTGCTCCAATAAACTTCACCAAAGCCATGCCAACTCGATTTTGCTGCAGCCCAGCAGCTTGCCACCCCTTCCAGAGCACTC